>JALMGJ010000027.1:8506028-9706028 GCA_023362775.1 Charina bottae | reverse complement strand
TTTAAAATGTAAATTCTCAAGCCATGCTTCTTTGGCTAAAGAAGATTCAAGGTTTGTTCCTATGTTCTTTTTGTTTTAAATAAAGCAACGTTTTTTACTACAAACTTATCTCTTGGTTTTTCCATAACTCTGATCACAAATTTTATAAAACAACAAAATTGTTTACAGTTGTGTATTGGGGGAAAAATCAGTCATGATGGTTTATTCAACAAGTCATAATTAGGATAGACCAAGATCTAGCATGATGGGTGAACTAAGTCGTCATGTAGTACATGCTTGGGATAGGTCCATTTGTCCTTCCAAGCTGTGCCATCTGCACAGCAACTGCAATCCTTTTCCACATCAGCTTTTCCAAAGAAAGAAAAAGTCAAACATCTGCAAGCAGTTATGGTTTCACTTATTGACTTTAGGGGGTGTTGGGTTGATATGTTCAGGCCATTTATGATTTTAAACTGACATATCCAAATAGTTCTGGCTACATTTTGCATCATTTCCAGTGTCACTTAGGACATGTTGGAAGGAAGAGAAACAGCAAAGCAAACTGGAAGGGCAAAAGCAAAGTGGCTTTGCAAGCAAAGAGGGTGGATGCCAGTTTGGTGGCAAGCTCCTTTGTTTTCACCAACTTCAGCTCCCTGATTGAGGTTAAGCTATTGGCCAGTGAACCTTTTCATGACATCCAGAAAATGCTCAGCATTGCTGTGACCTGTTAAATGAAGGATGTGTGAACTCTGGCCCCCGAGTTGCCTATTGACTCAAGAACGCTTCTAAAAATGCTGCCATATATATGTGCATGAGAGAGAGAGAGGGGGGAGGAGGAGGAGGAGAAATTATTTAGGGGTGGTTATGATAATTTGAAAAAAGCCTAGCTGCTCCAGGTTTGC
The DNA here is from genome assembly GCA_023362775.1 of Charina bottae. NCBI lineage: Eukaryota > Metazoa > Chordata > Lepidosauria > Squamata > Charinaidae > Charina > Charina bottae. Next base: position 9,705,147 of record JALMGJ010000027.1, on the reverse strand, counting down.
TCTGAGGATAATACTTGGAGGATTGGGGGGTGGAGTGGGGGGAGAACAGAACACAGTCTTCTCCTTGTCATTAACATTTTGTAACCAAAACCGGACCTGTATTTCCCCCCCCCCCCCGCTTCTTTAATTGAAAAAGTCGCCACAGATGTCAGCATGCATCAACCAGCTGACATTATCTGAGTTCAGAAGTGAAGCTGAGTGAGTCTTGGGGAGTGCTTAGATAAGAGATCCCCAACAGTCCTTCTCCTTACTCAGGTGTTGAATGCAAAGAAGGGTCAATAATTTTTTTTAAAAAAAATACGGTTTAGTGCAGCTGCCATTGGAGGCAGTACTTGTAGGAAAATCTTGAATTTGGGTATGGTGGGTTACAGCTGTCCACCCAATTGCTTGTCAGTAAAAATCTATCCTGCTTTAGATTTGGGCTTTATTCCAAATGGGAGAAATACTAAATAAATGGAGAGTTGGTGATTGTATTGATTGCATTAAATTGAGAGATTGATTTAATTTAAATTAATTTTTTGTGCCTCCCATGTGACCTCTGGCATGCTATTCCAAAGCCAGTTATGGCTCTGGCTTTGAAAGAGTGTGCATGCCCTTAGATGTGAGAGCCAGTTTGGTGTAGGGGTTAAAGGCACTGGGCCAGAAATAAGGAGAGTTTCTGAGTTCTAGTCCTGCCTTGGGGACAGAAGCCAGCTGGGTGACCTTGGGCCAGTCACTCTCTCTCAGCCCCGGGAAGAAGGAAATGTGCAAGTCACTTCTGAAAATCTTGCCAAGAAAACTGCATGGATTTGTTGCATCAGGGGTCAAGACTGACTTGAAGAAATAATAATAATAATAATAATAATAATAATAATAATAATAATAATAAATTTTAAACACATAAGACATAACAAAAATGAAACCATGGCAACCTACTGGGATTGTCAGCTGAATGCTAAGTTGAAGAATGTGCATTAACCCTTATTTTGCTTTTTGACTGCACAGATCACCTTTCTGTAGCCTCCCCCACCCCATAGGCTTCTGATGTGGCACCACCCCAGCCGAGAGAGTTGCAGGCCAGACAAGAAAGCTGGAACTGTACAAAGCCCAGTGATCCAACTTCAACACTTTTCCACATGGGGAACTGCTATAGCTACAGCCTCAACTGTTTCCTGACTCTCTCATTGCCACGTGGCCACTCTTGGGAGATGGTTAAATCTGGAGGTAATTATTTTTATTTTATAAATGTATTTGTTGCAGTATAGAGTCAGGACTAATGGTTCTGGGGGTGGTAGTCTCTAGCTTTATTTGCCCTCCCTCTTTCTTCCAAAATATAAATTGATTGTCATCTACTATTTGGTTGCCCAAACGTCAGTATGTTGACTCAGAAGACCACTTTTCAGTCGTAATTGTTTATTCACACTTTAATTTTTGTTACTGCAGACGCTCTCTGTGGGTGGGGTTGAGGGGCAGACTTGTCCTCCCCCCCCACCCCGTAGGAAGGAAATATTGAATTCCACTCTAATGAAAGAGTGGATGGGGCAAAGTCCAGAACCTTTTAGCCATCCAAGCAAGATTATATTCCCATGCTTCAAAGATGTGTTAAGAAGCATGAAAACATATTTATAACATCCTGCAAATTCCAGCAGCAAATTGAGCCGCTGAATTTTGGCAGTGAGACTGGGCAGAGATTCTAAAAAAAGATTGGGAGGGGGGAAGAGCTGTCCTGATATAGTATAAAACTCTGCAAATGGCCATTCCAGATGGTTATTAGTGCTTAATTTATCAAGTGCTATTTTCAATTCTCCCTTCTTTTCTTTCCTCCAAGGATCTGAAGTGAAATTTCATAGAGAGAGGGACTCATCAAGTGTTATTTGCTCACTTCTCATCTGAGAGTAGTGAGTCAGTGATGCAATAAGTGTCCAGCACAGTCCAGGCAAGGAGGTTGGCCCTGTCAATTTATTATGCTTCTGTCTTTGCTTTCTATAGGAAAGAGACAAGATGGCTCTAAAAAGTCAGGAAAATAGAGTGTGTATAGAGCTCAGTTGAACCGAGTTGAATGGTTGGGTTCTCGGTGTTGCCTGACGTTGTTGCTCTCCTGCAGATGTTTCATTAGTGCAGTGATGACGTTGCCTAGCCTGGTAATAATCTGCAGGAGGAGAACCAAGCTCAGATAATACCAAGAACCACAGAGAAAGAGAGAAAAAGAAAGAACAGTGTTTTAACCCAACCCACATACTCTCAACAAAGTTTACTCATCGGCTTTCAATGATTTCCATCTCTCTGTGTGAGTCCATATTAAACCCTTGTTGCCAAAAGAAGAAAAGGTAACAACGTATTATAAAAAGCCAGTGTTTCAGGTTTAAAGGCAAAAATATACTCTGGAGAGCACAGGCACACATGTACAGGTAGTCCTTGACTTACGACCGTTCGTTTAGCAACCATTTGAGGTTATGATGGCACTGAAAAAAGTGACTTATGACCGGTTCTCACACTTATGACTGTTGCAGCATCCCTGCAGTCAAATGATCAAAATTTGGGTGCTTGGCATGTATTTACGATGGTTGCAGCATCCCGGGGTCATGTGATCACCATTTGCAACCTTCCCAGCTGGCTTCTGTCAAGCAAAATCAATGGGGAACTGCATGATTCACTTAAGGAACGACCATGTGGTTCACTTAACGGCCGTGGCAAAAAAAAGGTCATAAAATTGGGTGTGGTCATGTGATGCCTTGCTTAACAACTGCACTGCTTAATGACACATTGTCTTGTCCCTATTGTGGCTGTAAGTCGAGGTCTACCTGTAGTATCCATCTACAACTCCTTAAACCAACCACATCATTTCCTGAAGATGTCTTAGAGTTGTGGAGGACAACTACTTGATTCCAAGCAAAGATGCATCTGCTTTATGGAGTTCCAAACAGGTGCTACAGACACAGCTGTGTACCCCAAAACACTTGTTTTCCCTTCCAAACTTGTGTTGCAGCCTTCGGTAAATAAGCTTTTCTTTCACAAGTGATGGAGTCCACTGAAACTTCTTTTGTGATAAAAACATTAATTTTTAGGGTAACACTTTTTTTTTTGCTAGAGATAGATGTGATATAGTGGTTACAATGTTGGACTAAGATCAAGGAGACCTGTGTTCAGGTCCACCCTCAATCATGGAAATTCAGAGGATGATTTTGGGCCAACCACTCTCTCAGCCCAGCCTATCTCACAGAAATTATTGTAATTTCTCTTTTTGATTTATAACTCATACGGTCTAATGTCATTAATTATTAGATATCAACTCAATCTTTAAAAAGATCTGAAGTTCTAAAGTAATCTAAGTACTTTGACATTTTTATTTAATCTTATCATGCTTGCAATTTTTAACCCTTTTTTGGTTTTCTTTTTTCTATTTTTCTTCTAGATTTTACATACATTTGAAAAATAAATAATAAATAAATATGATATTTGGGTGAAAAAAATGGGATGAGAGAGTGCTATGTATGCTGTCTTGAGCTCCTGGATGAAAGATGGGATAGGAATCTAGATGATGATGATGATAATATGGAAACACTTGATCCTGAAAAGCAACAATAATTTTTTCAAGGCGAACTATACTGTACCAACTAAAAACCAATGGAATATCTGAGAGTATACCTAAGGATACATTAATGGATACCAAGGAATAATAGACAAGAAACACTTTACATCACAAAACCATCACATAATTTAAGGAAACATGCAGGACTAAGAAGAGAGAGGAGAGCCATTTTGGTGTAGTGGTTAAGGCCCCAGGCTAGAAACCTAGAGACTGTGAGTTCTAGTCCTGCCTTAGGCTGGGTGACCTTGGGCCAGTCACTGTCTCTCAGCCCCAGGAAGGAGGCAATGGCAAACCATGCTGGCTGGGGAATTCTGGGAGTTGAAGTCCACATATCTTAAAGTTGCTGAGGTTGAGAAACACTGCCTTAACCACTACACCAAACTGGCTCTATTTCCCTACCTTGTTAGAAAAGAAGGATGTGTATACAGAACATCTGTCTCAAGGAGGGAGGCATAAGGCCATGGATTCTGGGTAGGAAAACAGCAGAAGCACATGGAACTCAAACTAAAACCAGAGTTACACAAGGCCTATTGATGCAAACAGCATGTTGCTGGACATGTGTTGACTTCCAGAGCTGGGCCGATTTCTAGAAGCGATAGGAGGTCATTTCGAAGAAGAAGAACATGGCGTAGCCAAATCAGGATAAGGGAGAAAAGCAATAAGAAGCAATAAGGACTGTGAACACAGGATCATAATTCCAGCTTTCAAGAGGGTACCACTTCTGAGAAAGCAACAAGCCAGAGGGCTATAAAAGCAGAGATCTGCAGACCATAGCAATAACTTATACTTACTATAAGTGCTAGGAGAGAATTTATAGGCAAGCTGATAAGAGTTTCCATTTCGCTCCAGTGATAGGATAGAATGATCCACAGAACCAGGGTTTATTCAGCACCTTTTCTGGTTATGCCCAAAATACTGAGCAATAAAGTAACCAAACAAGCTGGGTCTTTACAGCATGCTAAGCCCCAGAAAGCATAACCTTGATTAATACTAACCACGCTTGGCTTCTTGTGTGCAAATGCAGCACCCAGTTTTCCCACTGACCTGCTTCAGTGTGGGCTGTGTGAACAGAGCCAAGAGAGACTTGGGTTGCCATCCTAGAGATTTCCCATGGCACGTCCCTCATGGGTCACTGAACCAAGGTTTGCCACAACTCAACTAAGTTAAAATTAGCTGACCTCCTTCAAGCCAAACCCGTCTCTCCAAACCCAGCAGCTGCCATAGGTGACTTGCAGGTGCCTTGTGTTAGGCCAACCCTGCCAGTTGGCCTCTTGGTCCAGGCCCTGGTTCAGTAAACCAGGGTAAGCCGGCATGTGGGGCATACCCAACCCGTTTTGCCCAGCTGGTCCCGGTTTCTCGTCCCACCCCCGCCTGGTGGGCCCCGATGGCTCGACTCGCCCCCCTCCCGCCCCCATTCCCCGCCTGGTCTCCAGCCCGGGTTTTCTACGCAACGCCGCCTCCCAGCCATGCAAAGGGGAGGGTTTCCCCCCCTCCTCTTCCCGGCACGGAGAAAGCGGATGGCTCCAACCGCGGCAGCTGGAGGAGCGGCGGCGATGGGAAGTCCGGGCTGGGGAGCAACCCCAGCAGCCCCGGGATCGGCGGCCTCTGCTGCGGCTGCTGCTCCTCCTCCTCCTCCTCGCTGGCGCTCCGGAAGACTTCTCGGCCGCGCTCCGCAGAGGCCACGATGACCTGATTTCCTGGGGTGCCGCTGCCGCTCTGGTCCCTCGCCCGGGCTTCTCCAGCGCACCAGCTCGGCATCCTTGGAGAGCCGAAGAGACCGCGCCGCCCCGAGCGCTCCGGGGAGGAATGCGCGTCTGGCAGACGGAGCGCCATCCGGAGGGGGCTGGAGAGGGAGGAAGAAAGGGGCGAGAGGGGCCTCTTAGCAGCACCTGCGCCTCCCGCCCCCCCAACCCCGCGCTTCCCAGCTGCTGCTGCTGCGGCTGCGACCCACAGACTTAAAAAAAAAAAAGAAGAAGAAGAAGCGAGGAAGCGGAGAGCATCTCCTCCAAGCGGCCGCCTCGCTGCCTTTTGGCGCTTTCTCCCGTTCGAGTTGAGGGCGGCTTTCGCTCTTCTTGGATCGCTCGGTAGATTTTTTTTCTCTCCGACCTTCTCTTTCGTTTGTTCGGGTTCTCCCCTCCGCCTTTTTTTTTTTCCTCCTTTCTTTCTTCTCCAGCTTCTTTCTTCCCTCTTGCTCCGCCGCGTAAAAGACCTCTCTCCCGCAGGGAAGGAAAGCGGGTTGGCGGACTTTGTGCTTTGTCCCGCATCCCCAGAGGGATAAAAGAGGAAAAAGTATCCCTTCCTTACTTCTTCTCATCCTCCCCCCCCCCCGCGCCAATAATAATAATTCAGAAGTTTGCAGATAACTCACTCCCCTACTGGGGAAACCGGGTCTCCCCGCCCCCCCCCCCCGAAGAAGTAAAGTTATCCTTTTAAAATTTCTGTACCTTTCCTTTTTCTCTCTCTTTCCCTGTGTCTTTCTCCACTCTCTCCTCTTGCTCTGCCTTTTCCGCTGGCGGTGCTGAAGAGAAAGCCCAGGAAAATGCTGCTTTATCCCAAGGTTCCCCGCCTAGGTCAACTCTCTGACTTTTGAAAAGGACCTTGAGTACTTATTCAGAATCCAGCAGCCTCCTCGTTCTCTACCCCCCACCCCCTTTCTGCTACCCCAGGACTTTGGAATTCCATCTGGATCATCCCCTGGCAAGTAAGTCACATTGGAACACGCAGCGACCGTTGGGAAGTTGGTCTTCTGCAGTGGTGAATCATTTCCAACACCTCCCCCCCCCTCCTCTCAGAAGCGAGGGGTTTGGTTTTCCCAAAGACCAGTAGCATCCAGGGGGGTCTGGAGGAGGCTGGCGCAGAGAGAGAAGAGCTTTCTGGGACTGGTTCCCTGTCCCTGCAAAGGATGCTCTGTATTTAACTTCCTTTCACCACTAGCTCTTCTAAAGAGCCAGGACTTTCCTGCTCTTCAGCATTGCAAGCCTTTGCCTCTGGAGTGAGAGCTCCAATTTAGTCTGCTTTTCCAATTCTCGGCCACCTGCAAACACTTGTTGCTTTAAATAACCCAACTGTGCAAACTGAAGGAGATTTGCCAAGGATGCAAGAGTGGGGAAGGTGTCCTCACCACCAGCTTCTTCCTGAGCCAGCTCCATCACAGGTTATCTTCCTCCAAGTATCTCTGCCCTTCTTCCGGTAATTGTCAAAGCCACAGCAGCTTGAGTTGCACGTGTCCCACATTGGGAAGTTCTTGATGGCTTCTCTAAGGAGAGTGAAAGTCTTGCTGATCTTAAACTTGATTGCAGTGGCTGGCTTTGTCCTCTTCTTGGCCAAGTGCAGGCCCATCGCGGTGAAGAATGGTGATGCTTTCCATGAAATCCATCCCAGGGCAGAAGTGGCCAACTTGACAGCCCACCCAGCCAACCCCATTCAGGATGCAGTTCTGAAACGGCTGTCACTTCTTGAGGACATTGTCTACCGGCAACTAAATGGTAAGTCTGCTGTTTCTCCTGGGGGTTCTTTCCTCCAAAACTCTCTTGTAGTTCCAAGTGCTCTTTATTTTGGGTGGCTTTGTAAGAAATGACTTGGATACCTGGATTGCATGTGGTGGAGTGTCTGGATCAGAAAGTCTACAGCTAGTGGCAAGCATGGAGAAGGTCTAGAATTCCATTACCTCTCCAGTTAGAAAGATCTAGAATCAGATAAAGGATAGTAGAAAAGACCTCTTCCAGAGACCCTGGATAACTACTGTTGAGGAGGGCAGACAAATTCTTTGATCTGGTTTAAGGCAATGGCCAATACATTTAAGGTTGGGGCTTAGTGGTTAGCACATATTTTACAGGTAGAAGATATGAGGCAGGGAAGGGACTCTGTAAAACGTTTGCTCATTAGTGTAGTTAAGACAGAGCTAGGACGATCAGTCCTCTGATTAGATACGGCAGCTTCTCTCTGGCTGAATTCCCACAACATGCCAAACCTAGTTACTAAATTAACTCTTTTTCAGGTTTGCACAATATATTGTAGCATGAACTAACCAACTGGGCTAGGTTTGCACAATACACTAAGATACACACGTCCTGACACTTGATTTTACAAATGCAATGGTTGATGTTTAATTGATCTAGTTAAAGTTGCTGTGTGAACCTACCCCCTGTATTCTTAGGCTAATATCAGAGACTTTGCCTTCTTCCATGTACTCTCAAGCATATTTTAAAGTCTGAATTCTAAAGTGTGAATTCCTCTATGTTGGTGGCTGCTCTCATTGCACTTCCCCTGTGCTGCTTTTGCACCTGGCCAACAATTGTTGGGGTCTTCTGTGCATACAGTGATTCTGGTGTGTGTGTTGTGGCATGGGGAAAAAAATCACGATGTTGCCTGCTTTTCCCATGGAGCTTAAAGAAGCCTTTCTCTCCACCTTCAAAGCTCCCTATTATTTCAATTGTAGCTATTGTGTTGCAAGCTTTTGGGATCCAGACACCCTACTGGGTAAAGTTAATGGCTAGAGTTGATGTCATCTGTAGGTGAAAATAGAGAAGGAAGAATCTGTTAGGAGGTAATTGCATTATATCCCTTCACCAAGTTGGAGACAAAGGGGAAGTTAGTTTTGAGGAGAACTGATTTACCTCTAAACTCTTCCCTCCATCAAGTTCAATACAGTGTAAGGGTCTTGACTTTAGGGAGCATATTTTAAAATGCTAAAGCTGCAGTCTGTTTGAATGGGATGGGGTTTAATCCTGAGTAAATATGCATTGTGATGGGCTGCAAGATTGTAAGAGGTGAATCACTGAGATTCCCACTGGCGGTGTTTGTACAATTTGCTTAATCGGGTCAAGTAAAAATCTGATTGCTGCATTCATATAGCCTGCTTGGGTTGATTAGTTTGATTAATATTAAGCTTGGTTAAGGTTTCTATGTGTGCATATGTGGGGGAGAGAGATATTTAATATATTAGGTGACCTTAGCCTGTTTTGTCCTTTGGGTGAACCCCAAAAAGGGCTAATCAGGCTAAATGTGTTGTGTGAATGCAGCCATTAAATATGGATGGTGTGCTTTGTCTAGGGCCACTTGGCACATCCTTTCGAGCTTGGAAATAAAATACAGGTAGTAAGTATTGGATCAGTGGGGATGCCTTGAGTCGCTATTTCCAAATCATTGGCCATGGAAAAACTGCACTTTTATAACAGATTTGCAGCCTCCAATCAGCTTTGATTTTTGAAGCCCATAGAATTTTCTTTCATTGTGCTGCTGAAATGCGGCTATCAATGCTCATCCTGTTAAGTATCAAGCAGTACAGCTTTCTATCATTTCATGGTTGCTGTTAATATTTTAAGTTTAGAATAATATATTGACTTTGACTATTCACACACACACGCCCCTGAAATCTTTACCTTGGCCAATTGCATGATGCAGCCCGGTCTAGCTAACCCTGACATGGTCCTAGCTATTGGAGCCCTCAGATTGCTAATAAATGAATACATGGGAAAAACTGTTGCCCCCTAAGGCAAGAGGGGGCGTGGTGGCTCAGCGGGTAAGACGACAGGCTTGTTGATCAGAAGATCGCAAGTTCGGAGGTTTGAATCCCTAGCCCTGCGTGACGGAGTGAGCTCCCGCACTTGCCCCAGCTCTTGCCAACCTAGCAATTCGAAAGCATGCAAATGCAAGTACATAAATAGGCACCACTTTGGTGGGTAACAGCGTTCCGCGCGCGTCATGCCGGCCACATGACTGCGGAAGCGTCTTTGGACAACGCTGGCTCTTCGGCTAAGAAACGGAGATGAGCACTGGCCCCGAGAGTCGGACATGACTGCACAAATGTGCAGGGGGAAACTTTAAGGCAACAGAGGCATTTCAGGAGGTTTACCTGTTGAGTCCTTCCTATGAAAAAGGAACAGACAAGCATTCCCCCAAGCATCTGCGAAGTATCCTGTTTGCCAACGTTCATCTCCCCAACAAGGCACAAAAGAGGGCTGCCTTTTTTACACCAACATGGACCATTGGATTTCTGGTGGTTGCAACCTTGTGGTCTTCGTTGGCGCACATCATACCTTGGTTGTGGGAGTGCAGAATCCGATTTCTATAACAACTTCTTAAGTCAAAGTCATATAACCAGTTCATGGCGTTGTGACTGCATTCACCCAAGCCTTTGGTGAGGGAGAGGGAGACCATTCACTTCATTGCGCTTGCCATCTTTTATCTTTATTTTTTTTTACTTTATTGTAACTTCTTTGATCGTTGTGAGCTGCCCAGAGTCGTTGAGAGTCAGGCGGCATACAAGTTTAATTATTAAATTATTATTATTATTATTATTATTATTAAAAATTCTGCAGTGATATGTAGATCCATCTTGGTTCCTGGTTGTGCACCAAGGCTTGGAGGAGACTCTGGAGAGTCCCCTGTTCACTCTTGTTTAGTGCTGGATTTTAATAAAAATCTTTTGCAGTTTCTGAAAACAAAGTATGGTCTACTGTGTTTCAGCAATATGTAAGAATTGTAGCTTCAGGAACTGCCTTCTGCTGAGTTAGAACACTGGTTCATCTGGCTTGGTGTAGCCAATCCAGTGCCTTAGAGTTCTTGGGAACTATACAACCTTGTCATTGGCCTGGATTGCTGGGGCTAATGATGATTTAACCCCAAAACAACTTGAGAGCACCAGGATGCCTAGCCAATACCTACAGTATTGTGGGCAAACTTGAGATGTTGCTTATAGCAGGTGGCAACACCGAGCTGAACGTGGCTGATCAGATAAGCAGTGTTGGACCTCAGTAGTTCTTGGATGGAAGACCAAAGCAAATCTTGGACTGTAGCATAAACTGGGAAGTTGAACAAAAAAAATGAAAGAACGCAGGGGCAATTTTCTTCCATACCATTGCCAAGAAAACTACATGGCGCCACCAAGACTAGAATGTGACTTGAAGGACATTTATCTTCTGAGTTTCAGATAGGCTTTTCCCTGGGTCAGTGTAGGAGCCTGTCTTTAGATCAGCTAGGGTCCCTCCCCCAGCATAAATAAAGAATGGCTTGTATACCTTGCATATTGACTTCACTTACCTTGGTGAAAAAACATCATTTTGGAGAAGGGTGATCTATTTAGGCCAGCATTGTCCTCTTTGTTGGTGATTCTGTGCAGCCACTGCTTTTACAAGGAGGTGAATTGCAGAGAAGAGGGCAAGCACAGCTGAAATGGTTTGGTGGGAGTTAGAAGGTTACATACTGCATTTACCTAAATTATGTAGCATGCTGAGTGGTGCAATTTTGAGATGCAGAAGCTCATCATAATAGCCCTCAGACCAGTAATAAAGATCTCTCTATTAAATTGACGAGGCATGGCTGCAAATCTATACATCATGATCTGGCTTAAGCTCTATAGAACCCAACGGTGGTGCTTCCAGACTGTGTAGGTTCAACTTGGAAAAGCCACTGAGTTTTAGATCACTATCTTCATAGCTGAATTGCAACCTTCTGCTTTTAGTTTGAAAGGCAAACCATCTCATAGAGAAGTGCCACTATTCAAACTATTAGTATAAATTAGGAATCCATCAAAGAAAAGGAAACAGGAATTTCATGAGTTGCCTGATGAATTTTCCCATTCTCTCACCCCCTCTATTTCCAGTACTCTATCAACAGTAGTAACACTTGAAAGCTTCATTATCTCCTCATTTGTCTTGCAGCCAGTAGGATCTGATAATCTTGCTAAAACTCCAGCAGAAGGCATCCTGGCTTCTAATCTGCCGAAAGTAATGGAGCCCTGCTTGTCTGTGATTTCTGTTCACTGTTGCTGATGGACAAGCCTGCCATCACCTCTTCTAGGAAGACATTGTGCATATATCAGGGTCTCTTTGACTTTCCAGGAAGAACAGCTTTCTGCAGGCAGCCAAGGAATGGTGGCTGCAAGCTGACTACTCAAAACCATACCAGCTATAGATGAGGGTATGGCCAATATTTAACTGGGACAAGAACAACACATAGCCTTGGTTCACACATTACCCAAAGCCAATATGTGGTTTATTTGTTTGGGGCTTAGTTCATTTTGTGTACCCAATGGTTATAGTTAGGAAACCACAGCTTATGGCTCAACTCTCTTGTGGTAACCCAGCCAAATGGATTTGAGTCAACAAGCCATGCTTCGGCAAGCCAAGATTTAGTTTGCTGCAATCAGGCTACAATTTTTGCTCCCATCCATTCAAGTTGGTCAAAGAAGTCCAGATGGCATTCACAACTATGCAATTAAATCCTCGCCCCTTTGTATATCCACACATACAAAGAGGCAGGACTTTGACTACACAGTTGTGATTGCTATCTGGACTTTTTTGACCTTCCCCTCCATTGATGCCCCCATTCTCATCTACTGACACTTTTTAAATTGTTCTTGCCACCCATCAAACATTATCTCTGTTTGGAAGACCAGCTTCCTTTCCCTTCTTCTTCTGTGCTAAAATATCCCAGTATAGGCTAGGTTAATGGCACTGCCTTTCATGGTCTATATTAGAGGTCTTCGCCATCACCTACAGTATTTGGAACTGACCTTCTCCATCAGAACTTTTCTTTATTGCCATACTGTAGTCTTCTCTCCATAGGAGATGACAGACATGTCTCTCTCTCCACCACCCCCTCTCTCTCCCCCAAAGCTTCTGATGTTAGTATTTTATGTAAGATGCCTCAAGGCCATTGAATTAGCTGAGCTATAACTATAAAGTCAATGACCAAAAGCCTGCAGTTTCCAATTGTTTAAATAAGGCTTGAGTAGTCAGACCCCGAGGATCAAGTAATTTGGGCCAGGGAGTGAGGAAGTAATAGCAAAAGTGCACCCAAGTTGTTGATGTAGGAAGAGGTTTGGGAGGGAATGAAGAAACTCTGAGCATCAATCCTCATCCAAATGAAGTCACTGCATTATTTGTAAATAAGTTTATTTTTATTTTATTTTATTTTATTTTATTTTATTTTATTTTATTTTATTTTATTTTATTTTATTTTATTTTATTTTATTTTATTTTATTTTATGTATGTATTTATTTATTTATTTAAATTTATCCCCGCCCATCTCCCCGAATAAGGGACTCTGGGCGGTTAAAGTTAAAGACTCTGGCCCTTCCAAAGTCTCACCTTTGAAGCTGCTGATTCATAGGGATGTGCAAATTGGTGTGATTTGATTGTAATAATTGATTCAATTCAGATTTTCAAAATGGATTGCTGCTTCAATCTGATTTAGAAAATCAATTCAGTTAGAGAATTAAAAAGCCAATACACACATAAACACACACAAACACATATTTATCCACCAAAGGCTATTGAATCACTGGACTGATTTGGAAGCATTCAGTTTGATTAAACAACTAGATCTAAATCAAGAATCTGATTCAAGGAAGCCAATTCAGAGATTCTATTGAATTGAAGTGAATTTTTGCACTGATTTGCTAATAACTCCTCAAATTACACATCTCTTTTTGGTGCAACTAGAGGGTTTTCTACTAAAATCTCAAGCAGTATAACACTTCTGAGATGGAGAGAAGGAGTCTTAAATCTGCAGTGTGGGCTGGAGCATGGTTGGAAGCTGCAAAGACTCCAGGTGAGAATTCTAATTAAAAAGTTGCCTTGAAAAGAAACGAAGTATGTTTTTAAGTGTTCCCAACAGATTTGCAGATTGGTGTGTGGATCCCCGCGTGTTCTGTTGATAGCTTTTCTTTGTAGAACTTAAAGGTAGTGCTGCTTGTGAGTTATACAATCAACACCCTTGACTTTGCCTTTTTCAAAAAAAAACTCCTGGGAGCACAATATATGATTATCCAGTGAAAGAACTAGCCACCTAAGAGTCAGATCAGAATTTCAGGAAGGGCTTGCCCAATTGTGCGACTCCTGCATCTTCTGATTTTGCAATTTTCTTTTCTGAAAAATCTGCCTGCAATTTTTGCAAAGGGGAAATAGACCTTAGAACTGCAAAGGCAGGCTTGGATCAGCTCATAACTGGTTGTTGACCCATATTGTGGCAAATTATGGGGACACCTTTTTTTCCCCCCTCCAATCTCCTGTTGAAGATAATGGAGGTGGGATTTAATGGAGGTGGAATTACTAATAGGCCTGAATCTGATTTGAACCATCCAATTGTTTCAGTTTGGATCATCAAATCAGTTCGATTGGGATCCTCAAATCAGTGCAAACCTTTGAATTATTCTGGATTATAAAAATGAGAGCCAGTTTGGTTTAGTGGTTAGAAACTGGGAGACCATGAGTTCTAGTCCCGCATTAGGCACAAAGCCAGCTGGGTGACCTTGGGCCAGTCACACATTCTCAGCCCTAGGAAGGAGGCAATGGCAAACCACTTATGAAAAACCTTGCTAAGAAAACTGCAGGGACTTGTCGAGCCAGTCTCTGAGAATCGGACATGATTGAATGGATTAAATAAATAAAGATGGATGGGTGGGTGGATGGATGGATGGATGGATGGATGACACAGAAGGTGTCTGAAGCAGTCCTACTTGAATTGGATGCATCCACTTGGGCAATTTGGATTTAGAAAGTTAATCATCTTTGGATGTTCAACCGAACTAGAAGCCCAGATTGAATATTCATACACCCTTACTAGCTAACTATCTCCACCACTCAGAGTTGTCTGAAGATAGAGATAGATAGATAGATAGATAGATATTATATTATATTTAATGGATTCAGATACATGAGCTTTGAATAGTTGAGTCTGTATGACACCAAGATAGGATGCTGTATGATCTATAGCTGGTTTTCGCCCTCCTCCTGGGAATCTTCCCCCATTTCAATGACTGGGTGGTTGTGCTCTGCTCCTTTTGAGCATGTGCTGTGATATATTTGAAGTACAAAAACTCATTAGAACTGCCCCAAGACACGTCTGAAGAATACATTGCCAACTCCTCCCCACCCCCTGCTTTGCACCATTGCCTATATTTCTATCTTGCTTTTATTTGCTTTATATTCAAAGGAGCTAATGCTCCACTGTGGAACACCATTGTTAAACCCTGGCAACCAAACAAAGCAAAGCATTAATAAAATGTCACAATTAAGTTTTTCAGGACAAAGCTGGGAACAATCTCCATTGAACCGAGGGGGTGTTCACTTCTGATGGCATTGCTTCAACCTGGGAAATGTACAGGGATTTAATAAAAAAATACTCAGCCTGAAATGCAGGCTTTGGCTTTCAATTAAAGTAGCAAACCATTTCTCCTGCTTTATCCTGATTATTCTTTGGCTCCCTCATTCTCCCACTTCCTTGGGGTCAGGCGATCACTGACACGCACGGTCAGTGTACAGTGCTCAAAGCCCTTCCAAAAGTTGGCTCTGAATCAATCAATCTCTCTCTCTCTCTCTCTCTCTCTCTCTCTCTCTCTCTCTCTCTCACACACACACACACACACACACACACACACATATATATATATATATATATATATATATATATATATATATATATATATTCCTTCTCACCCCTATGGGTGGTATGTGTCTTCTTCAACCTCGGGTCCTCTACAAGAGGCCTGGGAGTTTGAGGGTTCTGCGCAGTATCTTAGCTGTTCCAAGCACTGCACTCTTCTGGACAGAGAGCTCTGATGTTGCTCCTGGGATCTGTTGGAGCCATTCTCCCATCTTAGGAGTCACAGCCCCGAGTGCTCCTACCACCACTGGGACCACTTTGGCCTTCAATTCCCACATCCTCTCTAGTTCCTCCTTCAGGCCCTGGTAATTCTCCAGCTTCTCATGCTCTCATACATGGATGAGACAAGAGAACCTGAAATTTATGAATGAATGAATGAATTAATTAATTAATTAATTAATGAATTAATGAATTAATGAATGCATACATACACACACACACACACACATACATACATACATACATACATACATAATTTTGATAGAGCCAGGGATGTCTGCAAGTTATAGTCAAAAAAGTGAAGATGGCATCTGTGACAGTTTGGTAGAAACTCTGCTTGTTTTTTATGTGCTTCACACATAAAAAAAACAAGCAGAGCTTTGACTGCGTCGTCATGGCCACCATCTTCACTTTTTTTTTTACCATACCCTGCATAGAGCAGAAAGGGGACCTTATTAAAAACAGAGATAATGATACTAGGTTATTTCATTTAAATCAAATTGAAATTTAAATTATTTTTTTGGCAAGCCCCAACCAAAACTGGGATAGTAGCTCCAGCCATGCTATATTGGGGGGCCCAATATTCATGATCCCCCAAATATTGCACATCCTTGATGTAGGTTGGGCTGAGAGAGGGGGAATGGCCCAAAATCACCCAGGAAGCTTTTGTTACTGATGATGGCCTTGAACCTGGGTCTCCAAGCTTCTAGACCAATGCCTTAACTGCCATACCACACTGGCTCTCTGGCTCAAAGAGCGGGACTGGCCCAAAGTCATTCAGGGAGCTTAAATGGCATGGGCCCAGGTTATCTGAGGGACCGCCTCATCCCCGTTACATCGTCCCATCCCACCCGATCTTGCAGAGAGGGCATGCTGTGGACCCCCTCTATGAAAGAATTCCATCTAGCGGGGTCTCGGAGGCGAGCCTTCTCTGCAGCGGCACCTGCCCTATGGAACATTTTCCCTCCAGAGATAGGACAGGCCACTTCACTCCTGAACTTCAGGAAAAAGTTAAAAGCCCGGAAAACCCACAACAACCATTAAAAAATTAAAAACCTGGCTCTGTGATCTCGCCTGGGGCAAGAAGGAAAGTGGTCACGCTTGGAGATGGCTGATCTCTTAGAGCCGCCTCAAATATTTTAAATATTTTTATCTTCACTGTAAGAACCACCTGCCACTTGGATTTTATTGTATTTGTATTTGTATTATTATTTTTATTGTATTTTAATGATGTTTTGTTGTGGTTGTAAACTGCCCAGAGTCCCTCCTTGAGGGGGAGATGGGTGGTCATAGATATTTAATAAATAATAAATAAATTAATTAAATAAATAAATAATAAATGGCTAAAGAGGGACAAGAATCCAGGTTTCTCTACTCCTAGTCCCAACAGCTTAACCAGTACACTCTACTAGTTCTCCTTTACCAGAGCAAGCAAGGTCCATCTGTTACCTTAACACTCTGGGAGACAATTATATTACTCCTGAAAATTATTCTGCTGCTTGCCTCCCATGCTTCCCAACCCAGTTTCTTGTGGTTGAGGTACTGTCAGATTTCATGCTGCTTCTATTCAGCAGAACCATGAGGCCCATCAGAACAAGATGGATTTATTTATTTATTTATTTATTTATTTATTTATTTAGTATTCAAATTTTGCTACCTCCCATCTCCCCCAAAAGAGGGACTTTGGGCGGTTTACAATAAAATTGACATTATAACAATAGACATAAAAATCTTCTAAAAATTAAAAACAATTTACAAATACAAATATAACATATAAATAAATATAGAATCCAAGTGGCCATAAAAATCTAATATGGTGAGAGGAGCTCTAAGGCGCCAGCCACCCCCAAGAATGACTACTCCCCTTCCTCCCCCAAGTGAGACGGCAGAGCCAAGTCTTCAGGTTCTCCTGGAAGGTCAGGAGTGAAGGGGCCTGCCTCACCTCCAGGGGTAGGATGTTCCAAAGTGTGGGAGCCACTGCAGAGAAGTCCCGCTTTCTGGACCCCACCAGATGAAATTCTCTTAGAGATGGGGTCTGTAACATGCCCTCTCTGCATGATCGGGTGGGACGGACCGATGTCATTGGGATGAGACGGTCCCTCTGGTAACCTGGCCCAATGCCATGTAGGGCTTTAAAGGTGATAAACAACACCTTGAATTGGACCCGGAAGCAAACTGGCACCCAGTGCAGCTCGTGTAGCAATGTTGTCACATGTGCCGATCTTGGGGCACCAAGAATTGCCTGTGCGGCCGCATTCTGGACCACCTGTAGCTTCCAAATACTCTTCAAGGGTAGCCCCATGTAGAGCACATTGCAATAGTCTATATGGGAGATGACCAGGGCATGAGTGACTGTTCGGAGGGCTTCCCAATCCAGGAAAGAGTGTAACTGGTGCACAACACGAAGTTGAGCAAAGGCCCTTCTGGCCATGACTGCCACCTGTTGTTTGAGCAGGAGTCGTGAGTCCAGAAGGACCCCCAGATTACGCACCAGGTCTGTCTGGGGCAGTGCAACCCCATCCAGAACTAAAGATGACAATTTCCCAGATGCAGAAGAGCCATTAACGCACAGCCACTCCATCTTACCAGGGTTCAGCTGAAGCCTGTTGTTCCCCATCCAGACCCCCACAGCCCCCAGGCACTGAGACAGGGCAAACACCGCATCACTGATCTCACCCGGGGTGGAGATGTATAATTGGGTATCATCAGTGTACCGTATCATCAGTACACTGATGATACCTCATCCCATGGTGACGGATGATCTCACCCAGTGGTTTCATGTAGATGTTGAATAGGAGAGGAGAGAGAACTGAACCCTGCGGCACCCCACAAAGGAGGGGTCGAGGGTCAGATCTCTTGCTCCCTATCACCACCGATTGGGACCGGCCCTGGAGGAAGGAGGTGAATCAGCACAAAACCACGCCACCCAACCCCAACTTCCTGAGCCACCCCAAGAGGATACCATGGTCAATGGTATCAAAAGCTGAGAGGTCAAGGAGAGCAAAGATGTATGCACTGCTCCCATCCCGCTCCCACCAGAGATCATCCATAACTGCGACCAATGCAGTTTCTGTCCCATATCCGGGCCTGAAACCTGACTGGAAGGGGTCTAGATAATCCGTTTCATCCAGAATCTTCTGGAGTTGCAATGCCACCACCTTCTCAACCACCTTCCCCAAAAAGGGGAGGTAGAAGACTGGACAAAAATTGTCCATCATAGTAGGGTCCAGCGATGGCTTCTTGAGGGGGTGCACCAGTGCCTCCTTAAAGGCAGCCAGAAACACCCCCTCTCTCAAGGATGTATTAACCATCGCCTGGACCCAACAACATGTCACCTCCCGGGCAGCCTTCACCAGCCAGGACCGGCACGGATCTAGATGACAGGTGGTGGCATTTACAGTCCGGAGGATCCTGTCCACTTCCTCAGGTCCAATGCTTGGTTCATCCAGAAGGGTTGAGAGTTAAGCTTACGTTCTTGAATAAAGGGTGAATGGAAGAATCAGCTAACATATTTAACATCTTTTGCTATTGTGGTAATGCCTAACTATTGTATTGTCTTCTGTGAGCAAGAGCAGAAATTAATGCCACTTACAGGTTAAATTGAAACCACAGTTAGATTTCTTTATTTTATTTAGCACCCCTCCTTTAAGAATTAGCATTCTTCTAAAATGATTCAGAATAATGCTATAAAAAGTAACTAAATAAATATATGTCACAAGGATGACTAAAACACAGAAAAACATGATACAAATTAAACTTTCACCAAGACATGAAGAACATCTGTTCAGATGTATTTATTCTTATGCAACATCCCACCTTTTTTCCAAAATGGTTCACAACACTCATAAGAAAGCAACTAAAAATAAATAAAAATGATAGGTCATAGGCATAAATAAACGAGTAACTTGTTGAGATGGGTGGCTATAGAAATTAAGTAAGTAAACAAATAAATAAAAATATGGAAATGAAACTGAACTATTTCTGTTACTTGTCTTACTGATATCCATTCTCTTTTCTTGGGACATTCGTCCTATCTATGCAACTTTTTTGCATTTTATTTATTTTTGCATTGCTCCACAGTAAAGGGATGCAAAACATTTTGGACTGAAATTGAAACATTTGAAATGGGTGGTCATAATGTTGCTGAAAGAGTGCCTTTGATATTTTATTTATTTATTTATTTATTTATTATTTATTTATTAGATTTATATTACTGCCCATCTCCTCCAACGGAGGACTCTGGGCAGTTCACAATAAAAACCATGATAAAACACAATAATAATCAAAACATCAATAAATAAATATAAAATCCAAGTGCAAAGATGTTAATACTAAAAAGGGTTTCATGGGATCAACCAGCCCGAGGAGGAACTGTTAGCGTTCCCCTCCCATGATATTTATTTATTTATTTTATTTATTTAATTTATATAATTTATATATAATTTATTTAATTTATATTTATATTACTGGAGGTGGGCCCAAATGGAGCCATTCTGAGCTCAGAGCACTTCAGGTAAGGTCAGAATAGCATTGGAAGACTTCTTGTGAAGTTGACACAGCCCGTTTTGAACTCAGAACTGCTGTTGAGTTGAGTTCAAAGCATTTTGTACATGTCTGCACAATATTCTGTGACCAATGAGACCTCCCGTTTTCAGAAAAAACTTTCTGGGGTATTCCTCTCAGCCTCCCTACCCAAATCTTTTCTCCTTTTGCAAAGCCTACTGATATCTCCATCTTGTGAATATCCACACACATATAATCATTTTACCTACATCTGTAACTAAATCTGTTAATATTATGGCTAATCCCACACTTCCCAAAAATCTATCCAAAATGGTTTGCGGCATAATCATCTTAACATGCACAAGAAGAATGAATCTGTTTAGCTATTTTGCCTTTGTTCTCAACTTTCAAGCAATACTCTCCATAAATTTCCTAGATCTGATGTGTGTTGACCTTATGCTTTCCAAATTCCTGAGTAGCAACAATTTGGAAGACTCCAAGACTGATTTAGACAATTGGATTTACAGGGAGAGTTTTTTTATAGGAGGTTTATTTATTTATTTATTTAATCAACCAAATTTTGAGGCCACCTCCTTGATGACTCTGGGTGGCTTACAAATAAAAGCAATATATGTAAGAAAGAATGCAACCAACTGGAAGAACAGAACACCAACTATAAGCCAGCTATAACTGAGAAGGGGGACCACTATCACCCTGTCCCCAAGGCCTGGGAGAAGAACCAGGTCTTTAATAGTTTCCTGAATAGTGTAAGAGGGGGAGCCACACAAATCTTTACAAAGGCATAGAAGATGGTATAGAAACGGGCTAGAAACCAGGAGACCGTGAGTTCTAGTCCCGCCTTAGGCATGAAAGCCGGCTGGGTGACCTTGGGCCAATCCCTGTCTCTCAGCGCTAGGAAGGAGCCAATGGCAAACCAGGAGACTGAGAGTTCTAGTCCCGCCTTAGGCATGAAAGCCGGCTGGGTGACCTTGGGCCAGTCAGACACTCTCAGCCCAACTCACCTCACAGGGTTGTTGTTATGGGGAAAATAGGAGGAGGAAGGAATATTAGGTATGTTCGCCGCCTTGAGTTTTTTATAAAAATAATAAAGGCGGGATATAAAACAAACAAACAAACAAACCAGGAAACAGACACTCAAAATACCGGGTGGAGAATTTAGTCACCACAAGAACCAGAATGATGGAGAGGAAAAAAAACAACATTATTTCCTTCTGGTTTGCTCAGGAATTGGGGTGGGGGGGAGGGCAGAGAGAGAATAATATATTTAAGCAAAGCAGATTAAAGAAAGCTAGAAGACAGATGAAGCCAACTCTGTTGATGTTGTAGAGGCTCCAGTCTCCAGGGATAAAAGAAGTTAAGTTGTCAGCCAAAAGGTTGACTGCTATATTGCCAAAGGCTTGATCTAAAAGTAACGATTGTCTTGCTGAGAGTTGAGCTGTAGAGAGAAATGGTGTCAAAAAAGTTTACGGGTTTTGGAACAGGAGGAGCCGTTCTTTTAAAAACGGGGGCTTTTTCTCAGTTTTTGAATTTTCTGTACAATTGTGGAGGCTGAGCACTGTACCAGGAGAGAATCATAGCTCCTTGGACATGAAAAATCTGGGAGTCTAAATTGATGATCGGCTGCCTTTAAAGGCTTTCATTGAACAAACAATCAAAATCTGTAATTTCCATTATTTAAGGCAGATTTGTAGGATCTGTCGGTTCCTCAGTACTGAGATGGCTAAGCAGTTGATTCACACCATGGTTGCGTCTTGCTTGGATTGTTGTAGCTGCCTGTGGCCAGGCTACTTCATTTTGGCCTTTGGCCCGTATGCAGAATACTGCTCTTCATAATGCTCTGGCCCTTATAGGAGGCTTGGAAGCTAAAACCCATAAGGGTTAACCATAAGGGTTAAAGGAAGGGTTAACCATAAAGGCTAACCATAAGTAGGCTGACCATACGTCCTGTTTTGAACAGGAGAGTCCCGTTTTTTAAGCATTTTTCAACCGTCCCATCGTTTTCATAAAAATCTCAATTTTGTTCTGTTTTTCAAACCCGGTGGGAATGGTGCAGAAGGAGGATCCAAGCCGGAGCGCGGACTGGGGGGTGGGGTTTGCAGGCGTGAGCCAATCGCACGGACTGCGGGCGGGGTTTGCAGGCGGGAGCCAATTGCGTGGACCAGGGGGCGGGGTTTGCAGGCGGGAGCCAATCGCATGGACTGGGGGGTGAGGTTTGCAGGTGGGAGCCAATCACACGGACCAGGGGGCAGGGACCCCTGTCTTTTTCATGAATACGGAGTATTACATAAGACCGCGTCCCGTTTTGCCATCCTGAAATATGGTCAGCCTAACTACAGTATAAGGGTTAAAGGAACTCTATCGCTGGAGGTTTTCAAGAAAGATTGGACAACCATTGGTCCGAGATTGTCTGAGGATTCCTGCCTTGGCACGGGGTTGGACTAGAAGACCTCCAAGGTCCCTTCCAACCCTATGGTTCTATGATTCTAACTGGGTATGCTTATCCTAAAGAAGGCTAAGGGGAGGCATGTTAGCAGTCTTTCATCACTTGAAGGGCTGTCACAGAGAAGAGGGTGTGGATTTATTTTCCATAGCTCCTGAGAGTAGCAGTGGGTGGAAATGTTATAAAGGGGGATTCAAACTCGAAATAAGGAGGAATTTCCTGACCATGAATGCTATTAAGCAGTGAAACAGCTTGCCCCCTAGAGTCATGGTGCTTCATCACTGGAGATTCTCAAGCAATGGCTGGTCAGACATTTGTCTGGGATGTTCGGAGGGTTCCTGCCCTGGGGAGAAGGCTGGTCTAGAAGACCACCAACCTCCCTTCCAACTCCATAATTTTATGACTCTTGTAATTATTTCACTCCTATCTCTCTTTATTGCCATTCATTGTTTGAGTATTAATGAAAGATGCATTATAAATTGCAGGGGTTGACACATTGTACTCTGTGTAAGTGCTTGTACAATTATTTGAAAGACCTGCTGATGACTCATGAGCCTGTGCATTGGATCCAATTACTGGGATGGGATTGATTGATTTACCTGCCTATGAGGATATCCAGGTTGTGGTTGAGAGGTTTTTTTTTTTTTCTCTCACTTGACTCTGGTTCTTCAGAATTGACGCTTGGAGTCAGCTCCCTTAAAATGTTGGCCTCTGTGAAACATACATACATACATACATACATTTAATTGTACAGATATCCTAGGTCTTTTAGTCTATAAGCATGTATTTATGACTCTTGTTATTTCACGAGAAATAATCTTGTGGTGTTTTTATGGTGACTTTATAGTTGTTTGTAGTATATTATAATATTGGTTTTTTACCTTATGACTACACCATGCTTAGTTATACGTAGGTGCAATAGAAAATTACTTCTACTACTACTAATACTGATCAGTTGGGCTACTGCAATAGTAAACAAAAAAAAAGGAAAGGCATGCACAATAAATTTCATCCTGATCAAAAATCAGTAAACTTTTGTGGTGGGTGGACACACTGTAAATTTGCAGGATAATGACATGGGATGCTGTCATAAAACAGGCACCATCAGTGATAGCTTGCCTGGTTGTAAAAATTGTTACCACAGTGGCCTTGACTAGTCAGAAAATAACCATTTACTAGAAGACAAATTGGGAAACTTTTCCCTTATCAACTCTCATATCCCTCTACCTGTGCCCAAAATGCTGTCTGCCAACTTAACAATTCTCTTTTTTTTCTGGGCAGATGGGTATGTATTCAAAGAAAACATTGGATTGCAACCACCTATCATTAAAAACAAAACAAAAAATTAAGGATGCCGATGCAGGACTCAACGGCATTACTGGAATTAATGATAGGCTGCTTCCACCTTATTTTGTTTACACTGGATTAAAAAAAAACACAAGTTAAAGTCAGGTAGGACAGAGGGCTTACTGAGAATTATGAGGACATTGGAGCCCATGGGTTCCAGGTTGCAGACCTGCTCAAAATCTTTGCATCAGCTCAAAATCTTTGCATCAAGCAGAAAATAATACCCTAATCAAGGAACTACCAAGGAGACAAACAATCAAGCAGAAAACAATACCCTAATCAACAAACTACCAAGGAGAAAACCACACCCCCACCAACACTGGCAGGGCAAGCTACTGTATGTAAACAGGGAGCAAACCCCACACTCACCAGCACTGATGATGTTACCTAGTCAGGTAATGAAACATCTGCAAGCCAACAACCAAGCTCAGAGAGCACCAAGGACTCCACACTTTGCATCAGCACTTAAGACCAGGGAGCTGTCCACAGACATCCTGCAATGGACAGTGCTGAAAAGTGTTTGCCAGCAGAATATCTTAGCAGGCCTAAGTCCTAAAATGTCAAAGTTATCTAAAGATGAACCCAATCAACAGGCAGGATACCCAAAGAGAGGTAAGTACATATCTGTTACATTGCAATGCAACTATAATTCAATGTTAGCCATGCTGTGGCATAGCAATTGCAGCATGCAATTGAGATAGATCACAGAGTACAAGTGCATAATCTATGGAAATCCCATGTGAACCCAAAGTACATGGATACAGATCCCACTGAAATGTCTTTCAGTGGAGAACACTGGGAGTAAGAGAAGGCTTTTTGTGGTTTATTAATTCAGCTGCTTCCGACTCTTCGTGACTTCATGGACCAGCCCACGCCAGAGCATCCTGTTGGCCGTTGCCACCCCCAGCTCCCCCACGGTCGAGTCCGTCACCTCCAGAGAAGGCTAGGATTCTTAAATACGCTTTATCATTTTAATTGGATTAGATTAAAATGCAATTACATTCATTAAACTAAGATTAACTGCAGTTTTTGTCCTAGTTCCATGATTTTTGGATGCATGCCTCTACTCCAAGGCCAGATTTTAACTTCTCTGTTTTTCACTTCCTCCCTGCTCCCATATTTTAATTTTATTATTTCTGCATAGGTTTGTGATTTTATATATAAAAGAAACAATCTCTCTAATGTTTTTCTAATGTAGAACATTTGCAGTATATGAATTAACAGTAGACCTGGAGATAGATATAGATATAGATGTGTGTGTGTGTGTGTGTGTAATTTTGCTTAAAAGATACAATTTTCTCCAAGCAATTTTGCTTTATACAATGCCATGGTAGCAATTTCTTTCTTATTACTTCATGTAGGTTTTTTTTTTCCTTTGACGCATCTTAATATACCTAGTTTAGGAAGTGTTCAGAGAACTGCATCATAAAAATCAGACATGTGTGAACGTTGCAGGAGAATGTCATTTCATTTTCATTTTTTGAAAATGAATCTTCTACGTTCTTATCTCATGAGAATCTCAATGTTCCTGGCCTGAAGTCTGCACAAATTTTCTTTTTTCATGTTTTGATCACATACTCTCAAAATGTTAGCAAGTCTCTTCTGAGCCAGAGAGCAGCAATTGCAATGCATCCCTAATTCGAGGATAGGAAGTTGTAACCACATGTAGCTTCTGATCCATTTTTGTGGCTGTTGAAACGTCTTCCAGTTGCTTTGCCTATAATCAGCTGCACTCTTTCTGTGTAAATATATTTTTTTCTTTACATACAGTGCTACATTCTTACTCTTCCTGTTGATCTATTCTTTTGAATTAGTTTTAGCCTTCCAGTGTTGTGTCTCAGTCATGGGAATCAGCCCCACCAAGTCTGAGGGATGCCTATCACATCATATTACTCTTCCCTAGTCAGGATCTGTAGTTCTCCATGCTAGTTTCCTGTACTCTGTGCATCTGAGATTTGGATGGCACCACCTACTAGCCTCACTGTTGTAATTTCCTGGAAAACTCTGAGTGCCCACTCTGGCCACCTGCTTTTCTCCCTGTGTTCCGCTTTCTTGGCCCGAGTCTTTGGGTGCATATTTGGTTCTGGGGTTTTGCCACCCACCTCCTTATGTTCTAGTTTAATGAGACTAGTGAAGTGCTTGCCAGACCCTTTCTTCAGTCTTTATAAGATGTAACCCCTAGGGATCCTTCATGGAAATAGTACATGACATTGTGATAGAACCCAAACCATTTCAATGATGCCATCCATGCATCTAGTTGTTTATGCCCAAGGCCCTGTTTTCTCTTCTTGGGTCATGACCTTCAACAAGAGAGTGATAAGCAAACTATTGGCATTCCCAGTTCCTTCACCTTCCTATCCAAGGCCTTGTAGTCTCCAGAGAGTCTTTCAAAATCTCTTCTGGCTGTGTCATTCATCCCCACATTACTCAAAGGAAAGGAGAGTTGTTGGTGGATTTGAATTGTCTTGGTAACCTCTGCATTATGTCCTGGATATGGGCACCTGGAAGATCACCAAGTTCCCATGACATATTGGGTCAGCACACAGCTGCCTGGGTTCCTCTCAGCAGGGAATTACCCACCAGCATTACATGCCTCTTCTTTCTCAAGGTGGCTCTTGGGGTTCTTCAATCCAGGGGGAGCAAAACCTCCGATTATTCCTCATATTTTTTTCCTTCCAGATCTCTTATCATCTTAGTCATTTTCCTCTGAACATGCTCCACTTTGTTGATGTTCTTCCTAAAATGTTGCACCCAGAATTGGATGCACTATTCTAGGTGTAGTCTGGCCAGTGCAAAATAGAGAGGAACAATAGCTTACCTTGATCTTTGTTGATGCAGCTTATGATTACATTACATCACACTGTTGGCTCATTTTTAGTTTGTGATGTTCCAAGTCCCACAAACCCCTTGTTTGCATGTAATGTGGCCTAGAGTAGTCTCTTTTGGTAGCTTTGATTGTTCCTACCCAAATAAAGGAGTTTGCATTTGTCCCTACTGAAATACTGTATAATTTGCCAGTTTTGCTTAATATTCCACCTTCTCAAGATCTTCCTGAATCTTAATACTGTCTTCTAAGGTATTTGCTATCCTTCCTATCTTTATGTATTGATAATCATGTTTAATAACTTCTCATCCATTTGTAAATATGTTGAACAGTACAGTGTCTAGAGTGAACCATAAAGCATTCCACTCAATGCCTCCTTCATTCTTGATGCATAGACACTATAATCTTATTGGGTACAGTTGTTCAGCCAGCGCTGTATCCATTTAATAGTAGCAAAATCCAACCAGCATTTTGCCATCTCCTCTAGTAGGATTTTATGGAAAACTTCTGGCAAATGCCTTCTTGCACACTAGGTCTAACAAATTCCCCATATCAGTTAAACTGGTCACTCTATCAAAAAAGAAGATTAGGTTGGTATGGCATGAGTTGCTTTTGATAAATGCATCCTGGCTAAATGTATATGGCTGCCTATCTCAACATTGTGACTCTGGATGACGAACAGCAGTTTAAAAGCATAAAACAACAATGACAGCCCATAAATATGTAAACAGCAACCAAGGTAAAAACCATTTGAACCAGAAAACCATCAACGCAACCATCCCATGGGCTTTGTCACATATTCCAACCCCTATGCCTGCTGGGGATGGTCTGGTCTTCAAAGCCATATGAAAAGCCATCAGGCTTGGGGCTAATCTAATATCTGGGGGGGTGATGTTTCAAAGAGCAGGCACCATGAATGAAAAAGCTCCCTTCCTGGGTCCCACCAGATGGTACTCTTTAATGGATGGGACCCATAGCGTGCCTCTCCTGCCAGATGTGATTGGATGGATAGAAACAATCAGAGAGAGGCGATCCTCAAATAACCTGGCCCCATGCCTCGAAAGGTTTTATCGGTAACTACCAGCACCTTGAATTGAACCCAGAAGCACACTGGCAATCAGTACAGCTCTTGGAGCAGAGGTGTAATATGTGCCAATCGAGGAGCGGACATAACTGCCCATGCCTCTGCATTTTGCACCAGCTGCAGCTTCTGGATGCTCTTCAAGGACAGCCCCATATAAAGCACATTGCACAACTTTGTCTTGTGTGTCAATTGTGCCCATTCCTTGATTGGGAGGCTCTGCTTGCTATTTCTCTCTTTTTCTTTTTTTAAAAAAAATATATTTTATTGAATTTTAAAAAAATTAATAAAAGACAATACAAATTAAACTCAGAAAGGAAAAGAAAAATAAGGAAAGAGAGAGTAGAAAGTGCAAAAGAAAAAAAAAGGAAAAAGGAAAGAGGAAAAAATAAGAAAAAGAAAAATATTTAAAGAAGTGACTTCCGCTCTTCATCACAAGTACAAACAAACGTAGTAATTCTTCACCTCCTATAAGGTTACATGCAACTATCTCTTCTTCTCATAACCCATCCCTTATCCATACCCAAATCCATTAATTATTAACATTTCAGTCCATAAAGTCCATAAAAGGTTCCCAGAATTTTACAGAAACATGTCTTACTTTAACCTTGGTCAAACAAACCAACTCATTACCCAGGTCATTCTCTTGGATTATCATTTTTGTTTCCACTTTAACCGTAATCTCTGTTTTATAATCCCCATTTTTAAAAATTTTCCGGTATTTCAACATTTTCTTTATATTTTAATATTTCTGCATCAGATAAGGTGTGTTTCAACTCTTTATCCTGCAGATCTTCCAAAGTATTCTCTTTTGGCCTGCTTGCTATTTCTCATGCCTTAGTCATATCCCCGGCAGATTACTGTTTCATACATTGGTTTTCTGGGAGACCAAATGGGAAGAGGCACAATGCAAAATGTGTGGGCTAAGATATTTAATTCATTTTTGTTTTTATTTTTGTTTTAAAAAACTATGAAAAGTGCATTTTAGGCAAGCAGTTTTCTTCTGATTCCTACTTCTAAATAATGGGAAATCAGAATTCACTGTTGAGGTCAAAGTGAACACAACCCCCCAAAAGTTAGGAGTTATCCATGGCTTTGGGATGTTTGGATGGCCAGTCCTGCTAAAAGCTGAAATTGCATTCACCTTGGTGAAATTTCAACTCATGATCTCCTAGAGCAGAGCTTTCCAAACTTTTCATGTTGGTGACACACTTTTTAGACATGCATCATTTTGCGACACACTCTTACAGCAGGGCATCATTTTGCGACACACTCTTACAGCAGGGCACAAGGCAGGCACTAGGACCTGCATGGAATCACAGCAGGTTTGGAGGCAGCAAGGCACAATTTTGTTGGACCCAAAGTTGGTCCCGTGTCCAAGCACGTTTAACTTGGTACGAAGAACCCAAAATAAATTCACACCAAGACGAGAAATAGGATAACCCTTTTAATTGAGCTCAAGTAATAGGGGGCAACCTCCTCTGAAAAGGAGGGCCCCGAACAAAAGGAGACATCCACATTTATACATTTCTGATCTTTAACACATACATCACACAGGATATACAGTAAGGTCTTTTAGGACTTAACGATAGTGTAAAGGTCAAGATTCTACAGATATCACAATTTAATTTACAGATGTCACAAGTTTATTATGAATATCCCAGAATTTACGTAAGAGGAGGGGAGAGGTCTGGTGTTAGGTGGTTATCTCACAGGGATTTGTGAAACAGACAAAGGTGGATGTAATCAAGATTTCCTTCGTGTGAAGAGATAAACAGTGGTGGATGCAATCGAGACTTCCTTCTTGTGAAGAGATTAACTATTTGTCCCTAATTAAGATTTTCCTTGGCATCCACAGTTCATACATTCTGCTGAACACACACACATTTCATAAGAAGGAGGGTTTAATAGAGTCCAACTCAACAGAGGCAGCAAGGCACAAGGCAGGCACCAGGACCTGCGCGGAATCCTGGCAGGGCTCGGAGGCAGCAGCAGCCACGACACACCCAGATATTGCAGCCGGCACACTAATGCAGGGCTTTCCAAACTGTGTGTCACGACACAATACTGTGTCGCCTGGGGGCCCCAAGTGTGTCGCGTGACAACCTGGAAGCGCTGATGAAAAGGCCCTTGGTTCTGGCAGGGAGGCAAAAAGCCTCGCCGCGTGCACACACGCTGCTGGGCTGCTTCCCAGCGCACGGCTGATCGGCGCGGAGAATTTCCACCCTGGAGCCCCCTGCGCTGATCAGCTGTGCAGCAGGGAAGCGGCCTGGCAGAGTGCGCGTGCGATTTTCGCCTCCCTGCCGGAACCGAGGGCATTTTCGGGGTCCCCGGAGCCTGCCCTTTCGAAGGGGCAGTGGCAGCGGCGGTGCACCGCTACTACCGTGGCGGCAACCCAGAAGTGCTGCCACCGGTGCTTCTGGGTTTTTGCATGCCGCAGCGGCAGCGGTGCTTCCAGGTTTTTGTGCGTCAGCCATTGGTGTGTCGCCAACGGCAAAAGTTTGGAAAGCCCTGCACTAACATGTCATGACACACAGTTTGGAAAGCTCTGTCCTAGACCATCTGCCCATCAGAGCATTTCAAACATCAACAGCCAATGGGAACTCATCAGCTCATCCTGTCTATCCACTTTGTAAAATGAGAAGAGTTTAGTCACCTACTGTTAGCAGCTTTACCATTCCCACAGCACTGCAATATGGTTGGGCTTTTGACTCCCTCCCCCGCTCCCCGCCCTCCCCCCCCCTTTGGTCTCCATAAGACAAAACTGTAATCCACAAGTTTCCAATTCTTCCTGCTGAATGGAAGGAATGAGCTTTATTTTCAGCTGACAGTGGCAGCATGCCAAGTGGTTTAATATTTTTATCAGCCATAATGTTCTATAAATGACATTTTAGTTCATTTAAAAAAGAGAGAGAGAGAGAAGGAAATAAATATATGAGCAGCCGTTCAAGCTTGTTATGCAGCAGTTGGGATTGTCAACTAGCTGTGCCCTGAACTTAATGTATTTTCTTAAATGACTGTCTAGACAAATGGGAATAGAATACCGCTGCTCAGGTTTCTGAATACACGGCTTAAGTATTTAAAAATAGATAAGATGGCATTTGTTTGAACCTGTTAGAATCTTTTCAGTTTTTCACCCTGTGGTATTTAGAACAGCTCGCTCTGGCTCGCACTTACTGGCATGTGCTAGTGCAGAGCTTTCCAAACTGTGTGTCGGGACACATTAGTGTGTCGGCTGCAGTGTCTGGGTGTGTCGCGGCCCTGCCAGGATTCCGCGCAGGTCCTAGTGCCTGCCTTGTGCCCTGCTGTAAGAGAGTGTCACAAAATGATGCATGTCTAAAAAGTGTGTCACCAACATGAAAAGTTTGGAAAGCTCTGTGCTAAGTAAACAGCTTTACCTTTGTTGCTTGGATGTTTCTTGGCAGGCATGTGAAAGTTAATACGTTTGGACAGGATTATGTATTCAGATCTGAAATTAGTACTTAGTACTGGAATCTACGTCTCCTTCCTTAAGAAGTGGTTATCAAGCTGCCAGTTGAAAAGTCTTAGGCCAGAGCTTTCCAAACTGTGTTTCACGATATGTTAGTGTGTCGGCTGTAGTGTCTGGCTGTGTCGCGGCTGCTGCTGCCTCCGGGCCCTGCCACAATTCCACGCAAGTCCTAGTGCCTGCCTTGTGCCCTGCTGCCTCCAAACCTGCTGTGATTCCGCGCAGGTCCTAGTGCCTGCCTTGTGCCCTGCTGTAAGAGTGTGTCGCGAAATGATCCCCTGCTGTAAGAGTGTGTTGCGAAATGATGCATGTTTAAAAAGTGTGTCACCAACATGAAAAGTTTGGAAAGCTCTGTGCTAGTGGTTAAGATGTTGGACATGGACAGGGAAGATCATGGACCTTACTCAGTGGGACTGGGCCACTCATTTTTTTCAGCCCAACTTTCCTCATAGAGTTGGGACACTCCAGATAAAATCAGTTCAATTTGATGATTCAGTTCAAACAGCTGGATCAAGTCAGATTGATTTTCTAAACTGAACTGATGGTTGAAATAGAATTTTGCATGACCAACAATAGGGTGTTACATAATTATTCCATAATTTCAATGGTTCTATTTTAAGGATATGAGTGGTCCATGAAGTCTATGAGCTTGACTCGGAGGAGACTCCCTTTTATTATTATTATTTATTCAATTTATATGACCGCCCATCTCCCCCAACAGGGAACTCTGGGCAGTTTACAATAAAATCACTTTTAAAATAAAGATATAAAATATAAAATTACAATTTGATTAATACAATTAAATAATTATAAAATCCAATTTGGCGAATTAGCTTAACAAAAAGGAAGGACATTATGGAATTAACCACCCCCATGAGGAACTATTACTTTCCCCTTCCCATGCTAGGCGGCAGAACCAGGTTTTCAGCTCTTTCCTAAAGGTTGGGAGGGAGGGGATCTGCCTCAACTCTGGGGGCAAGATATTCCAAAGGGCGGGTGCCACTACAGAGAAGGCCCGCCTCCTGGACCCCACCAGATGACATTCCCTTATTGATGGGGTTCGTAGCAGGCCCTCTCTGAATGATCGGGTGGGGCGGGTCGATGATATGGGGAAGATTTGATTTATATTTTGGATCTAATCCTATTGATTTAGAAGAAGAGTGGAATTCATAGACTTTCTCAGGGATGGGCAAGTACAGTAGGCCCAAATGGTTCCCCGCTGGGGGAGATGGGCGGTCATACAAATAAAATAAATAAATAAATAAATAAATAAATAAATAAATGGTGAGACAGTCGTTGAAATGTCATGACCCAAGGCAGGCACCTTCCATATTTGCATCCAACGTTGGGAAGCAAGAGCAGAAAGCCAGGGCTTGCGTTATGATGTTGTGGTGCACGTTTCATCATTTTTCCATCATTGCCACTTATACCAGACACTTATTATTATTATTTATTATTTTATTTATTAAATTTCTATGACCGCCCATCTCCTCCTCAAGGAGGGACTCTGAGCGGTTTACAACCACAACAAAACATCATTAAAATACAATAAATATAACAATAAAAATACAAATACCATTTATGGTATAATCTGTGCCCCTCCAGATGTTTCTGAACTGGAATTTCCACCCACTGATTCACAACGGTGTTACTTTTTAAATCTATTAATCCAAGGCAATCATTTTCCAAAAAAATCAACCAGGCATTGTGATCTTATTATAGCAGTACATCCTTGCTGTACTTATTACATTTTGTTAAAAAAAAACATTGTGCTGTTATTGTTCTTCTACCCAGTCCCAAACAGTTCCATCAGCCCCAGTAAGCTCATTTGAGAAGCCCAGGTCCCAGATGACAGAATCCCCCTCCTCTCCAACTTCTGGCAATAAATGTAATGGTTATTGATCCACTGTTCCAATACTGGCATAATGTTTTATCTAATATTTTGTATTAATATATTATAATATTTATATTAATATAATATTATATTTTATAATGCAGTGTTGCGATATGGCCTTTTCTCCCCTTCCCTGTAGAAGTTTATGTTGCGAATATGCTATTTTTCTATATTATGTCTACCTTCTACTGTAAAGACATCTATGACAATGCTAATTCCAAATGTTACCGCAACCAGGAATAGTGTAATGAGGTTCTTAATGCAGTGGGGATTCCCATCAATAAAAACTGACAATGAGGTAAGTGTGTCTCATTTTGTTATACAGTCCATCCCGTCTGTCCTTTGGCCAAAAGTATACATGCCACATTCTTTCTATCATTCCTTACATGACTAATTTTCTGTCTCCAGCAGCAGGTGCTGGAGGGGAAGGGAATAATAGGAATGTTAGCTTGCCCTTTCCCACAAGCAATTCCCCTTTTTTAAAAGGTGAAATTTCCCTTTGCCTTACATTCTGCCTTGTATTCTGTTTCTCAACCTTAGCAACGTTAAGATGAGTGGACTTCAACTCCCAGAATTCCTCAGCTACCCTGCTGGCTGGAGAATTCTGGGTGTTGAGGTCCACTCATTTTAAAGTTGCTAAGGTTGAGAAACACTGCTGTAATTTACTGCAGTTGTGCCAGAAGACCAGATCAGATAAGATCTAATAAGAGGCAGATCAGATAAGAGGCAGCATAGCCCGCAGCTGGATAGTGGGCGGGGCAAGAGGCTCAGAAGAGACTATCCCTAATTTCTTGGGCCTTAAAGGAGATGGGGGGAGAATTGTACTTTTAGACTTGCAAGATTCTGTTAATGTAGCTTTAGAATAAAGTAGAATTAGCTCATCTGGTTGTGTTTCCTGTCTGGTCTACCTAGTAAGGCTGACATCAATATTGCAAGTCTGAAAGTACAATTCTCCTCCCATCTCCTTTACAGCCCAAGTCTCTTATCTGACCATACCCTAGGCAGCATCTCTTGCCCCAGTCTCCCAAGGTCTTTCTCACATACCATTGCAGAGCCAGAGGGGTCTAGTAGTAAAGGTGTTGGACTGACACCAGGGAGACCCAGGTCCTAGTCCATTCTCAGCCATGGAAGCTCACTGGCTGACTTTTGGCCAGCCCTCGTCTCTTAGCCCAACTGATCTCACTGGGTTGTGACTGTGGGGGAGATGGGAGGAAGGAGCATGATACTGTATATGCCACTTTGAATTCCTGAAGGAAGGGTGGGATATAAATCTAACAAAAGTCCCTGCAGCTTTTTTGGGCAAGATTTCAGAAGCAGTTTGCCATTGCCTTCTTCCTAGGGCTGAGAGAAAGTGACTGGCCCAAGGTCACCCAGCTGGTGACCTTTCCAAACCTATATCATTATACCATCCCCTCCCACAAAGGCAGTGCAATTGTGAGTGCCAATGTGCTGTCGTAATCAAGATGTTAGATAAGGACCAGGGAGACCCAGGTGCAAGTTTATTTGCTCTATTTTTTTACCCCAATTTATGTGCTACCTAGTTTTCTGAAAATAAGAGGCTTATGACATATGAGACAAAGCATCAATAAGATCCTAAAATCCACCCATGAAATAATAACCCAAACTAGTAGAAACTATATCCTCTCTTAAAAATGTCTGTTTTGTTCATCTTCTGAAATGTCACCAGAATAGGGGCACAACCAACTTTGGGGGCCAAGCTGTCCCAGAGGGAAGAGGCGACTACTGAGAAAAACAATTGCTGTGTCCCCACCATTCCTCTTCCGTACCATAGACAGCAATGAGCTACAAGCAAGGTGCAAGAGGAAGCTTACAGGGCTCAATGGGGAGGGGATAGGAGGGTATGTATATATATGTTAATCTTTGTAACCTTAATTCACTTGAAGCATTGATGTGCCTGGGATCACTGATATAATAAAGATTCCTAACTATTCCATCATGTCTCGTGTGTGGAGTGCTGATTATAATTCAGGCCATCCGTGACATTCCATGTCAGCCGTGGAAATTCACTGGGTGACCTGGAGCCGTCCCTGTCTCTCAGCCTGCCTGATAGAATTTTCATGGGGATAAGATTTTAGGGCATCCCAGTGTAAACCACCTGAACTCTTCACGAAAAAGCAGGATATAAATCTAAGAAGTAGTAATAGTAGTAGTTGTAATAGCAATGTCAAACAGCAATTCAACGTGATTAAGAATACTATTACAGGGTGTTAAGTATCTGCCAGTGTAATCTGAACCCGGTTAGAAAAAAAAAGCATAGGCTAAATTTGGGTGAGTGATGCAACAATTGTAACTGGGGCTTTGTGTCTGTCAATGCTTCTCTTCCTTTGGATGTCCACACATTAAATCTTGGACTAGGTGGTGATATAAGTGCTTGGCATTAAATTAATTCTGCTTCTTTCTTTCTTTTTTACTATTTTAATTGAACAGAAAAAGAACGGCTTCTGATTATTATTTTTTCTAAAGTGAAAAAGTCATAATAAGGACAGAGAAATTTTTCATGTACTAGAGTAATGAGTTATCTTTGATCTCTCCAGAGATTTGCAGCTTTTCTTGCTCACACTTCAAATGAATCCCTAAGGAATTTTCCCCATGTTTTGTTTATTTTCAGATCAGGAAGCAAAAACATTATAGAAGTAACAAAGTGAGGGGTATGTAAGAACATTCTCAGCCCAGGTTGTAGGTGGCAGAAGGATTAAGGCAAGGGTCGGAAATGGCGGCTCGCGAGCCACATGCGGCTCTTTGGCCCCTTGAGTGTGGCTCTTCCGCAGCTGAACTCACCCCCGCCCCTTCCACGCGATTGGATCCTGCCCCCAAACTCCGCGGCTCTCCCGCCCTGCCCCACCCCCACCCCGCGCAAAGTCCACATTGGGTCGAGTAGCCGCCCCTCAGATCCGAAGCTGCAGGGGGCGAGGGCGCCGCCTGCCCACCGCGCTCGGTGCCCTGTGCCACAACCCGACGGCCGGCGGGGAGCGTCCCGTGATATCATCGCCGGTCCCTCCCTCGCTCCCTCTCACGCTTGGCTCTTATGCGCTCGCGCTCTCCAAGGCCGGGGCCACCCGCAGCCGCCCACACCTCGCGCGCAGCCCGCGGGGTCTCTGCCGCTCCCTTCGACGGAGGAGGGACCGGCGTGCCTTGGGAGCTGCTGTTGCTGCTGCTGCTGCTGGCGGCATGTCTGGGTGAGGCGCGCGGGCGGAGCTGCCCGCCTGGCACTTGGGCGCTCCGGCTGGGGTGCAGCGGGATGGGAGCGTCGCCGGCAGCCCGTGAGGACTGGCCAGGGAAGGTGAGCGAGGGCCGGGGCGGCTGGCCAAGCGGCAGCGCAGCCCTGTATCTTGGCTTCTGCCCCCTGCTTCCTTGGCCAACTAGTAAAACTTACAGATTTGGCCATTGAGCTCCCCACCCCCCTTTCAACACAATGTTTTCTATCTTCTTTCTAACGCGCACAAACAACCACAAGTGGAGTTCTAACCATGTCAACCGATTTTTCTATCCTTGTAAAAGGACTGCAAGCTGACCACGCTTGGGTGTTGCAGAAAACGAATTATCCACGGCCATTCCGACGCTCAGATGATTTATGCGGGTGCGTGCGCACGCTAATGCCTTGTGTCTGTGATCTCTCCCCCCGCCCCTGTAACCCCGACTTTCCCCTCAAACTCTTGCTCCTATTTCACCGGAAGGGGGACAGACGGGGCTGTCGGTGACCCAGGCTGGAAATCTGGACTCCGCGGATGGCCAGCCCGCCTGGGACTCACAGCGAGGGGGAGCGGAGCAGAGCAACAGGGCCAGGCGGGCAGAAAGAGGTGGAGGTGGAGCTGGGCCTGGCGGTATATTGTCTACTGGGCTTAACCCCTCGCGTGCTGCGGGCAGTACGAGGGGCAGAGACAGCAGGGTGGGCTATGGAGACGGTAAGGGGATCCCAGCTGGGGGGAAAGGGGAGAAACTTGGAAAAGGCATGGGAGGGCATACCTGGTTGACCACACATAGCGCTACGGCTTGCCTGTGCAGCCCAGCGGAATCTGGAGAAGACCAGGCCATACTTTCCCCGGGGTGCGGGCGGGCAGGGAGATGGGGAGCCAAGGTCCCGGCCCAGGGGTGGGGAGGAGGAGGTGGCCGAGGATATAAAACGCGCGCCCTGGAGCAGGGAGGGAGGCGAGAAGGCGCGCCTCGAGGCTGCTTGGAGAAGCTGCGCCCTGGCTGGGTTTGGGGACGGTGGCGTTTGGAGAGGGCAAATGTTCCCCTGCTTCCCAGAGCTCTGAGCCAGGCTCCTTCATGCAAAGATGCAGACTTTTCCACTGCAATCCGCCCCTTTGAAGGTGTCCTGAGAATTTTCCATTTGACAGAAGTAGACTAACAGACCCCCCCCCCCATGCCCCATTTTGTCTTTTAAGCCAGCAGGTCCGTAATTGATCCCCCTACATCAGGCGTGGCGGCCCCCCAGTGCACACTATTGGCTCCTGCCCCCAAACCCCGCCCCTTCAACGTGATTGGATCCCACCCCCAAACCCCGCCCCCTTCCATGTGATTGGCTCCCGCCCGCAAACCCCGCCCCTCGAGCATGTCAAAATGCCCTTGAGCATGTCAAAATGGCTCCTGGCATAAAAAAGTTTGCCGACCCCTGGATTAAGGTATCTAAAACCCTGTGAGGTAGAACAGGCTGCCAGGCACTCTTTGTCCTATACTTCCAAGAGAGATACTCTGCCATCACTTCTGGGATTTATAAAAATTAATAAATCTCAGTCTTGAACACATGAGGATGCAGGTATAAAAGCTGCACTTACAGAGAACTCCTTTTCCATGGCTTTCTTAACATCTGCCCAACAAGGTAGAACAGAGGAAAGACTAAAACTATGGCTATGCAAAAGGATTGAATCAACTCCAATTCCAAATATAAGATCCTTTTTAACAGACTGATTTGTGGGTGTCAGCCTTCCCAGGTAGACCAGACAGGAAACACAACCAGATGAGCTAATTCTACTTTATTGTAAGGCTACATTAACAGAATCTTGCAAGTCTGAAAGTGCAAATCTCCCACCGTCTCTTTTACAGCCGAAGAACTTAGGAAGGTCCCTTCTGAGCCTCTTTCTACACCCATTATGCAGCTGTGGGCTCCCCCCTCTTTTATCTGATCATTCCCTAGGCAGCATCTCTCCCCCCCATCTCCCAACGTCATTCCCACATACCATTGGGGGGGGGGCAAGGGGCTATCCATAAAATCACAGCAGTGTTGTATCTTCATATTTATATCATTAGCATGATGATGTCATGATACAAATGACACAGATGACATTTGCATCCTTTACATAGTTGCCATGATGATGCCATTACACAAATGATGTAGATTTGCACAAACAACGGAATATATCATGCAAATTACATAAATCACCATGGAAATTTGGTCAAGTGCATGTGAAGTCAGTTGCACTGCAGTCCACTAATTTGAGACTTCACCGTACATTATATTTGTTCAAATATCCAGGGGAGAATATTTATTTATTTATTATTTTAATTTTTATCCCGCCTTTATTACTTTTATAAATAACTCAAGGCGGCGAACATACCTAATATTCCTTCCTCCTCCTATTTTCCCCACAACAGCAACCCTGTGAGGTGAGTTGGGCTGAGAGAGAGTGACTGGCCCAAGGTCACCCAGCCGCCTTTCATGCCTATGGTGGGACTAGAACTCTCAGTCTCCTGGTTTGCCATTGGCTCCTTCCTACGGCTGAGAGACAGGGAGCGGCCCAAGGTCACCCAGCCGGCTTTCATGCCTAAGGCGGGACTAGAACTCTCAGTCTCCTGGTTTCTAGCCTGTTGCCTTAACCACTAGACCAAACTGGCAGAAATGGACAGCTGCAGTTAAATACAATTAAAATAAAATGAACCCTAGGGTCACCATAAAGAACATATCAGACTTCCTGAGCTATACATATTAATTTTATTTATTTATTTACTCAAATTTCAAATCAATTTATTACGGTCACTGACCAGTACAAGTTGGAATTTTACAAAGTAAACACATTGGGCTTTAAAATATAAACCCTCTGATTTGAAATAGTTTTAAATCTAATTTAACAAGTCCCAATTAAATATTAAAATGCATTTAGATCACGATGTAAATGAGCCCCTTATCAAATTTAAAAACAGTCTTATTCATTTACATTATCATGACTAATATTCTCTGTTGTACATAATTTTAAAAATATAAAATACAAATATTAAAATGAGTGATACAAAAATAAAATATCATATATAATATATATACCACTTAAAATTATTACAAGGAACACCATATTACATTTTCAAATCATAGTATGGCGTATCTTCATGGCAGCTGCACAGAATCTGGCTACTTGTGCTGTAACAGTTGGATATTCATCTATAAGTAGCATTTGCATAGAGACTATATCTTGCCGCCTAGGATATTTATTGATCAGAGGTATTATTAATTTATTCCTAAGCTCTTTATAAAAAGGGCAGCGAAGGAGCACGTGGTCTGTGGTTTCTATCTCTCCTATGTTACAAGCGCAGCACCTTGCAGCTGAAGGATTTTTTTGTATCTGCCATCCAAGACTGCAGAAGGGAGTGCATGGCTTCGAGCTAGGGAAAAAGCTTTCCGATGGCTAGGAATTTTGAGTTGTGTAAGATACTTAGCGGTATTGACTATATATTTATTATACTCTGAAGCTAGGAAATAAGGGGTCTTCTCTAAGTCTGTTTGTCGTTCTATGTCCTTTATCCTTTGCTTCAAGACCAATTTTGCCTGTTCGTACTCCATCCTAAGAATTGCAGCCGTAGAAAATCCTAGGTTTGCAAGACTAATTTCAATATCCTTTAACCAAGAGGGTTGAAAGTAATCTTGGAAAATGAGTGGCGCTAAACCTTGAGGGAAATACTTAAGTTTTAGCCAGAGGTACAGAGAAGCTAGTCGCACTCTTGCCTCAACTTTTACCATGCCGGCTTCTAATCGAAGGTAAGCATTTGAAACACACTTGGGCATTTGGAATACTGCTCTTATGAATTTTGATTGCACTCTTTCCAGGGAAGTAATACTTAAAGTCAAAGCACCAACACAGGACCCGTAAAGTAGCTGGGCTAATGTCTTCGCCTGGAAGAGTTTAAGAGCTGCTGGTATATAGTGCCCTCCTTTGTTCCGGAAGAACTTTAAAATGGCATTTCCTGATTTATGTCCGATATCAGCTGCATAATCAAAGTGAGGTTTCCTAGATCCAGTAGCGTGCATGACTACCCCTAGGTATTTAAAGCTAGTCACTTGCTCTATTCTGTGCCCATTTATATTCCATGTGCGAAGTTTCGGCCTTTTGGCGAAGGTCATTATCTTTGTTTTTTGATAATTTATTTCAAGCTGATTATTAAAACAATACTGGGCCAAGGTTGTCAAAGCTCTGTTGAGACCTATAGGCGTCCTAGAAAGTATGACAGCATCGTCTGCATAAAGCAGCAGGGCAATATTTCGGTCCCCTAATTTAGGAGGGTGAAAGTCCGGGTGATTTAGGCATCTTACCATATCATTACTATAAAAGTTAAAAAGTAGTGGGGCCAAAATACAGCCCTGTTTCACCCCCTTTTGCACTTTGATCGATTTGGAAAGGGACCCAAATCTATTATATCTGACCTTCAAGGCCGTGTCTGAATATAGGGCACGAATTAAATAGAGAAGCCTGCTATCTATTGATGCAGGTTCCAACTTCTCCCACAGTTTAGGCCTAGATATAGAATCAAAAGCAGCCTTTAAATCTATATAGGCGGCATACAATGATGTTATCTTGTTCGTGCTATATTTTTCAATCAGATGTTGAAGAATCAGGCATTGCTCAATTGTTCCTCTGCCCTCTCTGAAGCCAGCTTGCTCGTCCGCTATAAGATTTCTCTGGTCCAGCCATACTTTCCTTGCAGATGTCTAGCATAAAGCTTGCTAATTATATTCAATAGACTAATAGGCCTGTAATTAGCAGGATCATTTTTCTTCCCTTTTTTAAAAATTGGAACTATAATAGCCAGACCCCAATCCTCTGGAATTCTCCCCGAATTATCAATATACGTAAAGAGTGAAGCTAAAATTGGGGTCCACCATTCAGCATTATTCTTTAATACTTCCGCTGAAATAAAATCCATCCCGGGAGCTTTCCCTTTTCTAAGTTGTCCAATAAGATAAATTTACTCAATTCATTACCAACTCTATTTTATTTTTACATATTTATTTGAATTTATAGGCCATCAAATCCAAAGGATTTGGGAAACATGTTTTTGTGTGTATGTGTGTGCTTGTGTGTGTGTGTGTGTGTGCGCACACGCGCACCTTTGAGTCAGGTTTGACTCCTGGCAATTGCCTGGACTAGTCCCTGGATTTTCTTGGCAAGATTTTCAAAAGTGGTTCGCCCTTCTTGGGCTGAGAGAGAGGGACTGGCCCAAGGTCACCCAGCTTGCTTTGCGCCTAGTGACTAGAACTCACTGTCTCCCGGTTTCTTGCCTGGTGCCTTAACCGCTATGGTAGCGGCAAGGTCAAGTACAATGTAGCGGGCCACAAATGATACTATACAGTATAGTTTACTAGTAAAGGATATAAAATGGTAAAAACATACATTAAAATATACATTTGTCATTACTGCATTACTCCACATTCCTTATTTAACTTGGCCGGGTTCATTTTCATTTTATTTGCACCGATGGTAATTTCTACTCAGCTCATTCACTTGCTTGGATGTAGGTATTTTTATAATTATAAATAGTACATCTCCTTATCACCAATACAATTTAAACTTTTTAAAAATTATTTTAGGTGTGGAGCTGGCTATTTTATAAGAATTTATAACAAACTATATCTTAACTATACTACCCAAGTAAGTGTTTCTTTTATTTTCATGTTAGGCTTATGGGCAATATTTTAATTGGTTGTTCTATATGATATTCTATATGGTATTTTAACCTTTTCTTTTGGTTTTTTTCCAGCATTATTACAAACCTAATTTGTGACTACTGATGAAGGCTTATAAGCCGAAACACATTTAGTTAAGCTTTGTATGTTAGTTAGTTGGGCTGGTTGTTTATCCTTTTCTTTGTAATCATATGTAAAAGTTGGCTGTTTGGGCCCTTTTTCAAAGTTTTTTATTGTCATTATTGTATTTTAATGTATGTTTTTACCATTTTATATCCTATACTAGTAAACTATACTGTATAGTATCATTTGTGGCCCGCTACATTGTACTTGATCTTGCTGCTACCTTATTCGTTTTAGGTTAAGTGTATTCCCTTCTTTTTTGTTGCCTTAACCACTATACCAAACTAGGTCTCCTAGGCAGCATATCGAGTTTAAAAAGCATAAAAACAATGTAAAGCCACACAAGCAATTACAGGTGGTCCTCGTTTAGCAACCACAATTGGGACGGGCAACTCAGTTGTTAAGTGAAGTGGTTGCTAAGTGAAACTGAGACTATCTTTATGACTTCAGCTTTCAGCTTTTAAGCTTTACAGACTTGCGAAGGTTGTAAATGACAAGATTGGTTGCAGAGTTACTTTTTCATCACTGTCTTAACTACAAACGGTCGCTAAACAGGGCAGTCACCAAATGAGGACTACGTGTATAGTGCATTGGGGTCAGGAATATCCTTAAATACCAACCATCCATCCATTCAGGACCAGAAATCACCCAGCCTTCTGTCCTGTCTGCAAAGCCAGGTTTTCAGAGCTTTTCTAAAGGGTAAAAAAGGTAAAGGTTCCCCTCACGCATTTGTGCAGTCGTGTCCGACTCTAGGGGCCGGTGCTCATCTCCGTTTGTTAGCCGAAGAGCCAGCGCTGTCCAAAGACACTTCCACGGTCATGTGGCCGGCATGACGTGCACAGAACGCTGTTACCTTCCCACCTAAGTGGTACCTATTAATCTACTTGCATTTGCATGCTTTCAAATTGCTCGGTTGGCAAGAGCTGGGGCGAGTGCGGGAGCTCACTCCGTCACGCGGGGCTAGGGTCTCGAACCGAACTTGCAATCTTCCGATCGACAAGCCTGGCGTCTTACCCGTTGAGCCACCACGCCCCTTCTTTCTAAAGGGTGGAGCTGGATAAACCTCCAGGGTGATGGTATTGCAGAGGGTGGGGGCAGACAAGGCACAGTTCTGGGTTCCCACTAGATGGCACTGTTTAATCAGTGCAATTATCAGGAACCTTAATATTTAATTATATTTGCAGGGTGAGTACCTGGGACAAGACAAGAATGTTTGGTCTT
Source organism: Charina bottae (assembly GCA_023362775.1). Lineage (NCBI taxonomy): Eukaryota > Metazoa > Chordata > Lepidosauria > Squamata > Charinaidae > Charina > Charina bottae. Next base: position 9,662,122 of record JALMGJ010000027.1, on the reverse strand, counting down.
TGCTTTCCACCATTATCTGACAGACTAAGAAGAATTTCCTGGGTGTTTTCTAGGGGGATGGAAGTCCATGGAGAAAAGTCAAATAGAGAAATCAGTGCCTTGGCTTATCTAATTAGGGTTTCTCCAGGAGATTTCTCCAGTAAATGGTTAGAACCAGTAGGGTTACCATATCTGGATTGCAAAAATCTGGACAACCATTAGATAGCAGAAGAGAATTAATGTTTTCCTTGTTTCCTTTTTTCTATCTAGCATGTGCTTGAATTATTGTATTAAGATATTATAAAGAATTTCTAAAGCAAGCCCAGGAACCAGATAGAAAAATAGAAGTCTCTTTCATAGGGGAAGAAAAACTGCAGGAAATTGAAGGACTTACTTAGGCATAGATTAGTTCAGTACACCTTTTGTGGGCTGAAAAGGTTCTTTTTGAACTGTGAATAATAACTTGTAGGCAGCTTTTTCTTTTTTTAAAATCTGGGATGAATTAATACCTGTAGTGTTGGGAATGGTTCTTTCCTTTTATTTCTGATGTTAGAGATGTAAACACTTATATAGGAGGCAAATATCATAAAGCTTTCGAAAGTCCCAAAGCTTACCAATCTTAAAAAAAAATCCTTAGAAAAATACGTAGATCGTAAGGGATGAAGTCCCAAGACGGACTAATTAGGATTGCGGTGCTCAGTAGCCATTAATTGTGTGCAAAACTCACAATTCTGGGGATGGTGCATTCCAGTGTTGCCTAGAGCAGTGTTTCTTAACCTCGGCAACTTTAAGATGTGTGGACTTCAACTCCTAGAATTCCCTAACAACATGCAGTTGAGAAACACTGCTCTAGAGCATTCTGTCTTGAGGTTGGAACATGGCTGGGATACTGGGAATTTCTTCCTGTTCTGGAAATTTTAATTCCAGAAAACTACCAAATCAGCCCCAGAATGGCTAGATTGGTCCACTCCAGATGAGAATCAGAATGTTTTTCAGAATACTGGAATGTTTTATCCCCAATATGGTGATTCTTGCAAGTACAGCATGGACAGGACATCCTACTTGTTTTCTGGGTGGGTTGGGGGGGATGAAAGACCACTTGGGAGCCAGTTTGGTGTAGCGGTTAAGGCATCAGGCTAGAAACCAGGAGAACATGAGTTCTAGTCCCACCTTAGGCACAAAGCCAGCTGGGTGACCTTGGGCCAGTCACACCCTCTCAGCCCTAGGACGCAGGCAATGGCAAACCACTTCCAAAATCTTGCCAAGAAAACTGCAGGGACCTGTCCAGGCAGCTGCCAGGAGTCAAGACAGACTCAAAGGAACAAAAAAGAAAAGAAAAAGGAAGACCACTTGAGACCTAAAGGATTGCATTACATGCTACACTAGAGTCGAATGGTATTGGCTACTCTGTTCAGCATGTTGTGGGAATCCAGTCATTGTCTTCACATGTTGTATGAACAAGGCCATCATGTTAAACTGTGATATAGTTTACTGTTTGGGTCATGGAATGTATTATAGCTACATCAGTGCCATTTTGTCAACCCAAATGGGTTTATTGTGCTATGTGAAGGCAACCAAACTGTCTTAGATCCATTCTTCCACCTCAGAAGATCCTCTAGTGTGCTATATATTCTGGGAGGAACTCTGTCTTCTCAGGAATAATCTTTGGTAGCCCTTATCATTTGGAGAAGTAAGTTTTGGCAAAATATGAAGACAGATGTTACCAAAGACTAGAGGAGGGAAGAATAGGGTTTTATATAAAGGCCCACAGGCTACAAATCAAAGAGGGAAGCTGGAGAACAGGTCTCTGTGGGAGAACCCCACTCTGTTTTTTAAGCTCTGCAGGGACTGTTGTGCAGAGACTGCCTCAGACCCTTCCAAGGAAGCCCTGTTTGGCAAATTGGTTGACTCTGCTTGGCCTCATTTCAAAACCTCCAAGGACACACAAGGATCCTATACTCTTTATTTTATGTTGATATTGTATTCCGCTTCGGAGTCACTGTTTAATTTGGAAAGGCAAAAGCTTCAAGGAGTCATCTCTACCTCTGTTAAAGGACTTGTCACTGAAATTTAAAGTTAGGTGCAAATACAAAGCCAACTCCCACCCTAACTTTTGTTTCCTGTGTTGTTACCTAAGAACTGTTGCAGTTACAAATAGTTGAGCCAGCCATCCCATCAACAGGGGTAGCCTTTCCATGGGGTACTCCAATTCCCATCAGCCCAGCCAGATCAGGCTATACCAAGAGAGGCTGGGCTTTGCAATTCAGCAGTATCTGCATAATACAGGCCCCCATCTTGATAAAATAGTTAAGAGCAGAGACATCACACTGACAACAAAGGTCCGCATAGTTAAAGCAATGGTATTCCCCGTAGTAACCTATGGCTGCGAGAGCTGGACCATAAGGAAGGCTGAGCGAAGGAAGATAGATGCTTTTGAACTGTGGTGTTGGAGGAAAATTCTGAGAGTGCCTTGGACTGCAAGAAGATCAAACCAGTCCATACTCCAGGAAATCAAGCCAGACTGCTCACTTGAGGGAATGATATTAAAGGCAAAACTGAAGTACTTTGGCCACATAATGAGAAGACAGGATACCCTGGAGAAGAAGCTGATGCTAGGGAAAGTGGAAGGCAAAAGGAAGAGGGGCCGACCAAGGGCAAGATGGATGGATGGTATTCTGGAGGTGACGGACTCAACCATGGGGGAGCTGGGAATGGTGACGGCCGACAGAAAGCTCTGGCGTGGACTGGTCCATGAAGTCACGAAGAGTCGGAAATGACTGAACGAATAAACAACAACAGGCCCCCAGTTTTGGGCTCTTCCTTCCACTTAATTTTATTTAATTGCAGTTAAAAATAAAACATACAGAAATATGATTTTAACGTGAATGGGTTTTCTCCCATAAAATATTCTTTTTTCTAAGTATTTTCCTCTGGGGTTTTTTGGGGTATGCATTCTCTCTGGAAACATGTCTATTTTCTCCAGTATATGGATATTTCCTAAATTGAAAACTGCATTGGAAAATTCAGAGGAGAGTGCAGAATGAAGAATCATGAGTGTTTGATCAGCGTTTTGGCCTCGTGTGCTTAAAGAAGTAGGCTGAATAAAATTCTTTCCTGTCTCTGCCCACATCATAACGATGGATTCAACTTTAATTTCTTTCTCTCTCTCTGCCTCTCCCAATGTGCTGACACATATTCTTTTAGTTTGCCTTTTCCTCTCAGCTGGGATAGAAGATCTCCTTCAGAAACATTTATTTAATTTTTATCCCGCCTTTATTATTTTTATAAATAACTCATAACTCAAGGCGGCGAACATACTTAATACTCCTTCCTCCTATTTTCCCCACAACAACAACCCTGTGAGGTGAGTTGGGCTGAGAGAGAGTGACTGTCCCAAGGTCACCTAGCCGGCTTTCATGCCCAAGGCAGGACTAGAACTCTCATTCTCCTGGTTTGCCACTGGCTCCTTCCTAGGGCTGAGAGACAGGGATTGGCCCAAGGTCACCCAGCCGGCTTTCATGCCTAAGGCGGGACTAGAACTCTCAGTCTCCTGGTTTGCCATTGGCTCCTTCCTGGGCTGAGAGAGAGAGACTGGCCCAAGGTCACCCAGCCTGCTTTCATGCCTAAGGCGGGACTAGAACTCACAGACTCCTGGTTTCTAGCCCAGCACCTTAACCACTAGACCAAACTGGCTCTGAGACCAGCAAGAGATCTGCTATCTAGGAAAGAGTGACCATCAAGCTCTTTTTGATAAAGCATCCACTGGTTTCTCTGGCCCAGTGAAAGCCACTTGCTTATCAAAATGGAGAGCTTAACATCCACAGCAACCATTTCATGCTGTTCAAATATCTTGAACATTTACAGAATCTTCTGTAGATAGGAATGCTGATGTTTGCTTACTGGAGAACAGTCTTGATCTTTGCAGGAAGCCTTGAAGGCTTAGAGAAGGCTGCTGGCAGCCATTTCTGATTAGTCAAACGTAAGAAATCATGAAGCAGAATCTGTCGGTTCCAGAGGCTGCAAAGCCATTTTGCTTTAACATTTCCAGTTTCCATTTTTGCCAGCAAACAAACCTGGCAGGGAAGCACCATTTATTTATTTGATTTCCATCCCATTTCCTATTCAGACACCTATTCAAGGTAGTGAGTAAAAATTAAAATGCACAGGGCAGTATAAAAAGTTTTCAAGATGGTGAATTAAAATTAGTATTAGCTAGAGTAACACACACACAAAATATGACATAGTTGTATTCAAGATCCACAATCAGGCTGGCAACTTTAAGGTTATCAAAGAGTACACAAGTTTTTGAATTCTCTGGAAATTGAATGATTGATTGATTGATCACATTTATATCCCACCCATCTCCCTCACAAGGAGGGACCCATGGCGGTTCACAATAAAAAGTTTAAAATCAATGAAAAACCATAAATAGCACTAATAATAAGTAAAAGTACCTAATTACAGTCCGATCCAAGCAATGGTAGATCTTACTTATCCCGTGGTCCAGTAAAGCTGGTCAAGGCAGATCTAAGAGACCAGCCAACCCAAGACTGGCTATTCCCCTCCCTTCCCCAAGCATGGTGGCAAAACCAGGTCTTTAGGTTTTTTCTAAAGTCCAGGAGAGAGGACTTCCATCAGAGGTGATGTTACAAAATGGAGTGGACTAGGATGAAGCAAGAAATGTCAACAATTATGGAGCCTGCCTCTTTGGGGCCATGGATTTTGCACTCTGGCTTATTTTTTAGATTTATATCCTGTGTTTCCTCCATGAACTCAAGTTGCTTTATGTGGAGATCTCCACTTTATTCACATAAGAATAATCCTGCAAGGTGAGTTTGGCTGAGAGAGCTTGACAAACCCACATCACAAACAAGTTTCTATGACTGAGGGTGTATTTGAACCTGGATCTCCCCAGTGCTGGGACAATACCTTAACCACTAACCACACTGGCTCTCATCTGTTTCAATCAATTGATCAGTTGATTGATCATATGCCAGCAAGTCGGTGTCAACTCTTAGTGACCACATAGATCGATTTTCTCCATGACGACCTTTCAGGTTTTCCAATGGTGCCCCCATCGCCACTGTAACTGAGTCCATCCACCTTGCTGCTGATCGTCCTTTTCTTCTCTTTCCTTCCACCTTTCCCAGCATTCGAATCTTCTCCAGATTATTTATTTTATCAAATTTATTTGGTCGCCCATCTCACACAAGGTGACTCTGGGCGGTGTGCAACAAAACCAACCATTAAAATTGAATATACGTAAAAGCCAATTAAAACAATTAAATAATCAACATAAGTGAAACCAAGATTGTGAGAGGGTTAATTAAAATTAACCCTTTCCCAGCATTAGAGCCTTCTCCAGACAGATGGGTCTTCGCATAATGTGTCTGAAGTAGGATAATTTGAGCCTGGTCATTTGTGTCTCAAATGAGAACTCTGGGTTGATTTGAGAATAATTCCACTCTATGTTATGGCTTATGAAACATTTTTTTTATCCCATCTTAATTATGTTTTATAAATAACTCAAGGTGGCGAACATATCTAATACTCCTTCCCCCTCCTATTTTCCCCACAACAACAACCCTGTGAGGTGAGTTGGGCTGAGAGAGAGGGACTGGCCCAAGTCACCCAGCCGGCTTTCATGCCTAAGGCGGGACTAGAACTCTCCGTCTCCTGACTTGCCATTGGCTCCTTCCTAGGGCTGAGAGAGAGTGACTGGCCCAAGGTCACTCAGTCTCCTGGTTTCTAGCCCAGCACCTTAACCACTAGACCAAAGTGGCTTTTCCAAGTTATTCCAAGTTATCTTGAAGCAAAACTGTTCTCAAGAATATAGTACTGCAACAGGAACAGGAACCATGTTATCAACATAATAATATCTCAGAACTGTTGCCTTAGTGAACAAATCTTTAAGCTCTGCAGATGTCTGCTCATGTATATATAACTGCTGAAATTCAATACAGGTAGTCCTCACTTACCAACCGCAATCGGGACAGGAAACTCCATCGCTAAACAATGCAGTCATAAATTGAAACATCATGTGACCAAACTGATTTATGACAATAGTTCCGGCTGTGGTCATTAAGCGAATAACCCGTGGTCGTTAAGCGTGACATCACGTGACCACAACTTGTGACTTCCTGCTGGCTTCCCCACTGACTTTGCTTGTCGGAAGCCGGCTGTGAAGGTCACAAATGTGATCACATGACCACGGGATGCTGTGACCATTCTAAATGCGCACCGGTTGCCAAGTGTCCGAATCACAATCATGTGACTGCAGGGATGCTGCAACGGCCCCAACTTTGAGGACTGGTTATAAATCTCCTTTTTCAGTGCCACTGTAACTTTGAACCATCGTTGAATGAGCAGTTGGTAAGTGAGGACTACCTGTATCCTGCTACAATTGTTGCAAAGGTGTGGTAACTATGGCTCTTTGGTATAAATAGAAGAGAATATAAATGGTAAAAAAATTGGTATAAATCTAACCAAATAAGTATGCATCCCTAAAAACCCTGTATAATTCTACTTTATTCTGTGTATTAGGCACTTGCAACAACAATTTCAGTTTTAACTTCATCAGGTTTTCTACCAGTAAGAACAGGCTAGAAACCATGAGACTGAGAGTTCCAGTCCTGACTTAGGCATGATGGCCGGCTGGGTGACCTTGGGCCAATCTCTGTCTCTCAGCCCTAGGAAGGAGCCAATAGGAAACGAGGAGTCTGTGAGTTCTAGTCCCGCCTGAGGCATGAAAGCCAGCTGGGTGACCTTGGGCCAGTCACTGTCTCTCAGCGCTAGGAAGGAGCCAATGGCAAGCCAGGAGACTCAGAGTTCTAGTCCCGCCTTAGACATGAAAGGTGGCTGCGTGACCTTGGGCCAGTCACTCTCTCTCAGCCCAACTCAGCTCACAGGGTTGTTGTTGTGGGGAAAATAGGAGGAGGAAGGAGTATTAGGTATGTTCGCCGCCTTGAGTTATTTATAAAAATAGCAAAGGCGGGATATAAAATAAATAAAATAAATAAAATAACCCTGATATTCTTTAGCCACTCCATGCATCCGATGAAGTGACCTGTAGTTAACAAAAGCTTATGTCTTTTAGCAAAATTTATTAGTGACAACCGACTCCTAATTTTGGCAACCATAGTACAACATCGCTATCCTCCTGCTACAGCTAATGGAATGTCCCTACATTAGAAAAAAAAAAGAATCTTCTACTTTTGATCATTAATTTAATAATGGAACTTATAAAAACTGTGGATATTTTGTCTTTTTGTCTCTTTTTTTCTGCATAAGTAATCTATTGTGTGTGGCTTGCCCTTGTGCTACCTCACTCAAAGCAACTGACAACAAAATGAATCTAGATATGCATTTTCTGAAGACATGTTTTTTTGGGGGGGCTAATGATACTTTTCCTCCTATTCATATGTAAATCTATGAATCAACCGATCAGCTCTTCTGGGTTAGAAGAACTTCAGGCTGTACATTGTATATAATTCTGTTAATAGTTTCTATTGGTATTTAAAGGGAACAAAGGCCCCAGAGCGGGTGGAAAGGGAGGAGGTATATGACTTCTTTCAATAATATTAAATTATTAAGATGTCAGAGCTATATAGTTCTGCACAAAATTCTTCCCTCTGACCATGAGTGGAGAAGTGAGGAAGTGCCATTCTGCAGATTATTCTCTGGGGAAAGGAAAGGGCATTTCGGATTTTCCAACCATTTTGGAGAAGTGCAAATTCTTTAAGTTTATTCTTAGGAATAATCAGGCCTCCCCAAAAAGTATGTGCCCAAGGATCAAAAATCTTCCATCTGAGATTCTTCTTATGGGTGAGAATAATGAAGCAAAGAAAAAAAAAAGAAGGAGTAGAAGAAAGAAAGAATTTGTGACTGAACAAATTGCTGTCCATTGTAAGGGAACCGGATCGTGCTGCGCTAAGCTCTTTTATTTTTCTAAGCCTTTTTTCACGCTGTCTCTGAACCAACTGAAAAAGTGCACCCGTTGTGTTTATTATTGGAATCTACAGAGGGAGAAGGGCTGACTTACTGATGGTGTGATAAAGATGCTGCCATAATATTGCTCCCCAGACATCTGGGGTAATTTAAAATGATACTTCAAGGCTACTGCAGAAACTCTGCAGCCAGACGGCTCCAAAGGTCATCTTCTTTACCAGGGGCAGTTTGCTACTTGAAGGATTGTCCAGCTAAAATCAGAGTTGGTCACAAGTAGCCTTTGGAAATCTTTCTGCAGGGAAGTTGAGCCTTTGAATTAGCTTTGCACTAAACGACAGGCCAGACTAGACAGTATGTTTCTGTATGGCCTGCTTAAATTCTTTGTTGAAAAATAATGTTGAAAGGGAAGATGGTTATACTGTTTTAATAGCTTGAGATAAACAGATAGTTCTCACTTAACAACCATACGTTTAATGATGGTTCGGACTTATGACGATGCTGGAAAAAACTACTTTATGACCGGTCCTCACACTTTGACTGTTGCAGTGTCCCCACAGTCACATGATCATGATTCGGGCGCTTGGCAACCAGTTTGCATTTGTAACCATCACAGCGTCCTGTGTTCATGTGATCACCATTTTCGACCTTCCCGGCCAGCTTCTGGCAAGCAAAATCAATGGGGAACCACGTGATTCGCTTAACAACCACATGGTTCACCTAATACATAATAATAATTACATCTTTCCCCATTGTCATGGTCAGACCACGCCCTGGTGACCCTGAGACTCTCTTGTGCTACCCCACTCCGCAGGGAGGCGGGACCCATTCGATTGGTCCGCCCCCGGCGACTGATGGACCCAGTGAGGTTTCAGAAGGAGCTGGGGGTTATTCCCGAGGACTTGCTTCACGGTCCAGTGGAGGTCCTGGCCGCAGCCTGGAATAAGGCAGCGGCCGGAGCCCTGGACAAGATTGCGCCTATGCGACCTCTCCGGCCCTGCTCGACCCGCTGCTCTCCGTGGTTCACGGAAGAGTTAAGGGCTTTGAAGAGGGTTAAGAGATGTCTAGAGCGCCGCTGGAGAAAGACGAAGACTGAATCTGACCGAACACAAGCTAGAGCAGCAGTTAAGGCCTACCTTGTGGCGGTAAGAGCGGCAAAACGTGAATATTTCTCCGCTCTTATTGCATCCGCAGAATGCCGCCCGACGGCCCTTTTCAAGATTACAAGATCACTTTTGGGTCGGGAGCAGGGGGAGACCCATTTACAGGGCCGTTCGGAAGAGTTTTCTGAGCATCTGCAGGACAAAATCGCTCAGATTCATTCCAAGTTGGACTCCAAGCGTGAGACAAGATCTGGGGAGATGCCAGGGGCTTGTACTTACCACGTTATCTGGGAACAGTTTGATCCTGTTGCGCCTGATGAAGTAGACAGGATCCTCCGGATTGTAAACGCCACCACATGCCAGCTTGACCCATGTCCCTCCTGGCTGGTGAAATCAGCTAGTGAGGTGACATGTGGCTGGGTCCAGGCAATGATTAATTCGTCCTTGAGTGAGGGGGTGTTCCCAGCTGCCTTTAAGGAGGCGCTGGTGCACCCCCTCCTCAAGAAACCTTCCCTGGACCCTACAATCCTGGGCAATTTTCGCCCAGTCTCCCACCTTCCCTTTTTAGGAAAGGTGGTTGAGAAGGTGGTGGCGTTGCAACTCCAGAGGATTCTGGATGAAACGGATTATCTGGACCCCTTCCAGTCAGGTTTCAGGCCGGGATATGGGACGGAGACCGCATTGGTCGCACTTATGGATGATCTCTGGCGAGAGCGGGATGGAGGGAGTGTGTCCATCCTTGCTCTCTTAGATCTCTCAGCGGCTTTCGACACCGTCAACCACGGTATACTTTTGGGGCGGCTCGAGGAGTTGGGGGCAGGCCGCGTGGTTTTGCGCTGGTTCGCCTCCTTTCTCCAGGGCCGTTCCCAGTCGGTGTTGATAGGGGAGGAGAGAGCTGACCCGCGACCCCTGACTTGTGGGGTGCCGCAGGGGTCGGTTCTCTCTCCACTTCTATTTAACATCTACATGAAGCCACTGGGCGAGATCATCCGTCACCACGGGATGAGGTATCACCAATATGCTGATGATACCCAGTTATACATCTCCGTCCCGGGTGAAGTAAGTGATGCGGTCAATGCCTTATCTCAGTGCCTGGAGGCTGTGGGGGTCTGGATGGGGAACAACAGGCTTCAACTGAACCCTGGTAAGACGGAGTGGCTGTGGATTGATGGCCCCCCTGGATCCGGGAAGTTGTCATCTTTGGTTCTGGGGGGGGTTGTACTACCCCACTCGGATCCAGTGCGGAATCTGGGGGTCCTCCTGGACTCGCGATTCCTGGTCGAAGAGCAGGTGGCAGTCGTGGCCAGGAGGGCCTTTGCACAGCTGCGAGTTGTGCGCCAGTTACGCCCTTTCCTGGATCGGGAGGCCCTCCGAACAGTCACTCACGCCCTTGTCATCTCCCGTATAGACTATTGTAATGCGCTCTACATGGGGCTACCCTTGAAGAGTATCCGGAAGCTTCAGCTGGTGCAGAATGCAGCGGCGCGAGCAGTTATGAGTGCCAGAAGATCGGCACATGTAACACCTCTGCTACGCGAGCTGCATTGGGTGCCAGTTTGCTTCCGGGTCCAATTCAAGGTGTTGGTGATTACCTTTAAAGCCCTACATGGCATAGGACCAGGGTACCTGAGGGACCGTCTCGTCCCGATAACGTCGACCCGCCCCACCCGTGCATGCAGAGAGGGCATGCTTCGGACCCCCTCAACAAGAGAATTCCATCTAGCGGGGTCCAGGAGGCGTGCCTTCTCTGCGATAGCGCCCACCTTGTGGAATATTCTGCCCCCGGAGGTGAGACTGGCCCCCTCCCTCCTGGCCTTTCGGAAGGCCCTTAAGACCTGGCTCTGCCACCTGGCCTGGGATGACGGAAGTGGTAGTGCCTCCTGGGGTTGGCTGGCCCCACAGCTCCACTATCTATTCTGCGGGTCCAAGCCCATCCTGGATTTTATTTTATTTTATTATGTTTTGTTTGTGTTTTTAGATATTTTGTATAGTTTTTAAATTTTTATTTATTGTAACCCGCCCAGAGTCCCTTGCATGGGAGATGGGCGGGGAATAAATTTGAATAATAAATAAATAAAATAAATATATACCCACAGTGATTTGCTTTATGGCCGCCACAAAAAAGGTAATAAAATCGGGCAGATTCACTTAATGACCACTTCGCTTAGTAACTGAAATTCTGGGCCAAATTGTGGTCATTAAGCGAGGACTACCCATAGGTATAATTTAGTCATGGGGTTGGGTTTATTTTTTTTTGAATTTTTACTTTTGTTTAGTTGTCCTTTTTTGTTTTGTTTCCAGGGAGCTTGTCTTTTTTTCTTTTCCATTTGCCTTTTCTTCTTATAGAAAGCTTAGCATGATTTTTTTCCTGCTTTGTTTCTCTGATAGAATAGGTTCTTAATTTATTACAGTGTGTAGTCTTTTATACAAAAATTATATACTTATACTGTTATTTAGTGTATATACAATATTATGATAGGGCAGTATTGTACAAAATACATAAAATGTACCATGTTTCAAAAACGAAATTTAAAAAAAACCTTTTGCCTCCTGGATTTTATATTTAATTTATTGTATTTTATGATGATTGTATAACTTTTTATCTATTTTATTATTGTCTTTTTTGTAAACCGCCCAGAGTCCCCTTTGGGGGAGATGGGGCGGTGATAAAAATCGAAAGAATAAATAAAATAAATCAAATGCAACAAGAAAAAGAAAAGAAAGAAGAGATGTTAAGTGGACGATTTTTCTGAATTTCAGGGGAGAGGTGAAATTATCCAGCAATTTCTCAATGGCAAGGCTCCCTCCTAGCAGGGAGAGCAACACTGCTACTGAAAAAGTTCTGTGGGAGGAATTCTCTCCTGACCTGAGGTCTTCTCCTGGAATTGAATGGAAATATAGGAAGCCAGGCATTCTGTTTGCAGGTCACTGGAGAGAGGATTGTGCAGTGAAAGACTCAACATTCATACAAGTCCCTTGGCCATCTTGTAACTAAGGGCAAGAATACAATGTTGCATTCATTTCCATTTCTAAGATGTTCTCTGAAAATCTCTTCTCCTTTGAAAGAATGCCAAAGTCTAAATCTCCTTCAGAAATGGAATGAGAAGTCTTTGTACCTGGATGGGAGAGTGAACTTGTGAGACATACTCTACTTCTGTTTAGACCAGTGTTTCTCAACCTTGGCAACTTAAAGATGTGTGGACTTCAACTCTCAGAATTCCCCAGCCAGCCAACCTGGCTGGCTGGCTGGGGAATTCTGGGAGTTGAAGTCCACACATCTTCAAGTTGCCAAGGTTGAGAAACACTAGTTTAGACAATAGCAAGGGTTGACAACATGGTGCCTCTTATACCCCAATACAATATCTGTGGCCTCTCCAAATTGACCTTAAATATGTAGTTTTTGCCTCAGCAGGTGGCAGTAGCTGGCCAACCTTGGCTGATCTCAGAAACTAATTGGGTCAAGCCCTCATTAGTGTTTGGATGGGGACCATCTAAGATTGGCTAGAGTGGAAAATAATAATAAAAAAACATCTTAGAAGCAAGCAAGCCAGCCACTTCCATAACATTGCAAGAAAGCTGTTACCAGGAGTCAAACTCAGGGAAGTCTTTACACAATTTATGTGAAATTGCTAAGTTACCAAATGCTACGTGTTTTGAGCGATTTTGCATTTGCATAAAAGAGGTGAGCACTGAAATCTCATGGTATTTGGAGATCCCATAGATTTGGGGATGGGGAATGGTATATTTGGGGCATTGTGGGAGATTGTGGGATGACATCTAAAGGCAAAAAGGATTGCTGACTACTGTATTATTGCTATCATTTTCACATCTGCACCTGTACCTATGCACTAATACAGTCACATATATGGAAGTCTGTGTCTTCTTCTCATCTCCTTTTTTTTTGGTGTATTTGTTCTTTTGAGGCACATGAAAGCAGCAACCCAGATCCACCAAAAGAAAAGGATTGAGTTCTCTCGAAGATCTCAGAGGCAGACTTCATAGTCCCACAAGATGTCTTGAAATCATATTTATACAGACATATCTTAGCTTCATTCAGAGTCTGTTTGGAAACACTCCATCCTGAAGGTCTGTGAATTAGGAAACCCAGGACTGAAAACAAGCTAACTCTGCATTTTATTCATTTATTTATTTATAAAATTATACACTGCTCATCTCACTATAAAAGTGACTCTGGGCGGCTTACAAATAAAAGTTTTTTTTTGTTTATTTGTTCAGTCGCTTCCGACTCTTCATGACTTGATGGACCAGCCCACGCCAGAGCTTCCTGTCAGCCGTCACCATCCTCAGCTCCCCCATGGTCGAGTCCGTCACCTCCAGAATATCATCCATCCATCTTGCCCTTGGTCGGCCCATCTTCCTTTTGCCTTCCACTTTCCCTAACATCAGCTTCTTTTCCAGGGTATCCTGTCTTCTCATTATGTGGCCAAAGTACTTCAGTTTTGCTTTTAATATCATTCCCTCAAGTGAGCAGTCTGGTTTTATTTCCTGGAGTATGGACTGGTTTGATCTTCTTGCAGTCCAAGGCACTCTCAGAATTTTCCTCCAACACCACAGTTCAAAAGCATCTATCTTCCTTCGCTCAGCCTTTCTTATGGTCCAGCTCTCGCAGCCATAGGTTACTATGGGGAATACCATTGCTTTGACTATGCGGATCTTTGTTGCCAGTGTGATGTCTCTGCTCTTAGCTATTTTATCAAGATTTGTCATTGCTCTCCTCCCAAGAAGTAGACGTCTTCTGATTTCCTGGCTGCAGTCAGTGTCTGCAGTAATCTTTGCACCTAGAAATACAAAGTCTGTCACTGCCTCCACTTTTTCTCCCTCTATTTGCCAGTCATCAATCAAGCTCATTGCCATAATCTTGGTTTTTCTGAGGTTTAACTGCAACCCAGCTTTTGCACTTTCTTCTTTCACCTTCATCATAAGGCTCCTCAGCTCCTCCTCGCTTTCAGCCATCAAAGTGGTATCATCTGCATATCTGAGATTGTTAATGTTTCTTCCAGCGATTTTAACTCCAGCCTTGGATTCATCAAGTCCAGCACGTCACATGATGTGTTCTGCGTACGGGTTGAATAGGTAGGGTGAGAGTATACAGCCCTGTCGTACTCCTTTCCCAATCTTAAACCAGTCCGTTGTTCCGTGCTCTGTTCTTACCGTTGCTACTTGGTCGTTATACAGATTCCTCAGGAGGCAGACAAGATGACTTGGTATCCCCATACCACCAAGAACTTGCCACAATTTGTTATGATCCACACAGTCAAAGGCTTTAGAATAGTCAATAAAACAAAAATAGATGTTTTTCTGAAACTCCCTGGCTTTCTCCATTATCCAGCGGATATTGGCAATTTGGTCTCTAGTTCCTCTGCCTTTTCTAAACCCAGCTTGTCATCTGGCAATTCTCGCTCCATTAATTGTTGGAGTCTACCTTGCAAGATCTTGAGCATTACCTTACTGGCATGTGAAATAAGTGCCACTGTTCGATAGTTTGAACATTCTTTAGTGCTTCCCTTTTTTGGTATGGGGATATAAGTTGACTTTTTCCAATCTGATGGCCATTCTTGTGTTTTCCAGATTTGCTGGCATATGGCATGCATCACCTTGACAGCATCATCTTGCAAGATTTTAAACAGTTCAGCTGGGATACCGTCGTCTCCTGCTGCCTTGTTATTAGCAATGCTTCTTAAGGCCCATTCAACCTCACTCTTCAGGATATCTGGCTCTAACTCACTGACCACACCATCAAAGCTATCCCTGATATTATTATCAGTAATGAAAGTAACATCTCTTTTTGGCGTATTATCCAGTAGGTGCTGCAGATTATTTATTTATTTATTTATTATTTCTAACTTATATCACCGCCCATCTCCCCCCACAAGGGGACTCAAGTCAGCGATTAAAAACATATAAAATACTTTATACAATTATTAAAAATATAAAAATATAAAATCCAAGAGGCTGTATGTGATGTTTGCGAACCAAACTTTACGGTGCAGATCCTCATAGAACTGATCTACTTCTGCTTCTTCAGCATCTGTGGTTGCGGCGTATATTTGGATCACTGTGATGTTAAATGGTTTACCCTGAATTCGAATTGAGATCATTCTATCGTTTTTTGGGTTGTATCCAAGCACTGCTTTAGCCACTTTATTATTAATTATGAAGGCTACTCCATTTCTTCTGTGGTCCTCTTGTCCACAGTAGTAGATCTGGTGGTCATCTGATGTGAAGTGGCCCATTCCAGTCCATTTCAGTTCACTGACACCCAAAATGTCTATATTTAATCTTGACATCTCACCAATAACCACTGGGTGGGACGGGTCGATGTAATTGGGATAAGACGGTTCCTTGGGTAACCTGGTCCCATGCCATGAAGGGCTTTAAAGGTCATAACCATCACCTTGAATTGGACCCGGAAGCGCACCGGGACCCAATGCAGCTTGTGCAGCAGAGGTGTTACATGCACAGACCTAGAGGTGCCCATAACTGCCCATGCCACCACATTCTGCACCAGCTGCAGCTTCCAGATGCTTTTCAAGAGTAGACCCATGTAGAGCGTATTACAGTAGTCCATACAGAAGATGACCAGGGCATGAGTGACTAACAGAAGGGCTTCCTGATCCAGGAAAATTACTATTTTCTTACATTGTCCCTTGCCATTCTTTTTCACAATGGATACATTCTGCCTGCCAGTGGATATTATCTGATATTTTTTAGTGCCACTCAACTTTACACATCAAAGAGAAGGTGGAATCCCATAGAAGCCATTTCCCTAAGGACGCTTTTAAACTTTCTAGGCTACATCTACCCTGACTGACAATTGCTTCTACGGGAGCCGAATGTTGCATAGATGCCATGGTGTCCTGTACAAAGGTGAGCTTGGTTGGGTTCACTCATTGTGTCAAGCCGTGGCCTTTAAAAATATAGTTTATTGAATACATTTAAATTGGTTGCTTTTGTACAGCCCTTCTAAACTGTAAATTATGGTTCACACACCATGCTACACTAACCCCAAAATGAACTCTTTATTATGGCTTAGTGTGATATCTACCATAAACTACTGTTTTCACATAAAATATCTTTTCTGTTTTAAAGTTACTCTCTAGGCTACAACCTGTACACGTCACCTCGGAAATCAATCCCTTTGAGTTCATGGAGACTTATCCCCAGATACATCCATATAGGATTGAAGCCTACAACTCTTATTTTCCTCCCTCTTTTTGTTTGACCTCTAGCCTGATTAAAAAAAACTTCTGGAGAAGTTGAAACTTTTTCTCACTTTGTCACATTTGGATCAATCCAAATAAAGCTATTGCTCTAATGTGGATTTGGTGTTATTTTTCTTATGGGCTAACATTGCTTCCTATACTCTTTTTTAAAAAAATCATACCAGTGTTTATAGTTGGACTTCAACACAGCACTCATAGGCACCGCTATTCCCTTGGCCGCCTTCCTTCCTCCTACCCAACTTTCTGTATTACCTGTCTTTTTACATTTAAAAAAAATCATTTTAATTTTTAAAAATTAGGATGCTGGCCTTCAGGAAAGCAAGTTTCTGGTTTTTAGCACTGCCTTTATTTCTAGAAATAGCTTTGTACCTCCAATAGTCCCTTAAGATATTCTGGAAAATAAGATGATGGGTGGGTACAATCTAGTTCTGTGTTTGGAATTACCCCTGTCTTTGTGTGGAAGGCATACTTCCAAACGAAGGCAAAAAATGGACTGGAAGAGAACACCCTTGTAAATCAGTGTTTGTGATTAGTTTTGTCCCTTGTGGCTGCTATTCAGTGTACGGGAAAGCCTACATGGTAGACAATTTGTGAGAAGGTCCACAGCATGCCCTCAAAATTCCAAGTGAGCTCATCACACTTGAGAAATGGAACCCCTGCCTTGTAGTAGGTAAAGGTAAAGGTTCCCCCCACACATTTGTGCAGTCGTGTCCGACTCTAGGGGCCGGTGCTCATCTCCGTTTGTTAGCTGAAGAGCCAGCGTTGTCCGAAGACGCTTCCACGGTCATGTGGTCGCATGACGCACGCGGAACGCTGTTACCTACCCACAGAAGTGGTACCTATTAATCTACTTGCATTTGCATGCTTTCAAATTGCTAGGTTGGCAAGAGCTGGGGCGAGTGCGGGAGATCACTCCACACACAGGGCTAGGGATTCGAACCTCTGAACTTGCAATCTTCCGATCGACAAGCCTGGCGTCTGCCTTGTAGTACTTTGAGAGAATGTCAGGGACTAGCTCCTCCTCCTAAGAAACTTTGAATCAAAAGTCTGACATGGGAAGAAAGAGAAGAAAGTAGAGGGAGAAACCAATGGGAGGACTGTGAGATATAAGTTGCAGCTACCTTGATTTCATTTAAATATAAGGAAAAGCTTCTTGATGGTAACAACAGTGGAATAGTCTACTGATGGTTGTGGATTCTTCATTGCTGGAGGTTTTTAAGAAAAAGCTGGACTCATAGATAGTTTAATTTTTTCCCCTGCACATTTGCAGAGGGTTGGATTAAATGATCCATATGGTCCCTCCCATCTCATTCTATGATTCTATTTCAGTTGAATGTAGTTTTTGCTGTAAATGCAAAATGTGCTGTACCTCCAATTACAACAAAACTGCTTTTTTAAAATCAATAAACAAAATTTAACCTCTGTATTTCAAAAGTTTAGGTTACTCCACCTCTGTAACACCTTAATGGGGCATTTGTACACTTCTAGCATTAAGGTAATAAGGAACAAAACCAAGTCATCTTTGAAAAGAAGTTGATTACCACAACCAGGCGAGGTGACCTACATAACATTCAAACTATTTTTATTTATTGAAATATCTATGCTAGCCTAAGTTGCACTTCCTGACCCTCTTTCTGAAGTTCTCTGGATGGAAATCAAAGGAGGAAAAAAACAAATGAATGCAATTTCTCCTGTGTCGATGAAGATTCTCAGTCATCCAGGTGGAATTGTCTGTAGTTTGAGTCATGGCAACTGGATTTCTTTCTTTTGGTTGAAACGTTTCGCTGCTTGTCCAAGTAGACTTGGACTCAGACTGAAGAAGCTACTTGGACAAGCAGCGAAACGTTTCAACCAAAAGAAAGAAATCCAGTTGCCATGACTCAAACTACAGACAATTTCTCCTGTGCAAATTTTATCCTTGCTAAATTCATTTGATGAGATGATAGTTGTTGATACTGATAAAATAATTCAGATGCTTTCCCCCCAAATAATGTATCTCAAATTTGAAAGACACTGGAGAGCCTGGGACCATGCAAGAGTTAAACATGTTGTGAGCAAGGGTACCATTTAGGAAATATATGTAAATTTTCCCTGAATATGTTTACATTGCTTTATTCTATTTTTAACCCAAAGAACTCAGCATGGTAGAGATGTTTTTACCCTCATCTCAACTGATCCGCACAACAGACCTGAGTAGTAGGAACTACACCAGGGACAGTCAGTGCTTGATTTTGGAATGATGGTCCCAACCAGGTGGCAATTTAAATTGAAGCAGAAAGGTCAAAGCAAGAGTTCAATTTCACTCAGCACCATGGATAGTTCCAAGTGGATCTTGTGGCTGGATCAAAATGTTGCTTCAGCAGCAATCATATAGTGAAGTTAAAAGGAGCTGTTACAGGTGGTCCTTGTTTAACGACCACTCATTCAGTGACAGTTTGAACTTAAAATGGCATTGAATGAGTGGTAGTTATGGCCGGACCTTGTAGTTTTGGCTGTCACAGTGTCCTGTGGTCATGTGATCACAATTTGCGACCTTCCCTGCCAGCTTCCCACAAGCGAAGTAAATAGGGAAGCCAGCAGGAAGTTGGAAGTCGTAGTCATGTGAAGTCCTCACTTAACGACCCGCACGGTCCTCATTTCATGATGGCAACTGGGACTGCCAGAACTGCTGGTAAGTGACACAGTCACTTGGATTTTCGACTTATGACTGTGTCACTTAATGATGGAGTTTCCGGTCCCAATTAACATTGTTAAACAAAGACTACCTATATTTCAATTAAGTAGATTAGACCACTTGTTCTGCAAAAGCTGTTTTGTGGTTAAAGCAATTTATCTATTTTAATATTGGTTAAAGTGCACTGGGAGAATTGTGTGCCCATTCTTGTTTCCACACTGGAACTCTCAAATTTTTAATGGCAAGATGCTTTAATTGGTGCTGTGCTTGCATTCTCTGCATCTTTGTTACCATTCAGCAAACATGGGGAGTCTCAGGGCCATTACATCTAGAAGGCTTCATTGCTGAGTGGAAAAGTTTACCTTAGTCTTCCTTCTCTACTGTGTGATCCTATGCATGTAGCAGCCCTAATCCTACATATACTTATCTGATCTTCTGAACTGTGTGGCAAGAAGTCCCACATGTCAGTTGAGCGTTGGATGAAAGGGCAATTGAGCACTGTTATAAGAGAGCACTGTTATAAACTCCGGGAGACAGTGGAGGACAGGAAGGCCTGGCGTGCTATGGTCCATGAGGTCACGAAGAGTTGGACACGACTAAACGACTGAACAACAACAACAACATAAGAGAGAGGGAGGGTGCTTCCCTTTATTTTCTCAGCAGAATGCCCAGTTCAATAGACACGTGTTTTGTTTTGTTTTATTTGTTTGGTTTATCTATATAGCCACCCACTGAGTACTTGACTCAAGCCAGTATACCTCATCAGTGAACAAAAATTAAATCCATATAAAAACAACCCAAGGAACAAAAAAGTGAAACACGAACATAAAGTGCTGGGAAAAATTCAGCCGATGGGATCAAACACTCCCTGACCCAGCACCTGGGAAAAAGCCAGGTCTTGAATGCCTTTGGAAAAGCAGGCAGGGTCAGAGCCAACCAAAGCTCAGGGAGATGCTGTTCCAAAGGATGGGGATAGGGACAGAAAAGGCGTATCTACTGGGCCCCACCAGATAACATTGCCTAAGTGATGGGACCCAGAACATGGCGACCTTGTCAGATCTTACTAGATGGGCAGAAAAGCCAGAAATAATCAGGCAGTCCCACAAACGACCTAGGTGATTTATAGGCGAGAACCAGCACCTTGAACTGCAGTCCACTGGCAAAAAAGTGCAGCTCACAAAGTAGAGGTATTATTTTATTTTATTTTATTTTGCCGTTCAATTGTGTCGGATCCTCGGTGACTGCCTGGACTAGTTCTTGCAGTTTTCTTGGCAAGATTTCAGAAGTGGTTTGCCATTGCCTGTTTCCTAGGGCTGAAAGAGAATGACTGGCCCAAGGTCACCCAGCCGGCTTTCACGCCTAAGGTGGGACTAGAACTCACGGTCTCACGGTTTCTAGCCTGGTGCTTTAACCACTGCACCAAACTCGGAGGTGAGCCTTCTCTGCAGCGGCACCTGCCCTATGGAACACCCTCCCCCCAGAGATAAGACAGGCCCCTTCACTCCTGGACTTCAGGAAAAAAATTAAAAACTTGGCTCTGTGATCTCGCCTGGGGCAAGAAGGAAAGTGGTCACGCTTGGGGATGGCTGATCTCTTAGAGCTGCCTCAAATATTTTAAATATTTTTATCTTCACTGTAAGAACCACCTGCCACTTGGATTTTATTGTATTTGTATCTTTATTGTTATATTTATTGTATTTTAATGATGTATTGTTCTGGTTAGTAAACCACCCAGAGTCCCTCCTTGAGGGGGAGATGGGCGGTCATAGAAATTTAATAGATAGATAGATAGATAGATAGATAGATAGATAGATAGATAGATAGATAGATAGACAGACAGACAGACAGACAGACAGACAGACAGACAGACAGATAGATGATAGATAGATAGATGATAGATAGATAGATAGATAGATAGATAGATAGATAGATGATAGATAGATAGATAGATAGATAGATAGATAGATAGATAGATAGATAGATAGATAGATAGATAGATAGATGATAGATGATAGATGATAGATGATAGATAGATGATAGATAGAAGATAGATAGATTAGAAAGATAGATAGATGATAGATAGAGATAGATAGATAGATAGATAGATAGATAGATAGATAGATAGATAGATGATAGATAGATAGATGATAGATGATAGAAGATAGATGATAGATGATAGATAGATGATAGATAGATGATAGATAGATAGAGATAGATAGATGATAGATAGATAGATAGATAGATAGATAGATAGATAGATAGATGATAGATGATAGATAGATAGATAGATAGATAGATAGATAGATAGATAGTAGCTATGAGTGCATAACAGGCTGCAGCTTCCAAGTGGGTATCAACAGCAGCCCCATATACAGTGCATTGCAATTACATCTCCTCCTTTCGTTGTCCTTTTGCTCCTTAAAAAGGATCCTCTTGCTCCAGTATTTTACCCAAAGCGTAGGCGATTGTTTTAAGGCCAAGAGGCTGGCAAACACAACATTGAGATAATGTTGAGTGGGTGGAACATTGTCATACATACATGGGGCTAGAATTTTCTGATTTTATTTTTCCTGGGTTGGGTAGAAGTTTTGAGAAATCCTTTGTTTGAACTATATTAGGCCTATTTTAAACCACTTTAACGTGGATAGGAAGTAATGCTGCCACTTTCAAGGAGGGCTTCAGGGATTGAGAGGAACAGATATTGGACTGAGGCTCCAAGTTGCCCACCCTGACTTTAATCCTTCTTCAAAAACAGAAGATACCATCAAATGTTGACTTTTCTGATCATTGTTTTTTTGTACTTTGTCAGGCTTGATGCCTTTTTTTTTTTAGGAGGTAAGAAGTTTTCTCTTGAGGTCCTGTGTTCTAAAAAAATTGCTCTGATTTTCTCCTTTCTTTCTCTCTGCTGTTTTTGGCTTAATTTCATTGACTGAAATGAACTGTTGGGTGAGAAATCTGCCAATGCTAAGCGGTGTGAAGGTTTTCATTGTATGTTCTGTTTGTGGCTTCTCTTAAAAAGAAAGTTTAATACACTGCTGTGACTGAACACGATGTATAACACTCAGGGTTTGTCCATATTTATTATCACGTTGTTTGCCATGCAACAGGGCATGGCATAATTTTGTATAATTTACTTTTTTTCTGAGATCAGTGAGTGGAATCTCTTGTGACAGCCAGGTTTGTTATTATTGAATAATACACACACACACATACACAATTAAATAGGAAGTGTAATGTTTGTGTCCTGGCATTCAGTCTAGGGGGCATGAAAGCAACTCATCTCTATAAATTCAAGAAGCAGATATTCCTTCTCTCCACCCATTGTTGTTGAGTAACAGGAGGAAGGGAGAAGTCATCATTATAGCTTTCAATAGTTTGATTTGGTTCCTCCTCCTCCTCCTCCTCCTCCTCTCTCCTCCTCCTCCTCCTCCTCCTCCTCCTCCTCCTCCTCCTCCTCCTCCTCCTCCTCTAGTTAAAGTTCCTGGAACAACCTGTTCCTTTCAAATATAGATATAAATAACCACCCAGAGTCCCCTTTGGGGGAGATGGTGTGGTGATAGAAGTTGAAAAATAAATAAATAAATAAAATGTGATATAAATATAAATAATAAATAAATAAATAGACAGCATGTTGCTTTGGCCATGGTCTGAGAACCTGGGTTGAGTCAGCATTGGGAATTGGTATACTTGGCATGTACCACATCCTGGGGCTACTGAAAGGACTTCTAATATCAAACATCTCTCTATCTTTTAAGTATTTGCTGGTGAGGCATTGATGTGGTTGAATTTGATGGAGAAGTGGCCACTTTAATCCCCACAGTGCAGTGTTCATAACACTTACTGTTGAGGTCTGGAAACCTGTTTCCTGCATCTGGATTTGGCGGGAGTCAGGACGCATACAGGTTTGATTGATTGATTGATTGATTGATTGATAGATAGATAGATAGATAGTAAGGCAAGAGGGTTTGCAGAGGTTCTTCTGTTTATTGTGTGCTGTGTATACCATACTGTATGTTGCATGTTGTGTTTAGGACTCTCTTGCTCTGCTTTGTTGAGGACTCTGGGGAAATAAAAGCTTCTTGTTCCTTCAATTCTGTTGAGTCTATTTTATTTCCAAAATATCTAAAGTACACTAAGTTATTAACCTCCCACCCCAGGGAGTGACATGTCTGCTGCAGAGGAGATCATGTCCATGTGGATGCTCTGGATTCAGTTCTAATTTTAGTTGGGGCTAGGAACTTCTCTGCCACAACTGGTGCAGACAAGATGGTTCATAGTTTGAACACAGTTGGAAGGTACCAGATTGGAGAAGGTTGAATTAGCCTCTTGTGAGAATGCAGGGTTTGTATGCCAAACAGCCCAGGTTCAGCTCCTGGTATTTTATTTTGAAAAGAGCTGAGAAAAAACCTGGAGAGTTATAAACTGTTTATCAATCTGTGGAAAGGAATGTGTGGCAAAGAAGAGTTCAGCTACTGGTATCTATTGACTCCAAAATGTGTAGCTCTTCATCAGCTGAGCTGGTCTGGGCACAGATGCTTCCAGGGAAGAGTGCTAGAGGAATTTGACAATCTTTCTAAATAAACAAGGAGGTTTTCTTACCCAGGCTCTGCCGAAGAATGCCATGAATTCATTTGTCAATCTTTGACATATTAAACACAGCACACCAAATTACTGGAGGATGCATCGAGACCTTTTCATGGCTCAAAGCTCAGCTGAGTACATATAGCTTCCTTCACATTATTTTTCATGTTTAACGGCAGCATCTGAATAGTTCCACCCCCACCCACCCACGGCCTCAGTTTGGCCTCAATTTCATTTCCTTTAAAGTTTTCCCCCTCCACATTATTAATTAAGCATTGCAGATTGAGGGCACTGTTTGGCTGGACATTTTCCATGTTTCCCTTTTAACAAAATATGAAAGCTGTGACCTATTTGATGCCAAGGGGAGAACAATTTTGACAAAGCTGCCAAGCTGAAGCTGTGGGAGCAAAGGAGAGCGGTGCCTTGCTACTTCAAACCGTTTGGCTGAATGCTTGGCTCTGGGATGCATTGTAGGATGGACCTGTGAGTGATGTTGGTCTTTTTCACTCAGCCATTCTATTCCCTCCTCCAAGTGGTAAAGAAGAACAGCCTTCCAGCACTAACAGAAGACTTTTGTTGATTTACTGCCACTATTCAGAACTCACAGCTCCTGCTGGAAGAGCAGGTGGCAGCCGTAGCTAAGAGGGTGTTTGCACACCTTCAGGTTGTGCACCAGTTGCGCCCATTTCTGCACCAGGAGGCTCTGCTCACTGTCACTCATGCCCTCCTGTTTGGACTACTGCAACACATTCTAGCTGGGGCTGCCCTTGGAGAACATTCAGAAACTTCAACTGGTGCAGAATGCAGCTACACGGGTAGTAAACAGTGTCAGATATTCGACACATATAACACCACTACTGAGTGAGCTGCACTGGTTGCCGGTGTGTTTCCAGGTGCAATTCAAGGTGCTGGTTGTCACCTTTAAAGCCCTTCATGGCTTGGGACTGGGTTACCTGAAGGACCGTCTACTCAAAGTTGTTTCTACCCATCCAATCTTGTCTGGCAGGATGGGCATGCTGTGGGTCCCATCAGGCAAGGAATGTTGGCTGGTGGGGACCAGGAGACATGCCTTCTCTGCTGTAGCATCTGCCCTCTGGAACATCCTCCACTTCTGAGATTAGGCTGGCTCTTTCCCTGCTGGACTTTCGGAAGGCCTTGAAGACCTGGCTATGTGCCCAGGCCTGGGGTCCTGAGTGTGCGAAGGGCCCCGTTTCTTGGTTGTGCTGACACTGACAGATTATATCTCTTGGCTGCTATTTGTATTTAATTTCTTTTTGTATTGTGTTTAACTGTTCTAATTGTTTCTATGATTGTTCGCTGCCCAGAGTCAGTGGTTTGAGATGGGCAGCTATACAAATTGAATAAGTATCAATAAATAAATAAATAAATAAATAAATACATACATACATACATACATACATACATACATACATAAATACCTCACTGAATAATATTGTACCAAGTTTAACAAGAAAAGAAGCCATCAACATTACATAATAATGTGAATGAAATGTGCATTCTGACCTTTTCCGGTTAAGCACAGTGCTTTCAAAGAATTTATGCAAATGTTGTTAGTTCTTTTGATGTGTGTATCACAGAATCTTTAAGTTGGAAAGGGCCGGTTAGGCCACTGAGTCCAACCTTCTTCTATGCAGGAAACCAAATTAAAACATTTGTGATCAAATGGCTGTCCAAGCCTCTATTTGAACATAGGGAAGGAGAACCAGCACCTCAGTGGGTCACTGGTTCCACAGCTAAACAGCTCTTATTGTTAGGGAGGTTTTTCTAACATTCAATCAGAATCTGCCTTCAAAAACTTAAGTTCATTATTTTGTGTCCTGTGGCTTGTCACAAAGGAGAACAGGTATTGACCTTCTTCTGTGTCATGTCCTTTCAGGTATTTTACAAGTGCTATCATCTCCCCTTCAGTCTTATCTTCCCAACGTTAAAAATTCTCAATTATTTCATTCTCTTTTCATTATTTTCCGGTGTATTTTCATCCTTGTTGCTATTCCTGAATCTGCTCCAATTGGTCTGCATTCTTCTTGAAGTGGGGCGTCCAGAAAAGAACACAATATCCAAACTGATATCTGACTAATCTAGACAGCAGTGGAGAGACAAATTATTTGAGGCAAAGCTGGATCCCAGGAGGCTCTGGAAGATTTGGACCTTAGGGTGGAGAACAATCATTTAAACTCCTTTGTTCCTGTTCAATAATGAAAGTAGAGCTCCACCCCCAACTTACCTGGTGGGTGCTGGAAGTGACTTACAGTCAGGTACCCAAATTACAGCCTTTTACTGCCACTTGGACATGTGGTAAGATATAGGGACAGGACTATAGACATGAGAGGTCTATGGTGGGTGGTGTCAGACTCAGCTTAAGGGTTGAAATTCTGCTTGGGAGACCACAGCATAAACAACACCTGAACATGTGGCCATAAGGATCTTGAAAGCAATGTCACCTTTTTCTCCCTCCTCATACAAATGACCAGCCTATTCTGCTTCTTCTAGAAGAAGACTTGGAACTAGTAGTTCTTCATGATGTTGTGAAGGATGTGATCCCATGGATACTGAGTTCCTTTAGAAAAATTCTAGACTGTTGGCTAGCCAGAAGAGCAAAGATAAAAAGAAGTCTACCTGCATTGCAGTGATGGACTTTATTGCATTCTCAATTAAAGAATAGAGAACAGACATATATATATATATATATAGAATTATATAAAATGATTTGTTGTTTTTTAGAAAAATGATGCAATGGGAATTCTTTTTTCAAAGATAGCACTCCATTTTTGCTTAAATCACACTCCAGAATAAGGAGTGAGTTGGATGGGATAATCTGCGACCAATGAAGGTCCCCCCCCCCACCAGAGTGTCAAATCTAGTCTGCAGATTGAACAGCCTATATAATTCTGTCTAATTATACGTTATATGAATAATACTCTGTAAGTGCACTATGAATAAGTGCACTATTTCATTCATAACGGATCTAATATGGAATGATGGCCATTCTAATCCATTCAGCAGCATTTGCCATCTGGAGAAAACTTATGGCAGTGAGATGGAAAGAAGGACCAACGAACTGGCACTTTCTGTCCAGAGGTGTGTATGCACATAATACGGTATGCGCTAAACCAAGATGCACACAGATAAGAACACTGATGTCTTGGGATACAAATATGAGCCATCTGAAGCACTGAGGTTCATACTCAGCGAGTTGGTACTGTAGTGATACTACACTGAGCAACTGAGATTAAACTGCCTGCCATTTTATTTCTGGCAATGTCCTTATGCATTTTTAAAGTTACTTGTATTAACTTTAAAATAAGCATACCTTAGAGAGCAATGATGATAAGATGAAACTGGTAGCAACAGCATTGTTAAAACAAAATAACTGAAGCATTTATTTAAGCAATATAACTGCAGATTAGTCCGGTCCTTTTTACTGTCCATGTTAGTAGAACAATATTTTGGGCTGTTCTTCCAACTTTAAATGCAGACTTAAAAAAAAATCTTTTAAAAATCCACATTGATTTTCACTCACAAATATCCCTGACTTTTGTATGCCCTTTCCACTAATATATGTGACTTAAAAATAACTCACACCATTGCTTGCTTGCTTGCTTTTTCTTTCTTTCTTTCTTTCTTTCTTTCTTTCTTTCTTTCTTTCTTTCTTTCTTTCTTTCTTTCTTTCTTTCTTTCTTTCTTTCTTTCTTTCTCCTGAAGTCATTTTTGTTTGTTTTTGTTTACATAAGCAGGCTTTTGCAAAGCGTAACCATCACCCCCAACACACACACAGAGACTTTTGGTAACAGTAACTACCCATTTTTGCATGGAGATGCCCTTGAAGACTAAAAATTTCAAGTGGTACAGAATGAGTGCTTCTTGGACAATGGTGGTGCTACTGGTTTGTTTCCAACTGGTTTGTTTCCAAGTTTCATTCAAAGGGCTGGTTGTTACTTATAAAACCCTATATGGCTCATAGCTTGGGTATCTTATAGGTCATCCATCTCAGTGTTTCTCAACCTCAGCAACTTTAAGATGAGTGGACTTCAACTCCTAGGATTCCCCAGCCAGCATGAATTCTGGGAGTTGAAGTCCACACATCTTAAAGTTGTTGAGGTTGAGAAACATTTATCTATCTCAAGTCTAGTCTGCCTGCCTGTTGCAGATGAATCCTGAAAATCACCTCCTACCTTTAGGTACAACATGGGGAACAGATAGTCTTCATATACTGTAGTCTTCTGGAGAATAGTTAAAATCTGGTTTTTCTAGAAGGCCTTTGGTGATGAAGCAAGTAGAACAAGATCTGTGCCATTATTGTTTGCTCTTCCTTACAGATTTTATTTTTCAAATATTGCCACCGCCCATCTCCCACAGCAAAGGGGGACTCTGGGCGGTTATTGTTATTGTTTTTGTTATCTTGTGCTTGTTTTTATTAACTTGTCTTGGGTTTTGCATGTGTTGTGGGAAAATGCCTACTTTAAATAAGGAACCAAAGCATTTGGAGATAGATACCACGAAGTATCTGTTGTCTTTTATTGGCAGGCACAACCAAATTGATCACTGGGCTCTTGGCCACAAGAATGCAAAAAACCCTGAACTAAACAAGGTTATGGGTGATATACCCCCAGAAAGGTTATATAGGAATGATAAAGCAATATAAATCATACTGTGACGTTTACAGGTGGAATGCAATATCTGATAACTCTATGAGATGACCTTACTATGGCTATCCCAGCACCTCTACATTCTTCTCTACTAATGGGACTCTAACCTGCCATATTACAGATACTAACACTGTGTTATGGGGGTGCAATAGCTCAGTGGGTAAGGCGCCAGGCTTGTCGATCAGAAGATCGCATGTTCAAAGGTTTGAGACCCAAGTGCCGCGTGATGGAGTGAGCTCCCACATTCGCCCCAGCTCTTGCCAACCTAGCAATTTGAAAGCATGCAAATGCAAGTAGATAAATAGGTACCACTTCGGTGGGTAGGTAACAGCGTTCTGCGAGCGTCATGCTGGCCACATGACCGTGGAAGCATCTTCGGACAGCGCTGGCTCTTTGGCTAAGAAACGGAGATGAGCACCGGCCCCTAGAGTTGGACACGACTGTGCAGGGGAAACCTTTACCATTTAACCTTAACACTGTGTACCATAAACAATGGCATTTATTGTGCCCATATGCTACCTCCCTTCACACCAAAGGAAAGCCAACAGTTTGGTTTCTGTTATCTGCCCCCTCTTTCCAGTGTCATCAGGTGACCCTGGTTTGCATTTCTGTGCCCTTTCTCATGCTTAAGCCATGTATAAGCCATTATACATGACAACCCTCCACACATGGATCCTAGAGCCTCTGGAGTGAGGTGTTTTATACAGCTTAAAAACAAATGAATTAAGTAAACATTTTGGGATGCCCTTTTTGGAAAGAAATGGATTTTGTGTGTATATGGATTTTTAAGCCAAGAAGGATGACTACTTTGAACACCGCATCTATGTCTTGCTAGGGACCAGCTGGAGAGCAATTTCAAATCCATTCCCATAGAAATCTGCAGTGGTTTTTGTTTCTTTTTTGGTCTTTAGCTCTGAGCTACCTAGTAGGGCTGTGAAACACTTTGGATTGAACCACCAAAAGGTGTTTTGAAACATCTTAAAACAGCCCTGCCTTTGTTCTGGGAATATTTGCAACATCAGAAGAAGATGCAGCTACTTTATGTATTCTAAGCAGATGCTACATTTGTACTCCTTTGTTACCCAAAGCATCTCTTGGAGACTGACTCTAAAGTGGGGGACAACCTTACAAACTACCATTCACCACAGGTCTATTGTTGCTAGACAAATCTGCTTGGATGCATGATTCTGTCCCCATTAATACATTAAAGCTGCCCCGTATATTCCTTTAAGGTAAAGGTAAAGGTTCCCCCCGCACATTTGTGCAGTTGTGTCCGACTCTAGGGGCCGGTGCTCATCTCCGTTTCTTAGCCAAAGAGCCAGCGCTGTCCAAAGACGCTTCCATGGTCATGTGGCCGGCATGACGCACGCGGAACGCGGTTACCTACCCACCGAAGTGGTACCTGTTCATCTACTTGCATTTGCATGCTTTTGAATTGCTAGGTTGGCAAGAGCTGGGGCTAGTGCGGAAGCTCTCTCCGTCACGCAGGGCTAGGGATTCGAACCTCCAAACTTGCGATCTTCCGATCAACAAGCCTGGCGTCTTACCCGCTGAGCCACCACGCCCCTTACATTATATTCTATTCTAATATTAATATTATATTAATTATAATAATTAATATAATTAATTAATTATATTAATAATAATATTATAATATAATATAATATTATATTACATTATATTATATTCCTTTAGCTGGGAGCAAGTCCCGTTGAAGTCAAGGGAGTTATTTTAAGTAGCTATCACAGGATTAAGTGGTTCACTTTTGGAGAGATGGCGCGTGTGTAATACCTTTGGTGTTTTACTGCACATGAAGGCAGGTCACTTTCTTTTGAAAGCATTTTTCCCAATCACAACACCAACAGGAACTAAATAAGAAACCTCAGCAGTTCCTTTGCAAAATAGGGATCTTGATTTATATTTGGCCAAGGACGAGAAAATTGGTTTGTCTGTGATAGTGGCTCATGTTCTTAATTGGACTTCAGGGAGCATCATATTATAAGCCCCTGCATGCACATCCAAAATCAGCATCTAAGAGACTTGTAGCATGCAGCGGCTCCATGTGGTGTAGATTTCACAGGCAAATCCCTGGGGGGGTCAACGGGTTGATCTGAAAGGCTGAACCTAATTGCATTCTGGTTTCATTTAGTTCTATAATTCTGTCATCGTTATCACTTATCTGTCAGCGTGGTGCTTTTAGAGCTGATAAGTGCCTGAGCCCTCTGGTCCTGCACATTGGAAATGCTCAGGGCGTGGATGATGGGAAGGCAGGACTGCAGGGTTGAAAGTTACCCAAGAACAAATATGTTTACTCTCATCTCTGTTTACTTTCCTCAATGTCTGCTAATTACCGGCAATCAGAACTTTCAGGAACATGAGGAAAACAGTGCTATAAATGGCCCTCTAATGGGTTCTGAGTAAATCCATCCATTCCGCACTATCATTTTGCTCGAAATGGGATGTGTTCCATCCTTCCCTCTTTTGTTTCTTGCTCTTTCTTGTGCCTGAGCAAAACATTCAAAACAACCACCTCCAGCCTCTCGGCTTCTAGTTTTCTTTCTCCTCTTCAAAAACAATCAACATCTCTGCAGTGTTTCGTAGACAGGGAGGATTGCCTATTTTATAAATCATGGTAAAATATACCACCCTTTAGCAAAGGAACTTCATAATATTGATGCAGGCAATAAGATCATTTGGATAAATTCAGCAATGGCTAATAGAGTCTCTATTCGGGAAGAGTGCACCACTGAATGGTTGATTCTGGACAGAAATGAATGGGCAAGAGGTGGTAACAGTGGGAAACAGAATGGCTATGTGGGCTGCAATTCCCAGAATTCTCTGAAATGCCATGCTAGCCTGGGAATTATGGAAAGTGGAGTTCACACCAAGGTGTAGAAGGAGTGGAGGCAGAAGAGGCAGCTACCTTGGAGCCAGCAAGCACAAGGAGTGCACCATGGTCTTCCTTTGCCCCACTTCTTGCCCCAAGCAAACAAACCTGATCCCGCAGGGCCAGCAAGTGACCAGCAATTACAGTATGCACAGAGCAGGTAGCATTGTTGACCGACAGGTTTCTGCATTGGCTCACACACTAGACCTAATCTGGGTGTGACATGTCCTTCCATGTAGACCGGCCTTTCTCAACCTTTTGACCCTGGAGGAATCCTTGAAATATTTTTCAGGCCTCGGGGAACCCCTGCACATTCAGGCTCAATTAATAGTGTTCTTAAACTAAACATAAAGAATGATACTTACCTCTTTAATGTGAAGTTGCCCAAATTTGAAATAATTTTTTAAATAAATCTTGAACTCCCAGGGAACCCCCAGTGACTTCTCGCAGAACCCTAGGGTTCCACGGAAACCTGGTTGAGAAACCCTGATGTAGACTATGAGAGCTTCTTCTACTGATTGAAATGACTTTTTTCAGAACAGTAACCAGATGCAGACTGTCCATCTCCCCAGCCCTCTAATCAGAAAAAGCAGGATGAAACAGTTCTGACCTGCTAATTGCCTATGTATTGGTATCTCATCTAAAAGTAAGGCACTTGCTGGAATTCTTGTATTAAGAAGTGACCTTAACTTTCCTTCAAATACAAACTATTAATCTGAGCTTATGTCGATGAAGGTTCTCAGTCATCCAGGTGGAACAGTCTGTGGCTTGAATCATGTCAACTGGATTTCTATTTTCTCAGTAGAAACGTTTCACTCCTTATCCAAGGAGCTTCTTCAGTCTGAGTAAAGTTAGTAAGGGAATCCTTAAATATGTTTCTAGGGTGGCTGTGTGACCTTGCACCTGGGGCTAGGTCATGGTTATTTTGAGATGTTTATTTCTAAGTCCCTTTATCATCTAAAGGAGGATTGTTAAGATTACCCTACTGCTGTTGAGCTTGCAAAATGGTCTTAATCTTCCTAGGCACAGAAGACAAAGCAGGAAGGAAGATAGGGGAAAGGTTGTGCCTGAGGCCCCCACCTCTATTCAAGGAAGGATTTTCCAAGTTGGCATAAATGGATTCCTTGACCCCTCTCTCAAACCACCTATCTTCTCTGTCTAAAATGTGAACATTATTGTCCTCAAATGAGTGTCCTTTTTCCTTTAGATGAAGATAAACTGCTGACTCTGGTCCTGTGGAGGATGGCCCAACACAGGAGAAGTAACACCACAGGACCAGAGTCAGCAGTTTATCTTCATCTAAAGGAAAAAGGACACTCATTTGAGGACAATAATGTTCACATTTTAGACAGAGAAGATAGGTGGTTTGAGAGAGGGGTCAAGGAATCCATTTATGCCAACTTGGAAAATCCTTCCTTGAATAGAGGTGGGGGCCTCAGGCACAACCTTTCCCCTATCTTCCTTCCTGCTTTGTCTTCTGTGCCTAGGAAGATTAAGACCATTTCGCAAGCTCAACAGCAGCAGGGTAATCTTAACGATCCTCCTTTGGATGATAAAGGGACTTAGAAATAAACATCTCAAAATAACCATGACCTAGCCCCAGGTGCAAGGTCACACAGCCACCCTAGAAACATATTTAAGGATTCCCTTACTAACTTTACTCAGACTGAAGAAGCTCCTTGGATAAGGAGTGAAACGTTTCTACTGAGAAAATAGAAATCCAGTTGACATGATTCAAGCCACAGACTATTAATCTGAGCTCTTGGATTCTCACTTCTGGGATTAACAGTTTCTAATCCAAACTGCAAGTCTGACATTTACACTCAATAGAATATTTTCCTTTTTCTCCCCCCTTTGAACAGCAGAACCTCATGACATTATCATCAAGACGTTGGGATATTTTCACTGTTTCAAAGAGATTTTTAATGTGAGTTTTAGGTGGAGAGTGGCTGTATAATTTGATTACTCAATTAAAGTTAAAAGTGGCCATAGGATGCGATGAAATGGATTGTCAGCAACTAAACTCAAATTTCAAGTTTCAGTTTTGAGAAAGACATTCATTTCAACATTCAGCAATCAAGAACAAATTGTTTTATTTCAAAAGTCAGCTTTTAAAACTGCACAAATTATGTACAGTTTTAGGTTTCTTCAACCTTAGCAGACATTATAGGAGCTGTACAGGTAGTCCTCCCTTAATGACCACAATAGGGGCTGGAAAACTGGTTAAGCAATGTGGTCATTAAGTGAGTCACCACGCGACAGAACCCGGTTTTAAGACCATTTTTATGATGGTTGTTAAGTGAACCCAGCTTCCCCAATGGACCTTTTTTCTGGAAACCGGCAAAAAGGTTGCAAACCGTGATCACGTGACCGCAGGATGCTGCAACTGGTTGTAAATGCGAGCTGGCTGCCATGTGCCTGAATTGCAATCACGTGACTGCAGGGGTGGTACGTCATTTTGCGATGGTCATAAATGTGAGTACAGGTCGTAAAGCACTTTTTCCAAGGCTGTCGTAACTTCGGACCATCGTTTAACGAATGGTCATTAAGCAAGAACTACCTGTAGCCCAGAAGAATTGCAGGGCACTAGGTTTGCTGTACACGGGCTAACTAATATTTCCCATAAGAAAATTAATTACCTGAAGTCTCTTCCTTTACCTGGCTTGCTTGTTTTAATTTGGAGGAAAAGGTACCCTTTTTGCAGTAAGTAGGTCACAGTAGCTACCTGCTGAACCAAACCTCACAGCAATGCATCATCTAAATCTGCTTATTTGCTCTTTGCTGGCTTGGCCACAAGCCAGCTGCACTTTGTCCAGGTGTCCTCCTTGATCGATGCTAAGTGCTTCTCTGAGACTTCTAGCACTGAAGATGCCTTTACTTCTTTCGTCCTAGGAGAGAGGGGCTCACTCTTTATCTGGTCGGTTTTCACAAGGGAGGGGGGAAGACCATGATGATGAGAATGTGCACTTCTTAGTCCTATTAGACCTCTCAGTGACATTTGAATCCATCAACCATGATATCCTTCAGGACCATTTACAGAAGTGGGAGTTGGGGGCATTGATGGATGGCTGTTCTGCTCCTGTAAAGAATAAGGAAGATGACCTTGTCAGAGATACACAGGAGCTGTTGCCCAGTCATTTTTTAAGTCCAAAACAGCCAGATAACATTCAGAAGACAGATGCCTCTCTGATTCACTGACCTATGAGAAGGAGGCACAGCACAATCAGACATGCAAGATTCTGTAATAATAGCCAAGGTCAGTAAAAAATAGTTTTAGCCTTCTTGAAGAGCTGATTTCCTGATCTGATCCATCTAGTGGGGCTGACAGCTCCTCTATAAGTAGGTGATTCCAGATGGTGGTCATGAGACGGGTGGGGGGCAGAACTCAGGCTCTTGGGAACTCCAGTGCAGGGTATTCCATGTCTCAGGACTTCACCTAGTATGCTAGTTACAACCCTACCTGGATCAAGATTCACTGGCAATGGTAACTCATGCCTGGATAGCCATTCGTTAGGGTTAGGGCATGGATCAGCCCACAAGTAGTGGAGCTCATATTCTAAAGCTATCTTCATCCTTGGGTTCCACAAGCTAAAAAAAGAGCTCAGCAATCATACCATGTCTCCACATTACCTCACATAAGTCATAAGAAAATTCCCCACACTCCCTCAGAAAATCCTCAGGAACCATCAAATGCCTGAGGAGGGCCATCTTAGTAAGTCTACCAGCTTCACAGAGAGCCAGAGTAAATATGTGCATAAATGTCCTGTCTTTCATTGTGCGATATTCTCTCCAGCAATCTCCAGCTGCTGGCTTCCTACATTTCCATTAAATCCCAACAGAATTGCTTATGAGGGAACACTTCCCACTGGGCTTTTCCAGATTGGAAAGTGCAGCCATTCAGAGAAATTGCAGAATAACAGACAAATGTGTCACACAAAAATAACATTTCCAGCTATAGTTCTTTTTATCACCTTCAACAAAGTCATCTCCAATGTCATCTTTGCCGCACCAAGAGAAATTTGAAAGAGATTCTCAAGCACTCTAAGAATAAGATAGAACAACAGAAGCGTGTTTTTTTTTCAGAGAGGAAGTAAACTTTTAAGACATTGGAAGACAGTTTTCATGATAGCCTAGAGCCTATGTAAAGACAGACAAATGATCTCCTTTGATGCAAGGCAGGTCTCTACGTTTCTCTGCTTCCTGACTACAGCCCCATATTTCTCCAGATTTTAAGCTTTCTTTAATTAAAAATAAAATCTCCATCATCTTTATGAGACAAAAATTAGATTTTTAAAAAACTATCTGAGAAGCCATGGTGAGAAACATTTTCTGCAAAGAGACATTTTATGAAATTCTGGTATTAAAACTGTCTGGTCTAAGAGACATTGATCATAAAAGTTTTATTGCTTCAAGAACTTCTTGAGCTAACTATTGGGCCATTTAGTATTTTATGTTCCAGTGATCATCAGGAATGGCTAAATCTATCAAAAAGCGATTCATTAGATTGATACTAGGATTATCCACTGTATACCCAACACCAAAACTCTGCCTTCATATTAAAAATTATACTTGGACTGAAACCATCTGTACATTTAATTGAAATTAGCTATATGGCTTTTCATGTCTCTGCTTCCCAGGAGTTGATTTTTTTTTCTTTAACTGAAAACAGGATTTCTCCTCTTAAATAGCATCCTTAACCAAACCAATGTTGAATTGTAAACATATGCTTACATTTCTGTATATATAAAGACAAATATATTTCATATTCATATATTAGAAACATATGCACTTGTATTATGGCTCTGAAACCATTTTGTATTTCCTTGAAGAGTTTTGTTGACTTTCTTACCCTTCCTTTCTAACAGGCCTTGATAGATAGCTGTGCCCATAGAAAGATAAAGTGTACTTTCCAAGGATAGCTTCTCCAGAGGAAAGATATTGTTTAATAACGGTCAAGGGGCCCTAGCAAGGATGGAAGGAAGTTCCTAATATGGAGTGAAGGAAGGAAATTCCTAATATGGAATGAGGGTAAGGTGGAGTATGGGTAACTGAGTAAGGGGTGGTCTTCTAAAGGAGGGGTTGAATGGAATCTATCATCATTGGTGATCACTCGTAGCCGAGTAAGATTGTCTTCCAAAGGTAAAATTTTAACAGTGGATCCGTAAGTGGAATCTATATAATGTGCTGTAGGAAGGGGGTCCTGCGTGGCCACCCACCTAACAGCTTGCTGTCATTGCTTTTGCTCTTGGGTGGATAAACTCCTAACTTCATGCAATTCGTCAGTTTCTTTACTCCCGGCTCAGGAACGAATTTGGTAAGATAAAATTTACTTCGAACACCAATGTTCAGACTCATCAGCAACTAATTTCTAACCATATTCAAATGCTCAAGATTGCTTGTCTATTAGCTCACACAGCTCCTCAAAACCTTTGATGTAGCCTGCCAAAGGTCCTCTAAATTTTTGCCACTGAAGTGAGCAATGATTAAAAGAAGGGACAGTAATCCTATTAACTGTACTAAACTAAAATTTAGATTTTTTTTCCCATTCAATCATGCCTGATTCTCAGAGACTGCCTGGAGAAGTCCCTGCAGTTTTCTTGGCAAGGTTTTTCAGAAGTTGTTTGTCATTGCCTGCTTCCTAGGGCTGAGAGAGAGTGACTGGCCCAAGGTCACCCAGCTGGCTTTGTGCCTAAGGCAGGACTAGAACTCACGGTCTCCTGGTTTCTAGCCTGATGCCTTAACCACTATGCCAAACCAAATCTCAACATTTAGATTTAAATAAGGTTAAATTAAGAATGAATTAAATCAAATGATACTCATCCTACCCACATCTCATTTTTTTCCAGGTCCTGCCCACTTTAGGACTGTTGGCCTCAGCTAGTTTCGGAGTGCAAAGATATCCAGGTAGCCAAAAGTTGTGCACCTATACTTGAAAAGAACATAGGAAAATGCCCTATGCTATTGTGAACCCTTGGCTCACCTTGCATGATTTTGTCAACAGTCACCTTCTTCCAATGTGTTGTCTTCTACATGTGATGGGTCTGCAACTCTCAGTGGCCATACTGGTTAGAAATTCTGGGAGTTGTGGGCAGAGGCCCATTTTATTTATTTATTTGTTATGTGTCTATCCCACCATGCCTTCAGGAACTCAAAGATATTTACACATTATCCCCATAATTACAACCTTGGGAGATACTGTAGATTGGACTCGGTGAGAATGATTGACCCAAAGCCTTCAAGCAAGTTTCCATGACTGAAGAGGGACTTTAGGTTTAGGTCTCCCCTGTCCTAACCCAACATTTTAAGCACCACATCACACTGGAAGGTACCAGACTGAAGAAGGCTAGTCCACACTGAGATTCACTGTGCCTCTCTTTCAATTATAATATTGACTTCTAAGTGTGGATCTATTCCTTTCAGTTAACATCTGCAAATTTTATCCAAACCTATCCACTGAACTGACTTTTTTCTGACCTATATTTTTCTTCCACAGCATTTATATCCCATATTCTTTTTCAGACTCAAGGGAAAAAAAATTCTGATAATTTTGGAAGAGCCTCAGAAAGCTGACCTCAGTAGAGCCATTCTGGATTCCAAAACTTCTATCCTTGACCCAATGTGAATCCTTTCCCTTTACCATCTGTATTACATATATAATACATATAAGTATTACATATATAATACATATGTGGCTGGCTAGTGTAGTGATTAGAGTGCCGCCTTTGGAGCAGGAGACCGGGGTTCAAATCCTGGCTGTACCTACCTTACCAGTAGGGGTCCTTGGGCAAAGACCCCTAACGCTTCACCTGCCTACCTCAAAATATAAGAGTGACATGAACTAAGAGAGTCATGTCGCCCAGATTAACAAGGTCCGTGTCAGATGTTGTGGAACCAGGGCAATCTGACGATAAGTGGGCTACTGGAACAAACCATACATGGACGAGACAAGAGAGCCTGGAATTGTTGGAATGCTACTACAACAGTAGACCTAAAGAGAGGGGATATATGAAATGTATGAGGGAACTATGGATGGACAGAAGACCTGCATCCACACCAACTGAGAAACAGCTAGTTACCCAACGCTTCAACATAGTAAAGAGGAAGCTGCTCTCACAACTTGAGATAGACCAACTATGCATTATATCCCAGATTCAAGAAGACCCGGAAGAACAACTGGAGATGCAGGCAACACCTGAAGCTGGAATGTCACTGCCACCCCCTCCATTACAGAGCACAGCAGCTGATATGAGGCAAAAGATCATGGAAAAACTAGCTAGAGTCAACTCTTGAGAGCGATTACCAAGGCTCAGTGAAGTACCATC
This sequence comes from Charina bottae, assembly GCA_023362775.1. Lineage (NCBI taxonomy): Eukaryota > Metazoa > Chordata > Lepidosauria > Squamata > Charinaidae > Charina > Charina bottae. The sequence goes on along the minus strand of JALMGJ010000027.1, from coordinate 9,623,721 downwards.
AGATAGCATGCTAGAAGATGCCAACAGAGCCCTCACAACAATCCCTACTACCACTATAACTCAAACCAATGTACTGGTATACGCTACAGCCACTGTAATCCTGGAGATGCATGGCTACATGATCAAGAAGAACAGCACTACATACCCCCCACCCCCTGGAAAATGAGGTTGGAGGCTAAGATCAAGGCAACTCAGAAAGAAGTTAGTCAGCTGGTAGAACTACAGAAGGGTGTGGAGATTAAGGATAAGACTCAGTTACTGAAAAAATACAAGGGCCTGACTCCATCTGAAGCCCTAGAGACTGCTAAACAAAGGCTCACAGCACTGGCTACCAGGCTAAGGAGATACACCAGAGAAGCCAAGAAGAGGCCAAGAAGATAAATGCCCTGGTCACCAAAGAACCATCCAAGGTGTACTCCCAGCTGCAGTGCAACAACACAGTAACAGCAGAGCCACCAACAGCAGAAATGGAACAGTACTGGAATAACATATGGGAGAAAGAGGAGACACATAACACCAGTGCAAAGTGGCTGCAGGACCTGAGAGCAGACCACAGAAATCTCCCAGAGCAGGAACCAGTCACCATCACAGTAGCAGATATCCAACAACGTGTCAAGAATATGAAGAGCTGGACAGCACCTGGCCTGGGCATGATCCTCACCTACTGACTAAAGCAGAGCTTTCCAAACTGCGTGTTGCGACACAAAAGTGTGTCACCACACAGTCTGGTGTGTCGCCACACAACCCGGAAGCGCTGATCATCATCAGCGCTTCTGGGTTTTCCCACGGCGACACACCAACGGCTGCGCGCAAAAACTGAAAACGGCAGCAGCACTTCCGGGTTTTCCTGCGGCGACACACCAACGGTGGTTGGTGTGTCACCGCAGGAAAACTTTGGAAAGCCCTGGACTAAAGAAACTAACAGCAGTGCATGAACGCCTAGCAGCACAGATGAATGAGCTGCTAGCAGCAGGCTCCCACCCAGACTGGCTAACACAAGGTAGGACAGTGCTGATCATGAAAGACCCCAACAAGGGAACAACACCATCCAACTACTGGCCAATAACCTGCCTCCCCACAACATGGAAAGTCCTATCAGGCATCATAGCCACCAAGCTGCAGGACCATATGGGCCAGTACATGAGCACAGCTCAGAAGGGCATTGGGAACAACACCAGAGGCTCCAAACACCAGTTGCTCATAGATAGAGCAGTTGCCCGAGACTCAAGGCCTAGACAGACCAATCTGAGCACAGCCTGGATTGACTACAGGAAAGCCTACGACTCAATGCCACACACATGGAACTGTGAATGACTATACAAAGTCAACAAAACACTAAGGACTCAATGGGACTGTGGAAGACAACACTGGAACTGAACTCAAGACAGCTTGCACAAGTGGCCATCAAGTGTGGCATATACCAAGGTGATGCACTGTCCCCACTGCTGTTCTGCATGGGCTTGAACCCCCTCAGCCAGATTATCACAAGAACTGGATACGGATACAAATTCAAGAGTGGAACTACCATCAGCCACCTCCTCTACATGGATGACATCAAGCTGTATGCTAAGAGTGAACAAGACATCAACTCACTGATCCATCTGACACAGATCTACACTGAGGACATTGGGATGTCATTTGGACTAGAGAAATGTGGCCGGATGGTAGTAAGGAGAGGGAAGGTAGTTAAGACTGATGGGGTGGAATTACCAGCAGGCAACATAGCAGACATACAGACCAGTTACAAGTACCTTGGTATCCCACAGTCACATGGGAACCACGATGAGGAGGCAAGGAAGACAGCAACATCCAAGTACCACCAAAGGATAAGATAGGTCCTGAAGAGCCAGCTCAATGGGAAGAACAAGATCCATGCCATTAATTTGTATGCCCTGCCAGTCATCAGATACCCTGCTGGTATAGTGAGCTGGCCAAAGGAGGACATGGACGCTGCTGATGTGAAGACCCAGAAGCTCCTCACAATGTACGGAGGCTTTCACCCCAAGTCCAACACCCAGAGACAGTACACCAGCCGGAAAGAGGGTGGACGGGGTCTGGTGAGTGTCAAAGCCACTGTCCTGGATGAGACCCAGAGCATCCAGGAGTACATCAGTAAGATGGCACCTAAAGATGAGCTGCTGAGAGAATGCCTGAAGCAGCAGCAGACATGGAAGAAAGATCAAGCAGAGGAAGTGCCATGGCAAGACAAGACCCTGCATGGGATGTACCATTGACAGCTGAGGTGGCTGACCTTGGGAAATCCTACTAGTGGCTAGATGGGCTGGACTAAAAGACAGCACTGAGGCACTGATCATAGCAGCACAAGAACAGGCACTAAGGGAATGACAGGGCTAAGATCCTGTGGGACTTCCAGATCCAGACAGACAGACAAGCAGGTACTGGCCAATCAACCAGACATTGTGGTAGTAGACAAGGACCAGAAGACGGTGGTAGTGATAGATGTAGTGGTGCCAAGTGACAGCAACATCAGGAAGAAGGAGTATGAGAAGCTAGAGAAGTACCAGAACCTGAACTAGAGAGGATGTGGAAAGTGAAGGCCAAAGTGGTCCCAGTGGTGGTAGGAGCCCTCGGGGCTGTGACTCCTAAGCTGGGAGAGGGACTCCAGCAGATCCCAGGAGCAACATCAGAGCTCTCTGTCCAGAAGAATGCAGTGCTAGGAACAGCTAAGATACTGCGCAGAACCCTCAAACTCCCAGGCCTCTGGTAGACGACCCGAGGTTGAGGAAGACACATACCACCCATAGGGGTGAGAAGGGAATATATTTTTTTGGAATACATATAAATATATATATAAGGTAAGTAAGGCAAGTTTTCCCCTTCCAGTCGTATCCGGCTCTAAGGGGGTGGCACTCATCTCCAATTCTCAGCCAAGGGAGCCAGTATTGTCCATAGACGCTTCCGTGGTCATGTGGCCAGCATGACTAAATGCCAAGGCACACAGAACGCTGTTACCTTCCCACCGGAGTGGTACCTAGTTATCTACTTGCATTTTTATGTGCTTTCGAACTGCTAGGTTGGCAGGAGCTGGGCGAGAACGGGAGCTCACAGTGCTTCTATATAAGAGCCAGTTTGGTCTAGTGGTTAAGGTTAAGGTGCTGGGCTAGAAACCAGGAGCCTGAGAGTTCTAGTCCCGCCTTAGGCATGAAAGCCGGCTGGGTGACTTTGGGCCAGTCACTCTCTCTCAGCCCAACTCACCTCACAGGGTTGTTGTGGGGAAAATAGGAGGAGGCAGGAGTATGTTTGCCACCTTGAGTTATTTATAAATATAATTAAGGCGGGATAAAAAATAAAAATAAATAAATATAACCTAATTTGTTTATGAGCATACGTTTGGTGTATAAAATTACAAAATACAGTTCCATCAGTCAATGGTGAGTCACTCCACTTTGATACGTGGGCAGGATGAATGTATTTCTGATCTGATTGCAGTGTTGTAACCACTTGGACAATTAAATTTTGAGGAGGAAAGATGAAAATAGGGAGGAAAAACAGAACACAGAAGTCACCTTTTGCTACATGAAAGATTGCCTGATTACTATCAATTCATGAATCTGAATTACCAGTGGTAATTTCTACTTCTGAAAATGGAAAGGTTGCTTTTATGGAAACAAATTTATCTGCTGTTTCATATCTCAGCTTTTTTTCTTGATTGGTTGTATTCCAATAGAACAATTCCCTTCACATTTCACTTTCACCATTTTGTATCATTTAAAACTACTTGGGAGCCATTGCTAGTGCAAATGATCCATGGTGCATACATGTGTGTCTGTGTGCACACATGTTACACCATCACACTATTCCTTTTTGGAGTAAGTAAAGTTCTGTAAAACACAGGAAGTAAGAAAGTGTAAGTCAAATTAATTAAAGGCATGTGATAGAAAAATAAAAGGAAATACAGGTAGTCCTCACTTATCGACCACAATTGGTACCAGAATTTTGGTTGCTAAGCGAAGCAGTCATTAAGCGAATCCAACCTGATTTTATGACCAGCTTTGCTGTGGTCGTTTAGTGAATCACCATGGGCAGTAAGTGAACCATGTGGTTGTTAAGCGAATCACACAGTTCCCCATTGATTTTGCTTGCCAGAAGCCAGCCAGGAAGGTAAAAAATGGCAATCATGTGACCGTGGGACTCTGTATTGTTCATAAATGCGAACTGGTTGCCAAGGGCCCAAATCATAATCACATGACTGTGGGGACTCTGCAATGGTCTTAAGTGTGAGAACCAGTCATAAGTTGTTTTTTTCAACACCATTGTAAGTCTGAACCATCACTAAATGGATGGTTGTTAAGTGAGGACTACCTGTACAGCTAAAACTAGTTTATCCCAACATTGTTCACTATACAGTTCCAAATATTTTTAACCATACGAACAAATCCTTGCTTTCATCACATCCATGCACTGTTTCATACCTTGCCTTTTGGTCTTTAAACTTCTCACATCTCTCTTTTCCAGGATTTTATCACTTCCATCCAACCACAACTTTCTCTCAACCCATTCATTCATCATTTCATGATGTATGTTTCAGTTTTTCAGAGAAAACATAAATCGATCTCAGGGAAAGTACTTTTTCTTTCCCTGAAATTCCTTTTTCTTTGTATTTCTATATATGAGGCAATATACTCCTATGAAAGGGGCGTGGTGGCTCAGCGGGTAAGACGCCAGGCTTGTTGATCGGAAGATTGCAAGTTCGGAGGTTCGAATCCCTAGCCCTGCGTGCAGAGTGAGCTCCCGCACTCGCCCCAGCTCTTGCCAACCTAGCAATTCGAAAGCATGCAAATGCAAGTAGATTAATAGGTACCACTTCGGTGGGATGGTAACAGCGTTCCGCAAGTGTCATGCGGCCACATGACTGCGGAAGCGTCTTCGGACAACGCTGGCTCTTCGGCTAACAAACGGAGATGAGCACCGGCCTCTAGAGTTGGACACGACTGCACAAATGTGCGGGGGGTACCTTTACCTATACTCCTATGCTTGATAGGAAAGGTACAGTAATAATGAAGTGAATAATTAAAAATATCCTGTCTTTCTTGAGGTGTTTACCTCACTCTGCACTATAGTAGAGCTAGCCATGAATCTTGTCTAACTTAGTTATGATGGTTCTTTTGTATTGGGAGTTGGGGATTGGTCTCGGCTTTCTGTAAGTAAATAAATAATCTAGGCAACCTTCAGTTATTCTGGGATATTCTTCTCCTTAGTTCCTTTCTCATAAAATCACCATGCTGAGGCTTGTGGGGGTTGCAGTATGAAGCTTCTGGACAGCCCCATCCTGGCCATTTCTAATCTCAGTTCTTCTAAGAATATGGTGATAATGTTGACCTATTTAATATATATATAGTATCTTTGACCTGTGTTGAAATGACTTGTACAGATGAAACAATGAATTAGTTTATGAAAAAATTGGATTTCCTCTATTAAAAACTGACATTCCCATTACAACCTGAATTTTTTAAAAGTTGGAAATGCCAGAGTGGTTACACTTATTGTCACCTTGTTTCTGCCTTTCTTAATTCTTTATAGCATGAGAAAAAAACTGGCATGTTTTCTCGCTGGTATGTTTGTGTGCACGTAGCATATTTATTCCCTGGTAGGATGTCACGCATGTCTGATTTTCACTCAGAGCAAATCTAACTGTTCAGGCTTAAAAAATAAGAAAGATGAAAAAATTAATAGAAAATGCTGCCAGTTTCCTAACTTCACCAGCTTAGCAATGTGCCTTTGTTATAATAACACATGATGGTTGAGATCTTTTATGATGTTAATCTCCTTGACTGGAGAGAGAAATTTGATCCCTCAGCCTCTACAAGTCATGAATTGTTTTATTTCCCTTCAGTCTGGAAAGATAAATATTATGAAACATTTAAGATGACCTGCACATTTCAGCCTATTTCTCTGATGTAGTTAGATGTGATGTGCATGGTGTGTAGTTATGCAGCCTTATTTCCTCCAGGTTGTTGTATGCTCTACATCCTTAGGGAAATTCTGAACTTCTTGAAATTATTGCATGACTTTCCTAAACCATGGATTGAGAATGTACTGCTCCCCAGGTTTCCTGAACACAGCATCCCTCACAATTGGCTAGGCTTGCTGAGAATTTGGGGAGTTGTGGTTTATTGACGTCTTGAGAGCCACATTTTATCCACCGTAATAGGGACCAGGAACACTGCCATAATAGAAATGAAACCTGTAACCATTAAGCTTTTAACAGCTATGCCCTCAACAAGCTCTAAAATAGTCTTATACCATTAAAAAAGACACCCCCTTACATTCCCCATAGCTGTATTTTGTTTAAATATAAGAAATATATAACGAAAAACTTCCTGATTGGTACAACAGGAAAACAATCAGCCTACAGAGGTTGTGGGTTCTCCATCTCTGGAGGTTTTTAGTAGGACAGCCACCTCTAAAAAATGGTTCAACTGGTTTTCCCACACATTGCAGCGGATTGGTCTAGATCAGTATTTCTCAAACTTGGCAATTTTAAAATGTGTGGACTTCAACTCCCAGAATTCCCCAGTCAACTTCTCAGCCTTCTGACTAAGATTAAGTGTAGAATTCCCCAGCCAGCATGCCGTCTTGGGGAATTCTGGGAGTTGAAGTCCACACATTTAAAAGTTGCCAAGGTTGAGAAACACTGGCCTAGTTGATCCTTTTAGTTCCTTCCAACTCCACAGTTCTATGATTCTCTGCTTTTGTGATTAATAAAGTGGGGAAAAGGCACTTCTGAACGTTGGGGAGGGGGGGGGAAGAGAAGAGTTCAGGACCTTGGAGAGCTCAATGGAGAAAGTACAAGAGCTGTTGTTTCAATAATTGTGTGTGTTTAATTGATACAGGTACTGAAACAACAGGTCTTGTACTTTCTCCATTGAGCTCTCCAAGGTCCTGAACATTGTATGTGCTGATACGAGAGCCAGTTTGGTGTAGTGGTTAAGGCTCCTGGGTACAAACCAGGAGACTGTGAGTTCTAGTCCCGCCTTAGGCATGAAAGCCAGCTGAGTGACTTTGGGCCAGTCACTCTCTCTCAGCCCCCGACATCAGGCTCAGGTGACAAACCAGTCAGTCAATTCCTGTTGCAACCAAAGGATCAACATTTGGTTGAACCAAAAAAGTGGACCTTGCAGCTGTGGGAAACACTAGGAAGAGAGAAGGAAGGAAGGAAGGAAGGAAGGAAGGAAGGAAGGAAGGAAGGAAGGAAGGCAGGCAGACTTTGTTGTATTGTCGAAGGCTTTCATGGCCGGAGTTCGATGGCTGTTGTGGGTCTTCCAGGCTGTGTGGCCGTGTTCTGGAAGTTGTGGTTCCTAATGTTTTGCCAGCATCTGTGGCCAGCATCTTCAGAGGGCAGGAGAACAGACAGAAGCGAAATCTCTGTGCCCAGGTAGAGTGGCAATGTTTTGTTTGTTTTCTATTTATAGAGCTAAGTTATAGGAGATTAGGTGGAGTTTTTTTGTTTGCGGACAAGTATACATCGGAACCACAAAACGAAGCATTCACACCAGGATAAAAGAACGCGAAAGACACTGCAGACTACAGCAACTGGAAAAATCTTCAGTAGCTGAACGTGCTCTCAAGCAAACGGAACACAAAATCCTATTTGAAAACACAGAAATACTGGACAACACCAAAAGCCACTACACCAGATTATACAGAGAAGCCATTGAAATTCACGAACACCAGCACGGTTACAATAAAAAAGAAGAAAGTCTAAAAATTAGCAAAACCTGGCTACCAGTCCTGAAAAACACAGCCTGCAAAAGGTCAACAAACTCAGTCCAACCACCAGGACATGGGAATACTTCTCACAATGAACATGCTAATCACACTCATCAGCCACTCGTTAACATTTCAACACAACAAAAAATTCCACCTAATCTCCTATAACTTAGCTCTATAAATAGAAAACAAACAAAACATTGCCACTCTACCTGGGCACAGAGAGTTCGCTTCTGTCTGTGCTCCTGCCCTCTGAAGATGCTGGCCACAGATACTGGCGAAACATTAGGAACCACAACTTCCAAAACACGGCCACACAGCCCGGAAGACCCACAACAGCCATCTAACTGATTTGTTGTTTATTCGTTCAGTCGCTTCCGACTCTTCATGAATTCATGGACCAGCCCACGCCAGAGCTTCCTGTCAGCCGTCACCATCCCCAGCTCCCCCAAGGTCAAGTCTGTCACCTACAGAATATCATCCATCCATCTTGCCCTTGGTCGGCCCCTCTTCCTTTTGCCTTCTACTTTCCCTAACATCAGCGTCTTCTCCAGGGTATCCTGTCTTCTCATTATGTGGCCAAAGTACTTCAGTTTTGCTTTTAATATCATTCCCTCAAGTGAGCAGTCTGGCTTTATTTCCTGGAGTATGGACTGGTTTGATCTTCTTGCAGTCCAAGGCACTCTCAGAATTTTCCTCCAACACCACAGTTCAAAAGCATCTATATTCCTTCGCTCAGCCTTTCTTATGGTCCAGCTCTCGCAGCCATAGGTTACTACAGGGAATACCATTGCTTTGACTATGCGGATCTTTGTTGTCAGTATGATATCTCTGCTCTTAACTATTTTATCAAGATTTGTCATTGCTCTCCTCCCAAGAAGTAGATGTCTTCTGATTTCCTGGCTGCAGTCAGCATCTGCAGTAATCTTTGCGCCTAGAAATACGAAGTCTGTCACTGCCTCCACTTTTTCTCCCTCTATTTGCCAGTCATCAATCAAGCTCATTGCCATAATCTTGGTTTTTCTGAGGTTTAACTGCAACCCAGCTTTTGCACTTTCTTCTTTCACCTTCATCATAAAGCTCCTCAGCTCCTCCTCGCTTTCAGCCATCAAAGTGATATCATCTGCATATCTAAGATTGTTAATGTTTCTTCCAGCAATTTTAACTCCAGCCTTGGATTCCTCAAGCCCAGCACGTTGCATGATGTGTTCTGCGTACAGGTTGAATAGGTAGGGTGAGAGTATACAGCCCTGCCGTACTCCTTTCCCAATCTTAAACCAGTCCGTTGTTCCGTGCTCTGTTCTTACCGTTGCTACTTGGTCGTTCCTCAGGAGGCAGACAAGATGACTTGGTATCCCCATACCACCAAGAACTTGCCACAATTTGTTATGATCCACACAGTCAAAGGCTTTAGAATAGTCAATAAAACAAAAATAGATGTTTTTCTGAAACTCCCTGGCTTTCTCCATTATCCAGCGGATATTGGCAATTTGGTCTCTAGTTCCTCTGCCTTTTCTAAACCCAGCTTGTACATCTGGCAATTCTCGCTCCATGAATTGCTTGAGTCTACCTTGCAAGATCTTGAGCATTACCTTACTGGCATGTGAAATAAGTGCCACTGTTCGATGGTTTGAACATTCTTTAGTGCTTCCCTTTTTTGGTATGGGGATATAAGTTGATTTTTTCCGATCTGATGGCCATTCTTGTGTTTTCCAAATTTGCTGGCATATGGCATGCATCACCTTGACAGCATCATCTTGCAAGATTTTAAACAGTTCAGCTGGGATACCGTTGTCTCCTGCTGCCTTGTTATTAGCAATGCTTCTTAAGGCCCATTCAACCTCACTCTTCAGGATGTCTGGCTCTAACTCACTGACCACACCATCAAAGCTATCTCCAATATTATTATCCTTCCTATACAGATCTTCCGTATATTCTTGCCACCTTTTCTTGATCTCTTCTGCTTCTGTTAGGTCCTTACCATCTTTGTTTTTGATCATACCCATTTTTCCCTGGAATTTACCTCCGATGTTTCTAATTTTCTTGAAGAGGTCTCTTGTCCTTCATATTCTATTATCTTCTTCCACGTCTGCACATTGCTTGTTTAAAAATAATTCCTTATCTCTTCTGGCTAACCTCTGGAATTTTGCATTTAATTGGGCATATCTCCCCCTATCACTGTTGCCTTTTGCTTTCGTTCTTTCTTGGGCTACTTCCAGTGTCTCAGCAGACAGCCATCTTGCCTTCTTGGGTTTCTTTTTCTTTGGGACGTTGTTTGTTGCCGCCTCCTGAACAATGTTGCGAACTTCTGTCCATAGCTCTTCCGGGACCCTATCTGCTAAATCAAGTCCCTTAAATCTATTCTTCACTTCCACTGCATATTCATTAGGAATGTTAGTGAGCTCATATCTAACTGATCTGTGGGTCTTCCCTATTCTCTTTAGTCTGATTCTAAATTGTGCAATAAGAAGTTCATGATCTGAACTACAGTCAGCTCCAGGTCTTGTTTTTACCGACTGTATAGATGTCTGCCACCTTTGGCTGCAAAGGATGTAGTCAATCTGATTTCGGTGTTGACCATCTGGTGAAGTCCATGTATAAAGTTGTCTTTTTAACTGATACCTGATGACATTAGTTCCCACATTCTGGAACAGCATACCTCCTGAGATCAGGTTGGCTCTTTTTATCTTTTTTATCATCCTTTTATCTTTGGAAAACTTTGAAGATAGTCTTCGTTTGTAGGGCATCTGGACAGGAGGATTTCAAGTACCACAACAACAACGTATTTTATTTTAAAGTTGGATTGCTTTTATGGATAATTTTAGCTCTGTCTAGTGTAAGCTGCCTAGAGTTGCACATATAGGTGTTGCTAATAAATTAATGTCAGAGCACGCAACGCTGGGGCAGCCAGTGCTTCTCCAAAACATCAAAGGTATACGTTCTATGCAGTAAATAGACACTCAAGCAGAGATTAGATAAAATAGTCTCTTTACTCTATATACATACGCAGTCCAAAATACAATCCAGTAACGTCCAACACAGATACAGATGAGGTGAAGTAACGAGAAGAGAGTGAACACTAAAGCTTCACTTCTTTTATACAAATATTAACCAATCACATTATAGGTCAAACAAATTATCTGCCACACCCAGCTAAACTATAGCACCTGTAATATGAGTCACATCATACCTTCTACAATGGCTGCTAATTGGATAACTTGCAGAAAATATCAACTCTCACCTATATACCTCTAGCCTCTCCTGTATAATTAATCTACTTGTAAATTCTGGGTATTTTATAAACCCCAACAATTAACAATCAGCTTGACATATTTACTTGGTTTACTCCACTTCTGCTTTCTCACAACACATGGAATCATAAACTAAGAACAGAACTGGGTTTGCGTGGTGTATTAGAGCATAATGTGGTATTATAGTTTGTAGCTCAGTGTGTTCTGCCACAGCCATTCCTTTCACCTTGCATTTGCAGACGTGGCTTTTCTATGTGATATCCTTCTGGCAGAATATATGTCAGTGGCCATTGATGTAGATGGCTTTACAAGGGGATTGAATATATTCACTGAAGGATCAATCTCTCCCAATTTATTGCCTAGGATGGGTGTATGGTATTTCCTCATTCAAAGGCAGAGTTAGTTCTGAGGAATACTTGTGGAGGGATCACCTTTTCTGTGACTGTTGGTCAAGATACTTATAAGACTTCTCTATGTTCAAAGGTAATGTTAGTTCTGAGAAAGGGGAAGATAAACCTTGCTTGTGGGCTTGCCAGAGGCAGCTCATTGGTTAGAGTTAGGACTGATCTATTCAAACTGTTTGTGTTCTCAATGAGAAATGCATCTGCTGTCAAAATCCAAGAAGATTGAATGACATATAACAGAAAAGGGTGGGATGGAATTACTTGCAATGTCAGATTACAAGAAAGCATTTGTTTGGTACTGCAGAATCTATCATAATATATCCTCCTTGAATTAGTGGGCCACAGAAGCTAGTGTGAAACATCCCTGGGCAATCACCCACCTGGGTGATTTCACTTCTGCAGAGAGATGTGAACTGTACTTTATTCCTAGGCAGCTTCAGCATCACTGGGTGAAAACTTAAGCAGTCAACTCAAGAAGGAATGCCTGCTTAAAGAGCTCACCAGCAGAAGTCTCTTCAGGAGAAATAAGACTACTAGACAGTAATGGCTGTCCATGTGAATTAGCCTTTCAAGTTTAGCAACAGCAACTGAATCTCGTCTTATCATGTTGTGTGAACAAGGACATCAGGTTAAGCTAAAGTATGTTTGATTGGTTTGGGCATAAATGTTATGTGGACATATCACTTGTGTTTGCCAACCTGGGTTTAGACTGTTCTTTGTACCCAGCCATAGGGTCATGGACAATTGCAGGGCGGTAAAAATTGTGATCAAAGCCCTACCCCTTTTTTGTAGATGTATGCAATGTCACTGCTTCTACAAAAGGGACAAATGTTCAGTTGAGATGATGTCCACCATCTTATAGATTTCAACATCTCCCCCTTATGTTGCTCCTCAGAATACTTCTTTCTTTCCACCATCAACTGTGTTGCTTTCTGCTTGTTCCATTTCCTGGAACCAAGTTTCCATGAATTCTTTATTAGAGCTGTGCAAAAAGGTGTGTTGGAGAGTGTGGACGTCAAGGGAAAAGTTGTTTTGAAGAGTTGTTACATTCACACTCCCTCAAGCTTTGAAGGACCATTCTGGTTTGGAATATTAAATGTATTTATTTATTTTATTTTATTTTATTTTCTATCCCGCCTTTATTATTTTAATAAATAACTCAAGGTGGCAAACATACCTAATACTCCTTCCTCCTCCTATTTTCCCCACAACCACCACCCTGTGAGGTGAGTTGGGCTGAGAGAGAGTGACTGGCCCAAGGTCACCCAGCCGGCTTTCCTGCCTAAGGCGGGACTAGAACTCTCAGGCTCCTGATTTCTAGCCCATTGCAATATGAAACATTTAAGGCTTTCATCTGCATGTACAAATCATTCTTCCACACACTTGAACTCACAGACAGGCACACAAGGACACTGATATGAATCCCCTTTCCTTCTTCCAGCAGGGGGGGGGGGGGAACCAAGAAGAAAACTGGATGGAGATGCAATAAGGGTAGGGATAGCTTCATTGAGAAAGAGAAAAGAGAAAAGAGAAAAGAGAAAAGAGAAAAGAGAAAGAGAAAGAGAAAGAGAAAGAGAAAGAGAAAGAGAAAGAGAAAGAGAAAGAGAAAGAGAAAGAGAAAGAGGGGAATACCTCTGGATGGAATGAAATAATTTGTTTAGGTGTTTTAAAAAAGGTGAAATTCACCAGGCAAAACAACCCCTCTCAAATGATACCTAATCTTCAAAGTCTTCCACCATGTTCAGCAGTAATGTTTGCAGCCATTTACACTTCACTTGTTTTCAGCTTTTCTCTTGTTTTCAGCACTTCACTTGTTCTTGTCACAATTCCCTTGTTCTATTCCTCTTAATGAGTGTTAGAAGATTCCTCTCTCCTCCCCCCCCCCCCATTTGCAGTAATTAAATTATTAGGGAAGGGGAATTCATCTTCCATTGGGATTAACACTGTAGAAGAAACCACTGCATCATAAATAAGATACATAGATCTGATTCATGAATGTAAAAATAAGAGATAATATTTTTTCATTCACTTTATTAAGTGAACAGTTTCTGTTCTCTCTCTCTCTCTGATTTGGGACCCTGCTGGCTGTTGCACTCTGGACTTTCCAAGAGGAAGGCACCACTCTGAAGTAAAATTAACTTGATTTTGAGGAAAGAGAATTTGCTTTTTCAAATTCAAATTTCAAATTCTCCTGGGAATGTTTTCCCACATATTTAGGGACAAGATACCAAGGAATGGGTGAGAATGTACGCCACCAAGAGACACCTTGTCTGAGATGGGCAGCCATATAAATGGGAGCAACAAATAAATAAATAAAATGTGCAAACCTCTTTCCAGTGGTCTGCGGACTTTCTGGCTTCCCATACCTTAATTGACGCTCAAAGGATGATAAATTCAGGGAACTCCTCCCACCAATAATTTTTCTGATTGGAATATGGTTGAGGGCAACCAAGGGGTCTTGAGAATGACAGAAATGTGAGGCAGAGAAAACTGTACCAGGAGTATGTCTATGAAGGTTCTCAGTCATCCAGGTGGAATTGTCTGTAGCTTGAATCATGTCAACTGTACCAGGAGTAGCTCTGGCCATTGCCTCTGACAACATACAGTAGTAACTCAAAAACACCATCCAGAATATTTCTTTTAAAAAAGTTCTCAAGCAAGTGGAGAATAAGGTAGAAAAACTGAAGCCGCATTTTACAGTTCCGGGGGTGGGGTGGGGATTCTGAGGAATGCAAAATCAGATTTTAGCCCAGGATTAGGCAGCAGCAGCAGCACTGTTATCTATCTGTATACCAAACATGGTCAGAGTGCTGGATCGTTTTATGAATTACAGTGGTGCTAGTGGGCATTTTGTAGACTAAAGAAGGTTTTAATAAACAGTGTTTCTGGGAAAGTAGAGCTGCATTTTAACACTACTACTGAATGTCCTATTACTCAGTCAAATTGAATCCTCTTCGAAAGCAGGCGAAAGAGGGGATGTGTTAAGAGCTCTCTTGATAGCAAAATCACTGCTTACAGAAGTTGCTGAATGTTAAGCTTGTATAATAAGTTTGAGTCAATGCCTTGAATGGTTCTCATATCCTTCGTCAGCATGCTGATCGAATGACACAAGGCTCAGGACTGGATCACTGCATTCAAATCCACTCAATTAAGCATGCTTCTCATTGGTTCTTGTGTCTTTCATTATTTTAGCTAAATGAACTTTCTCATTACTTAGGATTTTGGACAATGATGGCTTGTTTCATTCCCCTTCCCCCCAAAGTTATGAATAGTGCTTTATTTGCAGTATTGAAATAACAGTAATAATAATATTGAACAAAATATTAAATATCTATTTAAAATCAGTTCATACACATTATGCGAAGACCCAGCTCTCTGGAAAAGGCTCTAATGCTGGGACAGGTGGAAGAAAGGAGGAGAAGAGAATGACCAGCAGCAAGGTGGATGGACTCAGTTACAGAGGTGATAGGTGCACCATTGGGAGACTTGAAATAACAGGTTGGGGATATATTGTCATGGAGAAAATTGATCTATGTGGTTGCTATGAGTCAAAAATGACTTTGGCACATAATCAAATTAAAAAATATATCAGTAGATATATAAATAGGGGCGTGGTGGCTCAGCGGGTAAGACGCCAGGCTTGTCGATCGGAAGATCGCAAGTTCGGAGGTTCGAATCCCTAGCCCCGCATGACAGAGTGAGCTCCCGCACTAGCCCCAGCTCTTGCCAACCTAGCAATTCGAAAGCATGCAAATGCAAGTAGATGAATAGGTACCACTTTGGTGGGATGGTAACAGCGTTCCGCGCACGTCATGCAGCCACATGACCGTGAAAACGTCTTCGGACAACGCTGGCTCTTCAGCTAACAAACGGAGATGAGCACCGGCCCCTAGAGTCGGACACGACTGCACAACTGTGCGGGGGGAACCTTTACCTTAGATATATAAATATATATAGATATCAGTAGATATATAGATATGTGAAGTGAAAGGTCCTCTGTGCAAGCACCGAGTCATTACTGACCCTTTGGAGGGACGCCACTTTCACTGACGTTTTCTAGGCAGACTTATAGCGGGGTTGTTTGCCATTCCCTTCCTCAGTTGTGATTACCTTTCCCCCAGCTTAGCTGGGTACTCATTTTACCGACCTCGGAAGGATGGAAGGCTGAGTCGACCCGAGCCAGCTACCTGAGAACCAGCTTTCGCTGGGATCAAACTCAGGTCATGGGGAGAGTTTCGGTTGCAGTACTGCAACCTACCACTCTGCACCACACGAGGCTCGTGTGTGTGTGTGTGTGTGTGTGTGTGTGTGTGTGTGTGTGTGTATAGGCGGCACAGTGGCATAACGGTTAAGACTACCGACTGTCAAACGAAAGGACAGCAGGTCGAGACCCGGAAGCACCGCGTAACGGGTGAGCTCCCGTTCTTGCCCAGCTCCTGCCAACCTAGCAGTTCAAAAGCATGTAAAAATGCAAGTAGATAAATAGGTACCACTCCGGTGGGAAGGTAACAGCATTCTGTGCACCTTGGCGTTTAGTCATGCTGGCCACATGACCATGGAAGCGTCTATGGACAACGCTGGCTCCCTTGGCCGAGAATCAGAGATGAGCACCGCCCCCTAGAGCTGGATGCGACTAGAAGGGGAAACCTCACCTTACCTTAGATATATAGTCCATTGATTTATAGTAAACTAGTCACACTTTATAGTAATCAATAGAGTAACATCAAATATTATTATACTGAGAAGTTTAAATAACAAGAAAACAAGAATGCAAGGTATGATATGCAATTTTAATTTTAAAAAGGAGATTCCATGGGAACATAAGTCATAGCAAAAGATCAGGATTGGAAGATTGGGGCTGCAATGCAAATTCCTTATCTTCTGAAGGACTGAAAGAGGTCATCTGTGCACCACCGATTTAGCCACTGATAGTGGCTAAGAAAGCTTGTCCTTTTGGGGGGATGCTAAAGATGGGGATGAGAGGACAAAGCCCCTCAGAGGCAACTTACTCTCATTCCCAACCTGAAAACAACCTCTATTCCTTCCCCAGAAAATGCCCCAATCACTTCATTGACATTCAGCTGCTTTGCCATCCATTTTCAGCAGTGTGAATCTTGGGCTAATGGAAGACTAACATGGAGTCCACAAGTTTATTTATCTGTTAAATTTATATAGCCACCCTTCTCACTGCTTTGACTCTGGGCGGCTTAGAAAATTAAAAATCCGAAAAACAACACGAAAACAACCACAAAAATATAATCACAAAAATAATTAAAAACAATAAAACAGTAAGAACTATTAAAAACATAAGAAAACATAATCTGTAGCAGAACACCATTTATTTTCTTAACCATATAACCACTTAGCAGGCTCTCTACCAACTTCACTGGATCCTCAGGCCAGATGGCCAAGGCAGTTCTTCAGGCTCTTCCAGAAGGCCAACAAGGTTGGGGTCAATCTCACCTCAGGGGGGATGGTGTTCCACAGGGCAGGTGCCATGACAGAAAATGTTCTCCTCCTGGGTCCTGTCAGATGACATTCATTCATAGACATGACCCAGATCTGTCATCCCTGTTACAAACAGTTCAGGGAATTGTGACCAAATTACTTGGCAGTCAGACAGTCAGGAAGCCCAGTAATCCTTGGAATTTGATAGAAGACTTCTTTAAAAAAGAATTTATCCCGCCTTTATTATTTGTATAAATAACTCAAGGTGAGGAACATACCTAATACTCCTTCCTCCCCCTCTTTTCCCCACAACAACAACCCCGTGAGGTGGGTTGGGCTGAGAGGGAGTGACTGGCCCAAGGTCACCCAGCTGGCTTTCATGCCTAAGGCGGGACTAGAACTCTCAGTCTCCTCGTTTGCCATTGGCTCCTTCCTAGGGCTGAGAGACAGGGACCGGTCCAAGGTCACCCAGCCGGCTTTCATGCCTAAGGTGGGACTAGAACTCTCAGTCTCCTGGTTTCTAGCCTGGTGCTTTAACCACTAGACCAGGGCTTTCCAAAGTGCCGCCGCTGGTGACACACCAGCGGTGGCGGCGGCGACAGCGCGGCGGTGGTGTGCACGTGCACGGCGGCGCGCGCGGGGAGGCCGTATGTGCACGGCGGCGGGGGGGCATGCGGCGGCGCGCGTGTGCATGGTGGCGGCGCGGGGGGCGTGCGGCGGTGCGCGCGTGCACGGTGGCGGCGTGGGGGTGTGTGTGGTGGCGCGTGCATGCACGGTGGCGGCGGCAGTGGCTGCCGCTGCCACCGTGCACGCGCACGCCACCGCTTCCGGGTGGTGTGGCGACACACCACACTGTGTGTGGCGACACACTTTTGTGTCGCGACACACAGTTTGGAAAGCTCTGCACTAGACCAAACTGGTTCTCTTGGAGTTCTTCTTATGGAATGTGATGCAGAATTTCTCACTGAATTTCTTTATGAATTCTGCCATGATCTGCATCTATAAATTCTTATCCCTGACCCAAATCCTCTAGGCCTTGGAACATCTAGATATTTTCATGTCCTAGTTTACAGAGGACAGCCCTCTATCTGAAATGATATTGAAGAAGCTTCTATTGCAGAAATTCAAAAATTAAGACCTCCCTCCAGTGCCTCCTGTGCTTGAATGTATGTAGCTCACAGAAAATATCTCCACAAGTTATTGGAAAGTTGTATGTCAGTGCAAAGTATTCCACTCCCAGGAACTAAGCATGCTAAATTCACTTAATCCATTCATTCTTATTTAAATTAATGCTAACTTAGATCCAAGTTTATTTCTTCCCTGAAGCTTCACCCTAAGGCCATGTGACTCAAAAGCCAAGTTCTAACCTTCATGTGAAAATTGTTGCTCTATTGAGGTAAAGGGTAGAGCTCAACATATGGACACCACATGGACATGTCCTTATAGTTTTCTTGTCAAAAATAGGGGTTTTCCATTGCCTTTTTCTGGGGCTATGTTTTGACTTCCCAGTCTAGTATTCCTTGGTGGTCTCCCATCAGCTTCTCTGCCGAGACATGCTTGGCCATCTGCTGCCACCTGTTGAGACTTGTTCTGTTGAAGATCATCATTCATTGGCGATCACTCGTAGCTGAATCTGTTGAAGATATCCTCTACTTGAAAGGCTAACCATCTTAATACAGTTTAACGGTGAATAAATAATATTATAAATAATAATTTGTTTGTTTGTTTATCAAATTTAGTCACCGCCCATCTCACTCCTATTCTTATGATGGCTGTGAGGATCCTTGAAGATCCAGTTCAAATACTTGATTTGACAAATCAAGTCAAGTCCAATACCTAGTTCCATACAAAAGAGCCACTGCATGCATGTTGGAAGTTCATCAAATTGCTGAATCATTTCAAAGGTAATTGAGTTGAATGAACATCAAAGACTTGATTCAAAGGAATGATTCAACTGGGTCATCTTCCATCTGAATCTTCAAATGGAAATTTTGCATAGCCTTAATTCTTATTTCTGCTACAAAGGGGTGAATTGGAACATTCTTAGTTAATTCACATTTAACAACTCGTGAAGTTTTTAGATACTGCCTAGCTAGTTTGGTGAGGGCATGCCAGCATTTCAAATTCCTTATGAACTGATGTTCTTTCAAAGAACCATCCTAATAAGATAAAGAGGAAGGAGAGAGAAGGTTGTCTGTTGCTGATAATGTTACTGCTTACCGCCATCCTTGGCTCCTTTCTTCTGCTCATCAGTCATTCTCTTTGAATGTAAACATCAGAGAGGCTAACAGGATGGCAGCAAAAGTCAGTATCTTCTTGGTAAATGAATATGAAGAAAATAATGAATTGTGTTCATTTTCTCTTTCTGACCTGCCTTTGCAGTAATAGTAGAAACAGAAGGGATGTGATCAAATGTGGAAACAATAGCCATGTAACATGGTGTCCTAACATCAAAAAAGGAGAAATGGATGAAAGGCTGAGCTCTATAGAGCTAAGAATGAATAAATGTGGATACAGTTCTAACCAAACAAAAGGTGAATGACTCTCACAAGATTGTCCTTGCATTGAAAGTTCTCTGTCTGAAGGGCTATTGAGCCCAGAAATGATACAAAGCCTAAGGGGCATGGTGGCTCAGCAGGTAAGACGCCAGGCTTGTCGATCGGAAGATTGCAAGTTTGGAGGTTCGAATCCCTAGCCCTGCGTGCAGAGTGAGCTCCCGCACTAGCCCCAGCTCTTGCCAACCTAGCAATTCGAAAGCATGCAAATGCAAGTAGATTCATAGGTACCACTTCAGTGGGAAGGTAACCGCGTTCCGCGTGCATCATGCTGGCCACATGACTGTGGAAGCGTCTTCGGACAACGCTGGCTCTTCAGCTAAGAAACGGAGATGAGCACCGGCCCCTAGAATCGGACACGACTGCACAAATGTGCGAGCAATGTGCGAGTAACTTGGTTACTCTATTTCCCATTAAGCTAAACTGTATTTTCCTTTATACTATAATTCTTTCCAACTTTGCACCAGCAAATCCTCTTTTGTTCCTTTATATTTTTAATAAATACAGAACCATAAATTTGAAAGGGATCTTCAAGGTCATTCAGTCACCTTGAAGTCACCAACTCCTCCCCCCTGCTCCCACTCAGTGGAGGGTCCACTAGAACCCCTCTAACAGATGACCATCCAGCCTCTGTTTAAAGAGATCTAGTGAAGGAGAAGTCAGCACTTCATGGAGCAGTCTGTTCCATTTTCTGACAGCTTGTACAGTCAGGAAATAGCCTGAACCTCCTTCCTTGTAATGTTAACCCATTAGTTCCAGTCCTGTCTTCAGAAGCAATAGAGAATAAGTCCACTCTTGTGTGATGACTTTTCAGATATTTGAAGACTGATATCTTTTCTCTCATCATCTCTTCTGTAGACTAAATATACCCAGATCCTCTAACCCAGGGGGCTGCGGCCCAGTAGTGGGCCATGGCCTGTTAGGAAATGGGCCACACAGCAGGAGGTGAGCGGTGGTGTCAGGAACGAGCCTGTCCCTGCTGCCATGAGTCGGAGGAAGAGCAGCTGGTATCAGGAAGATGCTGGGAAGGCGCAAAGACAGAGCCTGAGCCAGACCAGCTGATTGGTGGGTTTTGTAGTTTATAAAAATTTGTGAGATCAGAGTTATAGAAATATTAAGAGACAAGCAAACTGAAAGCTTGCAGTAAAAAACATTGCTTTTTATTTTAAAAACAAAGAACAGTAACTTAGCTTGCTTTCTTCAGCCGAAGAAAAGCACATGGCTTAATTAACATAGCCCCGTACTCACATTGCAGAGAAGACAAAACAGAGAGATAACAGCAAGGTAACAAAGACAAAAGGCAGATTTACAATTTAAAGCTTTTACCACTACTTGGCAGTACCTGATTGGACAGGGCTTGGCATGTGACCAATCACCTAGGCAACTTATCACTTTATTTGGGAAGGACCATCAGGTAAATCTCTGAATGGCTAAACAAATAGACTTTGAGGCACCAGCAATTAACATTCCTGAGGGGGGAGCTAACATGTGCTCTCCTGGAGCCCACAGAAAAAAAACTTTTAGGCTTGGCTTTTAAAACTAGCCTTCATATTCTTTTAAGATCATAAAAATATATGCAACAGTGGGGACCCTGAAGGGGAAACACCTCCACCTATCAGCGCGCGGCAAAGAAGGGCGGAGAGGTGGGCCGAGGAGCGCAAGGCCCGATTGGCCCCTGCACACAAACCCCGCCCCCATCCAAGAGATTGGCTCCCGCCTGCAAACCCCACCCCCATCCGCACGATTGGCTCCCGCCTGCAAACCCTGCCCCCCGGTCCGTGGAAAAATTGTCTTCCACGGAACTGGTCCCTGGTGCCAAAAAGGTTGGGGACCCCTCCTCTAACCAATCCTCATAGGGGTTGTTTTCAACACTCTTCACCAACCTGGTAGCCCTCCTCTACATTTCCTTAAATTTCTCACTGTCCTTTTTAAATGCTTTGGCCCAGAACTGGGCACAGTACTTCAAATGATATGTGATCATCCAGATTAATGGGCCCCAAGGTGGCATTTGCCTTTTAGCACTGGGTCTGAGAAATTCTTAGAAGCAGAATATAATCTTCCTCCTCTATTTGGTTCTGAGATAGCCCAGAAGATACCAGTGAATGTCCTACCTTTCATTGCACAGTGTTTCTTCATTGTTCTGCAGCTCTCCTCAGTTGATCATAATCAGTTTTTTTGTTTGTTTTGCTATCTATAGCCTATCTGGCTTCTCATGCTTCCATTAAATCCCCATGAGATCTTTTTCAGCACCATTGCTGTTATCGTTGCTAAGGAAGAATCCTAGCCTTGAATCATTATTATATAGTATCTTCTTCCCTTGGAGATACCCAGAGAAATCATCTACCCAATTTTCCTGCCCACAGATTAGATGAAAATTTTTGAACAATCATTTGTGCTTTCATCCAAATGCTGTTTGTTGTTCATTCATTCAGTCGCTTCTGACTCTTCGTGACTTCATGGACCAGCCCACGCCAGAGCTTCCTGTCAGCCGTCGCCATCCCCAGCTCCCCCACGGTCGAGTCCGTCACCTCCAGAATATCATCCATCCATCTTGCCCTTGGTCGGCCCCTCTTCCTTTCATCCAAATAGGATGAACATTTTTGAACAATCATTTGAACAATCATTTGTGTCCACAGCCCTGACTACTCTGCCCTCTGCAGTCTTCTCCACCCCAAAAATATTAAATTAAATTCCCAATCACTGAAGGGGGGCCTAGTCTTAACCTATTTGTTTGTGAAATACCAATCGATAAATTCATATAAATATTTAGAAGGAATATTTTCTATGTAAAGGCTTAGAGGAGCTGAGTTCATATACCTTGGCTTATTTAACCCTTGTTTATCAAATAAGCCACAAGGGTTTGGGTTCATACATTCCACTAACATTTAACCCATGGTTTACAAAATATTATGGCTGGGTTCACATTATACAGTGAATCAAACCAAGTAAGATAGTGTGTAAAGCCAACCAAAATGAGACTGGGAGAAATAAGTCAGAACATCATCCAGTGTGTTCCAGGTATCTTTCTTGCCATCAAATGTACAACATACAGTATGTCATTTAAGCTTCGAGTAGTGCAAAATGTCCATAGTCAGAGGATGCCTTTGAAGAGGCAAAACAAAACAATTACATGATGCTGGATGAAATCTAGTCAAATAGATTTTCTTGACCTCAGGGCATCATCTGCAACAGCTCAGTGAAACAGAATAAGATGGAAACCACAAGGAGCCATTTGCAAAAAATATGTAGTGCTACGCTTCTCTTGACTGATTGAAATGTTTGTCTAATGGACAACTCAGCAATGAGATCTGAATTTGGCATTGATCAAGAATGGTCAGTAAAGTTTTCTTAAGCTGCTACCTCTTATGGCTTCAGTTTGCTCAATGAGAATGTTATTTTTTATTAGGGACAACAATACAGCTTTCAACATTTGAGAGATCTTTAGACAAAATGCCATCTATTGGTTTTAAATGGCTTCCTCTTCTTCTCCTATTGCTTCTTGAGGGCTGAAACATGACCAATGTCCAGCACTCAGCAACACAGGAAAAGACACTAAATAACCACCATATTTGAGAAATACAATTATGTGTATTTGATGCCCCCTAAATACCAATCTGTAATGAAAAGTACCACTTCGGTGGGTAGGTAACAGCGTTCCACGCGTGTCATGCGGCCACATGACCGTGGAAGCGTCTTCGGACAACGCTGGCTCTTTGGCTAACAAACGGAGATGAGCACCGGCCCCTAGAGTCGGACACGACTGCACAAATGTGCGGGGGGAACCTTTACCTTTACCTTTTTAATGAAAAGTAGGAATAACCTTGAGGAACAGGAGGAAGAGCTGCAACCAAGGCAACGGTCAGATAAACAAAATTTGAGTCTGGGGCAGAAATGTAATTTCAGAAAGCATCTCAGACATGACCCACCCTAGTTCTCAAGAAGATAGAGGGAGGGAGGGGGGAAGCACACTCAGACTTGCATTCAGTAGCATTTGTCTGCGGATGGGCTTATCCACGAGTATATACAGTAGGTCCCTTCCAACTTTATGATTCTATGATTCCATGAAAGAGGACTCTGTTTTCAAGGTACTGTCATTTAATCCTGATTTTTCTGGATTCATGTTTTTGAAAGTACTTTATTGTTGGATATGACAGAAGGTGCTGATGGTGGGTGGTGTTTTTATAGCACAACTTTGCATCACTTTGAAGTGTAGGAGGTAAACCTTTTTTAACCAAAAAATCTGTTCGGAATCAAGAGTCAGATTCTAAGGGTGTAGAAGTGTATTCAGTAACAGGGTCTGGTGAAATCTCAAGACACCACTGTCACAAACATTGTTCCAACATCTATTTATTGTTTGGCCCAGGCATTCAGTCAAAAAAGCTAAGGTTTCAACCAAGCCCACTCAGCACAAATTAGCCACAATCAGGACATGGGGCTACATGGGAGGCTACACTGAACTATCTAATAATAATATACCCCCAACTGAGTGCTTTTCCAATATGTCATCTACACCATCCATAAATCTCAGCAATGGCTCTGATAGCTGGGAATACTGGGAAATGAAGTCCCCCCATCTGAAAGAAAGGCTTTCAGTCTTGAATAAGGCTGCTATATTAGACATTACTCCCAGGGTCTTTTTCTTGGAAAATACTCTTCTCTATTCCCCAGATGAACCCAGCACTGTGATCCACAGTTGAGGTGTTAAAGATGGTAGGAATCAGTGCCAGAATTTGGTTCTGTGGATTCAAGAAGCTCATTCTTATCTTCATCTCAAGGTTAAGTAAATCTGAAGAAGTCTTTAGAACAGAGCTTTCCAAAGTGTGTGTCGTGACACAAAAGTGTGTCGCCTGCGGGGCCCAGATGTGTCGCGTCAAAACCCGGAAGCGCTGATGGCGCGCCATCAGCACTTCCGGGTTTTCCCGCGGCGACACACCAACGGCGGCATGCAAAAACTGAAAGCGGCAGCAGTGCTTCCGGGTTTTTGCATGCTGCCGCAACGGCGGCACTTCCGGGTTTTCCTGCGGTGACACACCAACGGCGGTTGGTGTGTCGCCGTGGGAAAACTTTGGAAAGCCCTGCTTTAGAACATTCTTGTGTGTATTGAATACTTATTTATGGATTCAGAGAACATGATTCACTGGGTTACTTAAGTGGTCCAGTCTGTTTTGTGAACCCACTAATCCAAAATGATACCAAAGCAATTTTAAGTCAAATTATCTTTCCCCAATTGGCCATGTTGTCCAAACACAAGAACTTAGTCAACTAAAGCGCAGTTTCCAAATCTTGTCCAGTCAGTCCTCTAAGAAAATGCGACAGAGGGACAGGGTGGTTGAAAATGTGAAGGATTCAATTACAGAACTCACTGCCATGGCCAGGCAGCAGAGAACATGCTTTTAAAACACTTATTGGCTGCACATTCTAAACCAGGCGTGTCCAGCCTGCAGGCCGCATGCGGCACTGAACAGCTAGTAATGCTGCCGCAAAAAATCATAAACTTTTAACATTATTTTGCAATTTTTTTCGTGACTCAATTGCGCATTGCTCAAGCGCAGACTGCATAGGTAGAAACAACATAACACTGTGTAGGGGAGGGGGCAGTGCAGTGCTAACGCTGCCGCCGCCCACTACACACGTCAGCTTGTGGTGACTTGGCATTATATATATATTATATTTCAACCTACCTACACATGTTCTGTGATGACAGGCATTTATTGTTATTATTATTATGTAGACATGTAAGTTTTCTTATTTGATCATTAAACTTTGCTTTGTTTATTTGCCTACCTAACAATTTACAATGGGCTTGTTGTGTTATTTCTTAAAAAAAATATTTATTCCTAAATAAATTTATTCCAGCATGGCTTCAATGTCATTTCAACAGAAAACAGAACTCAAAAAAGAAAAGAAAAAAAGAAAAATTGCGGATGAAGGAAGAGTATTCAACGAAAAATTGACAGATGAGTACTTTTTTGTCGAGACAAATACTAAGGCACTATGCTTAATTTGTAGGGAAAATGTGTCAGTTTTCAAAGACTACAATTTGAAAAGGCATTATATGGGAAAACATGCTGCCAAATTCGAAGCGTATCAAGGAATTTGTCATAAAGACAAATTAGTGGAACTGAAAAAAAGTTTGTCGTCTCAACAATTTTTTTAAAAAAAGTCACAACTCAAAAGGACTCTATTATAAAAGCTAGTTATTTGGTAGCAAATCTGACTGCAAAAAATCAAAACCATTTACCGATGGTGAATTTATTAAGCAATGTATGGAAAGCGTGGCAGATATAATTTGTCCTGATAAAAAAGCGATTTTTCTAAGATCAGTTTGTCTCACCAGACTATAGCCAGGCGAATTGAAGAAATAGGAAAATCTATCGAAAGAGGTTTGAAGAGTAAAGCTGCTAATTTCAAATTTTATGCTTTGGCGATGGATGAAAGTACTGATGCTACAGATATGGCTCAACTTGCCATTTTTATTAGAGGTATTGATAATGAATATGTCACTGAAGAAATGGCTTCTTTGGTGCCATAAAAAGACACAACTAAATCTCTTGATTTGTACGAAGCAGTAAAAATGACATTAAAGTGATTTTCTTTAATCATTGTCAACATATCAGGTATATCTACTGGTGGCACCCTGGCGATGGTTGGTAAAAGTGAGGGACTTACAAATTGATAGAAGACAATGCAGGTGCTGCTGGCAACTCACATTTGATGAAGTATCACTGCATTCTACATCAATAAAATTTATGCGTGAAAGCTTTAAAAATGGATAAAAAAAAAGGTAAAGGTTCCCCCCGCACATTTGTGCAGTCGTGTCCGACTCTAGGGGCCGGTGCTCATCTCCGATTGTTAGCCGAAGAGCCAGCGTTGTCCAAAGACACTTCCATGGTCATTTGGCCGGCATGACGCACACGGAACACTGTTACCTACCCACCGAAGTGGTACCTATTCATCTACTTGCATTTGCATGCTTTCGAATTGCTAGGTTGGCAAGAGCTGGGGCTAGTGCGGGAGCTCACTCCGTCACGCGGGGCTAGGGATTCGAACCTCTGAACTTGCGATCTTCCGATCGACAAGCCTGGCATCTTACCCACTGAGCCACCACACCCCTTTTTTTGGATAATGTCATGCAAAAATGGATAATGTCATGCAAATTGTCATCAAAGTAGTGAATTTCATAAGGGCCAAGGGATTGAATCATTGCCAATTCCAGGAGTTCCTTAAAAGTATGGATGCTGATTATGGGGACATCATTTACTTTTCTGAAGTAAGGTGGCTAAGTTGGGGTAAAATCCTGGAAAGATTTTATGATTTGCAAAATGAAATCAAGTCGTTTATGGAATCAAACAAAAATTTGTGCCAGAACTTGAAGATGAAAAATGGCTCACAGATTTAGCATTTTTGGTGGATTTGACCGCTCATTTAAATGAGTTAAACATGCGTCTTCAAGGTGAAAACCAATTTATCACTGCAATGTTTCAAACCATAACAGCGTTTGAAATGAAATTTAAAGTATGGCAAGCTGAAGTTATGGAAAATAATTTTATACATTTTAATACGTTGGTTAAACAGAGTCCTGTGAAGAGCGAGAAATATGCAGCCTTGCTTTTCGGTTTGATACAGGAATTTGAGAACAGGTTTCAAGATTTCCGGAAAAATCATCAATATTTTGGTATATTTTTGACTCCATTTTCAGTCGACATAACTACATTACCTCCGAATTTTCAAATGGAATGCACAGAGTTGCAATCAGACATTCAACTCAAAGAAAAATTTGATCATGTCTCTCTACTGGACTTTTATAAGATCTATCTTCCCAGAGAAAAATATCCCTTGCTTCACAATCACACCTTATTCATGACATCGCTTTTTGGCAGCACGTACATTTGTGAGCAACTATTTTCAAGGATGAAGCACACAAAGAGTAAAATTAGAATTAAAATTTCTGATGAGCACCTTGAGAAACCAATGAGAATTGCAACCACTTTCATTGAACCAGACATTGATGCATTACTTTCACAAAAAAAAGGTCAAATATCCCACTAATTTTATGTTGCCCTCTTTTTTTAAATTTTATAATAAAAATATATATAAAAAAGAAGTTTTATTACTTATATACATTAACTATAATATCTTTTTTATGTGTGGCCTATATTTATGTAAACTATGCCAACTTCTGTATGTCTAAATGAGGGGGTGTTCCCGGCGGTCTTTAAGGTGGTGGTGCACCCCCTCCTCAAGAAGCCTTCCCTGGACCCCACTGTTTTAAACAACTTTCGTCCTGTCTCCCACCTTCCCTTTTTGGGAATGGTGGTTGAGAAGGTAGTGGCGCTGCAACTCCAAGGATTCTGGATGAAACGGATTATCTGGACGCCTTTCAGTCAGGTTTCAGGCCGGGATATGGGACAGAGACTGCATTGGTCGCACTTATGGATGATCTCTGGCGGGAGCGAGATGGAGGGAGTGCATCCATTCTCGCTCTCTTGGACCTCTCAGTGGCTTTTGATACCGTCGACCATGGTATCCTTTTGGGTGCAGCTCAGGGAGTTGGGGTGGGCGGCGTTGTTTTATGCTGGTTCGCCTCCTTCCTCCGGGGCCGTTCCCAATTGGTGGTAATAGGAGAGATCTGACCCTCGGCCCCTCTTGTGCGGGATGCCGCAGGGTTCGGTTCTCTCTCCTCTCCTATTTAACATCTATATGCAGCCGCTGGGCGAGATCATCCATCACCACGGGATGAGGTATCACCAGTATGCTGATGATACCCAGTTGTACATCTCCGTCCCAGGTGAAGTAAGTGTTGCAGTCGACACCCTTTCTCAGTGTCTGGAGGCTGTAGGGGCCTGGATGGAGCACAACAGGCTTCAGCTGAACCCTGGTAAGACGGAGTGGCTGTGGATTGATGGCCTCTCGATTCCCAGGAAGTTGTCATCTTTAACTCTGGATGGGGTGGCACTGCCCCATTCAGATTCCATGCGAAACTTGGGGGTCCTCCTGGACTCACAACTCCTGCTCGAGCAGGTGGCAGTCGTGGCCAGGAGGGCCTTTGCACATCTTCGGGTTGTGTGCCAGTTGTGCCCCTTCCTAGATCAGGAGGCCCTCAGAACAGTCACTCATGCCCTTGTCATCTCCCATATAGATTACTGCAATGCACTCTACATGGGGCTACCCTTGAAGAGTATCTGGAAGCTTCAGCTGGTCCAGAATGCGGCTGCACGGGTAGTTCTGGGTGCTAGAAGATCAGCACATGTAACACCGCTACTCCGTGAGCTGCAGTGGGTACCAGTTTGCTTCCGGATTCAATTCAAGGTGTTGGTTATCACCTTTAAAGCCCTACATGGCATGGGACCAGGGTATCTGAGGGACCGTCTTATCCCGATCACATCTATCCGCCCCACCCGATCATGCAGGGAGGGCATGCTTCAGATCCCATCATCAAAAGAATACCATCTAGCGGGGTCCAGGAGACGTGCCTTCTCTGCGATAGCACCCGCCCTACGGAATAACTTGCTCCCTGAGGCGAGACGGGCGCCCTCGCTCCTGGCCTTCAGGAAGTCTTTAAAGACCTGGTTCTGCCGCCTTGCCTGGAACGAAGGAACTAATAGTTCCTCCTGGGGTTGGTTAGCTTAGTAATATCCTCCTTTTAAGAACATGCCATCTTTTGGATTTGGATTTTTTATTTTTATAGTAGTTTTTAAATGTATAGTCTTTTAACTTTTTATATATTTTGATTGTAAACCGCCCAGAGTCTACTATGGTAGAGATGAGCGGGGATAAATTCAAATAATAAATAAATAAATAAATAATACAGAAGGGGCCTGTGGCAAAGTCCCTTGTAGACAGAGAGGTGGGGAGCTGACTTGGGAGTAATAGAAAACAAACACTGGATTCCAAATACAGATAGTCCTCACTTAACAACCACAATTGGGACTGGAATTTTGGTTGCTAAGTGAAATGGTCATTAAGCAAATCTGACCCAATTTTGCGCCCTTTTCTGCAATGGTCATTAAGCGAATCACCACGGGTATTAAGCGAACCATGTAGTCGTTAAGCAAATCACGCAGTTCCCCATTGATTTTGTTTGTCAGAAGCTGGCCGAGAAAGTCGAAAATGGCAATCACATGACAATGGGGCACTGCGATGGTAATAAATGTGAAGCGGTTGCCAAGCGCCCAAATCGTGATCATGTGACCATGGGGATGCTGTGACAGTCATAAGTGTAAGGTCCTACCGTAAGTTGGCTTTTTTAGCACCGTTGTAAGTCTGGACCATCACTAAATGAATGGTTGTTAAGTGAGGACTACCTGTATGTAGAAAACCTGCCATAGTTTATTCTCTCCAGACCCTTAAGCATTCAGGGTCAGGGGTTGAAAACAAAAACAAACTCTTTGGAGTGTCAGCAGCCCAAACCAAGAACTCAAAAGTAATTTCACGAAATACAGCATCTAACCAAGGAAGAAAATGGGTCAGGCTACAGGAGTTTGAGGCTCATTATCCTCCCTTTGCACCAACAGACTCAATGGGGGTTCCAGCCTTGGCATAAAGGCAATTCCCTACTTGGGAAGTCTCTGGCTCCTTCCTTTCTTCTAAGTCCCAATATGAGGGATCTCCTCTATTCTGGGCCTGAAAGATATGCTGTGGCCAGCCAAACAGCATAGAAGGGTGGGGGACTGTATATACAGGCCTTGATAAGGGTACTTCCAGCTGGTGTTTCCTCAGCAATCTTCACTTGGTCATCGTTCTCTGCATCGTTCTCTATCTGCCATCTGCCTCTCACATCCTTCTTCTCCAACCACCACAGCTGCTCTGTCTACAGAGCACCCTTTAAGCTTAGCCAGCCCTAAGACCGCAGTCAGGAGCTGTGGCTTACTGATGAGGAGGCTGCTGTATTCCGTTCACCACAGGGCCATTGATGTAATAAAGCCTCACCAATAATCTTCAGGTGCAAGGCATCATGGGATACTATGAAGGACTTTAAGAAGTGAGAAGGATTCCATATCACTTCAGATGCTGGTCTTTCAGCCTGTTAGTGTTAGCTGCCAGATCCAAAACAATAAGCTGTAACCATGGTTAAGGAGCCAGTGGAATTTAAGCCAAGGACTGCATCATGGTTGAATTTGCAGGAGACTGTCTAGGTAATTCTTGCAGGAATCAGAAAATGCTCCCATCCCAATCTCATTTCCCTCATGTTGAATGGATACAGACATCGACAAGAGCAATAACTTAATTCAAGAAACGTCTGCTGTGTAATTAAAAGGAGTCAGTGGCAAAGAAAAAACAGCAGTAGCTTCAGAATGAAATTTCAAAAGAATAATGCTTACAAACTACTTAAAAGAACCAATTATGATCAAAGTACAAATACACAAAGAGCAGATGTTAGTGGGTTAAAAAAATAAGAGCACTGCAGAAACACACCAAGATGGTTTGAAATCAGAGGTCGGATACATCCATCTGAAAAGCTTATGAGATTGACTGTGTTCCCTTACCTTGGGTGGGAATCAAAAAGAGTTATTGAATAAATGTGTGCATGAAGGAGCCTTCTCATTTCTACCCATTTCTGCCTGTTGCTTTATCAAAGTAGGATAAAAATGTTTTCTATTTTATATAGATGGCATTTCATTTAAACCAAGCAGTGCCAATGTAGCAACCAAGATGGGAGCCAGAAGCTGCAGTAGTTAGTTGGATTGTAAGACATAGGATAGGACATCACGAAACACGACCAGATGAGCTACTTCTACTTTATTGTTAGGCTACATTAACAGAATCTTGCAAGTCTGAAAGTACAAATCTCCCGCCATCCCTATTTACTGCCTAACCAGTTAGGGCAGTTCCTTTCTCTGCCCATTACTCAGTTGTGGGTTCCCCATCACCTTTTATCAAATCATTCCCTAGGCAGCATCTCTTCCCCCCATCTTCCAAGGTCATTCTCACATTCCATTACAGGAGAGGAGAATAATGTCATATTGAGCTCTGTGCATGAAAGGAGAAATATACAGTAAATTCAGTAAACAGCAAGCAGGTAGTCAAGGCATTGTATACCCATGTCCTTGCAGAGCTACTTTTTTGACAGTGGTAGATACAGTGTATGTATGTATGTATGTATGTATGTATGTATGTATGTATGTATGTATGTATGTATGTATGTATATATGAATGAATGGATGGATGGATGAATGAATGAATGAATGAATGAATGAATGAATGAATGAATGAATGAATGAATTGTATGCAGTGATAAGAAATAAGGGCGGGAAGGGATGACCCAGAGATTATTTTTATATATATATATATAATATATATATATAAATAAAATCTCTGGGTCATCCCTTCCTGCCCTTCTTATTTATTATCACTGCATACAATTAATGAGTGGAATTCACTGCTTCAAGGGCCATTCATTCAGTGAATGGTGGGTCTTCTTTTTGTCTTAAAGGGGACTGCGATTCCTCCCCTATGAATTAATTTATTACAGCAAGTGGAGAGAAAATAATTGTGTGGGCAAGGCATGGGTATGAGCAGATTTATTGATTGGTGATGGTTTCATTTATTTCTTTAACCTCTTTTTTTAAAAAAAATTATTGGATTTTAAATATACAAAGCTAAAAGTTAAGAATGAAATGGAAATAGAAATACAAATTAAAAGAAAAAGAAAAGAAAAGTGCAGTAAAGGAAAAAAAAGAAAGAAAAACACAAACAAAGAAATTGGATAACCTCCGATCCAACTATGGTCATAAGAATAAAATAGATAGTTTGTTTTTACATGCTGGTTATTCATATAACATTCATATACTTTTCTTGTCTATTATATACTATTTATATATAATCTAATCATCAAAACCCCATATTAGCTTTACTCCTCCTGCTTTTTGCAAATAGTCCATCAAAGGTTTCCACTCTTTAAGAAAGTAACAATTTGAATTGTCTTTTAATAAGCAAGTCAATTTATCATTTTCTGCCATCTCTAATAGTTTCAACATCCAATCCTGTATTGTTGGTACACTTTGATTTTTCCAGTTTTGTGCATATAAGAGTCTTGCTGCTGTGATCATATATTGTATTATTCTAGAAAAATGTTTTTCTATTTGTACCTCCCAAATTCCAAGTAAAAAAAATTCTTGTTGAAATGGTATTCGTATCTGTAGTATATTTTGCATCAATGAATGTATCTCAGTCCAAAATTCTTTTGCAATGTTACAAGTCCACCACATATGGTAAAAAGACCCCTCTTGTTTTATACATTTCCAACATAGGTTGGATATGTTCCTGTACATTTTTGAGAGTTTTTGTGGGGTCATATACCATCGATACATCATCTTATAAAAATTTTATTTTAGGTTGTAGCATAAGGTGAATTTTAATCCTTTAGTCCACATATCTTCCCATTGATGAAGTTGTATATTGTGGCCAATATTTTTCGCCCATTGAATCATACAATCTTTAACTTGCTCCTCTACCATTTCTCCTTTTAACAATAATTTATACATTCTAGCAATTAAGCGTTCATCATTTTCACATAATTGTATTTCAAATTCTGATTTAGTTTGTTCAAATTCTAATTTTTTTTAATCTAATTTAAATTTCTCTATAAGTTGCATATAGGAGAGCCATTGAAAGGTATAACCTTCTTGGGCAAGTTCTTCTTCTGATTTTATCACATAGTGTCCTTGTTCTTTTTTTAAAAAGTCCTTATATGTCAACCACTTATCTTTATTTCTTACTTCTGTTCTATAAAAAGCTTCTTGCGTGGAAATCCATAAAGGTCTCTTATAACATAAAGTTGATTTATATTTATTCCAAATTCTCAACAAGGATCTTCTAATTTAGTGATTTTTAAAGTCCACATTTATTTTAGCCTTATCATACCACAGATATCCATGCCATCCAAATCTCAATTCATGACCTTCCAGATTTAATAATTTTTCATTTCTCAAAACAATCCATTCCTTAAGCCATACCAGACCACAAGCTGCATGGTATAGTTTCAAGTTCGGGAGTCCTAAACCACCTCTTTCTTTTGAATCTTGCAAGACTTTACATTTTATTCTTGGTTTTTCCCCTTGCCAAATGAACTTAGAAATGTCTTTCTGCCACTGTTTAAATGGTTCCTCTGATGTCAGTATAGGTATTGTTTGAAAGAGGTATAGAATTCTTGGTAATATATTCATTTTAATCGCTGATATTCTCCCAAATAATGATAATTGTAGTTTTCCCCAATGATCTAAATCTTTTTTGATATCAATCCAAAGCGGGATATAGTTATTTTGAAATAATTTAACATTTTTCGATGTTAAATAAATTCCCAAATATTTTACTTTTTTCTCCAAAGAATATCCTGTAATTTCTCTCAATTTCTCTTGTTGGTGATAGTTCATGTTTTTAGTCAAAACTTTTGTTTTCTGTAAGTTAATTTTGAACCCTGCTAACGACCCAAAGTCCTTCAGTTTCTGCATCAGTAATTCAATTCCATCCAGTGGATTCTCTAATGTAATGACTAGGTCGTCTGCAAAGGCTCTTAATTTGTAAACTTCCTTTTTAACTCTGATACCATGAATACCATCATCTTGTCTGATATCTCTAAGTAGAACTTCTAAGATCAATATAAACAAAAGCGGAGATAAAGGACAGCCTTGTCTTGTGCCTTTTTGTATTTCACAAGGTTTACTAAATTCTCCATTGACAATTATTTTTGCAGATTTCTTTAACCTCTAGTTATCAGGCTATCTTTCAGAAGAGTGTTGCAAGAGGGGAGATATTGCATCAGCTGGGGAAAGACTATCCCAGCACCTTGAATGGTTGAATCTCTCTCTCTCTTTTTTTTTTAGTGGCTTAGGTTGAATTGTACCACTTTCTAAATAACCTTTGCAAAAGTCACCTTCATGCATGTAGCTAATCCATACTTGTAGTGGCTTTTGCAAAGACTATCAAAAAATTTCATGCATTGAAAGGGAAATTAAACCCAATAGGGATGAAAAAGACGTGGGCTACAAATTCTGGTGGGAGCAAATATTGATGTTTTCCTCCCAGGAGATCTCTGATGGGATGAATGCAAGAGGGAATAATATATAGCTAGGGGAGGAAAAATCCATACTGGCTTAGATGGGAGTTTCTAAAATGCAAGAGGTGAGTGAGGTCTTTTCCATTTTCCTTTCATGTTTAAGAGGCTTCACAGCTTTTTGACACTTCAGAGTTAAAGCAGGATGGAAGAGATGTCATGCCTTCTAAAAAGTTAGTGCAGTCCTTATTTCTCCCTTCAGGATCTGGTCTGGTCAAGTTTCCTAGGGCTTTTTAATAAATGGAACAATCTGGATAGAAAGATGCTAGGAGGGTTTCCTGTTCCAGCTCTGTCTTCTGATGAGCCACTGAACTGCCCATGGCATTTTTTTCAGTGAAATACCTTCAGTTCCTCAACTAAACCTAGCTACTAGGGCACAAAATCTGGACAACCTCTTCACTGTTGTGGTTGCCATTATTCTTGTTCAGACATTTAGTGACTTCGAAATCTCTTTGACCTGATCAACATCATCTTGAGACCATTATCTCTCAGTAACTATTTATTTGAGTCCATGTAAGCTCCTGTCTGTATCATCAGTGTTAGGATCTTGCCACCTTGTCTTCTGTTGGCCCCTTTTTGATTGCCTTTGACTTTTTCCAGCATCAGGATCTTCTCTGATCACTCTTGCCGTTTGATTAAGTGTCCGAAATATCTCAGTTTTAGCTTTATTAGTGGTTCCAATGAGCAGTCTGATTTTACTTCATCTAGCACTGAATGATTTGTTCTTCTAGGGGCCCAAAGTAGTCTCAGCAATTTCTCCATTGCCACAATTCAAACCCTTCACTTTTTCTTTCTTCATCCTTTCTGATGATTCGGCTTTCACCGCTATATGTCACAACTAGGAAAACTATGGCCTTGACATTATGCACTTCGGCTGTCAGGGGTATATCTCTGCACTTCAATATTTTGTCTAGTGCAAACCATATGTATCACTTTAATTGCATCTTTGTGTAAGATTCTAAACAGTTTTGTTGCTATTTCATCAACTTCTGTGGCTTTGTTGCTAGCAATACTTTTTAGAACCCATTCAACTACACTTTCCATAATATCTGGCTCTAGTTCAGCGATCAAACCTTCATACCTATCATCAATTTTGGGATCTTTCATATACAGCTCTTCTGTATATCTCTTCCTTGTCCGGTGGTTTTTTGCCTTGCTTATCATTTATAATGCCCTTGATTTCTATAAATTTCTTAAATAAATCTCTTTGTCCTTTCTGTTATCCTTCTGTTATTGTAAACTGTTATCCTTATATTCTTTGCATGGCTTACTAAGATGGAACCCCTTTTCTTTTCTTGCTTTTTTCTAAAATTCAGCATTTAATCGGCAATTTTTCCTCAGGCTCTGTTGCCTTCTACTTCCCACTGCTTTTCGCTATTTTCAGCAGATCAGCAAAGAAACATTTTGCTTTCTTTTGTTCTTTGCATTTTGGGATATTTTGTTTGCTTCATCTTTAATGATGTCACACATTTCACACCAGAGTTTTTTAAGCACTCCATTTATCAAATCTAACCCATTAAATCTATTATTTACTTCACCACATAATCATATGGAATCATGCTGAGGTTGTACATTGTTAGTCTGGTGATTTTATTTTTTTTTTAAATTGTTATTTTGCAAGGAGAACTTCATATTCTGAGCTGCAGTCAGCACAAGGTCTTGTTCATGCTGACTGAATAGAGTTCATCTACCTTTGCTTGCATAAAATACAACCAATTTCATTTTAGTGTTGTCCATCTGGCTATGTTCAAAATGTCTAGAGTCATCTTCTACATTACTGAAAGAAGGTATTTGCTACGAACTTTAAATTTTCTTAGCAGAATTGTATTAGTCTGTCCCCTGCTTTGTTTGTGTACCAAGACCACATTTCCCAATTATTCCAGACAACATTTTGCTTCCAATAGAAGCATACCTGTCTCCTATAATTATTGTGATGACTTTTTTTATCTTGTGTCAGCAAAATGTGGCAAGTCATCATAGAACAGTCCCAACATCCTCTTCCTCTGCATAGGGGTTTGGAACATAGATTTGGATCACTGTAATATTGACTGGCTTACCTTGGACTCAAACCGACATCATTCTATTGTTTTGTGGGTTGTATCTGAGCACTGACATCCTTTTGTTAATAATGATGGCTGCTCCATTTCTTCCATAATTCCCTTCTCTGCAGTAGAAGAACTGATGCTCCTCTCGTGTGAAGTGACCCATTCTAGTCTATTTCAGTTTGCTGATTCTAGATTCAATCTTGGCATTTCTGCTTTGACAACAAGCTTGCCTTCATTAATGATTCTGACATTCCATATACCAATAGAATTCATATCTTTGCAGAATTGAATTTTCCTTTTGCTCTGTCCAGCATCAGCAGCTGGACATCCTTTTGGCTTTAATACAGCCACATAATAAATATTTGTCCTCTGCTCTTCCACAGTAGCTCATTGGATACCTTCAAACCTTTTTTTTTGGGGGGGGGGAATCTTCCAGTATTATATTGATATTGTTCTTGTGGTGAATGTCCATTTGGTTTTCTTGGCAGAATACTGAACTGGATTTCCTTTTACTTCTTCAGTGGAGCCTCTTTAGTCTTACCCCTCTTCTATCACCTGCCTGCCATGGATGACCTTTCTGGGATGGTACATTAACAATGCTAGAGGTCAGGGGACCCCAACCTGTGGGCCGCAGCTCACTAGTGGGCTGTGGCCTGTTAGGAAGTGGGCCGCACAGCAGGAGGTGAGTGGTGGTGCCAGGAACGAGCCTGTCCCTTCTGCCATGAGTCGGAGGAAGAGCAGCCGGTAGCAGGAAGAAGCTGGGAAGGCCCAAAGACAGAGCCTGAGACAGAGCAGCAGATTGGTGGGGACCCTGAAGGGGAAATACCTCCATCTATCAGCGCGCGGCAAAGAAGGGCGGAGAGGCGGGCGAAGGAACGCGAGGCCCGATTGGCCCCCGCCTGCAAACCCCACCCCCCATTCGTGAGATTGGCTCCCACCTGCAAACCCCACCCCTGATCCACGCAATTGGATCCCGCCTGCAAACCCCGCCCCCTGGTCCACACAATTGGATGCTGCCTGCAAACCCCACCCCCCGGTCCACACGATTGGCTCCCACCTGCAAACCCCACCCCCTGGTCCGTGGGAAAATTGTCTTCCATGGAACCGGTCCCTGGTGCCAAAAAGGTTGGGGACCCCTGCTATAGGTCATAGTGTAATTGGGATGTGCAGCCCCTTCATTGTTGCAAGATAATGATCAGCAGTGAGTTTAGAGTTTTCAGTATTTTTTCTGCTGCCTTTTAGTAGTATTCTACATTCTTGCAGCTTAGATAGGATATGCTAACCCAAGCTGGTTAATGGATCTTCCTAGACAGGAAGATGGGTAACCATTGTTCAAGCTATGAGTTAAGATAAGGCATCTTCCTATATCTCAGTCCTGATTCTTGGCTTGCTTCTCCCACAACTTCTTCAATCCTGACTCCTGTCTCCAAGCTGATTGTTAGTCATACCCCATTTCTGACATTGATGCCTGAACTAGCCAGCAGAGCCCTTTCAGATGGGAAGTCCATAGAAGTAGTGTTCCTACTAGAATAGACATGTGTAAAAAAAGTTCAGTTTTATTCTCAGTGTGTGGATACTGGTGAGTGGGGAGTCCCATGACCATGGAGACTGGAACCTTGAAGCATAGTTTCATGACCTTGTACAAGACTGGCTGAAGGGACTATGTGGTGAAGGATAAGATGGGGTTCTGTAGGATTGGCTTTGAAACTTACTTTGACCAGAGTTGTGGAGAATAATAGCATTAGAAAAGGGCCTTTAGACCATCAAATCTCACTGCAGGAATCCAGATTCAAGCAACCCTGATAAAAGACTATCCAGCCTCTCCAACACACCCAACAAAGGAGAACTCAACATTTCCTCAGTAACTATTTCCACTGATAACTACTATTTCTGCTAAGGTTTTCCTAACATTTGGATGGAATCTGTTTTCTTGTTACAAACCATTATTGGGTGTCCTCCATTCTGGAATGAAAGAGTCTGTGACATTCCTTTAGGTATCTGGAAAATACTATCACAACCTTTTCAGCTGCCTGTTCTCAAGACTAGTTCCCTTAAAGTCTCCCTAATTCTCCCAGTTATGCTTATTATCCTTGTTTGACCTAGTTTCCTCAAACTTTTCTAAAAATGCCATATCCAGACCTGAACGCAGTCTTTGAGGTGGGGTCTGCCCAATGTAGAACAAAATGGAACTATGATTTCCTGTGATTTGGAAACTATATTTCAGTTAATGCAGACTAAAACTGCATTTGACTTTTCATTAGTCCTGTCACACTGGTGACTCATCCTCTGCTTATGCTCCTATACCAGAGCTTTCAAAACTTTTCATGTTGGTGACACACTTTTTAGACATGCATCATTTCACGACACACTCTTACAGCAGGGCACAAGGCAGGCACTAGGACCTGCGTGGAATCCTGGCAGGGCAGGTTTGGAGGCACAAGGCAGGCACTAGGACCTGCGTGGAATCACAGCAGGTTTGGAGGCAGCAAGGCACAAGGCAGGCACTAGGACCTGCATGGAATCACAGCAGGTTTGGAGGCAGCAAGGCACAAGGCAGGCACTAGGACCTGCGTGGAATCCTGGCAGGGCAGGTTTGGAGGCACAAGGCAGGCACTAGGAC
The DNA here is from genome assembly GCA_023362775.1 of Charina bottae. NCBI lineage: Eukaryota > Metazoa > Chordata > Lepidosauria > Squamata > Charinaidae > Charina > Charina bottae. Next base: position 9,584,615 of record JALMGJ010000027.1, on the reverse strand, counting down.
CTGCGTGGAATCACAGCAGGTTTGGAGGCAGCAAGGCACAAGGCAGGCACTAGGACCTGCATGGAATCACAGCAGGTTTGGAGGCAGCAAGGCACAAGGCAGGCACTAGGACCTGCGTGGAATCCTGGCAGGGCTCGGAGGCAGCAGCAGCAGCCACGACACACCCAGACACTGCAGCCGACACACTAACGTGTCGCGACACACAGTTTGGAAAGCTCTGTCCTATACAGTTCCAAAGACTTTTTTACATCAGGCCAGGTGCCCCATCTCCTGCGTCTGTGCACTTGATTTCCTTTATTAAATGTTGTAAATGCATCCTACTTCTTTAACCTACCAAGGTGACTCTGAATTGTGTTTCTGTCTTCTAGAGTATTGGCTAGGCTGTTTAGACCAAGTGTCCCCCAAGGTAAACAAAAGAAAACCAATTTTTTAAAAATGGAAAACCAAACAAATAAAGCCTTTAACCCCCTTTTCCCTGATTTCCTCCTGATTTATTTTGGTTTCCCACTTCCAAGGCAGTCCCATCTTTTAAGTTCAACCTTGGAGATAGATAGAGGTTGGATTGGAAAAGTGTATCATTATGTCCTTCAATACAGACTAAATGTAAAGGATTCAGGAGAAATAAAGAGTGTCTGCCTTCCTCTCAGGCCACAAAATCATAGAGTTGGAAGGGACCTTAGAGATTCTCTAGTCCAACCCCCTTCTCACTGCAATATCCACAAGGGACTCTCTGACAGATGACCATCCAGCATTTTTTTGAAGACATCCAGGAAAAGTGAATTTTCGACTTCATTTCATGGGCTCACTCTTCCACATAGAGTCAGTCTTAACCATCCCCATATTTACTAGCTCTGTGCTCTATCTAGGAAGACACTTCTTTTTCCAGCCAGCCAAACCGAAGGGTTGGGTTGATAGTTTTTTAAAAAATATGATTCATATTTTTTTTCTCACAAATGACAGCACATTAAGTCCTCCACCTTCTAACAAATTGAGCCGGCAATCACTCATGGTTGAAAACCCAAGCTAGTGGCCTGTTTGAAACAACAACAATTTAAAAAGTCAGACAAAAACAAAGCTCTCTGTCTTTTAATGTTGTCCTGGGAGCTGATTGTATTTAAATGGTAAATGGCATTAGATCAGTGTTTCTTAACCTCAGCAACTTTAAGATGTGTGGGCTGGGGAATTCTGGGAGTTGAAGTCCACACATCTTAAAGTTGCTGAGGTTGAGAAACACTGCATTAGATAATGGCCTTCAAAGATGACCAGCCATAATTAATTTCACAACTACTAGTTTATCTCTTTAACAAGATAGTAAATAAAGGAAATCAGCTACCTTGGAAAAGGAGAGTGTTTTACCTACACTCCAGAGGGTTAAATTAAGTTGTGATGTTGTTAAAGGCTACACATGAAAACAGTACTTGTGTGTGGGTATATGCACACAAATATACACATGCATGCCTTGGGTAAATCTGCCTCTTAGGCTGCTAGAGTAAAGCTCTTGGTCAAGCATTTAAAAGAACATAAAAATGGAGGGATAAATGGGAGGAAGATGTAGAGAGCTTTCATGATAAGAAGCTTATTTAAGTGTTGATTCTGTATATTATCTCATAAGGGTTTATAAGTAGCTCTTCAATTTCTGTGGAGTTTTCATGGAAAACAGGTATTTTGTTTTCCTACCTCATTCATTAGATTCCTTTCGGAGATGTTGAGCTTGCTTTCTTTTTACAAGTTTGCAGAGCGTGCTATAGCCCCCACCCCTCCATTTTTCTGTTGCATATTCTGTTGTGGTTATTTATGTATGGCTCTCTCTCCTCCAAAGAGCATCCTTTCTACAGCCTCTCTCACTGTTTGCACTTCCTGTTCTGAGAAAACCTCCTAGAATTTTATGGATGTACTAGATAATCCATGACCCGTTGGGTCATCGTTTCAGATATATTTCCTTGCCAGATTCCTCAGTGCCTTCAACAATGGCAGATTTTCTAATGTACTGCCTTCACTGGAAAAGTTCTTAACAATTCTGGGAGATATTCAGAGATGTATCTGCCTTGAAAATAGGCCATGTCATTCATATTGAACTGTATAGCAATCAAACATCAGGAGCTGACCACAGGAAATGTTTTATGACATTTTGTATTATGTCATAAAATGTTTTATAAAATTTGCCAAATTTCTATTCCACAGGGCTAGTGTCCCAGATTTTGGACACATTCTGTAAGTTAGCCCATTTGAAGTAAAGTAAAGTAAAGGTTCCCCCCGCACATTTGTGCAGTCGTGTCCGACTCTAGGGGCCGGTGCTCATCTCCGTTTGTTAGCTGAAGAGCCAGTGTTGTCCGAAGACGCTTCCGTGGTCATGTGGCCGGCATGATGCACACAGAACGCTGTTACCGTCCCACCGAAGTGGTACCTATTCATCTACTTGCATTTACATGCTTTCGAATTGCTAGGTTGGCAAGAGCTGGGGCGAGTGCGGGAGCTCACTCCGCACGCAGGGCTAGGGATTCGAACCTCCGAACCCTGGCGTCTTACCCGTTGAGCCACCACGCCCCTATTTGAAGTACCTTGGTAGAAAAAGTTTTGCCCTATGATGCACCATTTTACCCAGTTAAAGGTTACAGACACAAGAGTTTTAGTAGTATATAGATAGATGGGAAGTCAAGGGGGCTATACATTGATCACATCAATAGTCCTGCTTCATATTATGCTGAAATCTGCTTTGCAGTTTCTGCAGATTGACTTTTCCATGAACAAGGCTTTTGTTTTCCATCTGTACTTTCAGAATGCTCAAGAATTTTTTTTGAATTTTTCTTGATGTTTATGAGCTTCCTCGAACATTGGAGATAATGCATTGTTGGTGCTCGTTGCTCAGAAACATCTTTCCATCATTCTATACTCCCCCTGTATTAGCCCTGCGAGGTAGTCCAGACAAGAAGCACAACCAGGAGTATTAGCTCTATCTTTATTATAAGGTTGCATCGACCGAATCTTGCAAGACTGAAAGTATTTCTCCCCTCCTTTCCTTTTACTCTCCATAAACTAGGGAGGGTCCCTTCTGAAACACTTCCCACACCCTCCTCTCCTCCTGTGGGCTGAGATATCTTTCACATGCTGGTTGTCCAGTCTTTGGCTCTCCCTCCTGCCTCCCAAGGTCATTCCCACATACCATTACCCCTAGCTGCTAATACTTTCCAACCTGAAAAAGCCCAATGGGAAGAGTGTTTCCCTCAATGTCTTCCCTTAGGATTACATGGACATACATAGCCTTCTGAAACCCAAGTTTTGGTAGAAAAATGAGGTGGTCAATTTCTCCAGGAGAAGGAGAACTTCTCCAAAAATTTCTCAAGTCCAATGGGAGGAAATTTCCCCTTTGGTATGATTCCCTTTGTACTGAATGGATGTGTGGGAAACCAGAGAGGCTGCAGAACGCTAGAGAGAGGATTTTACAGTAAAAGTAGCCTTTTACTGTAACATCATGAAGTCCCTGGTCATTTTATAATTAAAGAAATGCCAGAGCAAGACACCCCAGTCCTGAAAATGTCAACAAAATTCTCTTCTTTTTTTAAAAAAAATCTTTTCCATGGAACTGGGAAAAAAGAGTAAAATGCAAATGAAAAGTTCAGTACAACATTAACCTGAGTGGACCAAATGTGTAATACTTGATGTAGATGCTCAGAATCCAATTTTTTCTTCGGTCCTTCCTATGAATGCTCTCACTTCACCTTTTGCTGATTCTTAAATGCCTTCGTCTAGGTGCTGACATTCATCCAACTCAATGCACCATTCCATTTCCCTTCGTGATAGCTTTGGTAGGTCAGTGCACTGACAGAAAAAAAAATTAAATGCTTCCTTCCAATGCTTATCTTGTGCAGCTTTTCATAATGGGAGTAAGAAATAAATGCTACGCTTCCCCAAAGCTCTTTGGGTGTGTGTTATATGAGCTATATATTGCAAAGAACTTTTCAAGCGTTGTTGCTAGAAGGCTTTTTGGAAGGAACTGTTCCTACCTTGAATGTTTGGTTTTAAGGGAACGCCCCCCCCCCCCCTAAAATGATCTAGGAAATATACAACCATGCCTTCAATATTGCAATCTTTACAGCTCACCAAATGGGAAGCATTCTTTTTCACTTGATCTGAGACAATAGAGGGAAGTAGATGGCTCCCTTTTAATTTACATTTCCCTGGTGGCAGTTCAGCTGTTGGAAAAACTACATTTGCTTTTTTTTTTTAAATCCCCCTTTCACTTCTAGCAGCTTTTCAGTTCCTTGCATTTAGCCCTTGTTTAAATAAGCACAGCCTCCCAGCTTCCCATTTCACCACAGTTCATCCACAGTTCATCCACAGAGTGACAGTTAGATGCCCGAGGACTTGATTTGATCCACATTTCGTAGCTGAACTGACTTGATCAGCACTTTATGAGCTAACGTGTGCAGGATGGAAAGCGAGTGTACTTTGGCCTTAGCTCTTCTCCAAACATTTTGACCCGGGTCTTAGCTCAAGGATGGCTGCGTCTTAATGTGCACTGCAGAATAAAAGAGGCTGAAGAATGTTTCAGTGGGTTAAAATAGAAGCTGGTCAACATCACCAAAGAGAGCCTTTCCAAAGAATCAGTGGCAGGATGGAGATGTGAAAACTCAATACGCAAAAACTGGAAACAAACAGAAAAAGCAGCATTTTATTTTCCCAGAAGTTTTGCTTGCTGCTTTGTTTCTGAAAAACTGGGGGGAAATGGAAGGATTGAAAAGCAAAGCCCAAATGAAGCATTTTCTTTTAGAAAAAATCAATTCACTGAGACAAGGTGCTCGTACGGTGTGATTCTTTATTCCTCCCAAATGTTTTCTCTTAGGGTTGTGCAGAACTTTTGGATTTGAAGGCAAAAAGGTGTTTCAGAGCACTCACAAACTTCATTCATTAAAGCAGCAATATCTTTTCCCAGACTTGTATGACATGATCTCAGGAAAAGACATTGCACTTTTACTGAGTTTCTGGCCACAGGAACACCCATGCACGCCCTGAAGCACCTTTTTGCCTTTGAATCCAAAACGCTCACTACTCTATGTTCTATTAATTTGTAATAGAAATATTTTATGTAGTGTTATCAGAGCACTGAGAGACAGTTTTGTGTAGTGGTTAAAGATCTGGGCAAGAAACTGGGAGAACGTGAATTCCAGATATGCCTTAGGCATGAAGCCATCTGGGTGACCTTGGGCCAGTCATACCCTCTCAGCCCTAGGAAGGAGGCAATGGCAAACCACTTCTGAAATCTTGCCAAGAAAACTGCAGGGACTTGTCTAGGCGGTTGCTAGGAGTAAAGACTGACTTGAAGGAACAAAACAAACAAAAAAAGATGATTATCAGTTTGATCTAGTGGTCAAGGTGCTGGACTCCAAGTGGGGAGACTGTGAGCTCTAGTCTTGCCTTAGGCACAAAGCCAGGTAGGTGACTTTGGGCCAGTCATTCTGTCTCAGCTCTAGGAAGAAGTTATGAGTGGCAAACCACTTCTGAAGAATGTTGCCCAAAAAAGTACTTATAAAAATAGCACCTTCAACTGTGCTGTTTTCAGCACAGCCTACTCATTGCTATTGGCTTACCTGTTCTCTTTGCAAAACTCTTTCCTTTTATTATGGTAGAAGATGACATCTATTATCAGGCCACCAAACCTGTGCCATATTTCCTCCTATGTGCTCAAGAGGTTTCAAAGGCTTTCTTAAAAGCCTCCCTAGATTTTCAGGCAATCCCAGGAAGTGAAGAGAAAGGAGTTCACATGGCATTACACCTGAATGGGTGAAGTTACTGGCGCTTCAGATATTTTCCTTGAGGCCAGCCTTAATGATGAGTTCTCCTTCTCAAAGGCAACTTGGCAGTTGGTTTCAAGCCTGCTCTTTTTTTTGTTTTTGTTTCAGCCAGACTTAAAGTTGGACAGTTAAAGGTACTATCCTTACTATTCTATCTTGGCAAATCCCTTCTGACAAGTTGTGCTCGCAATGAGTGAGGAGGAAGAGCTGTTGGAACAGGAGTGGTTGTAAAGAATGGAGATTGGTAAAGCTGAGTTGTCACATCGTGCCTGAGTTAGCTTTCATTTTTATGACAATTGCTTTGGGTGATGTGGAGAGAGAGAGAGAGGAAGTGGCCTCTCTTTAAAGTGACCACTTTATTATATGCTTCCTTGGAATCACATATGATGCACATCACTGCATCATGTTTGATGCACTGTGGCTGTTTCCTCTAAAATGAGATAATTGGCTTTGCGTGATTCATTGATTCATTGATTCACAGATTCTAAGAGTTAGAGATAGTAGAAGAAATATGGAGAAATATTTTAGAGATGAAGGAGGGATGTGGATGAATAGTAAAGGTAAAGGTTTCCCCCTGCACAGTCGTGTCCAACTCTAGGGGCCGTTGCTCATCTCCGTTTGTTAGCCGAAGAGCCAGCGCTGTCCGAAGACGCTTCCACAGTCATGTGGCCGGCATGCACACGGAACGCTGTTACCATCCCACGGAAGTGGTCTATTCATCTACTTGCATTTGCATGCTTTCGAATTGCTGGGTTGGCACGAGCTGGGGCGAGTGCGGGAGCTCACTCCGTCACGGGCTAGGGATTCGAACCTCCGAACTTGCGATGTTCTGATCAACAAGCCTGGCGTCTTACCCACTGAGCCACCACGCCCCTCTGTGGATAAATAAGGATCCCAAATACTGATTTATAGGATGGAGTAGGCAACCAGTGGTCATAAGGCTGAATTCTGCCCTTGGTCCAATTTGCTAAGACTTCTACAAGCAAGCAATTTTACATACAGTACATACATTCCCATTATGCTATTCTCTTTTGGGGCAAAGAACGTTATGCAAAGTGCATTAAAAATGTAAGAAATCATAAGCCAAATAAATTGAAGGCATGAGATAAGGAAAGGGGAAACAAATGTAGTGAAGCCAAGTTTATACAAACACCGTTCACTATACCTTTTCATACCTTTTTATCCTTGTAAACCATCCTTGTTTTCCTCATGTCCATTCATTGCTTCATGCATTGCCTTTTTGTTCTCTCCATTTTTCACTTCTTTTTCAGATTCTAATCAGTGCCATCCAACTATAGTTTTCTTGATGTTCCAGTTCCTTTGGACCCCTTCACTCTTCCTTCATATATTTGTTTTGCGGTTGACTCTCACTTATTATTTCTCTTGTTGTGGCCAAACCCTAAAGCAACCAAATCACTTTGAAAATACAACATGAATGTATTAAGTATGCAAACAACTACAGTGTACGCTGAGCTCCCAGCAAAGCGTTGGCAGCTTGCTGAGCAGCTCTGAGCAAAAGTAGAGCCACAGCTTATATACCTTTGGCCCACCAGATTTCAAAGACAAGACGAAGACAAAGGCAGAGACAGTGTAAATTACAGCATGACATTGGAGTGTTTTAGATAATCCATCTGGGTGACCTTCTTGTTATTTATCCCTTCCTACTAGGTCAGCATGCTAGCTGTGCTCTCTTTACGATATGGTCGGTGAATATAAACAATTTGGTTTACTGGGCCACCGGTTCCTGACTGAGTCTTCTCCTTGTTGCTACTCAAGGTCAATTCAGCTTGCTGTGAATGTTTTATTACAAAGGCACTTTAAGCAGTTCACATGTATGGGGGTATTTCTGTATGGGGGGATCTCATAGGTTTGGTAGTTAGTACAGCCCACATGTGTGTGGATGGTACCTTTTACCACCACACTCTGTCAGACCAAACTTTCTTTTATTGATCCCTCTCTTTTGGGTTCAGTCCATATTCATTGAGTACTCATACATTCTTGACCTGACCTCTTCTTGTTTTATCATACATGTAACCATACCTTATGAATTTATCCATAAATGCATTAAATATTGAAGGATATGGTGGGGAGTACTTCCAGGTCAATCTTGACTCCTGGCAAGTACACATGTACACAATTTTTTTGGCAACATTTTTGGAAGTGGTTTGCCATTGCAATTGTCTTGAGAGAGTGACTGGCCCAAAGTCACCTAGCTAAAGTAGGATTGGAACTCATGGTCTCCCAGCTTCTAGTCCAACACCTTTAACAACTACACCAAACTGGCCCTCTAAGGGGATATGGCCCTTCCTTATCTTCCTCCCTGCCCAAAGTTTAACCATTCACTAATCATTTCCTTATTTTCCTGCATGCTTTATGTCCATCAGATACTGTTTTGATCAGATGCATCAACCAATCTTCCACTTCATATTCGTGCAAAATACCCCATGATTCAAACCTATTCACTTTATTATATGCTTCCTTTAAATCAACAGATGTACAATAAACTGTTTCTCAGATTTATACATTTCTCAGTGATCAGCTAAAGAGGAAAAAATGTGGTCCACACATACCCTGCCTGGCATAATTCCCAAATTTTGTTCACTGTCACCTTTCATACTGTTTCAATCAGAATTGTGCCAAATACTTTCCCAGGTGCACTGAACAAACTAACCCTTCTTTAGTTTTCATACTCACCTTTTCTATCTTTCCCTTTGAATAGGGGGGGAAATAATGGCATTCTTCCAATTGTCTGACAAAGATGCCGTTTTCATAGTGATGTTAAGCAAATTGTACAGTCTCCATATGAAACACATGTATTTCAATATTTCTCCAGTTTCATCATGTACATTGTGGTCCTACCATTTTCCAACATTCTCACCGCATTTATGACTTCCATTTCATCATTTTTTAAAACATTAACATTTATGGCATTCATTTCAATTCTAATCTTCAAGATATCATTATCATTCTCATTTTTAATTTCATCCACTCTGCTGGAACCTTCTTTTTATCCCTTTTCACTCACTTCCAGAACAATTTTTTTATTGTTAAATTTAAATGTTCCCTGTTTTGTTTGCCTACATTCTATGCAATTACCTTCCTTCCTTCCTTCCTTCCTTCCTTCCTTCCTTCCTTCCTTCCTTCCTTCCTTCCTTCCCTCCCTCCCTCCCTCCCTCCCTCCCTCCCTCCCTCCCTCCCTCCCTCCCTCCCCCCCATTTCTGCCTCACTTTGCTGTTCTTTCTGAAGACCATTTAGCAGTCTGTTAGAACTACTGAAATGGAGCAGAGCTGCAAAGTTCATGTACAGAAAAAGAATATTGTTTAAAAACAGAGTCCATGAGCATATTAGAGAGATCCAGGTTAGTCTTACACCTTTAGCCCACTTTAGCATAAAGAAACACATGCTTAGACATGGCAGATATGAAAAGTAAGTACAAAAGAGTCCTTACATTTATTCATTGCAAGTACAGCATTTTTGGTAGATAAATGATGTTCCATTTCTTCTTTGTTTCCCTAAACTTAATACCTCTTGCCCTGCTTGCTGCAAGAGATGCATGTAGAAAGGGGGAAAAATCTCCTAGGTCCATCCATGGCCTAGGATGGAGCAGCACACAGCCATGTGCTTACTCCCGGTCCAAGGAGGAGAGAGAAGAGAAAGAAGAAGTGGGAGTGGCCACAAACAGTTTCCTCAAAAAGCATGGAGAGCTTGCATCCTAGAGCAGCCATCCATATGCTGATGAGGCATGCTGGGTTTGCCAGGATCTCCGACACATTATCCATTAACCTTTTTTTTTGGGAATAGAGTGTGCATGAATATTTGGATACATTTACAGAAATCTTTTCCCCAACATACTGTTTAAAAAGACTTTTAACACTCTTTTCCTGTATATTTTTTGCAACAAATGTTTTCTGTTATAATACCATTCTTATTATTTCCATGAATATGCTATTGTTTGTGCACACTTTCCCACTTACGTGCCCATATTTGTACAAGCTTTATGCAGAATATTGTATTGCAAAACTTAGAATGTCATGGAGTAGATGGGGTATCAATGGTTACTAGCTATGATGACAGTAATATTTCCTCTAATATTCAAGGTAATATACCTTTGAATACCAGTTGCTAGGGAACGTTGCTGCAAGATGCTATTTGTGGTAATGTCCATTCTGATAACACTGCTTTTCATAATACAAGAATTGGGGGTCATCCAAAGAAGATGTAAGGTGAGAAATTAAGGACATGAAGAGGAGGAGGACTTAATAAAATTGAACTATGGGATTTGCTACCCAACATACAGTGATGGCCATCAGCGTTAACATTCAGAGATAATAGCCTATCAGTTGTATTAGTATTTCAATTATATGCTTCCTGCTGTGTTAGTGGGGAGAGGCCTCCAAAGACCAGTTGCTAACAGCAGAAAAGGGCTAGAGGACTAGAAATGGCCCGGCTTGAGAACTTCTACAAACATCTGATGGATTATTGTGGGGAAAAAATTATACTGAATCTTTGGGACTGAGTCCAAATGAAATCTCCTGGGGTTCTCATATAGACAAACGACACATGGTCTTAACTGTTGAGCCTGCATTTTCTTGAATTCAGGTGATTGAAGGGATTATTTTCAAAATCTCAATGGACACAGAATGGGGATTTATCCTTTCCCTTCCCAGCTATGATCTTCCCCAGATGTAAGCTCCCTTCTGCCTAGAATCAGAAGAAAAAGAGACCATGTTTCCTAAGAAATTATAGATATATAAGTAGGTAGACTATTTTCTGCAATATATCATGCTCAGCTCATTTCATGGGGAAATCTTTTCTCCATTTGGTGCCTCCAGGACACTTCCTTCTTGACTTATTTCAGTAGAACCTATGATAGGCACAAACCAACTACTTAAGCAGAGCTTTCCAATCTTTTCATGTTGGTGACACACTTTTTAGACATGCATCATTTCGCGACACACTCTTACAGCAAGGCATCATTTCGTGACACACTCTTACAGCAGGGCACAAGGCAGGCACTAGGACCTGTGCGGAATCCTGGCAGGGCCGTGACGCACCCAGACACTGCAGCCGACACACTAACGTGTCCCGACACACATGATTCAAGCTACAGACAATTCCACCTGGATGACTGAGAACCTTCATCGACATACGTCCCAGCATACAGTTTGGAAAGCTCTGTACTAAAGAATATTTATATCCATCTCTTAGAACTCCATCTCTCCTACTTGTCATTTATTTAGACACTACCTTGTTCTTCTGTGTGAGCATCATTAGGAAATGTCACCTGTCTCCTTGGATGATGGTAGAATGGTTTCTAACCCAAAGCCTAGATGGAGAAGAGAAGCTTTGGAAACTGTATTTGGGAGCATGGAACCCAGGGCTCATCAAGTTAAGCTGTTTTGTTTGTCAAGCTCTTTTTGTTTCTTGGTCACCTTCTACTGAAATAAAGCATGACACAAAGACCTGCCTAGAGGGCCTGAATCTCTGAACCATAAAGATGGGAAAATAAATATCACAGCCAGGAATAAAAATCATCCATCAAAGAGCTCGGTAGTGCCTGACAATGAGAGAGGTGTGAATCTCTCCTAGAAATAAATGTAAAAATGTCAGGTGCTACAGCTCTCTATAATGCACAGTGAAGCATGCCATAAAATATTACTTTGTCTCTGCTTCCTTTCCTGACATGCTTGGGTTTCAGGGTTTTTTTTTTCTTTTGGAATTGGGGTATCCTCTCTTGTAGCTTTGCTTTTAAGAGATGAAAGGAAAATTCATTTTAATTTCAGAAAGTCTGAGACTGGCATTGTGCCTGAGTGTGTGCGTGTGTGCAAGCGTGTGCTTTAATGGAGGCTTAAATTGGCCTTTAAATCGGCATTCAGTTTAGCTTATTCACTGTTCAGATTGAGAAAATGGATATTTACTTGGCAGCTCCCAACTTTCTTAGAATAGAAAGTAAATTGGCCCTCTGTTGGCAAGGGAGTAGCATCTGGCAAAGTCATGATTGAGATGCTAGATGGGAATGGGGAATTTGGCCTACTAATGATTTAGAGATTAGGTGGGGATTTGGATTATTTGTGAGTCAGACTAGATGGAATTTGTCTTACTATGATTCAAATACTAGGGTGCAATGGGAGATTTAACTTGTTATGATTCAGATGCGAAGTAGAATTCGGCTTACCTGTGAGACACAAGCTAGAATGGAGGAATTAGGCTTACTAATGATTCATATAATAAATCCTTTCCACTGTGCCATCTTGAGATGTTACATAGACCTTCAATGTCCTCTGAATATCACTGTGCATGAATATAGTTTAATGATGCATAGAAAAGATCCCTTACTCAATTCTTATCATTTCCCAAGTAAACTTATCTTAGAAGCAAAACTAAGAGAGACCTTTTTCTTCCTGAGGATTGAGGAGGATGACTGTGTGTGTGATTGTGTGAATGAATGGAGGGATCCCTATTTTAACCATGGATCTTTGGAGTCCAGGAGTGGGGGCTAAGGGACACAGAGACTCTGGGGGTTGTAGGGTAGGGCAAGTGATCAAGGTGGTTACGGGTCAGGGATGTTATGATGGGAGACAGAGGGCATGCCATCCATGGGGAAGACACCCCCGGTGTTTATTACCCTCCGTGCTCAGACCCAGGCCCTGGTCAGCAAACTAGTGGGGGGCTAACCTCTGGCTGCTGCTATGCAATGCCAGGTCAGTTAACAACAAGCCCCGCCCTCCTTGGTGATTTGATCATGGTGGAGGGGGCGGACCTGGCGTATATTACTGAAACCTGGCTGGGCCTGGAAGGAGGTGTTCCTCTTTCGGACATGTGCCCAGCCGGGTTTTGAGTATGGCACCAGCCGAGAGCTCAGGGCAGAGGAGGAGGGGTGCCTGTTGTCATCTGGGAATTTCTAATGGCCTTCAGGAGCCCTGCTTCACAAGTGCCCGGGTGTGAGACCTTCTTTTTCAAGTTGGGTTCCTGTGAACAGTTGGGGGTGTTTGCTACTCTACCAGCCTCCCTGCTTGAGCTGCTGGAGGCTGTCTTGGGGTTGGCAGTGGTGTTCCCCAGGTTCTGGGGGACTTCAATCTGCTATCCCTGGGGCGAGCCTCGGAAGCAGCTCAGGAGTTCATGACCACCATGGCGGCCATGGGCCTGTTTCAGATCATTTGGGACCCAACTCGAGACAGTGGCCTCACACCAGACTTAGTTTTCTTGTAGGAGCAGTGGCAATGTGATCTGAGGGGAGAACTACATCTTTCCCCTTTGTCATGGTCAGATCATGCCCTGGTGACCATGAGATTCTCTTATGCCATCCCCTCCGCAGGGAGGCAGGACCCATTCGATTGGTCCACCCCTGGCAACTGATGGACCCGGTGCAGTTTCAGAGGGAGCTGGGTGTTATACCCGAGGATCTGCTGCATGGTCCAATGGAGGCCAGCTTGCCTGGAACAGGAGGGGGAATAGCTATTTCTGGGGATGGCTAGCGCCCTAGAATGGATCTAGAATGTCCTTTACGCTTGCGGACTGACAGAGAACTTTTGCCATCATGTTTTTATTCCATTTATATTTTTATTGTTGTTATATTTATTGTATTTGTGGTCTTTATTGAATTTTAATGCTGCTTTTATTGTAAGCCACCCAGAGTCCCCTTTTGGGGGGAGATGGGTGGTGATAAAATCTGATAAAATAAATAAAGTAAACTGGAGGAAGAGGAATCCCAGCAGATCATCTTTTTAAAAAGTGCATTGAAAAATGCATGTATTAAAGAAACATGCAGACTCAAAATGGGTATATGGATGAAACTAGTACAAAAATAAAGTATGGTACACCACATGGCTTGCAGAAATTTGCACATTAGGAAAAGCATGTACTTTTATTGCATAGATTAGGTGAAAAGGACTTGAAAATACATATACTTTTTTCATTGCTTTCACTGCAGCTTTTTTTTTTTAAAAAAACTTGCTAACTACTGGGGAAATGGGCTGGTATGAACTTGATTAGAAGGAATTAAGAGTGTAGTATTGGCTTTGGTGCATGTAGCTCATTCTTTATTAGTTGCGCTTTTTCTTGAAAATGGGCAGTGATGATCATTCACTGCAAAACTGAATCTAACAGCAATTTTGTGGGTGAAGAAGATTCCCAGCCTTAAATGCTTACACCACTTTAATCACGTAGTAGATTTCCAATGGTTAACTTCACAAAACATAATAAAGCATGACAATTAGCAATAAGTATAACAACTCTTAAATAAGAGTATGTTGATGAAGATTCGTCCAGCAGAGGGTCGTCCTCCTCGAACCGAAGAAGATCTGGGAACCCCGATAATGGCGGCGGAGAACGACGGATCCAAATCAACAACTTCCTGGACGTCAGCAGCCGGCGCGAAGCGAGGCATCCTGGGACATGTAGTCCGATGCCTGCAGCTGAAGAGCCGGTTCCTTCACCTCCTTCCCATCGCGCGGTTAAACATTGTGTAAAGATTGATTATATGACTGTATAATATATGAATTACATGGTTGTAAGCCGCCTAGAGCCCTCCAGTAGGGAGGGGATAGGCGGGGTATAAATAAGATAGATAAATAAATAAAATAAAATTCTCAATCATCCAGGTGGAATTGTTTGTATTAAAAAGTCATGGCAACTGGATTTCTTTCTTTGTTTTGGATTTTCTTTCTTAAATAAGAGTAACAATCCAACCCACTCAAATAAAATGAGTGAGATCAGGATGAAAGCTTCCTTGGATCTGATTGAATTTAATTTATATCCATTAAAATGCAATAATATAAATTTCATATGATTGCTTCCCATGTGTTTAATAGTTTTCCTCTTCTGCCACATTAAAAATTTCAATTAGGTAACAACTTTTGGAAAGCCACTGGGGATCTACACCCTTGCTCATTTAGAATCATTCTGATTTATTTTACAGGGTTATTTTGAAGACAGAAAGAGACCCTGAAAGAGAGAAACATACTGTACATGCTATCTTGACCAACTAGGAAAAGATGTTGGTTGGTGCAAAGTTAATATCCAAAGTTCAGTTTTTCCAACTGGATTTCACAATTTAGAGATGAGACATTCTTCTCTTTTCAACTTTTTGGCAGACTTTATTTAGGTTCTTTCTTCTTTCCATTTGTCCACTCACCTCCCCAGATTCATTGCAAGAAGTGATTGAAATTCAGCATTTTGGTATGATTTGCCACAATGAGATAGCATCTTTGGTCTTCTCAAGGTCATCTTCAATTTCTGAGATCTCTCATTTTGGCAAATGCCTATGAATCACATCCCATGTTTGAACAAGGATAAGTATAGGCATCCAGTATAAACCATGAGGAAATTACATCTATCATGATATCATAATGCAAATGATGAAATTACATAATTTATATACATTGTTCATAACATCTGAAACTCTCTCCTAGCCTTTTAATACTAATTTTAATTTTTGTGTTTGTTGAATTTTTAAAATTGTTTTTATGGTTTGATTGTACGCCACCCAGAGCCACATTTTCTGAGATGGGTGGCCATATAAATATGATACATAAATAAAATAAATAATTGGTGCCATTTTCATGAGGACATGATGTTGCGTCTCTTCCTTTGCCTTCCCCTGTGGACACCTGTGAGGAGGTAAGATTGACCTTCCTATAGACTATTTGTTCATTTACAAGATGGATCAACTAGTATTTTTTTCCTTACTTTTTGTATAGACCGCCAGTACAGCCATGATATTCTGATGGTGATTTTCGATAGCTATTGACCTGTTTCAAGGGAAGGTGAATATCATAGCTTCCAATGTCTCCTTTCAAGACTGACTCTTCTCTGTGTGTCTCTGCTTTGTTTTTCTCCAGGTCTGTCAAAATCCTTGGGGCTTATTGAAGGCTACGGTGGTCGTGGAAAAGGTGGCTTGCCTGCCACTCTTTCTCCAGAGGAGGAAGAGAAAGCCAAGGGACCCCATGAGAAATATGGCTACAATTCCTATCTCAGTGAGAAAATATCACTGGACCGCACCATACCAGATTATCGTCCAACTAAGTAAGTCTGAGATTTCCCACCAGAGAAGAGGAGCAGTTCTACTGTTAGGTACAGGGAGGCAGTTGTTTCTAGTGACAGATATTGGGATAAGGCAGAACAGTGTTCAAGGAGAGAGCTGTGTGTCTCCTGGCCCAGGGTCTTAATAGCTAATTGGCTTCAGTGATAGAGCTACATTACCTGATCTGCAAAACCTTGATGACCAGCAGATGGCTGAAAAGAGATATAAGAGATACCAGGAAGAGCTGACTGCCAGTCCCATTGGTTTGATATGTGGAATGTGAAAAGGTGCCATCTTCTTTTTACCTCATTTTTATCTTTTTTTTCTCCTGCAACAGTGGCTAGATGCAAAGTCATTGGTTTGCAATGTAATTTTGATTTGGTCTTAGGCTTCTACGTATACTGTTTTCCAAATAATTGACTTGGGCCCATGCTGAATCTTCTGGTCAGTGCACAAAGATCAGTGCACAAAGTATGATAATGCTAATGCTAATGTGGTGGTGGTGATGATGATAATTATAATTTTGATTATGAGCAGGTAAAAGAAAGATGAGGTAAATAAAATTATTCCTCCTCCTCCAAGTTCTTCTGGCACAAAAATGATAACAAAATGGATGTTGGTCTAGCCTTTCTAGAAGTAATTGTAATGGTATGTGGGAATGACCTTGGGAGACAGGGCAATGAGACACAGCTAAGGCAGCTTAGCGCACAGCAGGAAAGTGGGCAGGAAACTTCCCTAGTTTCTTGGGCTATAAAGGGGATGCGGGGGGGGGGGGGGAGAGAAGTACTTTCAGATTTGCAAGATTGATGTCAGCCCTCCCAGGTAAACCAGACAGGAAACACGAGATGAGCTAATTCTACTTTATTGTAAGACTAGATTAACAGAATCTTGCAAGTCTGAAAGTACAAATCTCCCACCCTCCCTATTTACCACCAGAGTAATTGGGGCTGGCCCTTTCTAAGTTTCTTTGGTCGTTACTATGTTGCGGGCTCCTTTCTCTTTTATCTGATCTTTCCCTAGGCAGCATCTCTTCCCCCCATCCCCATCCCATCTTTCATGGCCACCCTCACATTCCATCACACCAAGGAACTACCAGGAGAGAATCTGCCCATCTGGTCTAGGCATCCAGAGAGGGCCTGATGAGGGTCCTCCCTCTTTGGGAGGTTCATACGGTATGGACTATGCCACAGGCCTTCTGAGTTGCAGACCCCCTGCCCCTCCCCCCCAGAATACCATCCTCCCAGAAATACGAATGGCCCTACTTAGAATTCGCAAACAAATTAAAACCCTCTGGGTTGAGTGTGGGTTGGTCCTTAGCTGTCCTTGGTGCCTTCTTACATTCTGTGTTTTACTGTTTTTCTTTTTCATATGGTATATTTTATCTTGTTGTTACCTGCCCAGAGTCTGCTAGCATAGGACTGGAGATAAATATTGGAAATAAATAAAGTAAGCAAGCGTTAGAGTCACATCTGCTTTGTGGCTTCCTTATCTAGTGCATTTTTGGAAAGCCCACGATAATACCTACAAGCAGTGTTTCTCAACGTATAGTCGGTGTCTAGACTTCAACTCCCAGAATTCCCCAGCCAGCCTAAAGTTGCCAAGGGTGAGAAACACTGACCTACAGCAATGGCCACAGAGGGATCAAAGCCCCAGAGGTCATGAGTCCTAGCAGGAGGCTCAGTAGTTTCCAGGTGTGGATTATGGTAATGCAGTAGCTTTTTTCAAAGTGAAATGGGGCAAAGGCCCCTTTAGGAAATGTTTACTGGGCCTCAGAGAAGCAGCTTGACCGGGCCCTTGGGCAGCCCCAGCCTCAACAGCTTACCCAAGGATGTGAAGCAGCTTTGCCAGTTGATCTTAGTGTAGCAGATTGATCAAGAGAGATGCTTTGCTCCAGGCGTCTATATATTTCATCTTAGCATAACAATGTGGGCCTTGAATCACAATTTCTTTTCTTCTTCAAACCTGGAGAAGAAGAACTTTTGTCTGACCTTTTAAATGTTTTAAAATGACACCAGCAGCCTCTCTTCACATTCCAGCCAAGCTTTGAGTAGCTGTCAACCTGGTCCTTTTTTCAAGCTATAGATCATCTCCCAAAAGGTGAGATTAATGCACCAGCACATTTGTTTTTTGTTTCGATCTGTGCTGATGTTAACAGGAGGTCTCATTCCTTCTCTTGCAAGTGTTCATAACATGAGTATCAATGCTAATGCAGTCAAAATGGCATCAATTGTGTATAAGGCTTGGGGGAGTTTGAAGGTTTGCCAAAGATAATACAATTTGTAAAATATACAAGGGGGAAAAACGGCCCGGTGAAGTGGAGATTTCAAAGCAATCCAGTGAGGATTGTGTGTGATTAGGAAACACAGTATGTGAACAGACTATGGGGAAAGTGAGTCATGAACTGTGTGGGAGAAGGAACAGAATGAAATTTCCTTAAAAAGGGCATAATTGGCTAACTTGAAAAGCAATCATTTCATTGCAGGTCCTGCTTATAGCAGGTGTAGTTTCTGCTTTGGGGCAGGTCTTTGAAGCGAATGGGTTGTTGAATCTTGATTCTTCTGGGTGGGTAGTGTAGCACACAACTGTGCCAGTGTAATTGGCCTGTTGTTGATGTGTAGTGACTCTGTATATTTATCTCTCTCAAATTCCCTCTCCCCACTTTTTTTTTTTGGTCCTTTTGGGAGATGCATCTCATCTCTATCCAGTGTGAATGCCTGGGTGTCAATTCCAAACCACATGGAGTTCACAGTCTGCTCTTCTGCAGCCTGCAGATGCTGAATTATATATTGAAATGTCAATTTCAATATATTTGAGGATGTACATTGCTTTTCTTTCATCCAGAAAAAGAAATAAAATAAAATAGGTTTTCAAATGGGAAAGCAAGCAGTTGTAAAGCAATGCAATATACAACAGGGAAACTGGATTGGGTGGAGAAGATAATGTTATAAAGAAGAAAATGGATCAGATTTGGGTTTTATTCTAAACATATCCACATTCTGCTTTAACCAAACCCTCTTGCCTTGTTCACATGTGCTGCTCAGTCTCTGATGCCCAAAATGTTGTGTGTCCAAAATGTAAACTAAGGGATTATAGCCATATTGATTGATTGATGCATTGATTTTGTACCAACAAGTGTAGATCTGTGGAGTCCTTGGTGCACTCTGAGCTTGGTTGTTTGCTTGCAGACGTTTCATTACCCAACTAGGTAACATCACCAGTGCTAGTGAGTGTGGGGTTTACTCCCTGTTTATATACAGTAGCTTGCCCTGCCAGTGTTGGTGGGGGTGTGGTTTTCTCCTTGGTAGTTCATTGATTAGGGTATTGTCTTCTGCTTGATTGTTTGTCTGGTATTAATCCCTGCTTATCTGGGTGGAGGCTGGTGGAGAGGATGTGTTCTGGTATTTTTGTTTCCTTCTTAGCTTTTTTACTGTCTCTTTTGAATGGTGTGTAAATGTGGTTTATCTTTATGTGTCTGTGTGTCAAGGAACTACCAAGGAGAAACCCACACCCACACCAACCCTGGAAGGGCAAGCTACTGTATATAAACGGGAAGCAAAGCCCACATTCACTCGCACTGATGATGTTACCTAGTCAGGTAGTGAAACATCTGCAAGCAAACAACCAAGCTCAGAGAGAAACAAGGACTCCACAGTTCAACCCTGAGCTACAGATATTCTCTTCTATTGGAATCAGTGTAGATCCTTAGTGACTAGATAGATAGACCTTCTCTGAGATGATGAGTCTCCAAGCTGGCCCTTCAGGTTTCCCAAAAGTGCATCCATTGTGGCTGCATTTGGGTCCATCCATCCTGCTCCTATTTGTTCTCCTCTTTCCTTCTAACTTTCCTAGCACTAGGGACTTCTCAAGAAATGTGGGTTTTTACTTAATGTATCCAAAATATGATAATTTGAGCCTGGCCATTTATACCTTGAGTAAGAACACTAGATTGATTGCGTTACAATCCATTCATTTGTTTTGTTTTTTGCCTATCCATAGTATTCTCAGAAGGTATAGATCTGTTATGGCATCTGAATATCTTTTCCAAGACCTTCATTGCTGCACTACCAAGTACTAGTCTGCAGCCTATTTCTTGACTGCTGGTTCTGTTACTGATGATAGTTGATCCCCCAAAGCAGAAGCTATCCATCACTGCAATGTCTTCATTGTCAGTTCTAAGGGTAGTTGCTGTACCTGTTGTCATAAATTTGGTGTTCCTTATATAGTCACATTTTTTTGCTGTGCCTTGACTTTCATTACTAGAGTTTGCAGATCGTTTATATCTTCAGCTATCAGAGTAGAGTCATCAGCATAGCACAGGTTATTGATGTTTCTTCCTCCAGTTCTGAAAACATACTCATCTTCTTCCAATCCAGGCTCCCTCAGTGTATATTCAGCATATAGGCTAAATAAATAAGTGAGAATATGCAGCCTTGCCTCACTCCTTTGCTAACCTGGAGCTAGTCTATTTCTCCATGTTCCATTCAGATCCTGTTCTGTGTACTCATGAGAACAATGAGATGTTCTGGTATTTCCATTTCAATCAACAATCAAACAGCACAGTATACCCTAATGAAGGAACTATTAACTCAGTCAATCAACCAAGTAGCAAACAACAGCCCAATCAAGGAACTACTAAGGAGAGAATAACACCCCCACCGACACAAGCAGGACAAGCCATGGTATATAAAAAGAGAGCAAGTCCCACTCCCATTTCGCACTGAAGATGTTGTCTAGCCTGGCAATGAAACGTGTGCAAGAAAACAAGAAGGCTCAGAGAGCACCAAGGACTCCACAGTTCAACCCTGAGCTACAAATATTCTCTTTGATTGGTATTTCCATTTTCTTAATACCATTTCACAGCTTGACATAATGAAGCACATATTAACTTATTTTTGGTATTCTTCGGCTTTCTCAATTATCCAGCATGCATCAGCAATAATGGTTCTTGTTTCTTCATCTTTTCTAAACATCTGGCATATCCCTTTACATGTAGGTTCTAATCTGTGCTGATGATCATAAGCATTATTTTGCCACCACATGAAATTAAGAATATTGTGCAATAGTTGTTTATTCGTTCAGTCACTTCCGACTCTTCGTGACTTCATGGACCAGCCCACGCCAGAGCTTCCTGTCGGCCGTCAGCATCCCCAGCTCCCCCATGGTTGAGTCCGTCACCTCCAGAATATCATCCATCCATCTTGCCCTTGGTCGGCCTCTCTTCCTTTTGCCTTCCACATTCCCTAACATCAGCTTCTTCTCCAGGGTATCCTGTCTTCTCATTATGTGGCCAAAGTACTTCAGTATTGCCTTTAATATCATTCCCTCAAGTGAGCAGTCTGGCTTTATTTCCTGAAGTATGGACTGGTTTGATCTTCTTGCAGTCCAAGGCTCTCTCAGAATTTTCCTCCAACACCACAGTTCAAAAGCATCTATCTTCCTTCGCTCAGCCTTCCTTATGGTCCAGCTCTCACAGCCATAGGTTACTACAGGGAATACCATTGCTTTAACTATGCGGACCTTTGTTGTCAGTGTGATGTCTCTGCTCTTAACTATTTTATCGAGATTTGCCATTGCTCTCCTCCCAAGAAGTAGACGTCTTCTGATTTCCTGGCTGCAGTCAGCGTCTGCAGTAATCTTTGCACCTAGAAATACAGTCTGTCACTGCCTCCACTTTTTCTCCCTCTATTTGCCAGTTATCAATCAAGCTGGTTGCCATAATCTTGGTTTTTTTTAGGTTTAACTGCAACCCAGCTTTTGCACTTTCTTCTTTCACCTTTGTCATAAGGCTCCTCAACTCCTCATCGCTTTCAGCCATCAAAGTGGTATCATCTGCATATCTAAGATTGTTAATGTTTCTTCCAGCGATTTTAACTCCAGCCTTGGATTCCTCAAGCCCAGCACATCACATGATGTGTTCTGCGTACAGGTTGAATAGGTAGGGTGAGAGTATACAGCCCTGCCGTACTCCTTTCCCAATCTTAAACCAGTCCGTTGTTCCGTGCTCTGTTCTTACCGTTGCTACTTGGTCGTTATAGAGATTCCTCAGGAGGCAGACAAGATGACTTGGTATCCCCATACCACCAAGAACTTGCCACAATTTGTTATGATCCACACAGTCAAAGGCTTTAGAATAGTCAATAAAACAAAAATAGATGTTTTTCTGAAACTCGCTGGTTTTCTCCATTATCCAGCGGATATTGGCAATTTGGTCTCTAGTTCCTCTGCCTTTTCTAAACCCAGCTTGTCATCTGGCAATTCTCGCTCCATGAATTGCTGGAGTCTACCTTGCAAGATCTTGAGCATTACCTTACTGGCATGTGAAATAAGTGCCACTGTTCGATAGTTTGAACATTCTTTAGTGCTTCCCTTTTTTGGTATGGGGATATAAGTTGATTTTTTCCAATCTGATGGCCATTCTTGTGTTTTCCAGATTTGCTGGCATATGGCATGCATCACCTTGACAGCATCATCTTGCAAGATTTTAAACAGTTCAGCTGGGATACCGTCATCTCCTGCTGCCTTGTTATTAGCAATGCTTCTTAAGGCCCATTCAACCTCACTCTTCAGGATGTCTGGCTCTAACTCACTGACCACACCGTCAAAGCTATCCCCGATATAATTATCCTTCCTATACAGATCTTCCGTATATTCTTGCCACCTTTTCTTGATCTCTTCTGCTTCTGTTAGGTCCTTACCATCTTTGTTTTTGATCATACCCATTTTTGCCTGGAATTTACCTCCGATGTTTCTAATTTTCTGGAAGAGGTCTCTTGTCCTTCCTATTCTATTGTCTTCTTCCACTTCCGCACATTGCTTGTTTAAAAATAATTCCTTATCTCTTTTGGCTAACCTCTGGAATTTTGCATTTAATTGGGCATACAGTATCTCCCCCTATCACTGTTGCCTTTTGCTTTCCTTCTTTCTTGGGCTACTTCCAGTGTCTCAGCAGACAGCCATCTTGCCTTCTTGGTTTTCTTTTTCTTTGGGACTTTTTTTGTTGCCTCCTCCTGAACAATGTTGGGAACTTCTGTCCATAGTTCTTCCGGGACCCTATCTACTAAATCTAGTCCCTTAAATCTATTCTTCACCTCCACTGCATATTCCTTAGGAATATTAGTGAGCTCATATCTAACTGATCTGTGGGTCTTCCCTATTCTCTTTAGTCTGATTCTAAATTTTGCAATAAGAAGTTCGTGATCTGAACTACAGTCAGCTCCAGGTCTTGTTTTTATTGACTGTATAGATGTCCGCCACCTTTGGCTGCAAAGGATGTAGTCAATCTGATTTCGGTGTCGACCATCTGGTGAAGTCCATGTATAAAGTCGTCTTTTAGGTTGTTGGAAGAGAGTGTTTGTTATGCACAGTGAGTTGTCTTGGCAAAATTCTATCAGCCTATGTCCTGCTTCATTTTGTTCTCCCAGACCATGCTTGCCTGTAATTCCAGGTGTCGTCTGACTACCCACCTTAGCATTCCAGTCTCCTGTAATGAAAATAACATCACTTTTTGGTGTATTATCCAGTAGGTGCTGCAGATCCTCATAGAACTGATCTACTTCTGCTTCTTCAGCATCTGTGGTTGGGGCGTATATTTGGATCACTGTGATGTTAAATGGCTTACCCTGAATTCAAATTGAGATCATTACCTTGATTACCTAAGATCGTTACCTTGTCGTGGTGCTGGAGTTAAAATCACTGGAAGAAACGTTAACAATCTTAGATATGCAGATGATACCACTTTGATGGCTGAAAGCGAGGAGGAGTTGAGGAGCCTTATGACGAAGGTGAAAGAAGAAAGTGCAAAAGCTGGGTTGCAGTTAAATCTCAAAAAAACCAAGATTATGGCAACCAGCTTGATTGATAACTGGCAAATAGAGGGAGAAAAAGTGGAGGCAGTGACAGACTTTGTATTTCTAGGCGCAAAGATTACTACAGATGCTGACTGCAGCCAGGAAATCAGAAGACGTCTACTTCTTGGGAGGAGAGCAATGGCAAATCTTGATAAAATAGTTAAGAGCAGAGACATCACACTGACAACAAAGATCCGCATAGTTAAAGCAATGGTATTCCCCTTAATAACCTATGGCTGGGAGAGCTGGACCATAAGGAACGCTGAGCGAAGGAAGATAGTTGCTTTTGAACTCTGGTGTTGGAGGAAAATTCTGAGAGTGCCTTGGACTGCAAGAAGATCAAACCAGTCCATACTCCAGGAAATAAAGCCAGACTGCTCACTTGAGGGAATGATATTAAAGGCAAAACTGAAGTACTTTGGCCACATAATGAGAAGACAGGATACCCTGGAGAAGAAGCTGATGCTAGGGAAAGTGGAAGGCAAAAGGAAGAGGGGCCAACCAAGGGCAAGATGGATGGATGATATTCTGGAGGTGACAGACTCAACCATAGGGGAGCTGGGGACGGTGATGGCCGACAGAAAGCTCTGGCGTGGACTGGTCCATGAAGTCACGAAGAGTCGGAAGCGACTGAACGAATAAACAACAACAAAAGGCCAATGGAACCGGCCTTTGTGTCTCAGTTGTCCATAAGCATCACCAGATGAAAATTGTTCTTAGGTGGACCAATGGCATAAGCCATTCATTCTCTCTCTCTGAGAATATGAAGCTGGATGGCATAGTTCCTGAGAATATCAGCATTTTTTAAAAGTAGACATTTCTAGTAGAGAAATACAGTATGCGGGGGCAAAGCTTTATCAAGCTGAATGTTCACACAATGTACTTAATCAAGGTTACCAAAATAAATTGCTCTCTTCACGAAACATGGCATGCCCATTTTTTAGAAAACTCACAAATGTATTGTGGCTTAATGTCATGACTTGGTTCACCCAACCTGTTAAGACAATGGTTGGGTTCCTGCCTCTGGCATTCATAGGGGGAGATCAAACCAGGCAAGATGGTGGCTGCAGCATCATGATCAAAGCTCAACTCTTTTTTATGCTGCATATGCAAATAAAAGGGGTGGGGTTTGGATAGGGAAGTTGTGTAGTGTGACCCACATCTTGCCCTTTTTGACCCTTTCTGAAAACACCACTGTTTCTCACACCATGCTGAACCACAGTCTATGAACTCCATTTTAAAGTCTAGCATGATATGGGAACATTCTTCCTGCTGCCATTTGTACCTTTCCTTCCTCATTAACACTGTTTCTGTAGCCTCAGCTTGAATAACCCTCTTTACCACCAACCTCAAAATCTGTCCATAAAAATAGTCTTTCCAGCTTTGAAGCTTTGTCTCATAGCACTGTTCAATTCTATTCCTGATAAATTCCTGATATATTCCTGATAAATACGATGGTGTGGTCACTGACCTTGAGCCGGACATCCTAGAGAGTGAAGTCAAGTGGGCCTTAGGAAGCATTACTAACAACAAAGCTAGCGGAGAAGACAGTATCCCAGCTGAGCTATTTAAAATCCTAAAAGATGATGCTGTTAAAGTGCTGCACTCAATATGCCAACAAATTTGGAAAACTCAACAGTGGCCACAGGATTGGAAAAGGTCAGTTTACGTTCCAATTCCAAAGAAAGGCAATGCCAAAGAATGTTCAAACTACCGTACAATTGCGCTCATTTCACATGCCAGCAAGGTTATGCTCAAAATCCTACAAGCTAGGCTTCAGCAGCATGTGAACCGAGAACTACCAGAAGTGCAAGCTGGGTTTCGAAGAGGCAGAGGAACTAGAGATCAGATTGCCAACATTCGCTGGATCATGGAAAAAGCAAGAGAGTTCCAGAAAAACATCTACTTCTGCTTCATTGACTACGCTAAAGCCTTTGATTGTGTGGATCACAACAAACTGTGGCAAATTCTTAAAGAGATGGGAGTACCAGACCACCTTACCTGTCTCCTGAGAAACCTGTATGCGGGTCAAGAAGCAACAGTTAGAACCGGACATGGAACAACCAACTGGTTCAAAATTGGGAAAGGAGTACGACAAGGCTGTATATTATCACCCTGCTTATTTAACTTATATGCAGAGTACATCATGAGAAATGCCGGGCTGGATGAATCACAAGCTGGAGTTAAGATTGCCGGGAAAAATATCAACAACCTCAGATATGCAGACGATACCACCCTAATGGCAGAAAGTGAAGAGGAACTAAAGAGCCTCTTGATGAGGGTGAAAGAGGAGAGTGCAAAAGCTGGCTTGAAACTCAACATTAAAAAAACCCAGATCATGGCATCTGGTCCCATCACTTCCTGGCAAATAGAAGGGGAAGAAATGGAAGCAGTGACAGATTTTATTTTCTTGGGCTCCAAGATCACCGCAGACGGTGACTGCAGCCATGAAATTAAAAGACGCTTGCTCCTTGGAAAGAAAGCTATGGCAAACCTAGACAGCATAGTAAAAAGCAGAGACATCACCTTGCCGACAAAGGTCCGTATAGTTAAAGCTATGGTTTTTCCAGTAGCAATGTATGGCTGTGAGAGTTGGACCATAAGGAAGGCTGAGCGCCGAAGAATTGATGCTTTCGAGCTGTGGTGCTGGAGAAGACTCTTGAGAGTCCCTTGGGCTGCAAGGAGGTCAAACCAGTCAATCCTAAAGGAAATCAACCCTGACTGCTCATTGGAAGGACAGATGCTGAAGCTGAAGCTCAAATACTTTGGCCACCTAATGAGAAGAGAGGACTCACTGGAAAAGACCCTGATGCTGGGAAAGACTGAGGGCAAAAGGAGAAGGGGACGGCAGAGGATGAGATGGTTAGATAGCATCACCGATGTAATGAACATGAATTTGAGTAAACTCCGAGAGAAAGTGGAGGACAGGAAGGCCTGGCGTGCTATGGTCCATGAGGTCACGAAGGGTCGGACACGACTGAACGACTGAACAACAACAACTGTTCAAGTTGGAGGCAGAGGCATCCATGGGGGAGGGGAATTTAAAAAGTCAAGATGGTGGCTGCCATCCCATGATTAAATCCCCATTCCTTTTTTACATTTTGTAGTTTGCACATACAATATTCATTAATATTTTGCATATGCAGTATTCATTAAAACAAGGGGCAGGACTTTGTGCAGTTGCAATCACCATCTTGACTGTCTTGACCCCTCCTCCTACAGGAGCCCCTGCTGGGAGCCAAAGTCTGTAGCTCACTTAATTGTTTATTTCCTTTCCAATCTACAGTATTTCTTTGGCTTTTTTTTTTTTTTTTGCACTCCACCTTCAGAATCCCAGCGTCTACTGTCCCCCTCCACCACTGCCCTATTTGGCAAGCATCAACTGTGACTTTGATTGTGGATTCTATGGAAGCTGAAGACAACAGCAATGACAACAATTAACTGAAGTGTTTTTTAGCTTCTGATTAAAATGGAGACAAGTCAAAGGAATTTAGCCTAATTGGGTTTCAGATCGCTGCATTAGCAGGGGATCCAGCATTCTAAAGTACAGTATTACTTTCAGCAAAACACCAAAGAACATATACAGACTAATGGGCTCACTAGGCAATTCACAAACCAACAGATTCAAGGAAGCCAGCAGGCTTTTTCCCTCCCATTTGCTGTTTTTTAATCTTATTTTTAAAAAGTGTATGTGTGATGCCTCTGTTTATTTCAATGTTTTTGTTGTTGTTCAGTCGTTCAGTCGTGTCCAACTCTTCGTGACCCCATGGACCATAGCACACCAGGCCTTCCTGTCCTCCACTGTCTCCCAGAGTTTACTCAAATTCATGTTCATTACATCGGTGATGCTATCTAACCATCTCATCCTCTGCCATCCCCTTCTCCTTTTGCCTTCAGTCTTTCCCAGCATCAGGGTCTTTTCCAGTAAGTATTTCAAGGTTTACCTTCAGTTAAATAGCTTGACTTTTTTCCTTAGAATAAGAAATTGGGAAAGAAAACTGGAATGAAATGTCATCCAAATTTTGCCGAACAGGAGCTCCTGAATTGTTTGAGGCAGTGGAATAAGTGTCCAAATTACATTAAGCCTGAATTTTGTAAACCATTGTTTCTTGAAAAAGGTGTAATGGCCTGGATCACACATAAAGCTAAACTGAAAAGCAAGCAAACGTATTAAGTCTCAGAATATCTTCTTTGCCAAAGGGGGATAATATATAGTATTGGCTTCACAAATCATGCTAAGCCATGGTTTGTTTTGTGGAACAAGACGGAATTTACTTGGGTTTATAATTTGGATTTGTAAACTGTAGTGATTGGGTTCATACACTGTGTAAACAAAAACAGAATTAAGAAAAACCTGACCAGGATCAAGACAAGACCAAGAAAAGTAACTGTTCCTCTCTTTACTACACTGGGCAGTCTACCCTAGAACACTGCATCCAATTCTGGGTGCCACATTTAGGAAGAACATTGAGAAGAAGAGAATAGCCATTATGATAGGGCCTGGAAGAATAAGGCTATGAGAATAGTTAGAGCTATTGAATATGCTTGGTCTAGAGAACACAAGGCTGCAGGAAGACATGATACCTGAGGAACTGCTTGTCTCCAACAGTTTCTGCCTGCCCAGTACAGTATGTTCCAGCAGAGTTAGGCTGACCATACGTCCCGTTTTCAATGGGACAGTCCTGTTATTTTAACATTTTCCAACCGTCCCATCGTTCTGAACAAAATCTCCATTTTGTCCCGTTTTCCAAGTTAGAGTGCGTGCGTGCGCTGGCGTGCCTGCCTGCATGCCTACCTGCGTGCCTGCCTGCGCACGTGCCTGTGTTAGGGTCCCGTTTTCGTCTCAAGGAAATATGGTCAGCCGAAGCAGAGTGGGTGTGCTCCAGGTCCCCTCCATTAAACATTGCCACCTTGTGGGACCTAGGAAGTGGGGCTTCTCGTGTTGTGGCCCCCGCCCTCTGGAATGGCAAACCCCAGAGATAAGGATGGCACCCTCTCTCCTAGGGTTCCAGAAAGCTTTAAAAACCTGGCTTTGGTCCCAGGCCTGGGGTTGATGTTTACGATTCGTTCAATGACCCCTGTTCTGTTTTGTTGATTTTGCTGTCTATGAGATTATTTTACTCTGGGCTGTCTGTTTGATTTAAAGTTTTTAGCTGTTTTTATGTTTTCTCTAGTTTTGTACACCACCCAGAGTCCACTGGAGTTGGGCGGCCAATAATCATAATCATAATCATAATCATAATCATAATCATAATCATAATCATAATCATAATCATTCAAGTATTTGGAGGACTGTCACATAAAGTCAAGGGATATCATTCAGAGTTGTTCCAGAAGACGGAACAATGAGTTTAAATTATAAGGACTAGACATCAGGAAGAATATCCTAATGGTAAGAACTGTTCAACAGTGGAGCAGATTCAGGAGGGATGGACTCTCCTTCACTAGAATTGTTGAATCAGAGGCTAGATGGCTGTCTGGCATGGATACTGCAGTTGTACATTCCTGTACTGGGTAGAGAATTCGACTAGATGGTCTTCAGGGTCCCTTCCTACCCTTAAGTTACATGATTCTATGAAAACACATTTTGTTTTAAGGTAAAGGTTCCCCCCGCACATTTGTGCAGTCGTGTCCGACTCTAGGGGCCAGTGCTCATCTCCGTTTGTTAGCCGAAGAGCCAGCGTTGTCTGAAGACGCTTCCATGGTCATGTGGCCAGCATGATGCACGTGGAACGCTGTTACCTACCCACTGAAGTGGTACCTATTAATCTACTTGCATTTGCATGCTTTCAGATTGCTAGGTTGGCAAGAGCTGGGGCGAGTGCAGGAGCTCACTCCGTCACGCGGCGCTTGGGTCTCGAACCTCCAAACCTGCGATCTTCCGATTGACAACCCTGGCATCTTACCCACTGAGCCATCACGCCCCTTACATTTTGTTTTAGCCCCATGCGTAAACAGGAAGGCACAAATCTTCCTGTTGGGCCCTAAGCTTTCAAATTGATCACTTAGTTTCCCTGTTCAAGCTAGAGCTTTACCAGGATGAGAATGGTGTTCCATTAAGTGGATTTTTAAATCCTTTCTGGCTTTGACTGTAGCAATGTGAGAAATTGGAGGATCGTTAAGATTACCTTGCTGTTGTTGAGATTGCGAAATTGTCTTAATCTTCCTAGGCACAGAAGACAAAGCAGGAAGGAAAATAGGGGAAAGATTGTGCCTGAGGCCCCCACCTCTATTCAAAGAAGGATTTTCCAAGTTGGAAAATCATCCTTTGGATGATCATCCTTTGGATGATAAAGGGACTTAGAAATAAACATCTCAAATAACCATGACCTAGCCCCAGGTGCAAGGTCACACAGCCACCCTAGAAACATATTTAAGGATTCCCTTACAAACTTTGCTCAGACTGAAGAAGCTTGTTGGATAAGGAGCAAAACGTTTCCACTGAGAAAATGGAAATCCAGTTGACATGATTCAAGCTACAGACAATTCCACCTGGATGACTGAGAACCTTCATAGACATTCATCACCATTGTAACTGAGTCTATCCACTTTTCTGCTGGTTGTCCTCTTCTTCTCTTTCCTTCTACTGTACCTTTCATAGCATTACAGCCATCTCCAGAGAGCTAGATCTTTACATGTCTGAAGTAGGATAATTTGAGCCTGGTCATTTGTGCCTCGAGTGAGAATTCTGGTTTGATTTGTTCAATGATCCATGTGATTGGTTTCTTGGCTGTCCATGGTATTCTCAGGGGTCTTCTCCAACACCAAAGTTTATAAGATCCATACTCTTCCTATCCTGCTTCTTCAAAGTTCAACTTTTGCTTCCATAGAGTGTCACAGGGAATACCATGGCTTGCACAATTCTGATGTTTGTAGGTATAGACACATCATGGCATTTGAATAAATTTTCCAAATTTCATTCGTTTAAAAAGAATCAAAGATTGGTCAAATTGAGTTCATGTCTTGGCCCCATCCTTTTCTTTGTCATGACCCCTCCCATTACAGGGAATGTAGACCATGTGGACCAATCAAAGGCCAAGTACAAACCTTGGCCTGAAAAAAAGTTGTGCTCTTCTGGTTCAGCTACTCTACTACTCATAGGGAAATAAGTTAATAATGCCCATCATAAACACTGAAAGCCACTTCTCTTTCTGTGAGCTTGATCAAAGAGTTCTATCAACAGGTATTTTCAGCGAGGAACATATTTGTTCTGTCAGAAGGTTGCTTGCCTAGTGCTTCATACATTAGGTATAAACTGACTTCCCCTTGATAACCCCCTTTGAAGGATTGCCAATGTAAAGAAATGAGCAAAGCACAAAGAAAAATATACATCTAAATCAAAGCTTGTTCTTTGGAAAGTTTGGGGAAGCTGAGTGTATGCAGCTTGCAAGAGATCTCTCTCCCTTTTCTGGTAATGCGTTCTCTGAAGCACCACATAATCACATGCAGCTCAATTAATTTTCTGGTTGATCTTGGGGTTTGTTTCGAAGGGAACTAATCAAGCATTCTTCAACTAATCCGCTTTAATCAGGGCAATAACCAACACTCTCAGTATGAATTGGAGCTTTGAAAGAGGTTTTTTTCTACTGAGAGATAGAAGCCAAAAGCTCTCCCTCTGTGTGTGTGTGTGTGTGTGTGTGTGTGTGTGTGTGTGTGTTGCAGTTTGGGGCATTTTCTCATAGTGCTAAGGCATGCTTCTATGGGAGACAGTGTTGCAAAGTGAAAAATGTTTCTCTGGAAAAGTGTTCCAAAGCTATTTCTTTTTTTTTCTTTTCCCCCCTTTTCCTATGGAATGTTTGTCCAATTGCTAAAAGGCTCATGCAATTAATTGCTAACATAATGGATGAATTCTCAAGCTGTGAAAATCTTTGGAGGGGCACCTTGCTTCCCCGGAGCTTTGACCGAAAGCACTCCTTCAAAGTGAAGCAGTAAAGTGAAGTGAAGCCGCACCTTGCTTTTATTCATTAGAGAGGAGTAGCTGCTTCACTTGGCTCTCCCCTGCAACAGAGCTCCTGCACATGTGTAGATGTCCCTGTTACTGAAGCAAAGAGGCTGATGGAGGTGGATCAGTTCTCCTTTGATGAAGCATTGAGGTGGAGAAATTTGCTTCCACAAAGCAAAGGGCCTTATCAAGATGGGCTGCTGCCAATTCACTGTGGCCTAATGAATTCAACACAGATTGGATGAAATGATTCCATTCAAATCCGAACTTAAATTTGTAGTTACCTCCCACCTCTTAAGCTCTGTGTTTATATGTACAGCCCTTCAGGTAAGCTAAAGGTGAGATAAAACAAGAAGATTCACCTGCACAAAGTTCCTGCTTATAGGCACAGAAAATTCCACCATGTTTTGCTGTCCACCACTTTTGCTGGTGTTCATAATTGGTGATAGTGCATGCCAATGGCAAATTTTGGAAGACTTGGATATGGTTTATCCATGCTTCTTCAATTCTCAGATTCACTCTTAAGAAAAGAAGAGGAAAGTATCTTATTGGTAACAGCAGCATACTTATTACCCCTCTAACTATCCCTCCAACTTCATTTTTTAACCACAACCACAGCAGGGTTTTGAATCTGGTTCGTCCTGCACCTTAAATGTTCTTTTTCTTTCCTCTCCCCAATAGGATTTTATTTATTTATAATTCAATTTATATTCACTGCTCCATCTCCCCCTAGGGGGACTCTGGGCGGTTTACAAAAATCAAACAATTAAAATAGCATATAGTAATATTTGTCTATGAAGGTTCTCAGTCATCCAGGTGGAACAGTCTGTGGCTTGAATCATGTCAACTGGATTTCTATTTTCTTAGTGGAAACGTTTCACTCCTTATCCAAGGAGCTTCTTCAGTCTGAGTAAAGTTAGTAAGGGAATCCTTAAATATGTTTCTAGGCTGGCTGTGTGACCTTGCACCTGGGGCTAGGTCATGGTTATTTTTGAGATGTTTGTTTCTAAGTCCCTTTATCATCTAAAGGAGGATCGTTAAGATTACCCTGCTGCTGTTGAGCTTGTGAAATGGTCTTAATCTTCCTAGGCACAGAAGACAAAGCAGGAAGGAAGATAGGGGAAAGGTTATGCCTGAGGCCCCCACCTCTATTCAAGGAAGGATTTTCCAAGTTGGCATGAATGGATTCCTTGACCCCTCTCTCAAACCACCTATCTTCTCTGTCTAAAATGTGAACATTAATGTCCTCAAATGAGTGTCCTTTTTCCTTTAGATGAAGATAAACTGCTGACTCTGGTCCTGTGGTGTTACTTCTCCTGTGTTGGGCCATCCTCCTGTACAAAGGTTGTTTGGTTTCTCCAATGTAGAGTTCAGAGCACTCCTCACTGCACTGGATTGCATACACTACATTGCTTTCCTTGTGTTTTGGAGTTTGATCTTTGGGGTGTACAAGCCTCTGTCTCAGTGTGTTGGTGGGTTTGAAATATACAGGTATGTGGTGTTTGCCAAATATCCGTTTGATCTTTTCAGACACGCCAGCCATGTAAGGAATGACCAGGTTCTTCCGTTTACTCTGAGTCTCAGCCCTATCTGTCGCTGTTTTAGGTCTGGTAGACTTAGATTTGGTGAAGGCCTGTGGATATCCAAATTGGGCCTTCACCAAATCTAAGTCTACCAGACCTAAAACAGCGACAGATAGGGCTGAGACTCAGAGTAAACGGAAGAACCTGGTCATTCCTTACATGGCTGGCGTGTCTGAAAAGATCAAACGGATATTTGGCAAACACCACATACCTGTATATTTCAAACCCACCAACACACTGAGACAGAGGCTTGTACACCCCAAAGATCAAACTCCAAAACACAAGGAAAGCAATGTAGTGTATGCAATCCAGTGCAGTGAGGAGTGCTCTGAACTCTACATTGGAGAAACCAAACAACCTTTGTACAGGAGGATGGCCCAACACAGGAGAAGTAACACCACAGGACCAGAGTCAGCAGTTTATCTTCATCTAAAGGAAAAAGGACACTCATTTGAGGACATTAATGTTCACATTTTAGACAGAGAAGATAGGTGGTTTGAGAGAGGGGTCAAGGAATCCATTCATGCCAACTTGGAAAATCCTTCCTTGAATAGAGGTGGGGGCCTCAGGCATAACCTTTCCCCTATCTTCCTTCCTGCTTTGTCTTCTGTGCCTAGGAAGATTAAGACCATTTCACAAGCTCAACAGCAGCAGGGTAATCTTAACGATCCTCCTTTAGATGATAAAGGGACTTAGAAACAAACATCTCAAAAATAACCATGACCTAGCCCCAGGTGCAAGGTCACACAGCCAGCCTAGAAACATATTTAAGGATTCCCTTACTAACTTTACTCAGACTGAAGAAGCTCCTTGGATAAGGAGTGAAACGTTTCCACTAAGAAAATAGAAATCCAGTTGACATGATTCAAGCCACAGACATATAGTAATATTGTCTTACTCAGCTGCAGTCCTCAATATACTGGGATTCCTTTCCAAATATCAACCCATAGGATCTGAACTCTAAATGCATTTTATTAAATATCTCACCTATCCCCGGGCTGGGCCAATCTAATTGTTCAATCCAAGGGATTAAAGCTAGTTTGGTGTTAAAGTTTGATATATGAAGAGATCATATGTTAGAGGGAGCATTACAAATATTTTTTATTATTTTGCAATCTACCTAGAGAAGTTTTGTTATTGAATGAATGAGTGAATGATATGCTGAAATAAGTTATCTGTTGGGAACCATGAGGAGTCTATTAACACTTCCCACTTGGGGCGATTTTTTTTCCCTTGGGACCTGTCCAGGGTCCTGAAACACCTCTCTGATCACTGTCGATGAAGGTTCTCAGTCATCCAGGTGGAATTGTCTGTAGCTTGAATCATGTCAACTGGATTTCTATTTTCTCAGTGGAAACGTTTCGCTCCTTATCCAAGAAGCTTCTTCAGTCTGAGCAAAGTTAGTAAGGGAATCCTTAAATATGTTTCTAAGGTGGCTGTGTGACCTTGCACCTGGGGCTAGGTCATGGTTATTTGAGATGTTTATTTCTAAGTCCCTTTATCATCTAAAGGAGGATCGTTAAGATTACCATGCTGCTGTTGAGCTTGCGAAATGGTCTTAATCTTCCTAGGCACAGAAGACAAAGCAGGAAGGAAAATAGGGGAAAGATTGTGCCTGAGGCCCCCACCTCTATTCAAGGAAGGATTTTCCAAGTTGGCATAAATGGATTCCTTGACCCCTCTCTCAAACCACCTATCTTCTCTGTCTAAAATGTGAACATTAATGTCCTCAAATGAGTGTCCTTTTTCCTTTAGATGAAGGTAAACTGCTGACTCTGGTCCTGTGGTGTTGCTCCTCCTGTGTTGGGCCATCCTCCTTTGTACAGGGGAGAGGGGTCAAGGAATCCATTTATGCCAACTTGGAAAATCCTTCCTTGAATAGAGGTGGGGGCCTCAGGCACAATCTTTCCCCTATTTTCCTTCCTGCTTTGTCTTCTGTGCCTAGGAAGATTAAGACCATTTCGCAAGCTCAACAGCAGCATGGTAATCTTAACGATCCTCCTTTAGATGATAAAGGGACTTAGAAATAAACATCTCAAATAACCATGACCTAGCCCCAGGTGCAAGGTCACACAGCCACCTTAGAAACATATTTAAGGATTCCCTTACTAACTTTGCTCAGACTGAAGAAGCTTCTTGGATAAGGAGCGAAACGTTTCCACTGAGAAAATAGAAATCCAGTTGACATGATTCAAGCTACAGACTCTCTGATCACTGTTGCTATCCAACGTCTTAATATTTTACACTGGATTTTTCTAACCCAATCTCCTTGTTTTGTATGTTTGCTTCAGAGGTATCCATAGCTGACTTCCTCCACAGGGACTTTAGAAGCATAGAACATGCTTTGTGTTCAGAAGGTCTAGGATAAATCTTTGGCATTTCCAGTAATTCCTGGAAAAGAATCCTGTCTGTAACGTTGGAGTGCTACTGCTAGACTGTGGCTCTCAAAGCTGGGATAGATGAATCACTTGGGAATCAGAGAAGTCCCCCAAACAATGCAAACATTGCTTTCCTTCCTGGTTGGATTTTTCTGAGCTATAAGAAGGAAGGAAAGCTGGATATTGTTGGAAAGAGCATTGGAGAGTGAAAGACTGGACATGCCTACACACCACCTCAAGGGGCGTGGTGGCTCAGCGGGTAAGATGCCAGGCTTGTCGATTGGAAGATCTCAAGTTTGGAGGTTCGAATCCCTAGCCCCGTGTGACGGAATGAGCTCCCGCACTTGCCCCAGCTCTTGCCAACCTAGCAATTCGAAAGCATGCAAATGCAAGTAGATAAATAGGTACCACTTCAGTGGGTAGGTAACAGCGTTCCGTGTACATCATGTTGGCCACATGACCGTGGAAGCGTCTTCGGACAACGCTGGCTCTTCGGCTAAGAAACGGAGATGAGCACTGGCCCCTAGAGTCGGACACGACTGCACAAATGTGCGGGGGGAACCTTTACCTTTTTTTACACACCACCTCATACTGCTCCTGAGGTTTTCACTGAAAATCTCTTCCTCTTTCAAATAAACTTGAAAAGCAAATTTGTTTTCACCAAATTGAATGGGTGGGTTCATGCAACCTGCTTTGGTTGGCTACTGAATTGAGGGTTGTTTTTTTTTTTTGAGGGGGGCTTGTACAATACATTATATCATAATCCAACCAAACAGCCAATACACTAAAGTGCCCTACCCAGCCCCATATCTAACCAGACTTTACAAGAATAGATTCAAGGCATTAAGTCTTTCACTCATTTGGTTAAGTATGCCAACTCAGCCAATGAGAATTGCTAGGAAACAAATGCAGGAGATGATTTCTTCCTGGCCCTGCAGTGCATTAGGTTGATTAATAATTGGAAATCCATGCTGTATAATTTTGGAGTGATGCAATCAGCATTATCTGGCCAAGCCACTGTGATCATTAATACATTCAGCACTTGATTATGTTGACCCCTAACCAGATCCCAGAAGAAAAGTTATTTTTGATAGCTGCCTATTAGTCTAGAATTTGTATTCTCAATACTGCACCTGGTTTTGAACTATGGGGATTTCTAGTCTTCTTGCTTCTAATGTGTTTTAACCAGCATTCTATGCTGGGCAAGATGGGGGGAGCAGGGTAGATGTATGAGCTGGAAAGGGGTGCCTACTCTAGGGTGATAGAGACCATTGATTCCACTACAGCTCTTAATCATGCAACATTGAAATCTAGGAAGCTGGCTTCTACTTAGTCAGACTGCCTATATTCTCAAGCTTGGCCTGTGTTGAACTTAGTATTTTTGTAACTTAGCATGTTGTGGGAATCCAGGCTATTTGGTTAGTTTCAGTGTATTATATGGATCCAGAAATGTTGTGTGAACACAGCACATATATTAAGGTACTTCAGGATTGCTTATCCTAAGGGTGGACAACCTTTATTCCCAGGGCTCCATGCAGACTCCAAGTTCTATTTTTCAGGCCTTGGATCCCTACCTGACCACAACTGTCATCAATCCCCCCCAATCCCCACCACCCAACCGCCCAGAGTCCCCTTGTGGGAGATGGTGCGGTGATAGAAGTCGAAACATGAATAAATGAATAAATTTTAAAGTGAAAACTACAGGAGAACTATACACCGAAACAATTGATTGCTCACTCCTTGCTTACACTGCTAACCAGTATTTCTCTGGCAGTTCTAAACCAGGTCTCTGATTGGCAGTTCCAGGCAGGGCTTTTTCCTGGCTTGTAATCTTCTGCTCTTCTACTCAGAGGACAAAATAAGATTCTAGTCTTCGTGTTCTAAATAAAAGCCTGGTTAAAGTGAAATACAGGAATTAAATGGGACATTTACTGACCTTGATAAGTATCTTGGTGTTGTCAGTTCTGACTCGAGGGTTTAGATGGGGTCTTTCCCAGTGTTATTTGAGATGTGGGAATTGAATCTAAGAACTTTAGCCTTGAAGGCATGTATTCTACCAGTAAGCTAGGGTCATCTAATACAGCATCCAATCATGGACCAGAGGATCTGAACTGAGGTAGGAAGTGTTAAGGTTGCACAATGTCCACCGCCACCCCACCATCCCTGGTGGCATTTCAAGCCTTTCTGTGTGCCCAAATCTTCTGATCTTCTAGAGAAAAAAAAACAGAGAAAGCTCTACATTAGCAGAATTAGCAGCCCAAGTGCAAAGCAAGATCATCACCAAGCAGGACCATGGAAATTTTACATCAGTGAGGTTGGCATTATAAGGAGGGGGATATCCTTGCAGTGATTGTAAGGTGGGACTCTCTGTGGGTGAACGATTAATCAGCATTACAAGGCACTCTCTGAGCTTCTCGCAAGCACAGTGGTTTTGTCATTTTCAAATTTTTATTATTTATGTATTTATTTGTCCCTTTGAGTCAGTGTTGACTCCTAGTGACTGCCTGGACAAGTCCCTGCAGATTTCTTGGCAAGATTTCAGAGTTGGTTTGCCCTTGCCTCCTTTTTCCTAGGGCTGAGAGAGAGGGACTGTCCCAAGGTCACCCAGCTGGCTTTGGGCCTCAGATGGGACTAAACACAGTCTCCCGGTTTCTAGCCTGATGCCTTAACCACTACACCAAACCGGCTCTCTGGCTTTGTCACACTATTAATAAAAAAGGAACATCTCTCAATTTTTCTGAGCCACTTGCAATAGGGATGTGGGGACTGCAGTGCTTGCTTGTGAGTTAAGACAGTAAAACACCTCTACGTCGAAATGGCAAGTACTTAAGAATTCTCAGCTCAGGCGTTTCTGCCCTTCGTCCTCCTCAATGTTACTACCAGAGAGCACTGTCAGATGCAAGAGGGAGGCATTAAAGAAATTTATTAACTTACTAAAACAGAGCTGTCTGTGCTGCTGCTGCTAGGGTAAAGTGGCCAAGCTCATTTTCGCGAAAGTGGAGGGGGGAAAGCCTTGGCACATAACTGCTCTCGTGTCATTCCAGCAGCTTGAACAATATTTAAAAGAGATCCCGTTCAGGCCTGCCACATGTTTATCTCTGGGGCCAGAGGAAGACACGCTGCTTGGATATTTAAGCCCACAAGTTATCGAAATGTGTCCAGTGTCAAGGAGAAAGCATTAGTGGAACATTATTGTCGCTGAGAAATCAGCACAGATATCATCATTCATTAGCCAAATATTGAAGGTGTCAGTGGGCACAAAGCAAACTGCTGGGGTGAAAAATGTATGAAAAAAATGAACAAAGAGTGATGTATTGTTGATGTGTTACCTACAGCCTGTTTGGCTATTTATTAGGGACATTCCTGATTTTTTGGCTTTTCTTAAAAAAAAAGATATTGGCCTTCCTTGTGTCTACGTTTGCCGTTCTGGGTTTATATGTTATTCTGGTGAAGAATGAACTACAGTTTGCAGTTCTTGTTATTTGTAACTTCACATTGTCTGTCCTGTCTGTATCCACTTTGGACCAATTTATCAGTCTGAATTCCTGGGGGTGCTCTCACGTTCCTTTGAAATTTCAAATTTGGGGCAAGCTTAGCTTTAATGTTTTAAAATGTCCTCCTTTCTCCTTATTCCTTGTTTTTTTATAACATCTAGCCAGATGAAGAGTTCTGGAGAATCCAACCCCTCACAATGATTATAATATTTCAGTTCATCTAACAAAAACATTACCCCTATAGATTGGTGATTTATTTTTATGGCCTTTGACTGCCTCTGTTTTCTAGTACCTGTACCAGTTTTGTAGGTTGAGTCCCCTCTAAGGTTACTTAGTGGAATTGGAGTGGTCTTGGCTAGTGGGAAATTCAATATTTTCTTATCTAACCCTCTCTCCCTCTCTGCCATTCCTACTCCAAATGCTCATTCCTCTCTCTTCCCAGGTAAAGGTAGAGATTGCAGGTGTTCTGACAACAAAAATTGTGCCCAGTACCTTGATATCCCCAAATATCTCTGGTGCCAAAAAGAATCTAGGAACGTTCTGTGAGAATGTAGGTATCAAAGAGACCTTCAACTTAGCTTTGCCTGGCATCTAATCAATCTTATTTATTGATTTAAGAAGATGCTGTGATCTCTATTGTCACTTTGGCGGTTCTTCTGGACCTCAAGGCATTTGGCCTGGATTTAACAGCCTGATATTAACAGGTCTACTGGAGTCTCTTGAAGTGAATTTTCAGGAAGTGAAGCAGGTTCAAAGTGTTGATTCCAATGGATCTAAGTTTTAGTCTCTAACCCCAGTTAATCAGATCTGGTGGGTTAGGGAGTTGTGCAGATTCTCTAACTCAGTTCATTAATCTCCATAAAAGTTTAGTCTAAACTAAACTAATTCAGGTTAATTGTATTATGCCAACTACTGGCCAGAAGGTTAACTGTCCTTTCCAAATTCTGATATAGAGGCAGAATCCTAGAGTCACCCTGTACTTTGTGGCCTTTCTATTTTGAGCTACTTTTATTAATTGATGGATAGCACTTCTAATGGTTTGTGGCAATCTGCCCTAATAAAGTATCTGAAGGGCAGGCCATATATCTAAATAGCAATAAATCTTGCAGTGGTGAATGTATTCATGCCCATTATGCAGAATATGATTTTATTTGTTTATTGATTTACTGTATGCTCTTCCAGTTGACCAGTTCAGATAGCTCTGTTTGAGTGTGTGCTCACTGATTTTGGTGCTGATGGGACTTCAGAACATAGGGAATTTGGGATGAATGTTGGGGCAGGGGCTAACTTAATAAACATAATGCCACTCCTCACACATGGCTACTGATGCTGTATTAGCTGGTTCCCAGACTGATAAATAAAAGAAAACACTGTGTAAACAGCCAACTGCAAGCTTCTCTGTTATCAGTGAAAAGACCCACCGGCTCTCTGGTTCATAGGAAGGCAATTAGAAAGAAAATAAAGACGTTTTCATATTTCTTCTTCTTTGCCTTCAAGTCAGTCTTGACTTCTGGACAAGTCCATGCAGTTCTTTAGGCCAGGGGTACCCAACCTTTTTGGCACCACGGACCGGGGCGGTTTTTGTAGGCGGGAGCCAATTGTGCAGACGGGGGGTGGGGTTTGCAGGCGGGATCCAATTGCGCAGACGGGGGCGGGGTTTGCAGGAGGAGCCAATCGCGCAGACCACCACCACTCACCTGCTGTGCGGCCCACTTCCTAACAGGCCGTGGCCCACTAGTGGGCCGCAGCCCACAGGTTGGGGACCCCTGCTTTAGGCAATATTTTCAGAAGTGGTTTGCCGCTGCCTTCTTAGAGTTGAGAGAGAACGTTTGGTCGTAGAAGTCAAGCAGTTGGCTTCTATGCCTAAAGGCAGGACTAGAACTCAGTTTTTCCTGCTCCTAGTCTAGCACCTTAGCCACCAGAGCAAACCTGTCGTAAAGTATATTGAGATACAATGGTTGTAGTTGGGAAATAGTACAGTTTCTTGGAATTCTTGTAACCCCATCCCTTTCATTCCATTAAATCTTGTTAAAGA
Organism: Charina bottae; assembly: GCA_023362775.1. Lineage (NCBI taxonomy): Eukaryota > Metazoa > Chordata > Lepidosauria > Squamata > Charinaidae > Charina > Charina bottae. The sequence continues at coordinate 9,543,526 of JALMGJ010000027.1, read as the reverse complement.
GACTCTGTATCACAGTTAAAAAAGATCACTTTCAGCTTTAAGCAGATGTCAGATAGACTGACAGATATATTATATCTTTAGTGGTGGGTCCTCCTCCTCCTCCTCCTCTTCTTGAAGCATACATTGCTTTATGCCTTGCCTGGGTCTGCATGAAGTACAGCTGGTGACAGTGCAAAGACTTCAGAGTTTTTATGTGTCTCTGAGTTTTAAAGTGATGATGTTCTATCCTACAAAATTGACGGAGAAGGAGAAGAAAGGGGTGTCCAAGGCAGTGAGTTTCCCCTGAAGACATTTAAACAAAAGAGTAATCCAACTGCAGTATCCAAGTCAAGTTTAGATGAACAGAACTATATGAAAAGTAATAATGTGAATGGAGTGATTGTGGTGTAGGCAAGACTCATGGGATCCAGATGTTGGAAGCAAGGTCAACATTCCTGGGTGCAAGGCAACAAGGCAGGTGGTCATGAACTTTCTGTCCAATAAACAGCCTAATGAGTCACGTGTACTTTTATTTCTCAGGCAGTGCCCCCAACTCATTTGGAGCCAATAATTCTCAACTGTCCCACGTTTTCTCTCAGGGAGCCCAGTCTCCTGACCAATGCCCCTGTGATACTAATTTCATTGTGTCCCCACACTATCTGTCCCCTTGCAGCTTTTGAAAGTGGTGTGATAGGTGCTCCAAGCTTGTAGCCATTTGCCCCTTAACCCTCTTTAAGCAAAATAGACACAATTTGGGGAAATTAGGTTTGTGTGTGTGTGTGTGTGTGTGTGTGTGTGTGTGTGTGTTTAACGAGCACAATGGCTCTGCAAGCTTAAAGCAACATTTCACCCCTGATGTCAGCATGTCGAGGTTGTCCAGATCAGGTAACAGAATTCCCAAGAAGACTAGAACTACTGTAGGTTTCATTGAGATAGTCTATAATCACAGAAGCTTGCAAGTCTAATGGTGTTTTTCCACCCCTCCCTCTCATATCCCAGGGAATCAGGGAAGAGCCAATACTAATATTTTCCTTCTCCTTCAGCTCAAAGCATGCTTCTGCACATTTTGTTTTTGTAATGGTTTCTGAATAGTTTCTCCAAGGTCATCTCCATGGTTCCCTACACCAGACCATTCTAAATTTGGTGTATTCCCATTTCAGAAGTGAGTCTGGACACCATCAATGGTCTAGAAGTTGTGGATTGCCCACCCCTGCTTTAGAATGTCTGCATAGAGTAAATTCTCTGCTTATGGGTATTCCTGTTTCCTCAAGGTAGGCAGGGATGATGGAGTGGACATAACTTTATCTGCATTTGGATCTAAGAACCTGTTTTGTAATTGCAATCTAGCAAGCTCACCTTGGCTTGCAGTTCAGAAAAATAAATAAAATATCAGTCAGCTGGATTGCTTTCCTTGTTTCTTGCCACTAAAGTGCAAAAAAAGGATGCTTGAAGAATAATGTATTTGTGAATTCCAGTGTGAATTGACCTGATCTGTTCTTCATGGATTAATGTGCAGATGGAAACATAGTCCTCCGCTGGGTTTTTCACCCTTGAATATTTTGATGTCACTCTTGGTTGAAACAGAGCAGCAAAATGTATTTTAAAAGTGCATATCTTAAAGGGAAAATGCTTTTGAAATGCTTTCTAGAATCCCATCAGAGCTTTTTTTCCCCCCGAATGCAGATTAATATGGAAATCAAATGGAATAGACTTCAATGAATTCAGTCCAGGGGTAAACTACAGGATTTTTGCTGTCACCACTTTATAAAGAACACACCAATTGAACTGGTTTTGAAAGGGGACCAGACAAGTTCATGGAGGACAGGATCTCAATACTGCTTATTGGCTTAGGAATTACAGGCAACATACTGCAACTACTAGTTGTTTAAGAGAAACTGTCAAAGAGGGTAAACCTCCTCCTGTTCTGCAATGAGCTTTCAGAATGCATTGGTTTGGCCACTATGATCGGATCCAGCCGAGCTAATATGGGAAATGACATGTTCAGCTGATAGCCTGGTCTGTTTACCATGAGCTGAAACCCAGCACAGCCCATGTATGTGCCTTGAATCCTAAGAATATAAGAAAAGCCCTTCTAAGTCAGGTCATTGGTCCGTCTGTTCCAGCAGTTGGTGTCTACAGTGGCAAACTGATTCTACTTGGGAGCTCACAAGCCTGAACTGAACATCCTTCCACTCCTGCTTCCCAGCAACCAGGATTTAAGGCCTGGTGCTTGTGATTCCCAAGGCAATAGACAGCTATGGGGACCAGGAGCCACTCAAACTCTGACTCTCCATGAATGTATCCCATCTCCTTTTTAAAGCTACCCCAATTGGCTGCCATTACCACAACTGACCAGAGACATCCATGGGAGGCGGGGGAGGCAGAGGGAGGGCTCCAACATGTCAAGATACAGGTAGTCCTCGCTTAAAAACCATTCATTTAGTGATGGCTCAGACTTACGACGTTGCTGAAAAAACTGACTTGTGACTAGTCCTCACAGTTATGACCGTTGCAGCGTCCCCGCAGTCACGTGATCACAATTTGGGCGCTTGGCAACCGGTTTGCATTTACGATTGTCGCAGCATCCTGCGGTCATGAGATTGCCATTTTTGACCTTCCCAGCCAGCTTCCGGCAAGCAAAATCAATGGGGAACTGCATGATTCTCTTAATGACCACATGGCTCGCTTAATGGCCACGGTGATTCGCTAAACGGCCACCACAAAAAAGATTGTGAAATCAGGTCGGGTTTGCTTAATGACCGCTTCATTTAGCAACTGAAATTTCAGTCCCAATTGTGGTCGTTAAGCAAGGACTACCTGTAGCAGTTGTGGCCATGTGATTGAAGCAAGTTTAGCTTCGGCCCATGGGATTTCGACTGCACAGTTGTAGCTACTACCTTGCCATTTTGACTCCTCTGTGGACATCTCCCAACTGCTGGCAGTGAATGCACAGTTTTACCTTGTGCTGTATGACAGAGTATTACCCTTTGTTGCTTCTCTGTCTCCTTGTCTTTGGTTTCATTGGATGAGCTCAAGTTCTAACCTTAGAACCTTTTCCTCTAAACTCTTAGAGAGGGAGAAAAAGTTCTTTGGCTTTACCTCCCTGATGCCACTCAATGGTATTATTTCACTCATTTATTTATTACATTTAATACCACCTGTGATCCCAAGGTTCTAAGGGGGTTGCGGTAATGAAACATAAAAAATCAAGACAACCACAGTCAAAAAATCAAAATTCTATCATTAGAGAATCATACAAATATAGTACAGTTCTCCATTTTAGGCACCATGCATGATTGTAGACCCTCCAGGACAGGTCTGTGTTTTGTAGGTTCTGGAAGGCTAAAACCGTGCCAATTATAGGCATTGCCACAGAAAAATAGATCCTATCATATGTACCTCATGGAAGTGTGAGACTACCAGAAATTTCTCTTGGGATGAATTAGTTAGGCAGGGTAATTTATTTATTTATTTATTTATTTATTTATTTATTTAATAATTTATCAAATTTATCACCGCCCATCTCTACCGTAGTAGACTCTGGGCGGTTTACAATAAATATTAAAAATTAAAAAAGCTATAAATCGTTAAAATATAATATCATAATAAATAGAAATATAAAAAATCCAGAGGATGGTAAGATCATAAAAGGAGGTTATTACTAAGCTAACCACCCCCAGGAGGAACTATCCCTTCCTTTGTCCCAAGCCAGGCGGCAGAACCAGGTTTTTAAAGATTTCTGGAAAGCCAGGAGGGCGGGCGCCTGCCTCACCTCCGGGGGCAAGATATTCCACAGGGCGGGCGCTATCGCAGAGAAGGCACGCCTCCTGGACCCCGCTAGATGGAATTCTTTTATTGACGGGGTCCATAGCATGCCCTCCCTGCATGACCGGGTGGGGCGGGTAGATGTAATCAGGATGAGACGGTCCCTCAGATACCCTGGTCCCATGCCATGTAGGACTTTAAAGGTGATTACCAACACCTTGAATTGGACCCGGAAGCAAACTGGTACCCAATGCAGCTCGCGGAGCAGTGGTGTTACATGTGCTGATCTTATCACACCCGTAACTGCTCGAGTGGCTGCATTTTGGACCAGCTGAAGCTTCCGGATACTCTTCAAGGGTAGCCCCATGTAGAGCGTGTTGCAATAATCTATATGAGAGATGACAAGGGCATGAGTGACTGTTTGGAGGGCCTCTCGATCCAGGAAGGGGCGCAACTGGCACACAACCCGAAGCTGTGCAAAGGCCCTCCTGGCCACGACTGCCACCTGCTCTTCGAGCAGGAGTTGTGAGTCCAGGAGGACCCCCAAGCTCCGGACTGAATCTGAACGGGGCAGTGCCACCCCATCCAGAGTTAAAGATGACAGCTTCCTAGAGGCCGAGGCGCCATCAATCCATAGCCACTCCATCTTACCAGGGTTCAGTTGAAGCCTGTTGTTCCCCATCCAGGCCCCTACAGCCCCTAGGCACTGAGATAGGGTGTCAACTGCAACACTTACTTCACCCGGCATGGAGGTATACAATTGAGTATCATCAGCATATTGGTGATACTTCATCCCGTGATGACGGATGATCTCGCCCAGCGGCTTCACGTAGATGTTAAATAGGAGAGGAGAGAGAACCGAACCCTGCGGCACCCCACACAGGAGGGGTCGAGGGTCGGTTCTCTCCTCCCCTATTACCACCGATTGTGAGCGGCCCTGGAGGAAGGAGGCGAACCAGCGCAAAACTACGCCGCCCACCCCCAACTCCATGAGTCGCTCCAAAAGGATACCGTGGTCAACGGTATCGAAAGCTCCAGTTGGAGAAGGTGGTTCTGAAGATACTGGGTGCCAAGCCAGTAGAATTTTGCATGCCTCCATCATGCCTCCCCATACCTTTCTGTTCCAAGTTAAAGAGCCCCAGTTGCTGTGGTCTTTCCTTAAGGAGAGGTACTCCAGACCTCTCATCCTTTTAATAACCTATTGTTGCACCTTTTCCTCTATAATATCTTTGTGAAGGTGCATGGACCAGAATGCTAGCGTGGTCTCATTACTGATACGCGTAAGGGCATGATGTAATGGTATGTGTGAAGACCTTGGCAGACGGGATGAAGAGATGCTTCCAAGGGAACAGTCAGATAAGAAAAGGCATAGCCCACAGCTGCATAGTGGGTGGAGCAAGAGGCTCAGAAGGGACCCTCCCTAGTTTCTCGGGCTATAAAGCAGATGGCAGGAGAATTGTACTTTCAGACTTGCAAGATTCTGTTAATGTAGCCTTACAATAAAGTAGAATTAGCTCATCTGGTTGTGTTTCCTATCTGGTCTACCTGGGAAGGCTGACACATAATTGTAGTTATAGTTCTACTTTCTCTTTCCTTCCTGGTGATTCCAAACATGGAATTTACCTTTTCTTCAGCAGCTACACACTGGGGTGTCTCTATGTGAAGAGCTGGTCCTCTCTCTGAAGGCCTGTCCAGTCCAGGTCTGGTTCAGAGACAAGGATACATAAGATGGGAGGATGATGGCCTTGAAGTTCCCTCTCCACTGTTGGATACACTGGCTTAGGAAACTTTGTAGTACAAACACAACTATAGTGAGCAGTTTTATATTGCTTTTTTGGTGGTAACTAATATTTCCAAATTTAAACATGTACTTGCACATTAGCATATGCAAATTTCAGGCCTGGGATTCTTTTGTTCTATTAATACTATTGTTATTTGCACATTGTCTACCAGATAGTTGTGATAAACAAAAGTATCAAATCCTTCCTGAGGATCTAGGATAGCTAAAGATACCATCGTAATATATATATACAGTATATCCTCATCCTCATTCTCTTCAGGTGAGGCAGGCATGGTTACTATGGTTCATACTTCTGTGTTTTTTGTATAAGCCATTTAAATTTTTGGCTAGCCTTTCTTCCTCTGTCTCTCTCCAGGTGTAAAGAGCTTAAATATGCAAAGGAACTCCCACAGCTTTCTATTATTTTTATCTTTGTCAACGAGGCACTTTCAGTCATCCTCCGTTCGGTGCACAGCGCTGTAAATCACACTCCAGCTCACCTCTTGAAGGAGATCATCCTTGTAGATGACAACAGTGATGAAGGTATGAAGCTCAATTTTTAGGGGCAGGGGAAGACAAAGCAGGCAGGACACTTATGAAACATTCATTATTTATTTATTTGAACAATATTGGTAGCCTGCTGGAGTCCTGACCGACTCTGGGTGAGGAAGAACAAAACACACATTACAGAAATTAAAAATAAATACAAAAAGTTAAAGCAATATTACAATCAAACTTCCTACGTTAGATACCTACAATCAACTAATAGCAAAAGCATGATGGAATTACCCTGATTTTGCTTGCTCATGGAATGGAAGGAGGATTGGGACCACTTATATCTCTGGGGGAAGTGTGTTTCATGATGTGGGGGGGGGGGCACCACAGAGACAGTCTGTCATCTAGTCTATCCCCATGTACTTCTCAAGGAGAAAGGACTCTGAATAGGTCTTCTCTAGATGAGTGAGTGCCCAAAATTTCTTGTATTACTTGCTTTTACTATTCTTGTTCAATTTGATGGGGAAATATGTCCCACCACCACCAACCAAAGAACATTTTTGCAAAATTCTCGTCCTTACTTCAGTAATAAGGTGTGATACCCTGTCTTTATAGTAATCGGAGTCTTTGCTTTGAACTCTTTAAATTGATTCTATTTGAAAGCTCATTTGGTGCAAACACTGAATCTTTGAACTGATTTCTTGGCAACTGGTTTTATTCAATGCATTAAATCAATTAAGCCATTTCAGATGAAGATTCAATTGGAAAGGACAATTTCATTAAATTGCCTTCAAATTAAACCTTTGAATCAAAGCTTCACATTGGCCTAGTTTTTAGTTTTTCTTTTCTTTTTGGCTAGGAAGCAGAAGGAATCAGAGAGGCGAGGGTCTATACTTCACCTGTTTTTTTGTAGCTTTCTCATTCCTGTTGTATTCTTCCTAAACCAGTGGAGAGTTTTCAGTTATTTGACTCTAATGATAGGTAGCTGCTAGATTTCTTTTGCTCTGGTCCTTACAAGTTCACATGTTCTCCTTGTTTCTTTATGAAGGCAAATCATGTTTTGGAAGTCACTGGAGTCTTCAGCCCAGTGGTGTGCTGGAGTCAGCTGGTGTGCGCCGATTGTTAAATTTTTGGAAATTTTATGAGCCAGTTGAAAGCAGAGTTGAGCCCCAAAGCCTAGCGCATGATCACCTGTTTGGCAGCTCGCACCGTAGCACAGCAGCAGCAATGAAGGCGGCAAAGCTAGCTGTTAAATATTTATCAGCACGCTACTGCTTCAGCCTATCCTACATCCCTACTCTGTCAAACATTGGGATTGTCTCATATCAAACCAATAAGAAAAGAAGCAACAGCTTTATGAGAGTTAAATGTTGAGGTGCTGTCTGGTTAAGATGATTCCTGATGACTTCATGAACACACCTGGGTCATTTTATTGGCAGCCATGGAAGAGATTTGCCATTGCCTTCTGAGAGTTTTTCTTTTTAAACTTTCCAATCTAGTCTACAGCTCTGAGATTTGCTCATAGTCTTCCATCTCTATAGAAGTTAGGTTTGATCTTGCCTAGCATTTTCAAGGTCAGCCAAGTTTTAAGCCGCTACCTCTTTGAAGTATCTCAAAAGACTCCATTACAAAAGTACACACCTCACTCTGTCAAAATTAGATTTTTTAAAGTGTAAAAATACATCATATTCAGCTGCTTTGATTTAGAAGGGTTGTGGTTGGCTTGTGTGCCTATGTATTATATCTTTCCTTTCCACTTCAGAATACAGTACAGGTAGTCCTCACTGAATGACCACAACTGAGACCGGCATTTCGGTTGCTAAGCGAAGCGGTCATTAAATGAATCCAAGCTGATTCTACAACCTTTTTTGTGGTGGTCGTTAAGCGAATCATGTGGTTCCCCATTGATTTTACTTGCCAGAAGCTGGCCAGGAAGGTTAAAAATGGTGATCATGTGACCACAGTATGCTGCAACAGTCATAAATATGAACTGGTTGCCAAGCACCCAAATTGTGATCATGTGACTATGAGGATGCTGCAATGGTAATAAGCATGAGGACTGGTCATAAGTCGGTTTTTTCAGGACCATCTTAAATCTGAACCATCACTAAACAAATGGTCATTAAGTGAGGACTACCTGTATGTATGTGCACATGTGTGTGCATACCTGGATATGATGAAAACAGGACTCGACCCAGCATGACTTGATATGTACTTTGAAGAATAGACATACAGAACAGAAGCAGTAGCTATTCAGTCTTTTTACTTGACATTTTCTCAGTCTGACCCCAAGAGGTCTACTGGCCCTTGGTTCTACAGTACATTTACTTGCAGTCAAGCCTACTTTGCTGCTTATGTCTAAAGCACATGGCTCTTGCAAGCATATTTACTAGCCAAAGTGGATGGGGGGGAGGAAAGGGAGAAAGGAAGGGCGGAGGGAATGGCAAATTTTATGAAATGATACAGTGAGAGGCTGAGAGAGCCCACAGTTCTTCTAAAAAGAGAAAAAGCCAAAAAGATTTCTGGAGGGATGCGCTGTCCAAATGTCCAAAGGGACATTTTCCTCATCTATTGGTTTAAAAAAAGTCAGTGCTAATTTCAGAATCACTGTTCCCAACCCAGTATTCCAGGGGTGGATAACTTTGTGATAGTTCAAGCTGCCCTTAAGAGTTTGGAGGAAGGAAAGAATTGACCTATGCAGGGTGATTATGCTAGGCAGACAAGGCCCTGTTTCAGGCAGTGTTGGGCTTCAGGGTTTAGTGACTGTGGTCTAGACAACAGATTTCCAGACATTTCGCCGGCAACCCTGGCTGGCATCTTCAGAGGCAAGGTGCTCTGCTACACCTTGCCTTTGAAGATGCCAGCCAGGGTTGCCAGCGAAACATGTTGTCTAAACCATGGTCACTAAACCCTGAAGCCCAACACTGCACAACAGATACTGTCCGTGAAAGCCTACACCATTACAAGGCCCTGATCTTTTTTGGTAAACCTTTTTTAGGCTTATACTCTGGTTCTGTTTTTCCTGGAGTGAGGAAATGGTTAAAAACCTTGGCGTTGATTTTTAGACACTGATGCTAGTGAGGGCTCCAGGATCCTCCCCCCACCCCCCCCCCCCACCTGCCCCAAAAGGGAGTTCAGGTTGCCTACACACACTGGGAGACAGTGAAATCCTTTGGGATGAGACTCTATTTCATTGAAGCTGAGAGATCTAAAAAAACTATCCATTAATTCCTCTAGACGTGGATCTGGGATTTTCACTCCCAGAGGGATCCACGGTAAAATAAATATATTTATGGCTAAAGTTGGGCTCATGGTCATATTTTCCCTCAGAAGCCCTGGAGGATTGAGATGAATGAACAAGGGAGCAAAATGATTGTTTCCAACTTAACCATTAAAAAGCCCAGGGTGCTTCTAGCAATCCCTGTCTCTTAGCTGAGTTCCTTCTTCAGCGCTTTCTGACTACAAGTTGCTGTATGTTTACAGAGCAAATCTAGCAAGCATCAGAGAAGGAATGAAAACTATAGGCCACAGCTTTCCAAACTGTGTGTCACGACACTTTAGTGTGTCGCGACACACAGTCTGGTGTGTCGCCACACAACCCGGAAGCGGCAGTGGGGGTGTATATGGCGGTGGCGGCAGTGGCGTGCCATCAGCGCTTCCATGTTTTAGCGGAGGCCGCCGCCGTGGCCACCACCGCCATTCATGCCCCTGCCCCCGCGTGCCCCCCCACACTGCCGCCGTGCATGCCCCCACCTGCACCCCCGCGCGGCCGCTGCCGCTGTTGGTGTGTCACCAATGGCGGCACTTTGGGAAGCACTGCTATAGGCAAGACCTTGCTACTATTGTAAATGTTCTAGACCATTTAAAATGTAAGCAAAAATGAAAGAGATTCTTCAGCCACCTTGCACATTTAAAATAAATGTAATCTCCAGCTTACTTTTTTTTAAAAATATTCTTACTATATAAATAGCCTTAGGTTTTTTAAAAATCAGATAACTATTCTGTTAAAGGAGGTTGTTATACAACATGGATTTTTGAGGATCCTCATGACCTTAGTAATCTATTGAAACTTGCCTGCCAAAAACAACATAGATCTGGGTTTCTCAACCAGGGTTCCGTGGCACCCTAGGGTTCCATGAGAGGTCACTAGGGGTTCCCTGGGAGATCACAATTTATTTAAAAAATTATTTCAAATTCGAGCAACTTCACATTAAAGAGGTAAGTAAGAACACTGTTACTTACCTCTTTAATGTGAAGTTGCTCGAATTTGAAATAATTTTTTAAATAAATTGTGATCTCCCAGGGAACCCCTAGTGACCTCTCATGGAACCCTAGGGTGCCACGGAACCCTGGTTGAGAAACCCAGAACACTGTTGGTGGCTCAGTGGGTAAGACGCCAGGCTTGTCCATCGCAAGTTTGGAGGTTCGAATCCCTAGCCCTGCGTGCGGAGTGAGCTCCCGCACTAGCTCCAGCTCTTGCCAACCTAGCAATTCGAAAGCATGCAAATGCAAGTAGATGAATAGGTACCACTTCGGTGGGTAGGTAACAGCGTTCCGCGCGTGTCATGCAGCCACATGACCGTGGAAGCATCTTCAGACAACGCTGGCTCTTTGGCTAACAAACGGAGATGAGCACCGGCCCCTAGAGTCGGACACGACTGCACAAATGTGCGGGGGGTACCTTTACCTTTACCTTAAGAACACTGTTAATGCATATATACAGGCCTACCCATGAAACAAATATACTAATTTTGCAACTTCTGGCTTATATTTGAGCCTGAATGTGCAGGGGTTCCCCGAGGCCTGAAAGCAAGACCAATTGAGATCCATGGGGTTTCCCCCCAGATAAGTGAACCCAGTAGTAGATACTCAGGCCCCATTCAATGCTCAGGCTTTGCAGTCTGGACGTTACAACTGCAGAGATATATTCTGTTGTTTTCAACTCCAGATAGAAGGAATCTTCTTGTTAAAGGAAAACTATGAGTCTTCTGGCATCTTAAAGATGAACAAATTTATGATGGTTTATGTTTTCATGGTCTATAGCCATCATGGAACATTATATAATGCATGGAACATTATACTGAAAGAGGATTATATAGGCACCCTTGTTTGGAAGGAGAAAAATATATAAAAAGCAAAATCAGAAAGGAATGGAATGGAATGGAATGGAGCTCTAGGAAATGACAGTTATGTAGGGAAGAGCATCCCTCACAAAACGGTTTTTGAATGTGACACAAACTTCTGCATGGGCTTTTGGCCAATCATGCTTGTATCCTATTTCAGATCTTCACGGTAAAGCAGAACGATTTTTGGAAGAAGTGTTTCACATACAGCTGTGGAAGGCAGGATTATATGGGCACCCATACCCTGCAAGCTCCTTAAATCCTAAACATATGTGCAGGGACAAAATAGTAAGGGATTTTAAAGTCATTGAATCCAATTTTGTGCTTATTGTTATTGTTGTTTAACTGGGTCGTATTCCCTAACAGATACGACCCAGTTAAAATACTTCCAGTGAAGCAAGACTGTTCCACAGACAAGTACTTATTGTTAGACCATTTCTGTTAAGGTCATGTTAAAAACTTGTTTTCTTCCATTTTCCACGGATGGAAATTCTAATCCATGTGAAGTGTCAGAGAGCAAATCTAGATTCTTGTTTGTAGCTTCAGAGGCATTTCACTTTTCTTAGGCGGAGAATTTCTTCCAAGATGGAATGTACTACAGTGCAAACTTGTAGAGCCTGAAAACAAAAATCCTCTTCTTTGAAATCTGGAAGAAGGAGTGGAAAATACAGAGAGAACAGGCTCCAACCAACTCCAATTTGACCTTACATGAATTGTGTTGCATATTTGCAATTTGTGTTGCATTAATTCACTGCTTCGTGCGCATAACCGAGACCTGGAGTTTGATTATAGGAAGTGTTTGGATCAGGGCTTTCCAAAATTTTCCTGCGGCGACACACCAACCGCCATTGGTGTGTCGCCGCAGGAAAACCCAGAAGTGCTGCCATTGCGGCAGCGCGCAAAAACCCGGAAGCGCTGCTGCCGCTTTCAGGTTTTTCCATGCCACCGTTGGTGTGTCGCTGCGGGAAAACCCGGAAGCGCTGATGATGATCAGCGCTTCCGGGTTGTGTGGCGACACGCCAGACTGTATGTGACGACACACTTTTGTGTCGCGACACACAGTTTGGAAAGCTCTGGTTTGGATAGTCAGTCTGGACCCATGGGAACCTATGTGCCTACTGACAGACCCCCTAACTTTTTAATATTCTTCTAATCAAAGAATTAATCTTCTTTTAATCAATTTTTTTAAAAATACTGTATATTTAAAATTAACTAGGAATCTGACATCTTGCCCAGCCTTCATAGCATTCTGCAACGTATCTGGTCTCCATGAGGGTCCCACTGGGACAGTAGAAAGTAAGAGGAAAATGGTGTGAAGGGAAAAAATGTATTTTTCATTGTCCTAAAAGGTCCGACATGTTTGTGCTACAGTACTGGGTTGGTGGAAAATATCCTCCTGATCAAATGTTTGCCTCCTGATCAATAGGTATATTGAGCTCCACCAAGGCAGCCATTTTCTAAATGGACTGCTCTCCCATGACAGCCATTTTGGGAGTGTGCCCACCCCAGTCTTTCAAAAATGCCAGATGTTTTCGCCCTGTTTTGGATAGCCAACAGAACATGCATGGCATTTCTGTTGCTTCTGCTGCAGCCACAGGCAGCTCTAAATCTGATCCACTGTTGGCTTGTGGATCCTGGCTGATGAATCAAAGAGAAAAGCTCTCAGCATTTAAAAGAAGTTTCCCCCTTTTAATACCTAGAACTCCACAAAAACTCTGAAGGAGACTACAACATACTTATCATTTCATTCCTTTCTAAATGTGTGCAGGTTTAACAAAATAATCAATTAAACTCATCTGATATACCTGACTAAGATTTCTTTTATTGGCGATGGCTGTCATAAAATGACTATAATAAGATTCTTTTCCTCCCCCACTTCTCCACTTTACTGAAACTTAATTGAACTTTAATGAAATGGCACAATGGATGTCCTTGTACATTTTCGGAAGAGCTGAAACCTAGATCAGTTTTTTATTTATTTATTATTTAAATTTATATAACCGCCCATCTCCCCCAACCGGGGGACTCTGGGCGGTTTACTATAAAATCAATAGTTAAAAATATAAACATGAAATTACAAATCCAGTATAATAGAATAAATAAGTATAAAATCCAAGGGCTAATAGATCTCAAATAATAGGGAGGGAACTATGGCACCAGCCACCTCCAGAAGGAGCTATTGCCTTTCCCATCCCATCCCAGGCAAGGCGGCAGAACCAGGTCTTCAAATTCTTCCGGAAGGCCGGGAGCAAGGAAACCCACCTCAGCTCCCGGGGCAAGATATTCCAAGGGATGGGCGCGACTGCAGAGAAGGCCCACCTCCTGGACCCCGCTAGATGGAATTCCTTTGCTGATGGGGTCCGTAGCATGCCCTCTCTGCATGACCGGGTGGGGCGGGTCGATAACATGGGGATAAGACGGTCCTTCAGGTATTCTGGTCCCATGCCATGTAGGGCTTTAAAGGTGATAACCATGACCTTGAATTGGACCTGGAAGCAAACTGGTACCCAATGCAGCTTGTGCAGCAGTGGTATCACATGTGCCGATTTTACGGCACCAATAACTGTCTGTGTGGCTGCATTCTGGGCCAGCTGAAGGTTCCAGATACTCTTCAAGGGTAGCCCCATGTAGAGCACATTGCAATAGTCTATATGGGACATGACAAGGTCATGAGTGACTGTTTGAAAGGAATCTCTGAGTTTTTCCCTTCTGTTTGGACAGAGTGGGACTGGAAAGGGGCATTGGGTAGATTGTTTTTTATGTCTCATCAGGTAGCAGCATTTTGCCAACCTTCCAGGGCTCAGAAACTAAGGGCTGGACCCAGCTGGACCTTGGATGGAAGACCACTAGGAAATCCTCAGGGTGTAGACTAGACTAAGAATCCAGAAAGAATCTCAGAAGATGGCAATGTCAAACCACTTCCACATTGTTGTCAAGTAAACTACACTGACAGGTCCATGTACCTCCCAGGAGTTGAGCTTGACTTGAGGGAGTCTTTATAGTGTCTATTCATCAAACCATGATTGAGGAAACCATGATATAATGCAATGTGGGAACTAAGTGGTTAAACTGAAAGTTTTCTTCCTTCTCAGACAGAGATGTTTTCCATCACATGCTACCCAATCTTTTTAACTTTGAGTAACTTTTGACCTTGAGCCTAGTATTCCAAAAAAGTTGAAAGATTAGAACATAAATCTGGGCTGAAATTAACTTTACCAGGCATGACAATGGAACCAGAGTCATTAAAAAAAGCCCCTCTAATGGCCTTTCTCCAATAATCTCACTTCTAATTTTTATTTCATTTTTTAGAACGGTCTTTATAGCAGCTGGCTGGCTGCCATGATGTGAATCTAAATGTCAGTAATCCTATAGTGATTTCTCCTATATTTTACATCTGGACATTTAAGGATTTTCTTTTCTCTTTTGGGCAAGGAATATAAATGGCTGGGGAATCATATTGTCCAGATATTTAATGCCAAACAAGAAGGTTATTTCCTTGCCCTTTCTCCTTCTCCTTCTCCTTCTCCTTCTCCTTCTCCTTCTCCTTCTCCTTCTCCTTCTCCTTCTCCATGAAAACACTAGCTGCTTCAGGAAGACAAAAATGAGAAGGAGGATCTAACATGTACAGACTGCCAAAGGAATGAAAAGAATGGGATGCCTTGAACAAAAACTTCCTTTGATTTATAGCCTCACTCAAACTAGCAACATCTTTCCAGATTATTGAATGAAAAACATGCTTCTGTCCATGTGGCAACTGTAGCCACAGTGAATCACTTTGCTGTGATGCTGATAATTGGTGAGTTGGTTATGGTCAGCTCATCAAATCTTTCACCTTGGAACACATTGACACTTTTAACAGGTTCAAGGAAAATCACATTTTGTACATTCCACAGTAGTGTGGTGTGCAGTGGAACATCCATATATTTTATAGATATTATAATCAGCTCATATATTAATTTTAAGTTTTCCAATATAAGTATAGGTTAAACCCTCTTGACAGTGTCAAATAGGGTTATTAATTTCTAGCTTCTTGGACAAGCATTGTTTTATTTTCCATTCGAGTGTTCTAAGTTGCTATCTGTATTCTACCTCATTGCCTTAAAATGACAACTGAATTGATGTCCAAATCCTGTAAGAAGATGACATTTCAATTCATTTCAATTCAGAAATTTCAATACAGCTATTATGATCTCAGAAAATTGGTGCTTCAAACTATGGTATGTCCAAGGTCAGCAGAACGTGTGACTGGGAAACTAACCAGAACAAGAAATCATAAACTGAACTTTGTGCTCATTCTATAAGATTTGATGTGATGTCTAAATCATTAGACAATAGTTGCTGGCCATTGCTGTCAGCATCCTGAGATTCTTGCATCATAGAAACAGGTACAGAAATAGCTACAGTCCTTACACCATAGCTTTCCAAACTGTGTGTCGCGACACTTTAGTGTGTCACAACACACAGTTTAGTGCATCGTGAAGCGGGGGGTGCACGCAGTGGTGGTGTGCATGGCGGCAGCGGCAGCAACAATGGCAGCAGCACGCCATCAGCGCTTCCGCATTTTAATGAGGCTGCCGCTGCTGCCACTGTCACCATGCACGCTGCCGCACGCCCCCCGCACCCCCCGCACCGCCGCCGTACACGCCCCCGCCCCCACGCGTGCCCCTGCGCCGCCGCTGCCGCCGTTGGTGTGTCACCAGTGGTGGCAGTTTGGAAAGCACTGCCTTACACTGTATGTTGTAGATAACTCCTGTTTTAGTAGCAGCCACTATGTAGGAGAGACTGGCAGAAGACTAGCAGAACGCATCCACGAACACCAACTACCAGTCAGAAGACACGATGAAAACTCTTTAATCTCACAACACATGGACAGACTTAATCATACTTTCAACTGGGAAACTGTGAGCATCTTAAACCAAGCCAAATCCAAAAATGCTAGAGTATTCCTGGAAGCTAGGCACTCAGACAAGCAGCCATCAACAGACACATAGAGGTAAACACCATTTACATACCATTCATAAGAGACAATAGAAAAGCCAGAAGACCAGAACACCTCCTTGCCAGCAATCAACAACCAGATAGGCAAGGATTAACACCAAGATTAGCACCAGAGGAACAATCAAACAGCTCAATATACCCTAATCAAGGAACTATTAACTCAGTCAATTAACCAAGCAGCAGAAAACAGCCCAATCAAGGAACTCCTAAGGGGAGAACAACACCTCCATCAACACAAGCAGGACAAGCCATGGTATATAAACAGAGAATACATCCCACTCCCTTTTCGCACTGAAGATGTTGCCTAGTCTGGGAATGAAATGTCTGCAAAAAACAACAAGGCTCAGAGAGCACCAAGGACTCCACAGTTCAACCCTGAGCTACAAATATTCTCTTTGATTGGTACTTAGTTAGCTGCTTTCTGGTTGCACTCCCAAAAATGTTTAATTGTGTCAAAACAAGTAAGGGGTAGAATTTGTGATAACTCCAAAAAGGAAAATAACCCAGTTAATTAATCCAGTCAGCTATCCCAAGGGGTTAGATTTAGCCCTAAATGAGGGCTACCAGATCTGGACTGCAAAAATCCAGATGACCACCAGACAACAGGAGGAGTTTCTCAATCTAGTCTAGTTGCCCTATCTAAACAGACTTAATCTTGTATAAAGTTAAGCTAATTCCCTCTGGTCCAACATATCATGAGAAATGTTGTTGTATAGTTAACCAAACCTTTTCTTTCCTAAGATCCATACCTCACCATAGAGAGCCCTCTACAAAGTCTTGGGAGCTCTGCAAGTCTTAAGATACTATTTAACCCCTTTCACCCAACTCCAAAATCCCCAAATAAATGAACCAAAAAAAAAAGTTCTGAATATTTTGGTCCCATCTCCTCAAGGGTGCCCCAGGGTCTACCAAAGTGGTCATCCACCTCTGCTTGAGCAAATCCTGATCCTAAGCTATTTGCCAGTGTAACTCAGTTGATCAACTGAGACAACATCCAAGTGTCAGATGAAGAATGTTTTGGTAGCTGGGAACTGCACTTTTTAGGGCAGAAAGTCACAGAGGGTGGGACAAAGATGCAAAAAAGGGCAGGACCACACCTTCCGAGAGTGGATCCTTTTGAAGATTCCTGCCTCCTTCAGGATAGGCTACCATATTCTTTTGTTTCCTTTCTCAAAATGATGGGAAGCCATCCTACAGATCTTTAGTAGTTGCGATCACAGTGGATTTGGGGAACCTCAGAAAAGATGATAGAGAGGTTCTTTAATTACCTACTGTGAACTAGGCACCCAAGCTTCTTGTATCTGGTCAGTTGTTTTCTCCTTCTAGAAGAGCTGAAGGCACCATTGGAAGAATATGTCAACAAGCGATATCCAGGCCTGGTGAAGGTAATCCGCAACCAGAAAAGAGAGGGCCTGATCCGAGCTCGCATTGAAGGCTGGAAAGTGGCATCAGGGCAGATCACAGGCTTCTTTGATGCTCACGTGGAGTTCACCGCAGGCTGGTAGGTGACCATGTAAGATGTGCTGTTTTAATTCTTCAGCGTTAGCTCATTTCTACTCATCTTGCATTGAGCTTGTCTGTTTTTGGTTTCACAGAAGTGCCTTATCTGTTTTACAATTCTTTTTATTAAACCGAAGGGGACCAAAAGGAAACAAAATTGCAGACATCAATCTGACTTCATTTCAGAGGTGACAAGACAATCTCTATATTTTGACCGAAGGTTATTGCTGTAGAGTATGTTTCTGTTTACTTGTACTTATGTTTTCCCTTCTCTATTAATAAGACTTTGCAATGCAAGGAATGAGAAATATTGTACAATGCTGTCCTTCCATACATGCACACACATTCAGCTTTCTAGGCTGCCAAGCTCCAAGTGATATAGACAGTTTTGTTGGTGAATAGTCCTAATTGAAGCCTTTATCATGAAATGAAAAAAAGAAATAGTTTGGGTATGGATATAATATAGCAGTTGAAAGATTTTGACTGTGAATCTGAAAATTTGTTGTTTAAATCTCATCTCTTTCATCAAGTCAAGAGGTACCAAGTGTTTTCTCAACCATAATCTCCATTTCTGAAATATGATACTAATAATATTATTTTGTTATACTTGTAACAGGAAGATAACAGTTAGTGGTACTAATCATATCCCTCCAGATATTAGGGTAGAAACTTTTATTTTCTTTCTAACAGCCTTCCTACGATCAAGTAAGGAGGTGGGTCTCTTCAATGATCTGGAGGCTAGCTCTTTCCGTAATGATCTTCTGAACCTTTATCAGCTTTGGGAACTACTTTTATACCTAGTTAGGCTTTCAGACATGGTACACTGGGCTAAAATGGGGCTGGATCATTTGTGGTTCAGGGTGTTGTGAGAACTGAACGTTATCTTCATGTAAACCAGACCATCAGTCAAGGTATATTTGGACAAAATAAATAGTGTCTACTCCAAAATTCATCTTGCTCCAACCCTCCTGGCCTTCATCAAGGTCTTAAAGACCTGGTTCTTCCTCCAGATGCTGGATGACAATGTCTTATGGACCTGTTGGTATTGCATACATACAGTACATACATACATACATAAAATATACTGTATATTATATTTTTTATTTTTATGTTTATATTTATATGTTGTGTTTGTATTTATATTTTATATACTATTTATGGTTATTGTTTTTAACTTGTTAGCTTTATTGTAAACTGCCCAGAGTCTGCGAGGAGATGGGCGGTGGCAAAATTTAATAAATAAATAAATATATAATTTTTCAAATTTTGCCTATATATATATATATATATATATATATCTCAAATATATATATATCTCAAATATATATATATATATATATATCTCAAATATATATATATATATATATATATATATATATCTCAAATATATAGATATATATATCTCAAATATATATATATATCTATATATATATCTCAAATATATATATATATATATATCTCAAATATATAGATATATATATATATATCAAATATATAGATATATATATATATATCAAATATATAGATATATCATATATCTATATATCTATATATCTATATATCTATATATCTATATATCTATATCTATATCTATATCTATATCTATATCTATATCTATATCTATATCTATATCTATATCTATATATATATATATATATATATATATATGGTGTTGGATCCCTGGTACATTATGTTTTATTTTACTGTCTTTTATTATTTTTATCATTTTTCTAAATTTTTCTAAATTTTCTAAATTTTTCTAAATTTGATGTTTCTAACTTTTGTTAACTGCCCAGAGTTGCTTGGCAGGTATGCAACCATATAAAATGAATGAATGAATGAATGAATGAATGAATGAATGAATGAATGAATGAATGAATGAATAGCATGCTATGTGAATATAGCATTTTTGTCATTGTTGGTGTTGGTAATCTGGATTTAGAGTAAGCATGTTGGATGAACTCAGCTATTGTAGCCTTGTAGTTAAAACTAGCAGTTTAGATCTTTTTTCACAACTCATGTCCTCTTTCTCCTTCCAGGAAAAAAAAAAGAATTTCTGGCTGACGGGAAATTTAAACCAGTCCCAAGATTAAAAAGGGGGAATCTCTTTGAAAGATGAACTAGATTCCCCATTATTGCTCATATTGCATTAAAAAGAGAAAGTAAAGCAAGACAATAATGTTTAAAGTTTGGTTTCAGTGGGAAATATTAACTCGATTGGCACAATTGATGGGAACTTCTTTGGGAACAAAAGAACTTTGCATCCAGCAGATTCAAAGCTGCACCCAGCCCCATACACCTCATAAAGGGTTCCCATCAAGAGAAACATTAATGGCAGTGGACTTCCACCCTCAAGTCCATGTGGGAATATATACCCTTCCCTTGCTTGAAGGTCTACAATTTTGGATTATTCTGTAACTCATTAGGCCTTGCAGAGTTTGGGGGCAGAGTATACCCGCAGAACTCTGCTAACTGAGTGCTGTGTCTGAGAGCAAGTATGCATTTGTGCATTTCAAAGAATCAGAAAATAAAGCATCAAAGAGCTAGAAGATTTCTAGACAAAGCAATCAGGTACTTGGTATACAGAGCAATGCATGACAGTACAGTAATATGATTTTTGTATGGAAAATATTGCACTTTTGAAGTTAGACATAGCAGCTTCTGTGTTTTGAGAATTGCAAATGTCACTTCCTAAAATGTGGCCTAGCAATAAATCAAACAAGAGGTTTTAAGGATGGCACAAAAATGACATTGACAAATCAGTCCAAGGATTCTGAATAGAAGGCCTTCATCTCCCTCCTAAGCCTTCATCTAAAGCACGTCATACGTTTCCTGGCTATTTTAGATTATTTCACTATGACAAGTCATAAAATGTGTAAAATCAGATTTAATGCAAGAGCAGAGAATCCAAACATTTTCGGAGAAGCTGTTAGAGGAAGAGTGTGAAGTTGACTGGAATATTACATAAGGAGGAAGTGGCAACTGAAATGGAAACAACAGTAATGGTATTTGCAGACACAGTCACTGTGCCTGACCTAGAAAACGTTGCATATTGATCAGAACAAAGTCAGATTTCCTTTTTCTTTTATAGCAATTTTATAATGAAGCACGTGGGATGGGGGAAGAAATGTAGCCCCCACAGAATGGGTAGGGTAAAAATGTTGAGCCCCACTTATTCTGGGAATGCTGTAGGTGTCCTGTCCTGTCCTGTCCTGTCCTGTCCTGTCCTGTCCTGTCCAGTTCAGTTCCGTTCCGTTCCGTTCCGTTCCGTTCCGTTCTACTTCATGCCATTATCACGACTTATAGGCCACTCCAGTCAGCAACTCTGAGCAGTGTACAATTCCCCAAGAGGTAATTGGGATTAAAAACAAACCATATGAATCAGATTAAAAACAACATCATACATTATAAACCTATCAACTGGAGAATTGCTGGCTGGAGAATTCTGGGAGTTGAAGTCCACACATCTTAATGTTCCCAAGGTTGAGAAACACTGATCTAGAGGGATAGTTATAACAACCAAATCTTCACCAGTTTTCTAAAAACAAGGACAGAAAAGGCCAAACGTTGGTGGGGTGATATTCTATAGGAGAGTGGGGGGGGGGGGGACAACTGAACAGGCATGCTTCTGTGGCCCCCAAAAGTGGCAATCTGTAATTGAGGGGACACACAGAGAGCCCTCTCTACTAGATCTTACCAGGCATGCAGATGTTACTGGAAGAAGGTGATCCTGTAGATGTCCAGCCCTGAACCATTAAGGGTTTTAAAGGTGACAACCAGTACCTTGAATTGCACTTGGAAGCCAAGTGACAACCAGTGCAGCTCTTGGAATAGAGCTTTGCATAGTTGCCTTGAAGTGCACTCATAACTACTTGAGCTGCTGCATTCTGGACCGTTCTGTAGCTTCCAAATGCTGTTCAAGGGCTGCCCCATGTACAGCACTTTGCAGTAGCCAGCAGAGAGGTGAGTAAGGCATGACTGACAGTGAATAATACCTCCTGTTCCAGGAAAGGTCTCAGTTGGCACACAAGATGGAACAGTGCAAAACTCCTGCTTACTTGCTCCTCACGCAGGAGTTGTAAGTCCAAGAGTGCCCCCAAGTTGCAAACCAGCTCCACCCAGCACACTGCAACCCTAGTTAGTGTAGGTTAGGCAGTTAAGGAGAAATTGAATGCCTTAAGCCTTTAGGGAGCACCAAACAGTAATACAATCCGTTTGCCTTCTTGTATATGGTAGTCCTCACTTAACGACCACAATTGGGACTGGAATTTTGGTTCTTAAGCAAAGCGGTCATTAAGCGAATCTGACCTGATTTTACGACCTTTTTTTGCAGCAGTCATTAAGTGAATCACTGTGGGCATTAAGTGAACCACATGATCATTAAGCAAATCATGTGGTTCCCCATTAATTTTGCTGGCCAGAAGCCAGGTCGAAAATGGCGATCACATGACCACGGGACGCTGCGACAGTCATAAATGCAAACCGGTTTCCAACAGTCCAAACCATGATCACATGACTGCAGGGATGCTGCAACAGTCATAAGTGTGAGGACCGATCATAAGTCAGTTTTTTCAGCACCGTTGTAAGTCCAAACGGTCACTAAATGAATGGTTGTTAAGCGAGGACTACCTGTATAGTTGTTTAACTGGGCACAACCAGCATGACAACCGTTTTGCAAGAACACCCACACTTGACTCAAAATTCCAAAGGAGCCTACTGAGCCTACTGACCCCCAACATTTATTTTTCACTGTTTTGGAAAGAACATAGACAAGGGAGAAGCGTGTTAGCAGCATATACCATTAGGTGTGGTGGGGAGAATATGGATAGAGAAGTGCTAGGAGGAGATTACATCCCCACTCCCAGGGGAATAGAGATCCTTAAAGAAGCATCCTCGGCCTGGATCCTGAATGACATTTGTGTCTCTTTTGGTTCTTGGTGGGCAAGCTAACATCAGCATTAAACTGCATTGGTCTATGAGTCCCTTGGACCATAAGTATGCTAAGATCAACCTTGGGAGTTTCAGATCCATGATTCCTTGAAATCCTATTCTCTTTGTTCACCGTTTGGATTAGGTTCACTTTCAGGATCATATTTGGCACTATTATGGGTGCTATGATGGCAGCTGCCCTCTCTCAATCTCTCTCAGTGTCCTAATCACAGCAAAGATAGGCAAAGTTCAAGCAATGAGCGGATTCAGGTGTAGGAAACACTTCCCTCTTTCTCAGGACTGTGTAATCTTTCCTGCAAGTCCCCCACCCTCATTCCTCCCTATCCCCAAGATCAGCTTTAAATGCTTTATAAGAGCTTTCTCCTTCTTTCTTTCTTTGGGTAGCTAAGGGTAGAATGTATTACTTTGCAAATATTCTTCTTCATCAGTGAGAGGAAGCTGCTGTTGTTATTGGCTATTTATTGACATATTGCTTTGGTGTTTATATTTTTGTTATATATTTCAGGGTATTGGATTATGAAAGCTGCTTAGACTCATGTGAATGAAGCAATTTATAACTCCTAGGGATTACTAAGTAGAGAGCCAGTTTTGGTGTAGTGGTTAAAGGCTCTAGTCTGTAGAATGCAGGAGATTGTGAGTTCTAATCCTGCCTTCGGCACAAAGCCAGCTGAGTGACTTGGGCCAGTCCCTCTCTCTCAACCCTAGGAAGAAGACAACCACTTGGCAACCACTTCCAAAAATGTTGCCAAGAAAACTGCATAGAATTGTCCAGGCACTCACCAGGAGTGAAGACTGACTCGAAGGCATAAACGAATAAGTAACCTAAAGACTATCTTGCCAATATTCCAATTAGGAGGTACACATACAAGTACCAACAGATGAAAAAGACTTGCATTGTGGGCATCTCTTCCTTTCTCCTGATACTTAATAAATGCTTTTCATTTTTATTAATGTCATTTGAAATAAAGTCTGTGGAGAGGTAGCAACACCTACAGTATATTTTATCATGCAGAGAGCTCGCAATTCTTTGAAGTGAAATTAAGGTTCATTTTGGCATTTATTTATCTGTTAGACTTCTATCCCACCATTCTTCCAAGAATTCAAGATGGTGTACCTAGCATTTCCTCCTCTTACTTTTCCCTGTGAATGAGCCTGGCCTGAAAGAGAGTGACTGGGCCAAAGTCAACCAGGAAGCTTCTGTGGCTGTGGAGTTCTTGGTGCTCTCTGAGCCTTGTTGTTTTCTTGCAGATGTTTCATTGCCAGACTAGGCAACATCTTCATTGCGAAAAGGGAGTGGGGTTTGCTTTCTGTTTATATACAGCGGCTTGCCCTGCTTGTGTTGGTGGGGGTGTTGCTCTCTCCTTGGTAGTTCCTTGATTGGACTGTTGTTTGCTGTTTGGTTGTTTGACTGAGTTAACAGTTCCTTGATTAGGGTATTGTGTACTGTTTGATTGTTTTTCTGGTGTTAATCCTGGTGTTAATCTTTGCATATCTGGGTGTTGATTGCTGGCAAGGAGGTGTTCTGGTCTTTTAGCTTTTCTATTGTCTCTTTTGAATCGTATGTAAATGTTGTTTACCTCTGTGTGCCTGTTGATGGCTGTTGTTGTTGATGTTGATGGCTGTTGTTGCCTATTAAACTATTAAACTTCTGTGGCTACAAGTAGATTAGAACCTGGGTCTCTCCACTCGCAACACCTTCACCACTACTCCACAGTGGCTTAGAGGCTGAGAGAGAGGGACTGGCCCAAAGTCACCCAGTGAACATCCATGGCTGAGGGGGCACTAGAACTGGGGTCTTTTCACCCCTAGTCCAAAAACATAACCACTATGGCAAACTGTCTCTAACCCCATGACCCCCACCAATCTTACCTGAAGCATTATCTTCCCCAACCCTAAACATAAGAGGAAAGCAATTTAAAATTGCTACTTTTAACAAAACCATTTTAAACTACTTTTCTAAAAAGCTAGTTTTCTGCCAGAGTTACCTATTAAAGAATATTCATAGTGTTAAATTATAGTCTATGAAAAGACTAGAATTAATAGATTCTTCCGTTTCCTCCTCCTTCTCCTCCTCCTCTTCTAGTGGTAAACTTGATTTTATTTTTTAGAAGAGATCATTTCTCTTCCTCTTTCTGCTTGATATATATGTGACAGGAGAGCCTACTGTACATTTCATCCTGTGCCACAAAAAGAAGAAGCTATCGCTCCCAGGAGGAAAATTGTAGTATGTCTGCAAAAGAAATGGGGAGGGGGCAAATTGATTTCAAATGGAGATATTGGTGCTTCCTTTTGAACAATAAACCCCAAAGATACATTCCAAAGGCTTCTTTTCAACATGGGCATCTATAGGCCGAGCTTAAATGCTACAATCCCTCTCAGGTTGCTCACTCTTCAGAGCTGGGTGTTATATATGCAGAAGGAAAGAGTGCTCTTTACTGAAAGGGCACCTGGAAGAGCTTCTCCAAAGTGCAGAGGAGGCCTTAAGCATTTATGTCTGCTTTTTATTATGGTGAGAGCCTGTTGTTAAAAATAAAGCAGGTTGGTACCAGGAACACATCATGTGGATCAGAGTCCACAACTTGCGGGCCGTGGCCTGTTAGGAACTGGGCCACGGGGCTCCAGCCCATAAACCCCACCCCCTTCTGTGTGATTGGCTCCCGCCTGGAAACCCTGCCCCCAGTGCTTGTGATTGGCTCCCGCCTGCAAACCCCACCCCCCGGTGCACACAATTGGCTCCCTCCCACAAACCCCACCCCCTTCTGTGTGATTGGCTCCCGCCTGGAAACCCTGCCCCCAGTGCTTGTGATTGGCTCCCGCCTGCAAACCCCACCCCCCGGTGCACACAATTGGTTCCCTCCCACAAACCCCGCCCCCTTCCGTGCGATTGGCTCCTGCCTGGAAACCCCGCCCCCGGTGCTTGTGATTGGCTCCCGCCTGCAAACCCCACCCCCTGGTGCACACAATTGGCTCCCACCCACAAACCCCGCCCCCCGGTCTGTGGAAATCCTGGAAACCCCGCCCCCCCGGTCTGTGAAAAAATCGTCTTTTGAAACCAGTCCCTGGTGCCAAAAAGGTTGGGGACCCCTGATGTGGATGATTTCATAGCATTAAAGATGGAGACGCACTGAGTTTAGGCAGGCTTTTGTCCAAAGAAGGTAGCACTTAAAACTTGGGGGAGGGTGATAGAGGAGCAAATTGGGTAGGGGTAAGACTGTTACTCACATAGCAATGCTGTGATTTTTATTTTTATTTTATATTTACTTTTGATTTTATTCTATATTTTTATTCTATATTTTATATTTTAGGGAAATGTTGATCACCCCCTCCAAATATATATATATATATTAAGCATTGTATTGCTACATTTTGAAGCTGGCATGTAAGAGATGCATAGAGGAACTCCAAGTCTCATATGACACTAGATTCTGATGGGAATATAAAGAGACCATGATTAGTGTTTGCATTTAAATGTCAGGAGAAGCATCCAAATTTGGAAAGCTGCATGACATTGGAACTGTGTCAGTTGCAATGCTAATTTCTCATTCAAGCAATGTTTTACTAAACCTGCGTCAGAAGTGGGAATGCATATTGGCGAACTTACAGTTAATTTCTTTCCATGTCTACTGAAAGGTAAGCCATACAGAGTTTAATGAAAACTTACGTTCAGGCATCTACCTAGGATTGCAGCCTAAAATCCCCGTTGATGGATTCAATTGATCTCCCTCCTTTCCACAATGTTTGTTGTCAGCCTGTGTGAAATCTTTCCTGTGTTTGAATGGGGATAAGTAAAGATGTACTTGAATAACCTTGAGAGAAGTGCATTACTATCACATGCTCTTTTCACAAGATGTTTAAGGTGAAGTTCCTTGATACTGTCTAAGCTGGTGCAATTGTTAGAAGATTTATTGACTTAACATAAGCCAGGACTGAATAAATATCCAAATGTTGTTTCTTGAGTGGTTTATTTTATTGGGCCTTAAGTCCACTTTGCCTCCATAAGGACCAGTGATTTCCATGCACAAAGTCTAAGAACTAGCTCCCAGCATCCCCATTAAAGATTCTTGCTTTGTATGTTTGGGAAATATATTGAAATAACCAATAGTGGAGTCCTTGGTGCTCTCTGAGCCTTGTTGTTTTCTTGCAGACATTTCATTGCCAGACTAGGCAACATCTTCAGTGAGAAAAGGGAGTGGGACTTGCTCTCGGTTTATATACCATGGCTTGTCCTGCTTGTGTTGGTGGGGGTGTTGTTCTCTCCTTGGTAGTTCCTTGATTGGGCTGCTGTTTGCTGCTTGGTTGATTGACTGAGTTAATAGTTCCTTGATTAGGGTATATTGTGCTGTTTGATTGTTCCTCTGGTGCTAATCCTGGTGTTAATCTTTGCCTATCTGGTTGTTGTTTGCTGGCAAGGAGGTGTTCTGGTCTTCTGGCTTTTCTATTGTCTCTTATGAATGGTATGTAAATGTTGTTTACCTTTATGTGTCTCTTGATGGCTGCTTTGTCTGAGTGCCAAGCTTCCAGGAATTCTCTAGCATTTTTAGATTTGGCTTGGTTTAAGATGCTCACAGTTTCCAAGTTGAAATTATGGTTGAGCCATGTGTTGTGAGATTAGATAGAGAGACAATGTGTTCTAATGGTTAAAGTGCTGGAATAGGATAGGGGAGACCTAGGTTCAAGTCTACCCTCAACCTGGGTGTCTTTGGGTGAGTCACTGTCTCTCAATCCAAGCTATGTTATGGGTTGTTGCTGTGAGCATAAAATGAATGAAAATCTATGAAAGCTGCCTTTGAACTCCAGGGAAAAGGTAGGATATCAATCAACAACAACAACAACAACAACAATATAGAATGGGGGTAGGTGGACTACAATTTTAATTCCATATAAAATGATTGCATATTCATCCTTCATTCAAGCTATATAGTTTACATCCAGCATTCCTCTGCCTGCCAATTCTTGGCTAGGAATTTTGGCAAAAGCAACCACAACGTATCCAGAGGGTATCAAGTTAAGAAAAGCCAATCTAATCGATTGTGTGTTTCTTGGGATATAATAGGCCAGCAGCTTTCAAAAGTCATGGTTTGGTTTTCCCTTTCAGGGCAGAGCCAGTTCTCTCAAGAATCCAGGAGAACCGGAAAAGAGTCATCCTCCCGTCAATTGACAATATCAAGCAGGATACCTTTGAGGTCCAGCGCTATGAAAATTCAGCCCATGGATACAGCTGGGAGCTGTGGTGCATGTACATTAGCCCACCAAAGGATTGGTGGGATGCAGGAGACCCTTCCTTACCTATCAGGTTGGTTCTGAAATGCAAGTTGTTGGGTATTCAAGGCGTTTTCTTCTTCGATTTTTTCAGAGTGGAATGTAATGCCACAGAAATCAACATCTTACCCTGATGAACTTGGTCAGATGTTGCAATTCATCATATTAAAAGTTTCTCCTTCTAAACGAAGCTTAAGCAGAAGTTTGAAATGTTGACTGGAAACAAAACAGTCTGGAGGAGATACCAGCTTTTCTCTTTTTAATGTTCTTATGTCTTTTATTGGATGACTTCTCTTATAAAAGAGGTAGGCAACATGGTGTTGGTGGATATCTACTTTGGTTCCAAGCAGTCCTCGTGTCCCCACTAACCATCAAAAGCACCATCACCTCCTTCTCCTCGTTATCATTAAGCTTATTTTTAATTTTAAACAAGCTAAATTTTAGCTTAGAAGCTAATTGTACTACTTTTAACACTATAATATTCTTCCATTTCTTGCCTGGTTGATGTTTTCCTTCAACATAAAAAGAAAAAGAAGCTGCATCAATCAGTCAGTAAGTAAATGGGAAGCTGGTGGCCTGCAAAGCAAAATTCCAATCCAACCTTGTCTTTAATTACAAGAGTGCCACTAGACCCCACATACACCCCATAGTTACTCTTAAAAAATAAAAGACGGTGGGCAATTGAAGCCCCATGGTTTGAAAGTGTTCCCAAACAAAACTGGGATTAAAGAAGCCTCATGGAAGACTAGAGATGGTGGCAGAAAACCAAATCACAATATTGTTTTTTTTAAGAAATGGTGTTCCATGACTAGCTACACTCATCACTGCAGCCACTTTGGGCTAGTGTCCATGAATTCCTCTCAAAATTCTCAAGATGCCCAGCAGTCCAAAAATATTGCCTATACAGTACCTTGCCTTAAGAGAAAGGAAATGAAAAGGCAGAGATAATTGACTGCTAAGGAGAACAAAGCATAAGTAGAGCAAATTGTCAAGTGTTTCTATGACTCTCCCAACTTTCTCAAGAGGCATTGTAGATGCTTAAATGTGGATGCTTTCCTCACGAGAATAAAATGTAGCCACTATACATCTTAGGTATACTACCAGCTTTTCACAAGGTCTTGAAGACATGCTCTGTGCCTGGGCATGGGGGCTGGATTGACAATGACATGGTTATGTTTTATATATTTATTTATTTAATTAAATTTTATCCTGCCTTTATTATTTTTATAAATAACTCAAGGCGGCGAACATACCTAATACTCCTTCCTCCTCTTCCTATTTTCCCCACAACAACAACCCTGTGAGGTGAGTTGGGCTGACAGAGAGTGACTGGCCCAAGTCACCCAGCCGGCTTTCATGCCTAAGGCGGGACTAGAACTCTCAGGCTCCTGGTTTGCCATTGGCTCCTTCCTGGGCTGAGAGACAGGGACTGGCCCAAGTCACCCAGCCGGCTTTCATGCCTAAGGCGGGACTAGAACTCTCAGGCTCCTGGTTTGCCATTGGCTCCTTCCTGGGCTGAGAGACAGGGACCGGCCCAAGTCACCCAGCTGGCTTTCATGCCTAAGGCGGGACTAGAACTCTCAGTCTCCTGGTTTGCCATTGGCTCCTTCCTGGGCTGAGAGACAGGGACCGGCCCAATTCACCAAGCCGGCTTTCATGCCTAAGGCGGGACTAGATCTCTCAGGCTCCTGGTTTGCCATTGGCTCCTTCCTGGGCTGAGAGATAGGGAGCGGTCCAAGTCACCCAGCCGGCTTTCATCCCTAAGGCGGGACTAGAACTCACGGTCTCACAGTTTCTAGCCCAGCACTTTAACCACTAGACCAAACTGTCTGAAACAGTAGCCCTTCCAGTTCTTGAGTAGAAGAGACTAGGGGATGAATCAGGAGCCAGCCCTGTGCTATAACCTTAAACTATTGGTTATTTCAATATCTCAAACTATCTCAAACTAGACCAATGGCAATGTTCATTGTCACTGATTGGTTTTTACCTTGGCTGCCAATAATTTGTTTTATTTTGGGGTTGCTGTTTTTCTCCAGTCCTTTATGTCATAATTCCCCTCTTCTATCACATTAAAAAATATAGAGTTGGGAACAATTTGATGCCAGAAAAATGGAATGGCAAACCACTTCTGTGCTGTTACTAAGAAAACTGCATAGGTGTAATGGGCAGAAAGAAGTAAGGAACTGGAGGAAGAGCTGCAACCAAGATAATGGTCAGATAAAAGAAAATTGAGTCCGAGGCAGAAATGTAAATTGAGACAAGCTCGACCCTCCCTAGTTCTCTTGAAGATTAAAGGAAGGAAGGGGAGGGACATTCAGACTTGCAAGATTCTGTTACTGTAAACTTATAATAAAAGTAGTATTAACATTCATAACTTTGGTTTCCTAGTCTGGTCTACCATGAAAGGCTGTCCATGAAGCCACCAGAAGTTGAGCTTAACTTGAATGAGACTTTACTTTTAAGTGACTTTCTACATTTGCCCCTGAAGATTGATGTTGGGCACCTCATTTCTAGGGAGGCCATAATTTCCCCCATCCTCTAATTTCCACCTACAGAATCTTCCTTTCCACCCACCCTGTGCAAATAAATGGCACAGCACAGAATTATACACAAATGTAGAAAAGAGGTTCCTGTTCATTGCTTTGTGGGGGGGGGGGAAGGTGCAAAAATGTCCAACTTGACCTGAAGTGACCTCTGAAAAGTCACTGGAACTAGATCAGAAGCCCAGCCTGGAAGCAGCCTGTCATAAAAGTGCAGGAAGGGAGATGAAATAAAATCTATGAAGCCATAGCTTGGAGAGAGACAAGACAATATTGCAGAGCCAAATTGGGTTTTCTGTCTAAATCGTCATGGTGGCAAATGGAAGAATAACTCCCAAGACAGGCCTGGTATATTTGAAACACATTCCATCTGCTAGCTGTCCGTACAGTCTGCTTTCTTTGAGTGAAGGAACAGACAGCCTCTCTCCTGGGGCAAATTGCCTGGAATCAAATCAAACAGTAATGCTTCACTGAAAAGTGAACTTTAGGTGGGGGTTAGAAAACAGCTTGCTTGATCACTGGGATAAAAATAACAAGATAGAAAGTAGGATAATCAGGAGCTTCCTTGTTCTGGTCAGGGAAGAAAAGCAAAGGACTTAGAAACTATCAGTATGAAACCTGATCATGAACTGAATTACAGAGTTGGAAGAAAACTCAAAGATCACCTAGTTCTGATGGTGTAGGTGTTGCATTGTTACAGCAACACAGTGATGGGTGGCCATCCATTCCGTGCTTAATGATCTTGAATGGAGGCTTAATGGTCTTGAATGGAGAGTCCACTACCACTCAAAGATGTCAGTTGCACACATTTGTATCTTTAAACAATTCTGTTGTTGTGTTAAACCTCCTTTCTTGTAATCAAAATCCATATCCTTCTGAAACAATGGGTAACAAATTCTCTAGCCATTTGCTTGTTAAAGAGATCCTTGTGTTGCTCTTCACAATTTTGTTTTGGTTTTCATCACCCTAAGTAGTTTAGTTTCACCCTCAAATTTAAGCTGATTACTTAGTTCATGGCACCAACTTGAATGCTTTAACAAGGGAGTTAAGACAGATTTATGGAGGCCAGATTTATGGAGACATTGATAGCTACTGGGCATGCTGACTATATATTATCTTCAATATTGAAGACACTATGTCTGTTAATACAAGATCTTGGACAACCTAAAGAGGGGAGTGCTTCTGTCTTGATGCCCTTCATGGGGTCCTTCTAGAAACACTTGGGAAACTGGACACTGAATTATATAGGTCTTGAGACTGATCTAGCAGGTCTTATGTTATATTTTTAAGTGTTAATTTAAAATTTTAAGCAAATGTTAGGATGCCTTTCCTTTTCAAAAGCCAGGCAAGGTATATTTCATTACAAGTCTTTCCAAGGAGAGATGGGAGGTTTGCAAATAAACTATCATTACACAAACATGAAGCTAAACATTAAAATATTTTCTTGATATCGTCAGTTGGGGCAGGAATCTTGCTAGATATCAAGAGAGATGTTCATGGAGACATTGGTAGTTGTGAGCCTTACATTGGTAAGGCTCAAAAGTAGGACAACTGGGAGCAAAGGGAAGAATTTTCCCTTCTAGTCTTACCATCCTTTTCATCTGAGTTATGCCTCTGCATATAACCGTCTGGAAAAAAAGGACTCATAATTCATGTGTGTAAAGGGGCTATGGGAGAAAAGCCAGATTCCAATCAATAGTATACAAGTCCTGGCATACAAATTCCGAGACTGAGAAAGCAGATGCTTGGCCTGAGTTTTACTAGTCTCAGAATGATTGTTCCAAGTGAGCCTGGGAAGGGTTTGCTAACTCCAAGCCAAAAAAAGGAAGAATGGGGAAGAGTCTGGATGAAACAAGAAAATGTGTTAATCATATTGCCATCTACGTGTGTTCAGTTCTAGAATTAGAATGGGAGGGGGGTGGAAGTGAATGCCCCTTAAGACTTCCATTCAGTTTAACTCTATGCTGTATTTTAGAAAAGAAACACACATACACAAGACAGGATACACAAGACTCATCTACCACCATTCTATAAGATTCCAGCACAAGTTAAAGCTGTTGTTGTTGTTAATGCTGAGGATGTACTGTGTGAATTAGAGTAGGTTTTTATTTTCCATTTTATCAGAAAAGCTATGTCAAAATATAATGCAACATACAGACATACTGTACCTATCAAGTAATCTGATATTAGGTCTATTAAAAAAAGGACAAAAGATCTGTTTTTCCAGGAACAGGCTTACCACGTTCCTTATTGTTTTTATTATTGTTGGTGTAACATCACTAAGACAATTCGACAAACTAAGAAAAACCGCCCAGGGTCCCTCCTTGTGGGGGAGATGGGCGGGATATAAATGTAATAAATAAATAAAATTCTCTCCCATCCGTGGTTCACTTTGGCAGCTATTTTTTTTATTATTATTTATTTACCAGCATGATTTAGGGAAAGGGTATTGTGGGGAGATGAAAGATTATTTCAGTAGATGGGGAAAATAAATAAAAGCTCCAGGAATGGAATTGTGTTTACTGTTTCCAAGGGTTCATCCAGGGACAACAAGGAATTTGCTCCTGATGTTCTGGTGGGATGCCTACTTTTTATCCTTATCAGAATAGACAGCTTGCCATAGGGAAAAATCCACAGTTTCTTATGCCGTTGTAGTTGTAGTGTCTGTCTGTGTGTGTGTGTGTATGAATATATATATTAATTCGTTCAGTCGTGTCCAATTCTTGGAGACTGCCTGGACAAGTTCCTGCAGTTTTCTTGGCAAGGTTTTTTGGAAGTGGTTTGCCATTGCCTCCTTCCTAGGGCAGAGAGAATGACTGGCCCAAGGTCACCCAGCTGGTTTTGTGCCCAAGGTGGACTAGAACTCCCAGTCTCCCAGTTTCTAGCCCAGTGTCTTACCCACTACACCAAATTGGATCTCAGTCATAGTATTAGTAGTGTTTTAATAGTAATAGTGGGGGCGTGGGGGCTCAGCGGGTAAGACGCCAGGCTTGTCGATCAGAAGATCACAAGTTTGGAGGTTCGAATCCCTAGCCCCGCGTGATGGAGTGAGCTCCCGCACTTGCCCCAGCTCTTGCCAACCTAGCAATTCGAAAGCATGCAAATGCAAGTAGATTAATAGGTACCACTTTGGTAGGAAGGTAACAGCGTTCCGCGCGCGTCATGCCAGCCACATGACCGTGGAAGCGTCTTCGGACAGCGCTGGCTCTTCGGCTAACAAACGGAGATGGGCACCGGCCCCTAGAGTCGGACACGACTGCACAAATGTGTGGGGGGAACCTTTACCTTTAATAGTAGTAGAAGAACTAAATTTTATTTTTAAACCATAAATCGTAACAACGACCGAAGGGAATATATACATTGGGTTCATCCTGGAGAAGGTCTACCTATGTGGTTGCTAAGAGTTCACACTGACTTGATTGCATATAGTTGATCAAAATGTTGAGTAAAGCCAAAACCACAATTACAGTTTTACATAACTGGATGATGAAAGAAAGGAACAGAGAACTGACAAACACATTAAAATAACAAAATGTAATCAACAAGGCAAACAGCTCACAACATGTATCAAATGGACACTTAAGATGTCATGCTCAGTTATTGGCACTAACCAAGTTTATGCAGTTTGAACAGCTGCCTAAATGAAACCTGCCACAAACATAAGGATTATCTTTTTGTTACAAATGAGCAGGAAGGAAATGTGGGGAGTGAGGGTCAAATCAGCCTTTTTTTCCCCCCCTCTTAGTTCATTTATTTATTTTACAGTCCTTATATACTGCCCAGCTCGGTTAGAATTCCTTTTTTTTTTTTGGTAAAGTTTTTTATGTATTTGAAACAAAGATAAAAATTACAGAAAAACAAAAAATTACAAACAAACAAAAGGAACACGGCCACACAGCCCGGAAAACCCACAACAACCATTGGATTCCGGTCGTGAAAGCCTTTGACTATACATCAAACAAAAAGAAACTAAAAAGTGTGAAACACAAGAAAAAATAATTTTGAAAGATTACATACAAAGGTGACTTCCAACTTTCAACAGCAAGAATATACAACAGTTACCATAACCAAACCCTTTCTCTATGTCAAACCAAGATCACATTATTTCTATACATCCTTCCCTTAACACATATACAAATCACTAATACAATTGCTCTGTGTGTGTGTGTGTGTGTGTATATGTATATATATGTATATATATATGTATATGTATATGTATATGTATATGTATATGTATATGTATATGTGTATATATATATATATATATATATATATATATATATATATATATGTGTATCTGTGTGTATGTGTGTATGTGTGTGTGTGTGTGTGTGTATGTATATATATATATATATGGTAAAGTATCCCCCCGCACATTTAGCCGAAGAGCCAGCATTGTCCGAAGACACTTCCATGGTCATGTGGCCGCATGACACGTGCGGAATGCTGTTACCTTCCCACCGAAGTGGTACCTATTAATCTACTTGCATTTGCATGCTTTCAAATTGCTAGGTTGGCAAGAGCTGGAGCTAGTGCGGGAGCTCACTCCGCATGCAGGGCTAGGGATTCGAACCTCCGAACTTACGATCTTCTGATCGACAAGCCTGGCGTCTTACCCGCTGAGCCACCACGCCCCTCTCTCTCTCTCTCTATATATATATATATATATATTTCTAATTCAGCTTCCCTCCTCCATAAAACACCATCCATTTAATTATTTCCTTCCTACCACTATTCTGTATGTTTCTGTCTACTATAATAAACATCCAAATATAAAAACAAATAAATTGTCTGCCTTTATAATTAATAAAACTACAACAGTCTTAACCCTATTAAACCTGAAGAACAATATAAAATATTATTATATCTTATCCATAGCTTTTAAATCTTACAAATAAAAAATCCTGTAAATCTTAGTCCAAATCATTAACAAAATAACATCATGATAACCTCATTATCAGTCCAGTTACATATTCTTAATTCTTTACCCGTCCTCAAACTATACCAGAGCGTTTTTCCCCATTACACATAAGGCATTTTTTTAAATATAAAAGTCCCATAGCCCAACTGCCCCCAGAGATACAGACTTCTCAGCAGAAAAAAAACTCCCACATATCATATACCCTTCTTTCCCATAACACTGATTCAGATAGTCATAACATTTCCCCAACATGGCAACTCCTTGTGCAGTTTTAAACTCAGACTGTCGTTTTAACCCCTTCAACAGCAAACCACAATCTTCAGCTGGCATTACTTCAGTCTCAGTAACAGCAACAAAGTCCCCATCTTTACCAAAATCTTCATCTTCCATCATAGCATTTCCAGCTAGATGACTCTCAGTTAGAATTCCAAAGGTTTATTATATAAATTAATATTAAAATGACAGCAGCAACAATACAACAGAATGGCCACACACACATTCATCAACCACCTCGACCCTGAATGCCCACTCTAATAACTCAGTTTTTGCTTCCTTGCAGAAAGGTAATCAGGAAGAAGCCAGGTGAACCTTGGGGGGAGCAGATGTTCTAAAACATGGGGACTTCAGAGAAGAACTATTTCCAAGCTTGAATTCCTTTGGACTTCCATATGCACACATGGGCTGTGCCAATTCCATATGGAGCACAGGTTCCCCAAGGTATTCTGGAGCTGACCCATGTAGGGTTATTCCTTCCAGGATAGGAGATAAGGTACTCATGGATCCCAGTGGCCACATTTTCCCAGCAATCTGGCAGGAAGTTCCATCAACTGCAAGGTCAGAATCTAGAATTCAGAGGTGGACAGAATGGTCAATGCCCTTGAAAGTCCTCTCTTTGTTCATTGATCCTGGGGAGCACCTAAGTTCATGGAGAAGCTCAGATTGATGAAGCAATAGAAGTGACACTTGGATTATTAATGGGGGGAGGTTGGTAGTGAAGATGACCAAACACTGCTAAGAAATTATATGACCTTACAAAGTTGGAGTAAAGATGGTAAAGTGTTAGTACTTTTTACCTGGGAAAATTGAATGGGGAATTGTTTGATGATGCTGTTTATGCTGGCCCCTTACCTGTGGGGAAGAATAGATATTTCAGCTGCAAGCTGCTGCACTTTGCTCAGATAACATTTCACTAATTAAATTGCTCATATTTCCTCTAGCCTAGACTTTGAATGAGCAGTATCTGATGAGTTGACTGAGATGACATCCTGTAATGTTATCTGGGACTCATTTTGGCTTCTGGACTGAAGCCAGAACGAGTGAAATGGACTGAATGGACTGAAAGTGGATAGGGTGCTTTGTAGCGTGGGCTGGATCTGTACCCTTTCTGGCTGCTTCCAGTATGTGCCAACATCTATCTATCTACCTACCTACCTACCTACCTACCTACCTACCTACCTACCTTTGTTTAGCCACCCATCTTAAAACCCAACTGTGTGGCTTACAATCCCAAAATAAAACAACATATAGAGAACCTTGAAAAACTGGATATGTGTACATTTTAGCCCCCCTTTTATCAGCAAGTATGTTAAGGCATGTCCTCCTTGATGTATTTGATCCTCTTTCTAACCCTCTCATGATTTAAGAGGATCCTCTTTCTCACTCTCTTGTGAAAGCTGGCTATCTGTTGAGAAGATACAAGTTGAATGTCCATTCATTCTTGTTCTGCAGGAGGTTTGCAAATGTCCATTCTCATTCCTGGGCTCAGAGGATTCCATTACAGATATCCTTCTGGATGACCTATGAGGGATGGGAGTAGGGAACACTGTTGCGCAGTGATTCTGCTCCTTCCTCCTTCATCTCCAACGAAGATATTGTCCCAGCGGATGTTTCCTTGTAATGTATATGAGGATTTGACTTCCTTACCCCTGCTTTTTAACATCTATGTGAACCTATGGGAGATCTCATATGTCAGCTCACAGTAAGGCATCATCAGTATGCTGATGAGACTGAACTGTACATTGCATCCTCCACTATAGCAAGAAATCAGGAGCCCACAGATCACATCAAGACCCCTCTGAGATTTCCGTGTGGCCTCCTGGGCCACAGAGACTCCATCCTAAATTACTGCAAATTAAGCCCAACCTACATGATCTGCAATCTAATCTGCTTCACTCAAGGCAAACATTAAACAAGTAAATTAAGCCTCCCTCAAGGAGAAGAAATTACTTGATTTATAACAAGATGTTCCTGCTTCCTTCAACAGGGCATGCTGAAAGAATCGGACAGGTAGAAGTGCAGGCAAAAGATATACAGAACTAACAATAGTAGCAGTATTGTTAATAATAATTAGTAATAGAGCTGGTATTAGTAATTATAACAGTATCATTGACAATCATCAGTATAATAATAGTGACAATGATAATAATACTGGTGATAATAGTAATAATGATTATAATATGCATCGTAGTGAAAATGAGGAAATTAATGATGGGGGTAATAATAGAAATAGTGATGATGATGATGATGATGATGATGATGATGAAGATGACGTTTTGTCCAATTTTTACAGCCACAGCATGATTTGGATTGTTGAAATGTTGCTCCTCATCTGAAGGAATTTGTCCAATCCTGCAATGATTTAATATTATAATAATTTATCTAGCCTTGGTTCTGAACTTCTGCGTCATCAGGAATTTACCATAAGACAAGGTGCAAGTTTAAGCAATTAAAATTTTTATGGACCAATTGGTCCCATTCCAATCAGCTCTGACTTACTGGTGCCTGTGACCTCATGATGGCTCCAGCTATGTCCTTCCAGATTATTAATCATTTCTAAATAAATAAAACAGACAAACTCTGACTGAGTTTGTCTGTGTCTCCATCTTGTTTGTCTCCTCCCTTGGAAGTGCCTTGCCCCAAATTTAATTTCCCCCGAATGCAGTGGATGAAAGGGAATAAAATGACATGTTTTCCAATGAATAACTTCACAGTCACAAAGGTTCAGAAAGAGTTGTATTTTGAGCCAATATGTGACAATGATTAAAATTCTTTAACCATTTTAATTGTATATTTGGATACCGTAAGCCTGAGTCTATAGAGGTAGATGATAGATGGATGGATGGATGGATGGATGGATGGATGGATGGATGGATGGATGGATGGATGGATGGATGGATGATAGATAGATAGATAGATAGATAGATAGATAGATAGGTAGATAGATAGGTAGATAGAGATAGATAGATAAGAAGTCAGTGGGCAGCATATCCCAAATGTATTTGTTTCTTATTATTTGTTTGTTTTGCTTTCCCAAGACATGAAAATTATTTGCAAGAGATAGTTTGACAGAATCTTTTAGCATCCCTGCTAAACCTTTGCAAGACACTGCAAGATGCTGCTTCCTCCTTGGCATTTCATCACTGAATACAGATAGAGGTACCTCTTACCCTGACTGCTATACCAAAGATCTGTGCCTGATAATTTTCCTCTATTTGTCACACATACACATACACACACACACAAACACACAAAACA
The DNA here is from genome assembly GCA_023362775.1 of Charina bottae. Lineage (NCBI taxonomy): Eukaryota > Metazoa > Chordata > Lepidosauria > Squamata > Charinaidae > Charina > Charina bottae. The sequence continues at coordinate 9,504,682 of JALMGJ010000027.1, read as the reverse complement.
CACACACACTAATCAAAACAATTTTTTTGAAGGAACATTTTATCTGAAATAGTTGCCCAGGACATCCCCCGGGAAATCAATTTATATGTCGCATTGCTAGCAAACTTTGGTGGATATCCAGAAGCTAATCTAGGCTATTTTTCAGATTTATTTTGGGTTGTTCATTGCTGGGAGAGGGGGAGGGTTGGCATTAGTCCTGTTTTAGGACAGCTAATTCTATCTAAGGGATTGATGGACCTTACCTACTTTGTTTTGTCAATAGGATTCAACGATGCTTTAGTGTTTCAGTTAAAGAATTGAGTCAAATCAGTTAAATTGAATTGATGAATGGATTCAGTTTCCTAAATCAAATCAGTGATTGAGTTTGGGTGATAGAAAGATCTTCTGTGCATGGGAGGAAGATGGTTCTCTCTGTGTGTGTGCAAATGCACTCAGACGTTCAAATCAGCCCAGACTGATGTTTCAAATCAAATCAATTTCCAACTGAAATGTCCAGATTTAGCAAATTGATTCAACAGATTGGATCAAATCAGACTTGGAAGCATGCCTGCGGTTTGTGATCTTGGGATGCATATGTGTCCGTGTGTTTATCTGTAGATAATAAGAATGGGCTCAGAGGCCACAGGTACATCACAGGCCATGGAGATTTTGAAGGAACAACCCCCACCTTAATTTCAAGTTAATTATATATAAGGGGGGGGGAGAGTAGAGGCCTGGAAGTAGAAATGTGCAAATCATTTTGAATTCAAAATGTCTCAAAACTTAACTACACCATTCTGAGCTCAAAACTCCTAGCTTCAAATGCAAAACAGCTATTTTGAACATAAAATGAGCTGCCTCAGTCCTTTTTGAAATGTTTCAAGCTGAGAAGTTTGAATTTGAAACATTGTGTATATGCCTCCCTAAAAGTTAAGGAACCAGCAGTCAAGAAATATATCACAGACTAACACTTGGTAAAGCAGTCATGAAGGCCTTGTAAAAGATGTTCAGATGCCGTGATGTGTCTATACCTACAAATATCAGAATCACGCAAGCCATGGTCCTGTGACACTCTATGGAAGCAAAAGCTGGACTTTGAAGAAGCAGGTTAGCAAGAGTAGTGATGTCTTTGAACTTTGGTGTAAGAGAAGACTCCTGAGAATACTGTGGACAGCCAAGAAAACAAACCGATGGATCATCAAAGAAATCAACCCAGAGTTCTCACTCAAGACAAAAATGGTCAGGCTCAAATTATCCTGCTTCAGACATATTGTGTGAATATTGTTCCTAGCTCTCTGGAGAAGTCTCTAATGCTGGGAAAGGTGGAAGGAAATTGAAGAAGAGGACAACCAGCAGCAAGGTGGATGGACTCAGTTACAGTAGCAATGCATGCACTGTTGGAAGACCTGAAGGACCAGGTTAGGGACAGATAGTCATGGAGAAAATCTATGCGTTTGCTAAGAGTTGACAACGACTTGATGGCATGCAATCAATCAATCACTCACCTAAAAGTTACCTCTATGCAGCAAACCCAACTCCCCATTTTCAAAATAGAACTGTAGTGTTTTTTGTAATGTAAATTGCAACAATCTGCTTTTATATGTGGATCTACACATAGCCATATGCTATATAGAAATATAGAGGAAAACTCTATTGAGGGGATTGGTTTTGTCTTTTGGGGAGGACAATTTGAATGAGCCTTGTAAAAAGGCTCCGTGTAGAATCTGAGGAGAAATTGCAGCTCCTCCTTTTCCCTTCCTCATCCATCCATCCATCCATCCATCCATCCATCCATCCATCCATCCATCCATCCATCCATCCAATTTGTATAGCTGCCTATCTCACATTTGTGACTCTGGGCAGCTCACATAGTTAAAAACAACCAAATAACGCAACCAATAAATGAAATACAGGAAAACAGTAGAAACACAATAACGAAACCAAAATTAAAACTGAAAAACACAAAAAGATTAAAGAGGAGGCAAGTGCAAGTCAGGGATCAATCAGTATAACCATCTGAAGGTGAAGGTTCCCCCTGCACATTTGTGCAGTCGTGTCTAGCTCTAGGGGCCGGTGCTCATCTCCGTTTGTTAACCGAAGAGCCAGCATTGTCCGAAGACGCTTCCACGGTCATGTGGCCGGCTTGACGCAGGCGGAATGCTGTTACCTTCCCACCAAAGTGGTACCTGTTCATCTACTTGCATTTGCATGCTTTCAAATTGCTAGGTTGGCAAGAGCTGGAGCTAGTGCGGGAGCTCACTCCGTCATGCAGGGCTAGGGATTCGAACCTCCAAACTTGCGATCTTCCGATTGACAAGCCTGGCGTCTTACCCGCTGAGCCACCACGCCCCTTCTAGCAGGCTGCAAACCATGACCAGAGCCCCAGTTCTGTTGATACAATATACTTTATACTTAGATTTCACCATAGGATAGAATTAGATCTAGTTCTCAAAACCATACTTTTCTCCTACATCTTCTTCACCTTACAAAGGTAGGTCAGGTAAAGAAACAGACACTGCAGGGATTCCTATAATGCTATTTTATTGTTGTAGTCTTGAAAACATGTCCAAGTCTCTTTCTGTCCCATCTTATACTAATCAAAATCTTATTTTATCTTATACAAAATCAAAATTTTCTGGCCCATCTTATACTAAACTCAAAAAAAAAGTTTATTTTGAGTTTCTTTCTCACATTTCCTTCTATATCTGGAAGGGGTAATCTCTTCTCCAGATCCCTCCTTAATGGCTCGTTCCTTCCTTTCCCCCTTAAGGAAGCTCTCATACCTACACCAAGCTCAGCTCTAAATTCCTTTACATAGATCAGCGTTTCTAAACCTTGGCAACTTTAAGACGTGTGGACTTCAACTCCCAGAATCCCCCAGCCAGCATGGGGAATTGGCTGGCTGGCTGGGGAATTCTGGGAGTTGTAGTCCACACGTCTTAAAGTTGCCAAGGTTGAGTTGCCAAGGTTGAGAAACAATGACATACTGTAGATGTATTATTCAAAAGAAACATCATTGCCTTTGCCAAATCCTAGATTGTGTCTGTGTGTGTGTTGCCTGGACTAGTCCCTGCAGTTTTCTTGGCAAGAATTTTGGAAGTGGTTTGCCTTTACCTGCTTCCAGATCCTATTCATATGTAGCTTTAATTTCCAGTCAAAGGCATCTTCCCTTTTTTTCTACAAAGGGCAAAAATAAGTTCTCTTCCCCCCCCCCCCGCCACTTTCTTTTACTTTTACATTTAATAGGCTGAAGTTGGAAGAAAAACTGTTTTTGAACCTATGACCTCAGGAGAATTTCATTGGGGAATTCCAGGATGACAAACAGACGTTTGAACTGAGATCCTGAAACCCAAGTGATATATGTTGTTGTCGTGCTCTTTATAAAACTGGGGGAACTTAAATTGGGAACCATGGCAGAGAGCAAACGTGTTTCTGCAGCCTCATGATTGTGACAAAGTCAAGCAGCACCACTAAACCTGGAGGGAAATTAAGAGGGAAGGAATTTGGAATCATCCTAAATAAAAGTCCCATATGAGTGCACACATACTGTTAGCACACTGGTTACATTTCTGAGAGGCTTCCCATGCAGAGGCAAACGTCAAACTAATTAGAGGAATTTCTGAACCCTGTCCAAGAGCTGTTCAGGTTGCAATAAGAAATGCTGGGAAATTGCTGTCTTCTTGAGGTTATCCTAAGGCCTTTTAAGAGCCAGTTTGATGTAGTGGTTGAATCGGTGTTTCTCAACCTCAGCAACTTTAAGCTGTGTAGACTTCAACTCCCAGAATTCCCCAGCCAGCATTGCTGGCTGGAGAATTCTAGGAGTTGAAGTCCACACAGCTTAAAGTTGCTGAGGTTGAGAAACACTGGGTTGAAGGCAGCAGGCTAGAAACCGGGAGTCTGTGAGTTCTAGTCCCACCTTAGGCATGAAGCCAGCTGGGTGACCTTGAGCCAGTCACTCTCTCTCAGCCCTAGTAAGGAGGCAATGGCAAACCACTTCTGAAAAACCTTGCCAAGAAAACTGCAGGGCCATGCCCAGGATGTCACCAGGAGTCAAGACCGACTCGAACACACAAAAAGCAATGGCCTTTTAACTTTTTCCAGTTATGTATATGGGTAATATATTGCACTGCTGTGGCAGGACTGGAGAGAAATAGCAAGGCATGATAGAAGACAGGCTACTGTTGCAGATCATCTGGACAGCTGTTCCATGGGCAACAGCTGGGTGATGATGCAGCTTGGCCTCCTGAATGAGAAAGGGGATCCAAGTGGAGGATCTATTGCTTAGTCCTAGAGGGGAGGAGAAGAAATGTCCACTAGAAGGAGCTTGGCCCTGCTGAAAGCTTGCTGGCCTTTTCAAGAGTAACAAAAACTAACAACCAGAAGGGAAAAGATTCTGAGTTCTTCAAGGTGGCATTTTAATCCTTATTTAATCCTTATCCTTAACACTTGAGACCAAAATTCTACTTTCAGTAGAGCAGAGTGGGCAACCTTTATGCAATTGTATGGTTGTATATATTTGGCCTTCATGAGTTGTAAGGAGCATGGAATACCTATTTGTTTTTCAACTCTCCTTCCTTCCTTCCTTCCTTCCTTCCTTCCTTCCTTCCTTCCTTCCTTCCTTCCTTCCTTCCTTCCTTCCTTCCTTCCTTCCTGATATGAGAACCCTTACAGTTTAAAACTTGGGGGGCGGGTTGGATGACTAACTGCACTGTTAAAAATAGGCAGTTTTGTCACCAAATTTTGGCCAGATGTTTATTGAGGGGACACAAAAATCAGGCTGGATTTTGAAATATTTGCCAGCCAATCCCCTTTAGAACTGCAGGGCCTTTGCTTTTTCAGCAAACAAATGCTGACAGATGAGCTAACATTACCTCCCAATTTATTATGCTAGCATAGTAAATAAGGCTTGAAATGAGACTCCCCATTCCCAGGATTCAATTAATCTACTTTTGTTCCACGCATGCACGCTCTCTCTTTCTCCCTTCCCCCTTTTTGAAAGATTTACTTCTTTGCTGAGCCCATGCATGCATAATACTGTGGTTGGGTAAATAACTTGTGGCATTTTTATCGGAAAATAAGCCAACATTATCATTTTTTTCTCTGTTTTGCAAGGTGCAATAAGCTTAAATTTCCTCGTGAAATCTTCTGAGAGCTCCCACTGTATAATAATATGGAAATAGGTATGGCATGATGGTGGTGGTGCTACAACATACATAATACATGTCTCAAAGTTGTGTTTAACATTTCATCTCCTGCTGTCCTTTACATACTGGTCCCATCCAAGTGAAATATAAACTACATTATAGAGATTTAGACAAGTTTGTCCTCAAGATGGCTTATAATAACCACAGCTGAAACTGCAGCTTGCTTAAAGTAATAAAACAGAAGTCTTGCAGTTGCAGTCCTATTCTAGCGATTGGGGAAGGCCTGTTTTATATAATCTGTAGAGTGTTTCCTTTAGTAACAAAGAAAAAATAATAGACATTTTTATATGAAAGAAAATCTCCTTTGAGTCTGGTTGGAATCTTGAAATCATAGATATGTCTATATAATTTCTTGGCAACAATATGGAAGTGGTTTGCCATTTCCTTCTAGGAAAAGATGGATGGGTGGGTGGGTGGGTGGGTGGGTGTGTATGTATCCATGTCCATATCCATATGGAACATCTTGCCCCCGGAGGTGAGACTGGCCCCCTCACTCCTGGCCTTCCAGAAGGCCCTCAAGACCTGGCTCTGCCACCGGGCCTGGGATGACAGAGGTGGCAGTGCCTCCTGGGGTTGGCTGGCCCCGTAGTAATACAACCGATACTACGGTCCCCAATCCACCTTGGATTTATATAATTTATTATTGTATATTATTATTATTATTGTATATTTTTTAGATAATATTTTGTATAGTTTTTTAAATTTTCAATTGTTGTAACCCGCCCAGAGTCCCTTGCAAGGGAGATGGGCGGGGAATAAATTGAAATAATAATAATAATATCCATATCCATATCCATATCCATATCCATATCCATATCCATATCCATATCCATCTTCCCAGCCTTCAACCCTGGGATTTCAGGTGGTCTCCCATCCAATCTCTAGGATCTCCCAGTGGTCTCCCATCCAAACATTAACTACTCAGAAGTTGTTTAGCTTTTGCAGATCAGCCCATCAGCAAAGTACTGCCACCCAGCTGGGTGCATATGTTTATACAGTCTTTTTTTAGTTCATATTTTATAAGTAGCCTTTCCGACAAGTGCTTCCAAGGTGCTTTAAAGAGAAGTCATAAAATGAATGCACACTTGGTTTTCTGAGCTACGGGAAAATGAATCCAAGGACCACACACTCTTTTTAAAGAAAGAAACAAAGCAGGGTAGGGCATCAATAATTCTTAGCTTTTTTGTGGCCTCGTTCCCTTGCAGAAAATGGAACGAATCCACTCTCTTAGCCATGCACATATACACAGTCAGTAACAATGCTGCATAATTATAACTCTGCTTCCTGGCATCCCCTCTCATACTCCTTTATAAATGAAGGTTGCATGTCCCCAGCTGAGGCCCGATCGAACTTTAGTGCAAGTGAGAATGACTGGGAATAGCGTAATGAATATAGAGAAGCACAGCCTGTTTGTAATGTATAATGCATGAGCCACTGTGCTTGGCTTTTTTTTCCCCTGATCATATTAAAAAAAGAATATTTTTGTCAGTTCAGAATCAGATCCGCTGGGCTTTCGTGCAAGGAAGTGTGTGGAGGTTGGCTATGGACTGTGTTGTTTAGGAAGATTTAGAACTGTTTTATATACATATAAATGTAAGATTGTTACTATTATATATTTTGATTGTATCTGGCCTTAGGGCTGTAATAAACGTGTTGTTGTAGAAGTGTGTGCTGAAAGCAGTTGCAGGAATGCCAGACAGGTCGAATGCTCAGTTCCTTTCAGGGGCTAGATTTCTCTCTTGCTCCAGAGTAGGCTTATTTGGACCACTGCAGCTGGAATTGGGGCTCAGATTGCACCTGAGAGAAAGCTAGAAACCAGGAGTCTGTGAGTTCTTGTCCCGCCTTAGGCATGAAAGCCGGCTGGGTGACCTTGGGCCAGTCACTCTCTCTCAGCCCAACTCACCTCACAGGGTTGTTGTGGGGAAAATAGGAGGAGGAAGGAGTATTAGGCATGTTCACTGCCTTGAGTTATTTATAAAAAATAATAAAGGCAGGATAAAATTTTTAAAAAACACTCTGTGCTTCAGATACAAAACTGATCCTATTTTTACCTACAGGTGCTATACGGGTCAGTTTACCGACTGACCCTTATTCAGGAGATGGTTCCATAAATGGAACTACAAGATCACCTTGTGAAAGGTCCCTCCACCTCACCAATTATTGTTGTTGTTGTTAATAATTACATTTATATGCCACCCAACTCCCAATGACTCCAGGTGGTTACAAATAAAAACAATGAAAAAAGAAACCCTGATAAATAGTTTATTTATTTATTATTTTATTTATTTATTAATTAAATTCTATGACCACCCACCTCCCTCTCAAGGAGGGACTCTGGGTGGTTTACAACCATAACAACATCATTAAAATACAATAAAAATAGCAATAAAAATATAAATACAATAAATTTATTTATTTATCAGATTTACATAGCTGCACATCTCACAAAAGTGACTCTGGGCGACATACAATAAAACATGTTATGTTATGTTATGTTGTTATGTTATGTTATGTTATGTTATGTTATGTTATGTTATGTTATGTTATGTTATATCCATCACAATAAAACAGTGCTATAACCAGGTCTGAAACACAACTAAAAAGGGTCCAATTAATCCACTTCCTTCAGGGGCCTCTGAACTGCAAGTAGACCACCCTCTCAACAACCTTCCATAGAAATTGCCCAGTTCTGTCAGACCCAGCAACGGCTTCTTGAGGAGAGGAATGTAGAGGAGTACAGAGATAACCTTGAAGAAGGAATGCAAGGGCAGTTACATAAACTCCAGCTTAGTCCTGAAAGAGAGGAGGGGATGAGGAAGACACTCAAAATTGTCCCACCTTGATTCTCTTGGATATAAGTATGGGGAGAGAGTACCTCTGTCAGGCTTTCAAGATTCTGTTATATTCCCTGCATCAATAAAGTAGAGTGAGCTCCAGTAGTCTTTGTGAAATCTGTTTCTGACCTGGCCTACCTCAAAGGACTGACAAAGGAGGGAGTGGAACCACCTCCTCTCTCAAGGGAGCATAAACCACCACATGGACCCGACCACTTGTCACCTTCTGGAAGGCTTGAACCAACCAGGAAGGACATGGATCTAAAACACAGATGGCCAAACTCACAGCATCAAGGACCCTATCCACTCCATCAGGACTAACAAGCTCAAACTCAAACCATTTGGTGCAGGAAGGAAAGTGAGTTGGAATTAGATCTGAGGACCATGGCTTAGGAAAGCGTATGGAAGAAAGTGTGAAAGCAAAAAGGGATGCAGTTCTGCTAAGTTAGCAGCAGGATATCTTGATTGCTTGCTAGCTTCTCATGGAAAATGATTGTCACGAGGTAGAGCTGACTTTGCTACTGAATCCTAGCCCATGTAAACAGTAGGCTTAAGAAATTCAACTAGATTTACAGCGCTTGTTCCTTTTGCTAGTTCAAAGCTGAAGTTGTGCTAAGCTCCTCCGTAACAGATGTCGTAAGGTTACTGTTGTGAACGTAATGATCCTTATTCCATACTGAAAGACAAGCCAATGCACAGAAGTTAAAGCAATGCATTAATATAAGGAACATAAGGAAACCATAATGTTCATATTCATAAAAACATACTGAAATGCTAAGATGTTTCTAGTACATTACCACTAATTTGACAAGATAAGGCACTAGTTTATCAGGACAGGAGGCAGGAAAACTTGGGAAATCAAAGCCTTGTTGGGGGGATAGTCTATTATGAGTTCCTCCAGAGCCCCTGAAGAATTTAATTTGTTCTAATAAAGAGAATATATGTAGCTCAGGGTTAAACTGTGGAGGTCTTGGTGCTCTCTGAACTTGGTTGTTTGCTTGCAGATGTTTCATTACCCAGCATCTGGTGCCTGAGGAAGTTACCTAGTTGGGTAATGAAATATCTGCAAGCAAACCACCAAGCTCAGAGAGCACCAAGAACTCCAAAATTTCATTTGTGCTGAGATAGTTGTGTCACATTAGTGCAGAGATAGGTATAGGAATAATGTGACCCCCATAACACCCCATTGGTAGTTCTCCGGCATCCTGTGATTATATTGCCAAAATTCAAAGTTGGCTGTACAACTTCCTCCTGCTTGTTTCTGTTTTGGTTATTTGGGGTGCTTGTAACAGTGGTGTGTTTTTCCAACCTTCTAAAATGGCCAAATAGTCCGACCCCTCCCAGTGACATCTGTCCTCTGGTCCTTCAGAAGGGTGGGAGGTTGAGTTACAGCCTTGATCCTTCAAACTTTGCCCACCCTTCTTATAGTAGGGCTGCATCTGAGCTGAATAAGACTTGGAGAAGTAAGTCCTGATGTTTGTGGAAGGGCAAGGAAATTAAATCATTATTACAATTCTTCCTAGGACATTACTAAGGAGAGTGCCCCAATCAAGAAGTGACATCATATGGTGATCCAGAGCCAGAGGCACAGTGCCCACCTAACAACATGTCTAGGCCTATGAGATTTGGGGGGCAAAACTTCAGGTGGGCACTAAGTGGAAGCAAAAAGGTACAGAAGAAACTTTGTTGCCATCTAATGCCTATCCAATTTTGCAGCCTAGAACTGGTAGCCCTAAGCATTTTAGATAACTCCAAGCTACTCATGAGAAGAATACATGTTCTGGATAATGGTTCTAATGACAAACCAGGAAGTGATGAGGTACCACATCATCCATAAAGATGTTCAATTAGAGGCTAGCTATTGATGAAGCAACATCTTTGAGTCTTAAGAAGAGATGGTTTGCTTCACATAACACGGCTTGCAGAAACAGAAGCATACTTACAGTATAGAATGAGTTTTTACTTTCACCATTGAGGAATAAGCTGGAGAATTTCATTTTAAAATGTGGAGCCAGGTTTTAATATTGCTTTAATATTGTTGAAAGAGCCATGATCCATTCTGGTCTCTTCTCTTCAACCATTGCTCCTCTGTGTATTGATATGAATTAATAGGAGGGTTTCATTCAATATTACATGAACTAAAATTCTTGGAAAGGGTCCTTATTCTACAAACTTTTTTTTCCTGTCTCACCCATCCTGTTAGATTTTGCCCCCTGCAAATAGCTGTGGGAACATTCATTATACTTTAGCAAGGAACGCATGCTGTGACTTCAGTAAATCTTCCCAAACAATTGTTTTAATGGGTTAGGATGTTGTGCAGCCAACAGAAATCATCAAATGGATGTAAATTCCAGCTGTAATTATAGGGTACACCATGAATGTATTAAGGGTTGCTGCACTTATAGATTACTGGAAACCTTCCCTTTGAATCATATTGAAAAAGAGTAGAATGGTTTATCTAAATTAGATTGTGTTGTCTTAACAAATATTTCAAGGTGTTGAGATGTGTAGAGGGGTATTGCACAGTTATAAGTCATGGAAAATAATCTACAAATCCAAACCAATCCAGAGAACCACTGTGGTGTAATAGTTAGGGTGCTGGACTAGAAATTGGGATACCCAAAGTTGTAGACTCATCTCAACCATAGAAGCTAACTGACTAACTTTGTGCCAGTGAATCTACCCCACAGGGTTGTTATTGTGGAGGAAAGTATGTCTTCTGCTGTACTTTGTCCTGATGTTTGTGGAAGGGCAAGGAAATTAAATGATTATTACAATTCTTCCTAGGACATTAGGAAGTGCATACCAAATAACAATACTAAATACTAGAACTCAGAGGCAGGAGATTTTTTTTTAAAAAAAAGCTACTTGAAATAACCAGTGATGAAGTGTGCATTCATTGAGAGAAGAGACAAATGTCAATGGTTCCAACAGAGCTAGAAGAAGAGTTCTCCAAATCTTATCTCTGCTGGAGTTAGGTGAATTAGCTGCTCATGGAGGAAGATTTGGGATGGATGAAGCCAAATGGTAATTGAGCCCCAATTAGGTAGACATGGCCTTCTTATTTTAAGGAAAGACTGTAGCTTAGTATAAAGGACAAGTCTGTATCTTGAATCATGTCAACTGGATTTCTATTTTCTCAGTGGAAACGTTTCGCTCCTTATCCAAGGAGCTTCTTCAGTCTGAGCAAAGTTAGTTAGGGAATCCTTAAATATGTTTCTAGGGTGGCTGTGTAACCTTGCACCTGGGGCTAGGTCATGGTTATTTTTAGATGTTTATTTCTAAGTCCCTTTATCATCTAAAGGAGGATCGTTAAGATTACCATGCTGCTGTTGAGCTTGTGAAATGGTCTTAATCTTCCTAGGCACAGAAGACAAAGCAGGAAGGAAGATAGGGGAAAGATTGTGCCTGAGGCCCCCACCTCTATTCAAGGAAGGATTTTCCAAGTTGGCATAAATGGATTCCTTGACCCCTCTCTCAAACCACCAATCTTCTCTGTCTAAAATGTGAACATTAATGTCCTCAAATGAGTGTCCTTTTTCCTTTAGATGAAGATAAACTGCTGACTCTGGTCCTGTGGTGTTACTTCTCCTGTGTTGGGCCATCCTCCTGTACAAAGATTGTTTGGTTTCTCCAATGTAGAGTTCAGAGCACTCCTCACTGCACTGGATTGCATAAACTACATTGCTTTCCTTGTGTTTTGGAGTTTGATCTTTGGGGTGTACAAGCCTCTGTCTCAGTGTGTTGGTGGGTTTGAAATATACAGGTATGTGGTGTTTGCCAAATATCCGTTTTATCTTTTCAGACACGCCAGCCATGTAAGGAATGACCAGGTTCTTCCGTTTACTCTGAGTCTCAGCCCTATCTGTCGCTGTTTTAGGTCTGGTAGACTTAGATTTAGTGAAGGCCCAATTTGGATATCCACAGGCCTTCAGAGCTGTTCTCAGGTGCTGATTTTCATTCTTTTTGGAATCCATGGAGGTGGGGATGGTTTCTGCTCTGTGTGACAATGTCCTGATGACTCCTAGTTTGTGCTGCAGTGGATGGTGGGAGTCAAACATCAGATATTGATCTCTGTGTGTGGGTTTCCTGTAGATCCCTATTTCTAGCTTGCCACCGGTCTCAATGAGGACTTCACAGTCTAGGAATGCCAGTCTTTTGTCCTTGGTGTCTTCTCTGGTGAACCTAATGTTGGCATCTATAGTGTTTATATGGTCCGTGAAGGCCTGTACTTCCTGGGCCTTGATTTTTACCCAGGTGTCATCCACATACCTAAACCAGTGGGTGGGCACCGTTCCCTGGAATGTGTTGAGTGCTTTCTTCTCCACTTTTTCCATGTATAAATTGGCCACAATGGGTGACACAGGAGAACCCATGGCACAGCCGTGTTTTTGTCTGTAAAAGTCACCTCTGTATGAGAAATAAGTGGTGTTAAGACACAGGTCCAGAAGATGGCAGATCTGGTTTGGGTTGAGATGGTTTCTCCTTTCAAGGGTGCTGTCCTCTTCTAGTCTCTTCCTGACAGCGGATAGAGCATGAGTGGTGGGGATGCTGGTGAAAAGGGAGGACACCTCAGATGAAACTATGGTCTCCTTCGATGTGTCCTCCCTTTTCACCAGCATCCCCACCACTCATGCTCTATCCGCTGTCAGGAAGAGAAACCAAACAATCTTTGTACAGGAGGATGGCCCAACACAGGAGAAGTAACACCACAGGACCAGAGTCAGCAGTTTATCTTCATCTAAAGGAAAAAGGACACTCATTTGAGGACATTAATGTTCACATTTTAGACAGAGAAGATTGGTGGTTTGAGAGAGGGGTCAAGGAATCCATTTATGCCAACTTGGAAAATCCTTCCTTGAATAGAGGTGGGGGCCTCAGGCACAATCTTTCCCCTATCTTCCTTCCTGCTTTGTCTTCTGTGCCTAGGAAGATTAAGACCATTTCACAAGCTCAACAGCAGCATGGTAATCTTAACGATCCTCCTTTAGATGATAAAGGGACTTAGAAATAAACATCTAAAAATAACCATGACCTAGCCCCAGGTGCAAGGTTACACAGCCACCCTAGAAACATATTTAAGGATTCCCTAACTAACTTTGCTCAGACTGAAGAAGCTCCTTGGATAAGGAGCGAAACGTTTCCACTGAGAAAATAGAAATCCAGTTGACATGATTCAAGATACAGACTGTTCCACCTGGATGACTGAGAACCTTCATCGACATATAAAGGACAAGGTTAACATGCAGAAGATTGCAGGCTGTATCTCTACCATCCTCAGAACCAAAGCTGGGAAGATTTTATTTGTTTGTTTGTTTGTTTGTTTATTTATTTATTTATCGATCGCATTTTTTCACCACCCATCTCAACAATGACTCTGGTGGTGAGATGGTAGTTACCCTTGGGTTGAACATGAAATTGGCAAATATTTCAGAATAGTATTTGATAGTCCTTTGATTTAGACCGATTTCCAAAGTTAGAATGCATTGGTATTCCTTCCCTAGCTCACTGCCAGACAATGTTGCAATTGGTATATATTTAAAAAAATAGGACTCTGAAATGGATATATGCCTTGTAAAGTTTTTGTCCTTTGTCTTCAGTTCCAGAGCTTGACAACAAATTTATTCTGAGGAGATTAGGAAACATGTGGTCATCTTCTGCTTTGGTCACATTCAGCCAATTTCATCATATCTAATTCTTCCAGCCTCATTGGAGAGAAAACAGCAGCACTGTGATAAAAATTGGCAGTAATTTTTCTATCAAATTCTGGCTTAAGTAGGGATGGCAGAGAAATTTCATCAGTCTATGCTTCCCTGATGACACTAAGTTCCCTGATTAACATTTTTTAAAACTTATAGGCCAATCAGAACAAATTTCTTTTTAGAATTATTGGATTTTATTTTAACAGCATTAACACAAACACAAACACACACATATAAACTCACCATGGTTTATGGAATGTGTGTTGTTTCATCTTTCAATTACTGTGAAAGATGGAAAAATATGAACATGCATGAGCACATGCAGTTTAGATTATACACTGATCCAAACAGATTGAATTTTATTTGGCTTAATACAATCTGCAATCATCTAAAGAAGATTCATCCATCCCCATATGTAACGCATAAGCACATTGTCCTCCCTTTGTTACAGCAATGATGGGCAACTTTCTTTGACTAAGAGCCTCTGTAGGTGATATTAGTGGAAGGAGAGGGGTGAGATTTTCAACCCATTTTTCTGTTTGAAGAAGATTTGGTTCCCTTTTCAATTTTGTTCAGTGAATTAGCTCTAAATCTGTTTTCTCTTGGGGACCCATAAAGGGCTTTTGTGTTTTGTCCTTGAGACCTGGGCGATATGGCTTGTCATATGGTGATGTCACTGGAGGAAGATGGACTTTTTCAGGCTTTTGAGGGTTGGGTTTGGAGAGGGGCGTTGAGGGATGGTGGTTGAACGAAGTCCTTCAAAAGCCTCTGATGTGAGCCAATTTGTGAGATTTTAAGGGGAGCTGCCATAGCTGCCTTGAGATGGGGGGGGGTGGAGACTTTCCCTTAACTTTCACATTAAAAAGCCCCAGGGACTGATAATTTTTGTTCTGACTATTCAAAGGGAGTTGAGAACCAATCTGGCATGCCGGGGACCATATTAGAGGCACAGGAAGAGAATGTGGTCTGCAGAGAAAATATATTGAGGGCTTATATTATGTCTTTTTAATAGCCAATCACAAATACTAATGTTGTTTGACGTCATCATAATAAACTTAAAAAGTGATCATTTTTAGTACACACACACACCTGTAAATATTTGCTTACTTGTCCTTCAAAACCATTCCAAAGCAGAGTAACAAAACCATACAGAATTACTTAAAATCATAAAAAATTATAAAGGTTAGAACTATAAAAAGAAGAGGACCATGAGAACCATAGACACCAAATATTACAGTAATATATAACTCACGAAGAGTCGGAGGCGACTGAACGAATAAACAATATATAACTAAAAAGACATCACCTCAAAACTAGACATAGTGCCATAACTGGACATGGAGGTCATGGTGGATACTCACTCGCTGGATCGTCACCTTGTTGTGGTGAGTGGGCTTGTGTGTTCCCAATGAACCCTGTGAGCGAAGCCGTCGGGAGTCATGTACTCCTGGCAGGGTCACCCATGGCGGTAAGGTCCAGGGGGAGGAACCAGACAAAGAACGATCCAAGAAAGTCCTCAACGGCAGAACAGGCGGAAGATAACAAGGTGTATTGTTACAACGGCTGTGAAGGCGGATGAAGGCTGCAGCAGACAAAAGGTCACCAATCGTCATGGTATCCATGCCATTGGATTAGAGCCTTTTTCTGTGAAGGTTGTGTGCTGATCGTTGTGCACCGATCTCCACACATAAAACAAATTCACGCACAGGCGTCTTCCAACCACACCAAACCCAAAACAACCAAAAGTCCCATGGCGACTGACGAATGGCAACGGGGGCAGGACTGTGAAATCCGGAAGCTCCTAGTTATGGACCAGCACATGGGCGGTGGATACGGATTCAGTCGTCCTGACTCAAGGATCGAGGCAGTTGAGTAGTTCGGCAGCTGTATCCACGACTGAGCAGCCCTATTTAGGATCCACTCTGCTCACCCCATATGGGGAGGGGGCTAGAAAAGGTGCCCTAAACATAGTCTGCCTCATTTTCTCCCTGACTGGATTACCGCGACCAGTGGGGTCACCATCTAGCGGTCGTAAAAAATACATGAATTTTGGAACATGGAATATACGGACACTGCAAGACAATATGGATAGTGAACGACCTGAACGTAGGACTGCCATTATTGCAAGGGAGCTGAGACGTTTTAATATTGATATAGCAGCACTCCAAGAAACTCGAAGAGCAGGAGAAGGACAGTTGAAGGAAGAAAAAGGAGGTTATACCTTCTTTTGGAAAGGACTGCCTGAACAAGAACGACGAATACATGGGGTAGGCTTTGCTATCAAAAACGACCTTGTGAAGCTCTTGTCAGAAGTTCCCACTGGGATTAACGAACGACTCTCAACTCTGCGAATAAAACTTGCCAAAAACCAACAGGCAACTATCCTAAGTGCTTACGCACCAACACTAGATGCAGATGAGGATATCAAGGAAAAATTTTATACCCAGCTGGACACCATCTTATCAGAGATACCAAAGGAGGATAAAATTATCCTCCTGGGCGATTTCAATGCAAGAGTTGGGCGTGATTTTGATTTGTGGCCAGGGATCATTGGGAAAGAAGGAGTTGACAACAGCAACACGAATGGAATCTTACTTCTGACTAAATGTGCAGAGCATAACCTTGTCATTACTAACACACTCTTTCGCCAGAAAAATAAATTTAAAACATCATGGAAGCACCCACGGTCGAAGCACTGGCATCTTTTAGATTATGTAATTGTCCATGCTAGAGATCGCCGTGATGTACTTCTCACCAGAGCCATGACGAGCGCCGATGACTGCTGGACAGACCATCGATTAATTCGATCCACGATGGCCATAAAGATTGTCCCTCATCGTAGGCTCCAAGGAAGAAAACCAAGGCGTAAAATGAATACACTGACCCTTCAAGATCCTATCAAACGAGCTTGCTTTCAATCAACTCTCAAGGAACATCTGCCTATGGAACTTCCTGAAAATGTTGAGGAACACTGGATTAAATTGAAGACTTCTATTATTTCAGCCTGTGAACAAACTATCGGATACCAGACTAAGAGACATCAGGACTGGTTTGATGAGAACGATAGTGAGATTGAACATATTATTGACAAGAAAAGGAAAGCCTTCCAGATATGGCAAAAAGATATTAACTGTGCCGTTAAGAAAAAAATCTACGCCAGTGCAAAGGCAGAAGTCCAAAGAAGAACTAGAGAACTTAAGAACATATGGTGGATAAAAAAAGCCCAAGAAACCCAACATTTCGCAGATGCTCATGATGCACGGGGCTTTTTTAATGCCATAAAGGCCATCTATGGACCAACAAACCATGGTACAAATCCCTTACGCTCAGTAGATGGTGCTAAACTTCTAAAGGACAAAGAGTCTATTGCACTGCGCTGGAAAGAGCATTACTACAATCTCCTTAATCGTCACTCCACTGTGGCTGATGAAGTCTTCTTGCAAATCCCACAAAAACAAATAAGAAATGAGCTTGCAGTACCCCCTAGTTTGGAGGAAGTCAGCAAAGCCACTAAACAAATGAAAAATAACAAAGCTAGTGGACCTGATGGGATTCCTGCTGAAGTCTTTAAAGAAGGCGGGCCTGAACTTACACAACAACTTCATAAGCTCATCGAAAAAATCTGGATGAGGGAGGAGATTCCAGCAGACTTTAGGGATGCCATAATTATCACTCTCTTTAAAAAGGGTGATAGAACAGACTGTGGAAACTATCGAGGCATCTCCCTTCTAGCCACAGCAGGCAAAATCCTGGCAAAGATCATCGCAAACCGTCTCCTATCTGTATCAGAAGACATCCTCCCTGAAACGCAAAATGGCTTCCGCCCTTCCAGGGGAACAGTGGATATGATCTTCACTGCACGACAGCTTCAAGAAAAATGCAAGGAGCAAAACCGCCCTCTGTACATGGCGTTTATTGATCTGACTAAAGCTTTTGATACTGTAAATCGTACTGCTCTCTGGACCATCCTTCTGAAAATCGGATGCCCCGATAAATTTGTGAACATCTTGCGGTTACTCCATGAAGACATGATGGCAACAATCCTGAATAACAATGGCTCTCAAAGCGATCCATTTAAAGTGGAATCCGGCGTTAAACAGGGATGTGTTATTGCTCCAACCTTATTCGCTATCTTCATCGCTATGATTATGCACCTTGTTGAAGAGAAACTTCCTACTGGTGTAGAAATTATATATCGAACAGATGGAAAGCTTTTTAATCTTAGTAGGCTGAAAGCAAAAAATAAGGTAATTGCAACTTCTGTTATAGAACTTCAATATGCTGATGATAACGTAGTCTGTGCACACTCCGAGGAAGATCTTCAAACTATCCTAAACATCTTTGCAGAAGCATATGAAAAACTCGGCCTCTCGATTAACATTAAAAAAACCAAAGTGCTTTACCAGCAAGTTCGAACCAATCCCTCCGCAGCGCCATCAATCCAGCTTAAAGGTGTGTCACTAGAAAATGTCGATCACTTTTCTTATCTCGGCAGCCATCTATCTACAAAAGCCGACATCGACGCTGAAATTCAGCATCGCCTGAGCTCTGCGAGTGTAGCTTTCTCCCGAATGAAGCGTAGAGTGTTTGAGGATCGGGACATTCGCAGGGAGACCAAAATGCTTGTTTACAAAGCCATTGTACTACCAACCCTTCTGTACGCCTGTGAAACATGGACCCTCTACAAACGCCACCTCCAACTTCTTGAAAGATTCCATCAACGCTGCCTCCGAAAAATTCTGCAAATTACTTGGGAAGATAGGCGGACTAATGTTAGCGTATTAGAAGAAGCGAAAACCACCAGCATTGAAACAATGATCATCCAACATCAACTTCGCTGGACCGGTCATGTTGTTCGAATGCCTGACCATCGTCTTCCAAAGCAGCTACTTTACTCCCAACTTAAGAATGGAAAACGGAATATTGGTGGACAGCAAAAGAGATTCAAAGATACTCTCAAAGCTAATTTAAAAAAATGTAATATCAGCATTGAGAACTGGGAAG
This sequence comes from Charina bottae, assembly GCA_023362775.1. Taxonomy (NCBI): domain Eukaryota; kingdom Metazoa; phylum Chordata; class Lepidosauria; order Squamata; family Charinaidae; genus Charina; species Charina bottae. The sequence continues at coordinate 9,485,959 of JALMGJ010000027.1, read as the reverse complement.
CCCTAACTCATGAGCGTTTCAATTGGAGGTCAGCCTTTATTAATGGTGCTATGGACTTTGAAGAAGCACGAGTACAGGGCGAAAGGGAGAAAAGAGCTAAAAGGAAGGCACATCAGGCAAACCCTCATCATGACCGTCTCCCACCCGGAAACCTATGCCCCCACTGTGGGAGGTTGTGCGGATCCAGAATTGGCCTTTACAGCCACTTACGGATCCACCGTTAAAATTTTACCTTTGGAAGACAATCTTACTCGGCTACGAGTGATCGCCAATGATGATGATGATTGGTGGATACCTTAGCCCAGTTGGACCAAGTGAATCCCATAATTACTTTGAGAGGGTAACATTTGGGAAATGCTACAGAAACATATAGTTTAATAAATTAAAGGGGTCTTGAAGTAAGAAATAAAAAAAAAGTCTGAGAACTGACAGTCTTGACAAATCCACTGGGAAGCTGTATTTGAAATAGGGCCCGTAGCTCTGTTGTTGTTCAGTCATTTAGTTGTGTCCGACTCTTTGTGACCTCATGGACCATAGGACGCCAGGCCTTCCTGTCCTCCACTGTCACCCGGAGTTTACTCAAATTCATGTTCATTACATCGGTGATGCCATCTAACCATCTCATCCTCTGCCGTCCCCTTCTCCTTTTGCCTTCAGTCTTTCCCAGCATCAGGGTCTTTTCCAGTGAGTCCTCTCTTCGCATTAGGTGGCCAAAGTATTTGAGCTTCAGCTTCAGCATCTGTCCTTCCAATGAGCAGTCACGGTTGATTTCCTTTAGGATTGACTGATTTGACCTCCTTGCAGTCCAAGGGACCCTTAAGAGTCTTCTCCAGCACCACAGTTCGAAAGCATCAATTCTTCGGTGCTCAGCCTTCCTTATGGTCCAACTCTCACAGCCATACATTACTACTGGGAAAACCATAGCTTTAACTATACGGACCTTTGTCGGCAAGGTGATGTCTCTGCTTTTTAATATGCTGTCTAGGTTTGCCATAGCTTTCCTCCCAAGGAGCAAGCGTCTTTTAATTTCATGGCTGCAGTCACCATCTGCGGTGATCTTGGAGCCCAAGAAAATAAAATCTGTCACTGCTTCCATTTCTTCCCCTTCTATTTGCCAGGAAGTGATGGGACCAGATGCCATGATCTGAGTTTTTTTAATGTTGAGTTTCAAGCCAGCTTTTGCACTCTCCTCTTTCACCCTCATCAAGAGGCTCTTTAGTTCCTCTTCACTTTCTGCCATTAGGGTGGTATCGTCTGCATATCTGAGGTTCTTGATATTTCTCCCGGCAATCTTTCTCATGATGTAGCTCTAGTCCTTCCATTTCAAATGGAACAATGGAGGGATGGGAAAGATGCAGAAATAATAACTAAAAAACTCAGGTTGGGGTGTGGGTGTGACTCCCTAAAAGTAAGGTGGTCCAGGTTGCATTAAGGGAAGACCAATTTTCTAAAATTCCAGAGTGTAAAGAAAGTAGAGGATTAGTGTAGTGTAGAAGTTGAGGTTCCATCTTAAGGCCAGAGAGACCCAGTATGTTGTCTCTGTGGCTATAGTTGCTATATTAAATAGCATATCTAGTTTAATGCCAAGGGAGAGGCTGTGAAATCAGGGCAGTGTCAGAGAGAGGAAGAATTGCTTATGAATGTGTAGTCCATGATTATGTAGCCAGGACATACTCCAAGTTTGGATAAGCAGTGGAGTAGTCTCAAGCTAGTCCAAGGTTCCTGGAACAGGGTTCAGGATACATGAGGAGATTCACAAGATGTGCCAAGAAGGATCACAGTTGCAAGCAACACCATTCTGCCTGATCAGTTTAATCCTTTCAGTTTTTAACTTCAGGTTTTCACTCCATCTTTGCATGTGCAGCCTCAGTTGCTCCACTCTTGGACCCAGGAAAGGTGTAGATTCCAGCAACTCCTCCTCTCCAGCTGTGTCCTCTTTCCAAGAAGAGTTTTTCCAAGTTCTTCCTCAACAGCTGGGAATGCCACAGGACTTGCTCCTGAACAGGCATCAGAGGATACCTCAGAGACAGGCATGACACCCAGGTTCAAATTCTCACTTGAACATTGTAGCAGTTGGGCAGGTCTAAGTTAGTCACATCATCTCTCAGCCTAATAATTGTTGTGATAGGGATACAATTAGGGGACACTTCCATAAAAGCATCCTTGGGTTTCTAAGAAAAAAAAGGCAGAATACAAATGCAGTAAATTAATAACTCAGCCCTTTTCTCCTACTCTTGTAACATGGGACCAGTAGCGATCTAATGAACCTGAATGGTGAGAGATCCAGTACAGACACAAGGAAGTCACCTTTGCATGTAATATGGCTAGTAAATTTGCTGCTGTAAAATGTGATGGTTACAAACTTGGATAGTTTTAAAAGGGCACAACACTAGTTCATGATAGAAGGAACTGACTAGCTTATGATATCTACATTGTTGTTGTTTTTGTTGTTGTTGTTCAGTCATTTAGTTGTGTCCAACTCTTCGTGACCTCATGGACCATAGCACGCCAGGCCTTCCTGTCCTCCACTGTCACCTGGAGTTTACTCAAATTCATGTTCATTACATCGGTGATGCTATCTAACCATCTCATCCTCTGCCGTCCCCTTCTCCTTTTGCCTTCAGTCTTTCCCAGCATCAGGGTCTTTTCCAGTGAGTCCTCTCTTTGCATTAGGTGGCCAAAGTATTAGGTGGCCAAATCTACATTATTAGGGCACTGCAAATATTTGATTTGGAGATTTGGTTCAACGGAGAGTCAACTGAATCAAATCGTAAGCCTCCCAATCAGTTTGGATGATAGCTTTTTCTGCATCACCCTGATTTGCTGATTTAGTTCAAATAATCAAGTCAATGGACAAATAAGTGTGATTTTCAATCATCTTAAATTGGAATTTGTGTGAGTCACACAGGTTGCTGTTCATAGTCACAGCATTCATAGTTGCTGTGACGCATGACTGAGATACTATTGTCTTTGTGTCTTGCTGGTGTTTCCACCAAATTCTGGTTGACCACTGAGGAGGCTTGATACTGGATGAGATCATTTGGTCTGATCCAGGGGGGTCCACTGGATCGTCTTATTTTTATTGTGGTCTTGTTTTTACTTATTTGTTAGTGGTCTTATTTTTACTGAGATTTTTTAAAAGCCACCTGTGAAAAAAAGTTCAGTTTTCTCTCCTCTTCTTGGCACATAATCCCAGCCATTTGACAAGATGCCTCTACTGAGGCATTCATGCACTCAAATTATGTAGATGGCTGTTTGAAAATCAACATTTCCCCCCCTGAGGATAAGCTTATTAAAGAGAAAACTTAAATTGCTGCACAAGAAGGCTTTTGAATTAATTGGACAGCTTCAGGGGGTTGATATGTATATCTGAGCTCCTGCTGAGGAGGTCAGACCTCCCGCCCCCAATACTTTTTGAGTCATGTGTCCAGTCCTGGGCACTTCTTAAGAAGGATTTAATGGGGGGGGGGAATCAGGTTCAGCAAAGGTCAACAAGAATGATCAGGGGACTAGAAATGAAATCTTATGAAGAGAAATGGAATGTTTAGCCTTGAGAAGAGAAGACCAAGGAGGTCATAGAGAAGAAAGTCAAGTCCTCTTTATCATTCCCGAGGGCAAAAGGCAGAATAATGAAGTTACAGAAAGGCAGAAAGGAAAAAAAAAAGAATCATAACATGAAATGCAATTCAGTAACGGAACCAATGAATGAAGCAGGAGATTTCTCTTCAATGGATGTCCTTGAAGGCTGGACAGGCATCTGTCAAGGATGCTTTCATTTGGATCTCTGCATTGAGCAAGAGGTTGCATTGAGCAAGAGGTTGGCCTCAGCGCCTCTTTCCAACTCTATGATTCTAAGTTCCTTCAATGTGTCTGTAAGAGTTGAGAGTGCGGTTAGATAGAGGCTTTGGGGTGGGGTGGGTGCAGGATGGGGAATCATAAGCCAGGAAGTATCAAGTTGATTTTTCTCTCCAAAAGCTACATATAGTCCAGTTTTCCAAATAGATATGCCCGCCAGTAGTAATTTATTGCGGGATAAGTGATTATGCAAAATAGCTTGGCTGCACCATCCATGTAATTTGGATTAGGATGTTCTTTTTCTTTTCCTACTTTTTTTGAAAGCCAGTGTGGTGTAGTGATTAAGCTGTAGTGGACTGGCATTGGAGAGATCCACATTTAAATCCATCCTTATACACGGAAGCTCACCTAGGAGACTTTGGGCCATCGCCCTCTTTTAGCCCAAACTGTCTCGTAGGATTGTTGTGGAGAAAGTAAGTGGTAGCAGAAGAGCATTCTGCCCACCACCTTGAGCTCCTGAATGAAAACTAGGATATAAATCTGTCCAATAAATACATTCAGGTTTTCCTTTTTAAAAAGATGCACACAGTTTATGTTAAGGATTGCACTATTTTTCATGTCTTTTACACCTCCAGCTGTTGGAAAATATTTCCCTAATGTTTGCAGTCGCCTTGACAAATTTTGCAAAAGTCTGAGAAGCACAAAAAAGGGGACCAGGGACGTCATACTGCCCTAGGTCTGTAGGTTTCACATCTCCTAGCATACCTAATCCATATAATTGCATGCATTTCATGGGAGTCACTTCAAGCCTGAGGCATGCATAAGATTAGTATATTATTGGAGAACAAGAAGGATTTAGATAGATGCCTGATAAGAAGAAAAACAATAAGGAAATTATTATTCCACCCCACCCCTACTTTCATTGCTAGGAATGCTACCTACATTTTTTTCATTGGGATTTAAAGAAGGTCTAATTCATTGAAAAATTATTAGATTCCAAGGAGGAATGAGGCTTCTTCTGCCAATGGTCCAACTTACTTTCCAACAAGAATGTAAAGACTCAAGAAAGTCTAAGAATACACTGCTCACAAGTGAAATGTTTCTCCTTGCCTTGTTTTTTAAGGCTCCTAGTCTGCAGGTACACTGCTGGATTGCTCTAAATCTATCATGTCAAGGTGATCTGCAGCTGCTTCATTTTGAACCATGGTGTAGAGATTCACAACTGTATTGTGGTAGGAAACAAAGGGTGCCACACCATGCATGGTGACAGAAAGCAAAAGAGAGACACACCACCACACCATGGCTTGTTTGGAAAAAAACAACAGTGCTATAATTTGCTTTTTCATTTCTGGGGGAAAAACAAAATCTTTCTCTCTTCCTCTTCTTTCCACTTTGTCTTCATTGCTAAGAATAGAAACCAAGCATTGCAATCTGGAATCATGAAAAGGAATTATGCACACACCGTTTCCCAGAAATGTACAATAGGGAGGGCATGATAAATGGAGAAAGAGAGAGAAAGAGATAATGTCAGAATTGGCAACTTCTTAAGGTGCTGAGTGTCACTGGATGATTTTGCATGATGGCATGTATGCCTAAATAAATAAATCATTAAAGGAACTCTGTCTCCCCCCCCCCCTTCACTCAATCTGTTTCTGCTGCCTAGCCTTGCCCAGCATATCCCTGTTGGGTTTCCAATTCTGCTCCAAAGAAATGCTCCCTTGTGAAAGCCAGCAAGGGCTTCCTGAAGCTCCTGGACCATGAACAATATAGAACCACTTGGGCACCAGTTGGAGTCACCCCAGAGAAATGTAAAGTGAGTGAGGCAGAGAGTCAAGGTTGCTGAGATACATGCCCAATTATGACTCCTTCTTGGAACATCAGCAGTTGATGCCTGTGGTTTACTCAAGAACAAAGGAGAAAGGACTAGGAGATAGGGCCAGCAATACCAACAAAAGTACCCCAAGCAGTTGCATGACTCCTGAACCTAAGTTTGTCTAAATGCCCCTAATTTTCTAAGATCTCAGAAAAATGACAGGATGTCAGTATCCACTCCTCAAAGTCCTAAGATACTTTCATGTTTTTTTCTGAAATGAGAACATCAACATCTGAGATGTACTGATGTCACAACATTCCAGGAACCTGAAATGTGGGTGGCATTTCAGAAGCAAAAAAATGGGGATGCTGTCCTACAGAGGTCATCTCCAAGGTGATATAGATTGTCTAGCTTCCCCCATTGCTGAGTTGGAGAGAGAGAGAGAGAGAGAGAGGGAGAGGGAGAGGGAGAGGGAGAGGAAGAGGGAGGGGGAGAGGGGGAGGGGGAGAGAGAGAGAGAGAGAGAGAGAGAGAGAGAGAGAGAGAGAGAGAGAGAGAGAGAGAGAGAGAGAGAGAGAGAGAGAGAGAGAGGTGCAAAAGTTGATTCTCAAACTAATAAATGTTCTGGAGACTATTATGTAAGCAGCTAATTATATTGGTGAAAAGACCTGCTTCATTTCTGGATTATAGGAAGATTGTTAATTCTAAATGAAAAAATATTTGAGTTGTTGGAATTCTTGTTACTCCATCCCTTTCATCTCAATTTTTTTGGTGGTAGTGCCTTGGAGTCAGTCTTGATTCCTGGCAACTGCCAGGATTAGTCCCTGCAGTTTCCTAGCCAACATTTTCAGAAGTAGTTTGCCCTTGCCTTCTTCTTCCGCGTGCTGAGAGAGAGGGACTGGCCCAAGGTCACCCAGCTGGTTTTGTGCCTAAGGCAGGACTAGAACTCATGATCTCCCAGTTTCTAGCCCAGTGCTTTTAACTAGGACTCCACACTGTCTCTCACTGGCATATAATTTACCTATTTTTGTGTGCACATTTCCCTAATTATAGTCATTTTTGGGTGTGTTCTCTTGAAGAAACTGCATTGTAGACTGGGAAAATTTGATGATTACAGTATATATGTGTATGTGTGTGTAAACACATGTACATGCACACCCACACCCAAAATAATGATGTTATCTCTCTGTCGGGTTGTTGGCAGCTACCTGAAACCAAAAGTAATTATTTTCCAAGAAGGACTCTCAAATAGTTTTCTTTAGCAAGATTTATTGAGATGAAGGGAGCCAGTTTGTTGTAGTGGTTAAGGCACCAGGCTAGAAAATGGAAGACCATGAGTTCTAGACCTGCCTTAGGAATGAAACGAACGAAACAATCCTGGGAAAAATGCATTTGGTTTAAGCTGCTCCTGAAAGGTACCACATGGATCTCCATACATGTCCTAGTCTAGATCACTGAATGACCCTCCTCAGGCAGAGTTCGTAGGACTATACTGTAAAAGAATACCTTTTCTTATCTAGAGCAATCCTTTAACTGAACAAAGTTATTTAAAAACAAACCAAAGTCCTTCCCATCTGCTTCTAATTCTGATAGCAGAATTAGATACAGGGAATGAAAATTGATATGGGTGAGAGAGAACTAATCTTATATCCTTCCTTTATTTGAAATGATGTTTTACACATTGGCTCATCTGAGATTTGACAGTGATAATAAACTAGGTAGCACAAGGTTTTATTTGGATGATTTCCCTGAGAAATCCGTAGTTAGTGATTGGAATTTGTTGTGAATTGCTCAGGCAATTTATTAGTTAGTGATTAGTTAAATATTTAGCCTGCCTTTCATTTAGGACAGGGGTGGGCAATGTCAGGCCCGTGGGCCGTATAAGGCCCGCGGGGCTCCCGCCCGCAAACCCTGCCCCTTCCACGTGATTGGCTCCTGCCCGCAAATCCCGCCCCCCAGTGCTTGTGATTGGCTCCCACCTGCAAACTCCGGCCCCCGGTCCGCGGAAATCCCAGAAACCCTGCCCCCCACCCCCCTGGTCCCCGGTTATAAATATCCAAATGGCTCTTGGCAGAAAAAAGGTTCCCCACCCCTGATTTAGGAGCTCAAGGTGGCATATATAATTCTCCCTCCTCCTATTCCCCCTCCAATAAAAATACAGGTAGTACTCGACTTACGACCATTTGTTTAGCAACCGTTCAAAGTTACAATGGCACTAGAAAAAGTAACTTATGACTGGTCCTCACACTTACGACCATCGCAGCGTCCCTGCAGTCATGTGATCAAAATTCAGGCGCTTGGCAACCGGAATGTGTTTATGGTGGTTGCAGCATCCCAGGGTTACATGATCGCCATTTGCAACCTCCCCAGTTGGCTTCAAGCAAAACCAATGGGGGAAGCCGGATTTGCTTAATGACTATGCGATTCACATAATGGCTGCAGTGATTCTCTTAACAACCACGACAAGAAAGGTTGTAAAATCAGGTGTGACTCACTTAACGACCACTTCGCTTAGCAACAGAATCTCCGGTCCCAGTTGTGGTTGTAAGTCGAGGACTACCACTATGAGATAGTTTGGGTTAAGAGCAATTGACCAGACTAATGTTACTGAGTGAAGTTTTCATGGCTCAGAGTGGGACTTTGTCCTGCATCTTAACTACTATACCATTCAGTCTCTAACTGAGAATTGGATTATAAAAGCTTCACAGAATCCAATTAAAGATTCAACTGAATTCCATATAGATACAATTGGAATTATACTGATTTTAATTTTGCCTCAATTTTAATTCTATAGTTTTCTATTCTTACATTTTATCATTTGTACAGTTAATTAGTGCGGACTGTCTTACAGGATAGAAATGTAATAACTAACTAACTATTCAGCGGGGATGTGTGTGTCAGCTGTGATCCATTTTTAATGGGAGAGTCAAGATTTCTAGGTCCTATAACTTGATTCAGTTTTGCATTTTTTGATTTGGGGGCAGTACTGTTGCATTTGACCGGCTTGGGGATTCAATCTGGAAAAAGATGTGATAATATATAATGAGAAAATATGAAAATGCCTGCAGCTGCTTTACGTTTTTGGCTATTTTAATTCAAGTAGTAAAAGGTCAGTAGCTAGGTTTGAGCTCAGGAGACACTAAGGAGGTGGTGACTTGATGGGACTATCTATCACCACCTTCTGAACTCAAGTGTGTGTTTTCCTAGGACTTCTACTGGGCAAGCCCAATAAAAGGTGTGACCTCTTAAGCATGGACAGACACAGCAAATGTGTCCATGCTGGAGCTCAAGCACTTTCCTGCTTGGATTCAAATACTCCATCGCATACCTCTTATGAAAGAGTAATATGTCATATCTCAGACTTTCAGTTGGTAGCAGCTGATCTTGCTGAAATTCAGCCTCACACTCCTGGGTTGCCCAAGCTGGCCATGGAGACAGTGTGAGTGGTCACCTTTCCCCAGCCACATTTGGTGAGAGTAGCTCAGGTTTTCCCCTGGACGTTTCAAGACAAGTCCCACAACTGTGACCATGCAGGCTGTTGCATTGGTTTAGAGAAGCTTCAGACAATCTTGCCATTCTCCCTCTTTGCATTTGAACCTGAGGCTTAATGTTGCAGCGTTGTGCCATTGCTACACTTTCTGTATCATTGCTACCAACACAATTGTGGCAGCTCGGTTCAAGTTTCCGCACTCTAAATATGGTCTGCAGGCTGATCAGTTTGCAAAGGTCAAATGTTTCATTCTTCCTCTTGCCCAGAGCAGCTTTCAGTCTTGACCCTGAACCTATGGGCACCAGCCTGAGAATGCCTAAGGAGCCAACTTTTGGTTGCTTTTAAGAGCATGGAGTACAACTGTGAATGGGCCTTCTCCAACAATGTCTAGCTTTTAAGCCAAAACAGGACCAAAGGTTCAGCAAACTTTGCAAAGGCTTTAAGTTTGCAAATGTCTAATAATATTAATACTAATAATAGCTAAAGAGGGAGAGGAAAACTACAAGGAGTGACTGGCTTAAGTAGCCACAGAATTAAGCCTTGAGTGTAGACCTTCCTTATTTTAAGCTCTCACAGTAGAGAAAAAAGTTCTTCCATGTTGTACCCTCAGGGTAGATGTTCCACCATTCCTCCCACCTCTCAGCCTGAAGGGGGAATTTATTTTTGTTGCTGTTGTTCAGTCGTTTAGTCATGTCCAACTCTTCATGACCTCATGGACCATAGCACGCCAGGCCTTCCTGTCCTCCACTGTCTCCCGGAGTTTACTCAAATTCATGTTCATTACATCGGTGATGCTATCTAACCATCTCATCCTCTGCCATCCCCTTCTCCTTTTGCCTTTGGTCTTTCCCAGCATCAGGGTCTTTTCCAGTGAGTCCTCTCTTCTCATTAGGTGGCCAAAGTATTTGATTATAATATATAAATATTCCTTGTTTAACTATGGCAATTGGGACTGGGATTTTCATCGCTAAGCAACATGGTTGTAAAGTGCAATGTCACATGACCATGCCGCTTAGCAAGGGAAATTCCACACTTCCAGTTACCGTCATTAAGTGAATCACCGTGGATCATTAAGCAAGGACATCATGTGGTTGCAGTTTGCAAGTTCTTGCCAGCTTCCCCATTGACTTTGCTTGTAGGAAGCGGGCAAAGAAGGTCGCAAATGGCAATCACATGACTGTGGGGACACTGCAACCAATGTAAGTACAAGAACTGGTTGTACGTACCACTTGTTCACTACTGTCATAATTTCGAACGGTTTCTGAATGAGTGGTTGTTAAATGAGGACCACCTGTATATTCCTGGGGCATTTTTGCTTCTTACTGACCAACGGTAGGAGGTGGATGACACGTCACAACTTGTCTCTCTGGTCTGAGAACTTAAAACAAAGAAGAAGTGCTTTGTTCATACATCTGTTCCTACAAACTTGCTGACAACCAGGCTGCTATAGCTCATAAAACAGAGTGTCTGATGAAATAGGCAACATAGTACCATGGTTGGAAAGTTCACTTCCCAGGAAAGAAAGTTGGAGTATATAAGATCAAATATTGTTTATAATGGCTACATGTATCTGATGAGTTCCAATAAGAACAAAACCAGTTATACACTGCCTCCTGTTGGCAGTAGGTGTAAAAAATAATACAAGAATAGCCACAGTATGTTCATTGTCAATTGGATAATGGAAAAGCAGCTGAAGAGTGAGCTGGATGGAATGGTTTGAAGGAAAGAGATATAGTTGGGTGGCTGGCTAGAAGAAATCCTAAAGAGAAGTATTCCTGTGCAAAGATCAGAATATACTAGACAACCCATGACCCATTGGGTCATCCTTTCAGAGATATTTCCTGAACAGAGAAACAGAATGACCACAAATGGGCAAAAAAGCAGTGGGAACAGAAGCAACTTCAGACTTCCTGCCGGCTTCTCCATTGACTCTGCTTGTGGGAAGCTAGCAGGGAGTGTCGGAAATCACTCCTCTTTCTCCAACTCAGCTGGCCTGTGAGGGGGAACAAAGTGAGTCATGGACCATGAGGAAAACTGCACCCCCACTCCCCATCTTGGTGTGTCCCCAAGGGTCCCCTCCCTCCAGGGAGGAAGAGGGCTCAACAGTTGACTGCCGGTGCCCCCCAGCCAGCCTTACCTTGCCAGCAGACATCTGAGTCACATCCCCATCCTTCCCTCGCCGCCTTGCCATTAAGAGATTTCAAATTTCAGCCTTGGTTCCAAAGCAGCCAATCGCTGCTCGCCTGTCAGGCCTTGCCACCAACCAATTAGGTGCAGGGGCCAAAGGAAGGTGGGAAAGAGGGCAGGAATATGCCCCTTGTGCCATGCAACCTACAGGTTTCTGGGAAGTGTAGTCGGAAGGCACAGTGATGCTGAAGTGGCCACAACTTTGCCAAATTTCAATCCAATAGGAGTAATGGGCCCTGGATTTTGGATGCATTATGTAAGCTAGCCCATTTGAGGTCCCTTGGTTCAAAAATTGTTGCCCTATGATGCACCATTTTGCCCAATTGAAGGTTACAAACAGACAGACAGACAAAAGAGTTTTAGGAGTATATAGATTGCAATGTTCTGTTGCATGCCCTTGCAGTGTAATACAGGGGGCAGGGTAGCAGAGTGATTGTTGAACTGGTTCTGCGGAGATATGGATTCAAATCCCTATTCACCCATAAACTTCAGTAATAAAATGACACCAAGCTACACTGTATTATAGATTTGTTGAAAAGATAAACATGGGAAGGGGGGCAAGGAGAGAATGATATTCATCACTTTGAGAACAGAGCTCTAAATCTGAATCAAGTAGAAGAGGCAGCTCAGGCTTGTGATCCATTTCCCTGGAAGGCTTATTTCCAATAAAGAATTTAAGTAGGATTGGGCATTCGAAGCTCACTTTTTCCCTTGTGTGTATTTTTTAGAAAGGCAAAGGCAGAGTTTAATTCTGGATGATGTAACGGGAGGATCAGCTCCTGGGGCCCACCACGGACCTTTGTATGGACTCCAATCCTGATGGCAAGGGATGGTGGGATTTGTAGTCCAAACATCTGGAGAGCAATCTGGGCTTTCAAATGGAAGATGAGGTCTTTTATGTCATAGCTCCAAAGGCCTGGTCTGAAATTAGTATTAAAGTGCACTTTTCTCCCATCAAGCGGGGGGGGGGGGGGGGAATCCTAATATGTGTTATGAAAGGAAGGAAGAGATGCAGAGAGAAATTAGTCTCTCTGCCAGATACATTTTTCTCTCCCCCCCCCACCCGCTTTTATTAAACTCATATGTCTCCAAATGTTCAAAATGTGATTAATTGCTGATTTCCAACTGGGTGCAAAGCTAGAGAAGGTTATGTATGTCCCTTTTCCTCTCTCTTTGTCCCCCACCACTGAACTGCAGGCAGAGATAAATAGCTGGGTGGAGAGAGAGAGAAATAATGCGCGCACGCACACACACACACACACACAGACCTCAGATGACAGGAGGAATATGTTCCCTACCTTGTCAAGCAGCTGAATGCTGAGATCAAGGAAGAGATAGTTTAGAAAGGAGAATATCCCTGGGTTTTCCTACACATCATCTAGGCTAGCTGTGAACTGCCAGACTGAATATTATAAGCTGTGAGAAGTATAAATACAATAAGTGGAAAAGAGGAGAATATGGTAGGAAAAAAGAAGTGGAAAGTGTTGTTGTTGTTGTTCTTAAATTTACAGCCCATCTTTTGACGTCAAGCAAGCTTGCACCCATAAAACAAACTGCCAAATAGCATCAGTATAAGGACAATTAAAACCAAGCTAGTTAAAATTAGCTCCACACTGAAAAGCTTAGTGAAAGCCCTGCGTTTTTGCCATTTTCCTATACGCTGGAAGAGTGGGGGCCCAATATTATCCCCCTCCCAATGCAGCATTTCATAACTTGGGAGCCATCCAGAAGAAGGTCCTCTCCTGTGGACCAGATATCTTGTGGTGGGACCTTCTTCAGGAAGGTGGGTCCTCTAAGGCGGGAATTTAAGAATAACAGCAACACATTCTACCTTTTCCACTTCTTTTTTTCCTACCATATTCTCCTCTTTTCCACTTTTAGTATTTATACTGGGAGTTGGAGTCCATATATCTTAAAAGTTGCTGAGGTTGAGAAACACTACTCTAAGGAACCAGGCAGGCTCACAGTGACAGGTGGCCCTTTGGATAGTCAGGCCCTAAGATCTTTAGGGCTTTGGGCTCTGAGACCTTTAGGCCCTGAGACCTTTAGGGCCTTCAAAACTTATTTTGTGCCTCCATGCCGGTTCCTCTTCTTCCTGAGCAAATGTATCCTTACAAAGGGTTGTGGTATCAGGGAAGTTAAGTGGAAGTAGAGTTAGGAAGCAGAGCAGGGCTTTCCAAACGGTGTGTCATGACACAGTACTGTGTCACCTTGGGGCCCCAGGTGTGTCGCGCGACAACCCAAAAGCACTGATGGCATACCAGGATGCCGCTGCCACCGCCACCACGGTACAAAAAATCCCGAAAGCGCGGCAGTGGCGGCAACCCGCCGGCGCTTCTGGGGTTTTGCATGACGGCCGTTGGTGTGTCGCCAACGGCAAAAGTTTGGAAAGCCCTGAAGTAGAGAGACCGTTTTGATCTGATACTTGTTTTGTAATATCTTGTGTCCCCCAGCACTGTTTATTGCGCTATGAACCATAGTAGAAAATTGGACCTCTGAGACTGCTTTAAATTATCTAGGCCACCAATGGGCAACTTTCTTTTTTCTTTTCTATTGAGAGTTGCATTTCTCTGAAACTATCTGTAAGAAGGCTGGGTTTAAGCAAGAAAGGGGTGGAGCCAGAAACACTCCTGATTCTTTCTGACATCCTTTTTTTCCCTGCTGATTTGGGACCTTCCTTCCTCCCTCCCTCCCTCTGTAAAGAATGGGATGGACTGTTTTTTGCAGAGGTTTGAGCCCCCAACATGCAGAGTTGGGCTGCGCAGCATGTCAGATTCAAAGGCAACAGCATTCTTTGGCATGCACGGGGGCATGCACATGGCAAATATCTGCAACCCATCTTTTCCCAGGATTGCACTGCAATCTAACGCAGAGGAATTTTGAAAATTAACCCAAGGGCTGCTTGCAATCCTGAAGCTACACATTTCTCACCCTTGATCTAGATGTTTAGCATGAGGCCAATAACGACATTTTTATGTCACTTGGGAAGTGGTAGAACTTCTTGCAGGTTGATCTCACCATGTGCCAGAACTAAACATTAGAAATGATGAAGCTCAGCTGCATTTCCTAACCAAAGAAGGTATGCCTCCTGACCTCTGAAAGAGCAATATTCAAACATGGCTTTATAAATAGGCTCGGGAGCTGAAGAGCCTGAAAGCTTCTTCATGTAGAAAAATAATTTCAGCAGTAAGCATAATCTTGAAAGGCTTCTGTTTCATCCTTTCAGGTTTTTCTTTTTTCTTTTTTTAGTTCTTAAGGCTTGTTAAACTCCTGCAGAATTGAGGGTGGAAAAGACACTTAATCTAACGGGCTCTTTTTATGCAATCTCTCGCGTTTTTAATTAGTTTCTCAGATACCCAAACTGTTAGTGGGAGTGGGAAAAGAAAGCCCATTTGAAACAGACAATTAAGCTAGGTTATCGGAGCACAACAACAAGGATTTATACATCCAGAGTGTTTTTGCAAATTGGGGCGGGAGAGGGGAGAGACATAAGCATCAAAGTCTTAATAGAATTTATTCCCTTTCAAATCCCCACCCACTCATGATGGGTGAGACTTTGAATCAAGGTCAATGAAAATGATAATAAAACCTAGCTATTCTCCCCCATCCCATCCCATCCCACCCCACCCCAAACTCTCCTCTTTGGTTAAAATACATCTCTGCTTTGAGTCTGGCTCTGACCTATTTGAGTAGGGCCTAATGAGAAATGGGGTTGGGTGCCCAACATTTTAGGCTGGTGGTGGGTGCATTTGTTTTGATTTGGATTGCAGAGCCTCTCTTTAGCCTGGAGTAGATAAACGTTTAGTCCCCAAGTGTCAGACCAATGAAATATAACGTGGCCAAGAACCATACTGGACATGCCAATGGTATGTCAACAAGTGGGGCAATGATGTCAGTGATGGGTGGGATTGGCAGAAACCCACCCAAACACTCCCTCAAATGTACAACATCATAAAGCAACAAACCTTTCACGTGGTTTTGGGTATGCCACTATTGGAGTAGCAAAGTCCATCACAGAATTTGAATGGAATGAACTGGGATGGGGAGGCAGTCAAATAGAGGCTTGGTGGTAGGAGATAGGTCCTTCACTTACTGTATCTGTGCAAGATGAATCTAGTTGATAATTGTGACTGGTTGCTTGACTATGTTGGTTGATGTTTTGTACCAGTTGACCTCTTCTTAAGTCCTAAGTGAAGGTAGGATATAAAATAATAATAATAATAATAATAATAATAATAATAATAATAATAATAATAGACTTCTGTATCTTCTTTGTAAGGTGATCCATATTCAAATTCAGCTGGTGCTTTATTTTGGTTCTTTCCTCTCTATTTTGCATTTATCCCATTTTTAAACAAATATTTTCACTGGTTGTACTTGTATACCCTCCAGTAACAGAGTTCTTATGCCAGTGTTTCCTAATTATTGTCTCCCAAACAGATCATTTAAAAAAAGAGGTACAAGCCCTGCCTTCAGACTCACCATCTAAAAGGACAAGGACTCAAAAGTTGGCAATTTAGTGTCTTCCATAAGTTTTGGACTACAGTCCCTTATTATTGACTGTGCTGCTTTGGGTTTATGAATGGTGAAATCTAAAATCTTTGGAGGAGAAAGGTTTCCTGTCTACCTACCAAGGATTGGTTGTTCCAGGCCAGAAACAGTGGTATGGGTTATGCTGGCATTTTTATGTAACTCAGGCTGGGCTGATTTACCCTTTCTGTTGCTTAAATAGCAATTGGTAGGTCCTACTAGGTAGGCCCTACTAGGGGCGTGGTGGCTGAGCGGGTAAGACGCCAGGCTTGTGGATCGGAAGATCGCAAGTTCGGAGGTTCAAATCCCTAGCCCTGCATGCAGAGTGAGCTCCCACACTAGCTCCAGCTCTTGCCAAACTAGCAATTCGAAAGCATGCAAATACAAGTAGATGAATAGGTACCACTTCGGTGGGTAGGTAACAGCGTTCTGCACGCGTCATGCGGCCACATGACCGTGGAAGCATCTTCAGACAACGCTGGCTCTTCGGCTATCAAACGGAGATGAGCACCGGCCCCTAGAGTCGGACACAACTGCACAAAATGTGTGGGGGGGAACCTTTACCTTACCTAGGTCCTACTTCTCAAGCTGATGGGTAGGGCCAAAGCATCTACTCCTGCTCATCTTCCAGCAAGAACTGAGCTTTGAGCCTGGTAAGAAGAAAACCAAGCTTTTGTAGCTGATTCAGTGTAAGGAGCCAAGGTGCTCTCCTTCATCAGATAGATGAGAGAGAGGGAGAGAGATAGAAAGAGAGAGAGAGAGAGAGATAGAAAAAGGGAGAGAGAGGCAGACAGACTATTCAAGAATGATAAAGCTATATAGCAAGAATGATGCAATGGTGTTATTATATATGAACTTGGGAGTAGCAGTGTGGAGGGTGATTGCTGTGTGGCTCTGCAGACACCAGTGGAAAGCAATGTGTTACATCATGCTACCAAATACTGTGTGAGATAAGAGTGGGAGTTCAGCTGCCCACCATAATTTGTTTGCCCGAAATGCTTCTTGTCCTGTGTAATCTCATTGAGGAGATGAGGCAGTATGTTAACTGAGTGGCTTGTGACTAGAACGGAAAGGATGAGAGAACTGAACCTGAAACCATCATTACTGATTTGTGATTCCAGGTGAGACTTACACAGGATAAATAGCATCAAGCTTGGAATGATTTCTAATCTTACCCTTTCTCCAAAGCAGGAAGTCATGATTCCTGTCCTCCTGAACCTGTTAATTTGCTGTCTTCCAAAAAACAAGAATCTTTCTGATACTCTTTTGTCATCTTTTCCTTTTTCTCTTTCCTTTTTCACTCCATTTTAGTTTCTATTAGTCTTATTCTTGTGTTTAAAACTTTCAATAAAATTATATTAAAAAAACAAAAACAAAAAACAAGCATCTTTCCCCTTTTATCTTCCCTTTCCCTCATAATCACAAATAATGGAGCTGTTCAGGAACCAGGCATTTCCAACATTATTATCTTCCTGAGATGAATCACTTCAGCTAAATGGTTGTTAGTGTGCTACCACTTACAAACAGTGAAATGGAATTCTTAAATAGCACACGGTGGAGTTTGGGGAATGAGTCAAGGACTTCATCTTTCTTTGTGAAGCTAAGCTCCAGATTTGTATCCATAAACATATTTATCAAATGCATTAGCAGTACCAAATGAAACCCGCTGGTCTCAAAGGGGAAAGCAAATGCAAACACGTATGGGGGTATGGAAAAAGAAGACCTTAGTAGTTCTGGTGAGTTGGCAATCTTAGCAAATGGTTTCCATTATTATTAAGGTTTGCATTGCCAGGGCAGCCAAGGAAGAGAAGACATAGTAATGTAGCAGCTGGAAGAAGAAAAGATGAACAGGGTGGCATAGAGGAGGTGATGGTGGGGCAGGAAGAAGGAGAGATAGAAGTTGCATTGGTAAGAAGAGAAAGACATGGTGGTATTGGTGGTGGAAGAGAGGGTGTTATCCTGAACCCCTTTAATTCAGTTCCAGAATGTGTAGAGTAGGGAGCTATGTCCTTTAGAACTGACTTTGCTGGTCATTTATGCAGCTAAACATAGAGCTAAATTTGTGGAACCTCTCCAGAGACCAAGATTGCAACTTATTGATCCATCTTAGTTTACTTTTAAAAATAAAGTACAGTAACTGATTTTATAACTAGAAGCAAAGGTAGGCAAGGAGAGAAAGAGAGGTAATATAATTCAGGTGCAGCCTAAGAAGAAAAGCAAATGCTACCTCAAAGCTCCAGAAATCCAAGTAACCATGTTCAGCATAACTTCCTGGTCAGCTGGTTCTTCCTTAAAGTCTGAAAATGATAAAGAACCCTACCTGAGGTAACACGGTGTCAGCCTTCCCAGGTAGACCAGACAGGAAACACAACCAGATGAGCTAATTCTACTTTATTGTAAGGCTACATGAACAGAATCTTGCAAGTCTGGTGGTAAAAATCTCCCACCATCTCTTTTTACAGTCTAAGTTAGGGAGAATGTCAACTGGATTTCTATTTTCTCAGTGGAAACGTTTCGCTCCTTATCCAAGGAGCTTCTTCAGTCTGAGCCAGACTGAAGAAGCTCCTTGGATAAGGAGCGAAACGTTTCCACTGAGAAAATAGAAATCCAGTTGACATGATTCAAGCTACAGACAATTCCACCTGGATGACTGAGAACCTTCATAGACATAAGTTAGGGAGGTTTCTGAGTTTCTTTCTCATCCCATTGTGCAGCTGCGGGGTCCCCCTCCCTGTTATCTGATCATTCTCTAGGCAGCATCTCTTCCCCTCATCTCCCAAGGTCATCCCCACATACTATTATACACGGTTACTGGTTTACAAAGGGAGATTCATCAGTAAATGTACCTAACTAGTTTATCAGCAGTTTGTGCTTCAGTGAAAAGAAGTTCTGTGGACACTTATATGGAAATTTAGCTCCAAGGAGACAACTCTTGCTTTCTCATTCAATTGGGCTTTCGCTGATACTGTATAGAGAGGCGGCTGCCAGTCTCAGGAGAGGTTGCCCATTCTTATGCAATGAGCAGCATAAGACACTGAGATTTAGCAACAATAAAACTTTATTAATTTCAAAATCTGGAAAAATCCCACATTATACCAACTGGCATCCCTCCTGCCCACAGTTCAATTGGCTGAACTCGACCTGAAGAAGCAACCCCATTGCAACAAGTGGAGAATCTGGATGATGGGTCTTCCAACAAAGATCTGTGAAACTTATTCTTTCATCCTTTGCCAGTAGCTACCATCAAAAATTTCTTTCTATGTCATCAGCCTTTCTTTGACCTATTAGGTTGCTGGGACCAATGTGATTTGCTGTAGGGCAGTTGACTGTGAACATTCTTATCGCTGGTTGCAATCCTCCAATCTCTGTCTGATCTGATCTTTATGAATTGCTTCCCAGTTCTATGCAACAGTGCATGACTTTAGCATATAGCCAGTTGCAAACTCTATTCTTGCATTTCCAGGCAGTGCAAAAGTGCCCAGTCCTACTTCAGCCTTAGAAACGCACTGGTAAGTTGGAGCAGATCCCTCTCTTTGAGCCCAAGAGCCCATGCAGTGCAGTTGTGAAGGTGTTGGACTAGGAATGGGTAGACTAAGGTTTACAAAATGACTTGGATCAGTTGCTTTCTCTCTCTCTCTCTCCCTCTCTTTTTTTTTTAGATTTTTTAATCCCGTCTTTATTAGCCCAATCTATCTCACAGGATTGTTGTTGGGGAAACTACAAGTTGGGAGTTCTAATGTATATACGCTGCTCTGTGCTCCTGAAGGAAAGGCAGGGTAGAAATCAAATCAATAAATATTTTAAGTCAACATATTGTTGATTCCATTAAAAGAAGCACCTATGTGGGTGCACAAGTGTTTATTGGCTCACCAAAATCAATCTGAAGGTTCATGGTTCCATTCAGTGCATTAAATCAATTGGGGTATTCAGTTCAAAAGGGTGACTCGAGCGAATCAGAGCTTCATCCAGCCCTAGTAAATTGTTAGCATGTCTGTGTCTGAAATAATCTTTCACAACAAAAGACACCGTTGACAAAATCAGGGCTCATGAGTGTTAGGTTTTAGGAAGCTTGATTTCCACCGAGGATGAAAAGAAATATCTTCAGGATAACAGTAGTACAACAAAAGAATCAATTACTTAGAGCAGATTAAAAGGGGGGGGGGATCCAGGGGGGGTAAATTTGGAATTTGTAGGCATGTCACAGCTAATCACAAAACAGCTGTTTTGATGGATACTGCCAGTTACAAAGCATACTTTTATTTGAAGGCAAACTGGTCAACTTGTTCTCGTCATCCCCTCAAGGCCTTCAGGGATAAACTGTCTCCTTCAGACTTAACTTTGTCTTTTCCTGGATACTTGGGTTGGATACCCTTCAAAACAAAGCACTGAGCTGTAGCCATTTCTGAGAAGTCCTCTGAGCATTCTTGTGGCATCTCCATGAGCCCCAGAGGCATCCTCACAAATAGAGATACTGTTAAAAGCTGGCACTTTGTCCATTCCTTTTTTTAATTAGAAGAACCTAATTAGATTAATTAAAAGAATCTTAAGTAGAAGAATCTTTAACAAGTTAGCAGTGCTTCTTATGCACCAAAGGAGGGGTCTGCTGCTCACAACCATCAGATGGTCTATTTCTGATTTAGGCTTCTATCACAATAGATGTTCTCCATGAACAGCTGGACCTCTAGCTCTTGGGAATGAAATAGTCAAACCAAAATAATAAAGCACTTCTTGCTTCTCTTCCACTTGTTCCTCAGGACACCAGCTATGATTGGATGTTCTTTTGTGGTGCACCGGAAGTTCTTTGGGGAAATCGGTCTTCTCGATCCAGGGATGGATGTTTATGGTGGAGAGAACATAGAGCTTGGAATCAAGGTTGGTGAGATGGTTACAACAAAGTAATTCTTCTTCCTGATGTAGTATAGTAAAAGCTAGTAAGTTTGAAATCTGATTCTTTCTCCTGGACCATCCTTTTTGTAAATAAGTGGTTTCTTTCCTTTAAAAAAATATTATTAAGTCTTACCTCCAAGCTTTTGAATCTTTCAAATTGCTAGGTTGGCAAGAGCTGGGGCGAGTGCGGGAGCTCACTCCATCACACGGGACTAGGGATTCAAATCTTTACTTTATATTTAAAAATGGGGTTTTTTCAGATTGCTTCTTAAGGCTCTCATAAGCTGCAGCCCTAACCCTTCTAAAGAACTTGGTGGTGTTTCTGCATAAATATAGATCACTGAAATACATGTGAATGTCTCTAAAGAAATGTTAGCTAGTATCAAGTTCTGTCAGAGGTCAAATCCATATCATTCTCCACATGATAGGGTTTCATTAGCTATCACTCCAGTGGAGTAAAAGATAATGAATGTTCACTGTCTTTTCTTCACTCTGAATCTGAGCACACATTGATCTTCCAGCATAATTGTGTATTCTGCTAATCAGAAAAGCCCAATTAGATTTCTTTTAGCGTTCAGGGGTGTGGTTAGAGTACAGTCTCACTTCCATCCCACATATTGATGACCAGCTGGTGGGACCTTTTGCACACCTCAAGAGAAATATGCAGATTAGAAAGCTGATTTTCTTTCATTTAAAATATTTTTATTTCACCTGTCACATACTATACCTGTAGATGGTATACAGCAAAACACTGCAATATTGTGGCTGTATGCAGACAACCCATTTAAGCAGTGCATGGAATTAACTCGTTGTCAGGGTTTGCACAAGTTACTGAACCATAAATTAAACAAATGAGCTCAGTTTGCATGCTCAGCCATAAACAAATTAACTATGGTTAGCAGTATAAGATTAGCCCATCCTTTGATTGCATCTGCTAGATCTTTACCTAACCTGGTTAAATGTGTTCTATGAACACAGCCAAGTTAATATTATCGCCCATGTCCTGGTGCAGTCTGTCTTTCACAGTTTTCACTTTTTTACTGCTTCTTGTTTCTTCCTCTTTCTTCTGTCCAATCTGTTGCTATGGATTGACATACGGCAGGGGTCCTCAACCTTTTTGGTGCCAGGGACCAGTTTCAAAAGACGATTTTTCCGTGGACCGGGGGGGAGGGGTTTCCGGGATTTCCACGGACTGGGGGGCGGGGTTTCCAGGATTTCCACGGACCGGGGGGCGGGGTTTGCAGGTGGGAGCCAATTGTGCGCACCGGGGGGCAGGGTTTGTGGGCGGGAGCCAATCACATGGAAGGGGGTGGGGCTTGCAGACGGGAGCCAATTACACGGATGGGGGTGGGGTTTGCGGGTGGGAGCCCTGCAGCCCAGTTCCTAACAGGCCACGAAGTAGCTGGAGCAGCGCGAAAGAGACAGAGCAGCTGATTGGAGGGAACCCGGAAGAGGAATCACCTCCACCTATCGCACTGCTCGGCCCGCCTCTCCCACCTCCTTTGCCGCGCACTGATAGGCGGAGGTGGTTCCTCTTCCGGGTTCCCTCCAATCAGCTGCTCTGGCTCTTTTGCGCTGCTCCAGCTACTTCCGGCTCTCGGTTCCGACTCTCGGAGTCTGGCCTGGCGGCAGGGACAGGCAAGTTCCTGATATGCTTTTTAAAAAACTGGACAAAATTGACTTTTATATTAAAATGACGGGACGGTCCGGAAATGTTAAAGAATCGGGACTGTCCCGTTCAAAACGGGACGTAGTGTCAGCCTATATAATCATCATCAATTTAAGTGAACAACTGTAACATAGAAGAATGAAAAAAAAACTTCTTGATAAAGAGAACAAGATTTTGAAGCTAATGGGCTTCAGTGTCAGATAGCTGGCTCTGACTGATCATTAGGAGACTGCTCCTGATAGTAAGAGCCATTCAGTAATAGAACCAACTTTCTTGACAGCCAGCTATAGCCTTCTGTGCCCTCCACCTCTACAATTTGATATTATTAGATTAGACTATTACAATCAGTGCCCTGAAGGCTATCTATGGACAATTATGCCCTATTTGCAACCCAGAGAAAACTTTCCAATCAGACTGCCAGTGCAGCAGCATCCATCTTCAGTGGCATGAGTTTTAGTGATTTCCCCCGCCCCCCTGAAATAAGCAAAATAAGTGCAGCCTACTTCCCACCCCAGACCCTGCTCTCAAACTTACTCCCACAAGGCAGGCTGAAAATGAGTTCAGGCCTTGCAAGCAACGGTGGTTATCTGTCTTTAACAGCAATTAAAATGTCAAGCTAATCTTCTGGGTCATAAATCTAGTTTAAGTTCATACACTTTAGGTTTTCTTACCAAGCAGACTGTGAACAGGGCCAGGTAGCAAGAGAGAATACAGGTAGTCCTTGTTTAGCAACCACAATTGCGACCTGCAACTTTGTCATTAAGTGAAGCGGTTGCTAAGTGAAACCACAACTGTGCTTATGATCTTACTTCAGCTTTCCTTTGCATTACAGACCTGCAAAGGTTATAAATGCAAGGCTTGGTCGCAAAGTCACTTTTTCATCATTGTCATAACTGGAATGGTCACTAAATGAGGCAGTTGCTAAATGAGGATTACCTGTAGTCCAGATATCAGGGTAGGGTATCAGGAAGCAACCTGACAACAAGGAAGGTTTCATGACGAGTATTCACAAGCCATTCTCTGTGGCTTATTTGAGCACTCAACTACAATTTCCCCTTGGCTTGCAATTTCCCCATAATTTAACTCCTCTAATTTGGTTGCTAGTTTTTCATTAATTACAGTCTCATACTCTTTCCATCCCAGGCTATTCAAACTCTCTTTTGACTGAAAAAAGCCATTTTAAGGGACAGAGCTTGAAAATATTTGCACTGATTTCAATGAACATGGGAATGCTTTATCTCTATCGGGAGCACCTGGTTGGGATGTGTTTGTGTGTGCCAAAAAGATGGTGGCTGCAACCATGCAATTGAAGCCCCACATCTTTTTTTACATGTGCTATGTATGTGACACATTTTTAAAAAAGAGACAGGGCTTTGCTCATGCAGTTGTGGGAGGAATCTTGACTTTCTTGAACCCCCCCCATCTCCACAAATGCATCTCATTCCCATATCTTATCCCCAGTTTTGTCCCATTGTGCTGAAAAAGAAAAGGGTCATAGCTGTCTCTGTTTTTCCCATGCTAATCAATGAAAGGTGAAAGGCCAGTTTTAACATCTGGATCCAGGCAATGACTTTAACCTCTGGATCCAGGGCCGATTAATCCTTTTGTTGAGCTCCACCTTTTTCTAATAAAATGAATTGGGTGGTCCTTGTATAAGTAAAGGTAAAGGTTCCCCCCGCACATTTGTGCAGTCGTGTCCGACTCTAGGGGCCGGTGCTCATCTCCGTTTGTTAGCCGAAGAGCCAGCGTTGTCCGAAGATGCTTCCACGGTCATGTGGCCGGCATGACGCACGTGGAACGCTGTTACCTACCCACCGAAGTGGTACCTATTCATCTACTTGTATTTGCATGCTTTCGAATTGCTAGGTTGGCAAGAGCTGGGGCTAGTGTGGGAGCTTACTCCGTCACACGGGACTAGGGATTCGAACCTTTGAACTTGCGATCTTCCGATCGACAAGCCTGGCATCTTACCCACTGAGCCACCACGCCCCCTGTTCTTGTCGTTGTATACCTGTCCTTAAAATAGATAGTGCTGAATCTCCTCCCTATCCAATTCAGAGTATAGTGATGGTGAAGTGACACTTATGCAGCGTCTAATATTGGGCAATGCAATGAAACAACCTTGAGCTAATGACTATTAGAGGAAATATATTAATCAGCTGAGCATCCAGAAAAGAAGGGAGGAGAAAGTAATCAGAACTAAATAGGTAGGACTCAAGCCAAGAAACAACATTTGTTTTCTAGATTTGACATCAACAGACTTACACAAGCAAGTTCCTTTAAGAATAATTTAGACAAATCGGAGCAGGTTCAGAGATGGACAATGAGGAAAATTAAAAGATCAGAGATGAAGTTTTGTGAAGAAAGGTCAAGGAATTGGGTATGTTTAACTTTGAGAAGGGAAAACTGCAGGGTATCTGTAAGGAAGGACAACTAGCATCACACATCAAATCTATAATTAAGCTTTGGTTGGTTTTGGTATGATATGGGCACACAGCCATTGTGATTTCCTTTGATTTTTTAATTTATTTTTTTTATATAAGAATTTTTATTAGATTTAGAACAAAGATAAAAAAGTACAAAAAAGCAAAAAGCTACAAAAAGAAAAGAAAAAAAACTAAATAAGTGTGAAAACACAGAAAGAGAGATAATTTTTAAAGGCGGGATATAAATAAATAAATAAATAAATAAATAAATAAATAAATAAATAAATAAATAAATAAATAAAGGTTACATAAAGAGGTGACTTCTGACTTTTAACAGCAAGAATATAGAACAATTATCCATAATCAATCCCTTTCTCTAAATTAAACCAAAATCACATTATTTCTATAAATAATTCTATAAGCACATTATAAAAGTCACTGAATACATTTGTTCCTTCCCCTTGTATTAAAAGAAAAAAATATAAACTTCCTAATCAACTTCCTCCCCCAAAAAACATTTATTTATTTCCTTCCTACTACTATTCTATACATTTCTGTCTACCATAATAAAGATTAAACTAAAAAGCATATAAATTGTCTGCCATTATAGTTAATAATACAACAATTATAATCATCTTGGTCATA
The DNA here is from genome assembly GCA_023362775.1 of Charina bottae. Taxonomy (NCBI): domain Eukaryota; kingdom Metazoa; phylum Chordata; class Lepidosauria; order Squamata; family Charinaidae; genus Charina; species Charina bottae. The sequence goes on along the minus strand of JALMGJ010000027.1, from coordinate 9,460,518 downwards.
CTAAACCTAAAACCAACCATTTATTGTATCTTATTAAACTTAATCCAAATCATTAAAGAGAAATGAATTCAAACAAGCCCTAAAAGCAATCCAGATAAATATTCTTAAACTCTTACCCACTTCAAAATAAATCAGAGCATTTACATAACTCCACAATACACACAATGCATTTTTCATAAAGAAATCAGACAGCCCAACTGCCGCCTTAAAAACTCCGACTTCTCAGCAGAAAACCTCCCATACATAACAGCCCCTTCTTTTCCACAACATTCCATCAGAAAGTCAATCTCACTTATAGCTTGCAATTCATTCTGTCCCTTTAATTTCTTCAATCTGACTATCAGATCGTTGTCTGGCATTTCAACAGAAGCCTCAATTTCACTTTTGGAAGAGACATTTCTATCATTGTTAAGCTCTTCCATTTCTTCCACAACATCCCTAACCAGATGACACATTTAAGAACTAATGTTCTCTACAATGTCCCGAATATCTTGCATAATAGCTTGAGAAGAATAAAAAAGAATCTGTTTAAGCTCACAATGGAAATCCAAGAAAGTCTGCTTGAAATCCTCCATGGCTCACACAGTAGATTATGGTGCCCCCTAGGTACTTGACTAGTGAAAGTAGGAGTTAATAGGAAAATTCCAAAATGTGTTTACACAAGTGAAAGTATGATAACAGGCAGCTCCCCAGGGAAAGTAGTAGCAGAAAGCTAAAAGTTCAGAACAGCAGATTCAACATGCAGGAAAATAGTAAAATCTTCAAATTTAATACAAAAATAATAACAGGGAGACGATTTCGTATTCTCAACCCTCCTTAATATTTGGATGGAAAGCAAAATCCAAAACTTAAAAAGATTTTTTTTAAAAAAATTAATCCCCAAAATAACGATAAGCACCAAGAGAGCTCGCTTCTCCTTGCTGTAGAAAGCCTCTCTTAGGGTACATCAACTTAAAAAATATAAATTGGGTGATTTAGAAATGGGGTGGCCAGTCTTAGTGTCCCATTAAGGCTACAGCACGGTTTGGAAATGGTGACGTCCCAGCCTCCCGGCGGCTCTTACCAGATTAGCACGCACACTGTTTGCGATCCTCTGGCTGCAAGTCGCCATTCTGAAGGACAGATGGAATGATTCCGAGCATTTTCTTTGTCCGGAAAAATGCTCCTGAGCTAAAGTAAAAAACTGCCTGAGCCCAAAAAACCTGCCGCATTGTCAGTTCTGACCATGGAGCACGCGGGCACAGCTGTTCAGTCCGCCATGTCCCCACCGGAAGTTGTGGTTTCTTTGATTGAATGTGTTTTATGAACTTGGTCATTCTTGTTTGTAAAGCATAGTAGACAGTACACACGGCCACACAGCCCGGAAGACCCACAACAGCCATCGAACTCCAGCCGTGAAAGCCTTCGACAATACAATAGAGAAATGACTTACCACTGCCTTCTTCCACATTCCCCCCATCCCCCAAATTTCCAATCCAGCATAGAGTGTCTAGCCCTGGGATTTTCTGGTGGTCTCCCATCCAAGTATTAACCAGATCCAACCCTGCTGTGCTTTTTGAAGTTGCTGCCCATTGTGTTTTGAGTGGACAAGTGCATTGTAATATTCAGGGAAATGCAAAAATTGAAATAGAATAACAAACAAAGCTGCATATTAGCTCAGGAAGTATAGGTGAGATCAGCCCACTTTGAAATATAGAGCAAAATAAACCACTGATGAACATCCCTGTCTGAAAGGCAGTTATGAAGCTGTAGTAACTTTGACAAGCTGGAACAGTGCTATCATCCTTAATTGGCTACGATAGACAGGCATGGAAAACCCATTTTGAAATATGCCAAATTCAAGTGTGGGTTGTCCAGATCTTAAGACATACAAATAGCACAGCTCAGTTTGATCTACAGTGCAACAAGGGAAAAAATAAATATTTAGGGATGGACACTGCTTGTCTTGTTAGATCTGATGCAGACTACCTATCTTTGTACCAGGAGTTGGAAAGGATTATATTATTGTGCAATCTCAAATGTTACTGTGAATCACTAACAATAAAAGCATACTCCAAAGCTCAGAAAATGCCAAAGGTTCAGACTGTATTATTTGCTTATTCCAAGATGCTTTTATGCTGCTTCAATAAACTCTTGCCAATTTCAGCCCACAATCTCCCATGCAAATTCTGAAGAGAATTTGATGCCAGCTGTTTGGCCCATGATTGCGGAAAAAGGATGTGTGGCAACTGAATTCTTCCATAGCCCTCCTTCCTGAAATCTCCTTTAAGGGCTCTACCCTCCTTGATTGATGAGCCCTTGCAGATAGGGCTTGGCTGAGACAGATAGTGTGGTAGCGGTGAAAAAGGGAAGAGAAAGAAAAGAAAAGAAAAGAAAAGAAAAGAAAAGAAAAGAAAAGAAAAGAAAAGAAAAAAGAAAAGAAGGGTGGGGAAATAAGGGAGAGAGCAAAAACGGAATTAAGAACTTCATGAGCTGCAGCCTCCAAGACAGCAGAGGAAATCAGAAGTAGCAGCAAAAGGGAGGGAGGGAGAGCAGCATCAAAGGTCCAGGAACATCAGAAGATGATGAGCTGTCACTAGGAGTCTCAGATGCTGGCATTTGAAGGAGGCTCAGAATGTCAGCAAGCATCCCAGTTACAGGCAATTCCAAGCAGCCAAGACACTAGGACAGAGCTTTCCAAAATGTGTGTCGGGACATGTTAGTGTGTCGGCTGCAGTGTCTGGGTGTGTCGTGGCTGCTGCTGCCTCCAAGCCCTGCCAGGATTCTGTGCAGCTCCTAGTGCCTGCCTTGTGCCTGGCTGCCTCCAAACCTGCCCTGCCAGGATTCCACGCAGGCCCTAGTGCCTGCCTTGTGCCTCCAAACCTGCCCTGCCAGGATTCCGCGCAGGTCCTAGTGCCTGCCTTGTGCCCTGCTGTAAGAGTGTGTCATGAAATGATGCATGTCTAAAAAGTGTGTCACCAACATGAAAAGTTTGGAAAGCTCTGCACTAGGATGTTCATTACTTGGGGTCTTGGAAGAACAGACTAAGGAGAAGTAACTGCAGGAGGTGACTTAGGGCCCAATCCACTACCGGAAAGTCCAGGACACTAATGTCTTTGGGAAGAAAGTCCAGGAGGAAAGCTGCAGTCTTCCAAGAACAGCTTACTCAGTTTGCTCACCCAAGAGGCCTACAGCAAACATTGAACAACTTCAGCCCCTTAACATGCACCCTTTTATTGTACACCTTTTACGGTGTAGGTGCAGGCCTGAAGGAGCAGGAAAGGAAGGGCTGAAGTAAAAGAACAATAGGGTGTAGCCTCTTTTAGAGGCAGGTGGAGCTGTAGACTACTGAGGAATAGAACTAATGGAACCATGCCATCTTATGGGACCTTGGATGTGTGCCTCCCCAGTGGGGTCCTGTTACCTTTCGAAACCATCTTCCCTGTGATATATGGTTGGCCCTGACCTTGCAGGCTTTTAGGAAGGGAGTCAAGACCTGGCTCTCTTCCCAGGTCTTTGGGTCAGAATGAGTGGAGTCCCAATGAGATCAATTATAGTGAAGAAGAGGAAGCAGAAGCAGAAGGAGGTTTATTGGGGTCAATGCCCAGTCCACAAAACACCTTACATAACATGTCTATGAAGGTTCTCAGTCATCCAGGTGGAATTGTCTGTAGCTTGAATCATGTCAACTGGATTTCTACTTTCTCAGTGGAAACGTTTCGCTCCTTATCCAAGAAGCTTCTTCAGACTGAAGAAGCTTCTTGGATAAGGAGCGAAACGTTTCCACTGAGAAAGTAGAAATCCAGTTGACATGATTCAAGCTACAGACCTTACATAACACTGATATTGATTAGCCAATTCGGTAAGCAGTGCACATCTTACATCGTACATGACAAAATCTGGCCACACTTAAGGAAATGGAATCATTTGAATCTCAAAGTAAACATTTTAAATAAAACTGGTCAGAGTGACCAGGGTACTTACACCTACACCTACAGTTGTAGATCTACAGAGTTATCTGTAACATACAGTGTAAGGACTGTAACAGCCACTACGTAGGACAGACAGGCAGAAGATTAGCAGAGCACATCCACGAACACCAACTAGCAATCAGAAGACACAGTGAAAACTTTTAATCTCACAATACATGGGCAGACTCAACCATAGTTTCAACTGGGAAACTGTGAGCATCCTGTTGTTGTTGTTCAGTCGTTCAGTCGTGTCCGACTCTTCGTGACCTCATGGACCATAGCACGCCAGGCCTTCCTGTCCTCCACTGTCTCTCGGAGTTTACTCAAATTCATGTTCATTACATCGGTGATGCTATCTAACCATCTCATCCTCTGCCGTCCCCTTCTCCTTTTGCCCTCAGTCTTTCCCAGCATCAGGGTCTTTTCCAGTGAGTCCTCTCTTCTCATTAGGTGGCCAAAGTATTTGAGCTTCAGCTTCAGCATCTGTCCTTCCAATGAGCAGTCAGGGTTGATTTCCTTTAGGATTGACTGGTTTGACCTCCTTGCAGTCCAAGGGACTCTCAAGAGTCTTCTCCAGCACCACAGCTCGAAAGCATCAATTCTTCGGCGCTCAGCCTTCCTTATGGTCCAACTCTCAGTGAAACTCTCTTCACTCAGTGAAGAGGAACTAAAGAGCCTCTTGATGAGGGTGAAAGAGGAGAGTGCAAAAGCTGGCTTGAAACTCAACATTAAAAAAACCCAGATCATGGCATCTGGTCCCATCACTTCCTGGCAAATAGAAGGGGAAGAAATGGAAGCAGTGACAGATTTTATTTTCTTGGGCTCCAAGATCACCGCAGACGGTGACTGCAGCCATGAAATTAAAAGACGCTTGCTCCTTGGAAGGAAAGCTATGGCAAACCTAGACAGCATATTAAAAAGCAGAGACATCACCTTGCCGACAAAGGTCCGTATAGTTAAAGCTATGGTTTTTCCAGTAGCAATGTATGGCTGTGAGCATCCTAGACAAAGCTAAATCCAAAAATGCTAGGGAATTCCTGGAAGCTTGGCATTCAGACAATCAGCCATCAATAGACACACAGAGATACACCATATTTACACACCATTCAAAAGAGACAATAAAAAAGCTAAGAAGGAAACAAAAAGACCAGAGCACATCCCCTCCAGCAGCCTACACCCAGATAAGCAGGGATTAACACCAGACAAACAGTCAAGCAGAAAACAAAACCCCAATCAAGGAACTACCAGGGAGAGAACTACACCCCCACCAACACTGGCAGGGCAGCTACTGTATATAAACAGCGGGCAAACCCCACACTCACCAGCACTGATGATATTACCTAGTGAGGTAATGAAACATCTGCAAGCAAACAACCAAGCTCAGAGAGCACCAAGGACTCCACAATTAGATGTGGGGTTAACAGTACACAGTGAGTGTCAACATAAAATGGACTGTATAATAACATGTCTGGTGGTTTCACTGACTCCTTCACTCCATGGGCAAAATGTGGATTTCAATGGAATGTCTCTATATCTCCCCTCTAAGGCCACTGACAGAAGCACGTTGAAACATTACAGTTATAGTATATTTTAATTCTGGTAGCCATTTTATTGTTTTAGTTAGTTGTTAATGTTATGTGTTATTGTCCTTTTGTGTTTTGTGTTTGTTGTTGTTGATTTCTGTACACTGCCCAGTCATGTTGGTTGAGTTGGGGAGCCATGTAAGTGCTTCAAATAAATAAATAAACAAGCAAACAAATGGATCAGATAAAATCATAAACTGTAGTGTTGGAAGAGGCCATATGGATCATCTATCCAGTATTTCTCATGCTGGCTAGGGAATTCTGGGAGTTGAAGACCATGCATCTTAAAGTTGCTGAAATTGAGAAACACTGGACTAGTCCATAAACAAGATAAGAAATAGGAAGTACAATAATAAGGTATCTAATGAAGTAACCAAGACAAAAATGATTATTTTGTAAAGAAACAGTATTTTGTTAGGTCTTTCTAATTAAAAAAAATCCTTTTCTACAGGAATTGTTTTTCCCCTGTCTCTGACTCATACAATCTCACAGCTGAGCCTACAACAATGATCTAACAAGGATTTGCCATTGTCACATGAATTCAGACAGGACTTTGGTTTCCTCAGGCAAAGTAACTAATCTCTCAAGATTTCACACTTTAAAAATATTGAGAAACATTTTTTCCCAATCAGTAGGAGATGGGAAACTGTTTAAGAGTGTGAAGAATGCTGTGTTGCTAACCTGTGTTGAGACTTTAATCCTTCATTGAATATTTCCTTTCATTAAATATGATTTCTACTGTGAATTATGAAAATCACTTTCCTTTCTTCTCTTTGTCATCAGGACAACTGGAATTTAGTTTAGCTAGACTGCAGGTTCTGCTCAGGAAGGAAAGACTCCCCCCCCCACCAAAGTCTTCTCTTGAAACACTTTTGACTCAATTCTTTCATCAATGAATTAAAAATTAAATGAGTTGGAAGAGACCTTATAAATCATCTAGTCCAACCACTGAATCATCTGGTAGGTGGCCATCCAACCCCTTACTTGAAAACCTCTAATGAGGGGGAAAAACATCATTTTTCAAGAAAGTCCATTGAACCACTTAACAGCTCTTACAGTCAGAAATTTTTTCTAACCTTCAGCCAGTCTCCTTTTTTCAAAACAGCAACTTGTTGCATCTGTTCTCAGTTTCAGCAGAGAACAGGATTTCTCCTTCTTGTGTCTGACAACCTTTATGATTGATTGTCGATGAAGATTCTCAGTCATCCAGGTGGAATTGTCTGTAGGATGTCTATGAAGGTTCTCAGTCATCCAGGTGGAATTGTCTGTAGCTTGAATCATGTCAACTGGATTTCTATTTTCTCCTTAAGGAGCGAAACGTTTCCACTGAGAAAATAGAAATCCAGTTGACATGATTCAAGCTACTGTCTGTAGGTTGAGTCATGGTAACTGGATTTCTTTATTTTGGTTGAAATGTTTCACTGCTTGTGCAAGTAGCTTCTTCAGTCTGGGCAAAAGTTGGTGAGGGGACTCCATATATGTCTTCTAGGGTGGTTGTATTGACCTTACACCTGATTGGCTTGTTAATTGGGCAATTGAGGTGTAGATAGTCTTTGGGATGTCTTACTCCTAAAACCTTTATTCATCCCCAAGTGGATGTTAAATGTGGCCTTGCTGGTGAACTTGTGAAGTGGTCTTAATCTTCCTATGGACCAATGAAAGAGCAGCATGATAAATGGGGGACACTGTTGTGCCTGAGGCCTCCACCTCTATTGAGGGAAGGATTTTCCACTTTGGCATGAATGGATTCCTTAACCCCTCTCTCAAACCACCTATCTTTCCTGTCCAAAATGTGAACGTTAATGTCCTCAAATGAGTGTCCTTTTTTTTTAGATGAAGGTAAACTGCTGATTCTGGTCCTGTGGTGTTGCTCCTCCTGTGTTGGGCCATCCTCTTGTGTAAAGGCTGTTTGGTTTCTCCAATGCTCAGAACACTCCTCTGGATTGCATATACTATGTTGCTCCTGTTATGTTTTGGTGTTGGATCTTTAGGGTGTACAAGCCTCTGTCTCAGTATGTTGGTGGGTTTGAAATATACAGGTATGTTGTGTTTGCCAAATATCCATTTTATCTTTTCCGACATGCCAGCCATGTAAGGAATGACCAGGTTCTTTCATTGATTCTGAGTCTCAGCTCTGTCTGTCATTGTTTTGGTTCTGGGGGTAGACTTAGATTTAATGAAGGCCCAATTTGGATATCCACAGGTCTTCAGAGCTGTCCTCAGGTGCTGATTTTCTTTCTTTTTGGCACCCATGGAGGTGGGGATGGTTTCTGCCCTGTGAGACAATGTCCTGATGACTCCTAGTTTGTGCTGCAGTGGATGGTGGGAATCAAACATCAGGTATTGGTCTGTGTGTGTGGGTTTCCTGTAGATCTCTCTTTCTAGCTTGCCACAGATCCCAGTAAGGACTTCACAGTCTAGGAATGCCAGCTTGTTGTCCTTGGTGTCTTCACTGGTGAACCTAATGTTTGCGTCTATGGTATTTATATAGTCTGTGAAAGCCTGTACCTCCTGGGCCTTGATTTTAACCCAGGTGGCATCCACAAATCTGAACCAGTGGGTGGGCACCATTCTCTGGAACGTGCTGAGCTCTGATTGATTGATTGATCGATTGATTGATTGATAATTTAGATTACCAAGACCAATTGACTCACCAATGATGCTGGGCAGCATACAGATTAAAAACCACCATGGTATCTGTACCAAAACAGAAAAGGAAATGAATGAAACAGTGGGGAAACAAATATACATTGTAAGAAACTGACATAATACAATCCCGGTGGACACTTTGCAGCCCATCCCAATGCTTTAGAGAAAAACCAAGTTTTCAATAATTTGAAAATAAGTTTTCAATAATTTGACTCAGAATCAACAAAAGAACCTGGTCATTCCTTACATGGCCGGCGTGTCAGAAAAAATAAAACGGATATTTGGCAAACACAACATACCTGTATATTTCAAACCTACCAACACACTGAGACAGAGGCTTGTACACCCTAAAGATCCAACACCAAAACATAAGAGGAGCAACGTAGTATATGCAATCCTCTGGAAGAATGTATTTTAGAAGGCAGGTGCTGTGACAGAGAAGACATGCTTCTTGGGTCCCATCAGATGGCATTGCTTAATGCAGTGAGTGTTTCTCAACCTCAGCAACTTTAAGATGTGTGGACTTCAGCTCCTAGAATTCCCCAGCCAGTATGCTGGCTGGGGAATTCTGGGAGTTGAAGTCCACATATTTTAAAGTTGCTGAGGTTGAGAAACACTCACTTACTGGAAGGAACATGAAGTGTGTCCGCTGTCAGCTCTTATGGGACAGGTAGAAACAATGGGAGAGAGATAATCCCCAATAGAACCTGGCCCTGTGCCATGAAGGGCTTTATTGGTGATTGCTATCATATCTTCTCTCTTTTCCAAGTTGAACATGCTGGGTTCCTTTTTGTTGTTTATTCGTTCAGTCACTTCCGACTCTTCGTGACTTCATGGACCAGCCCACGCCAGAGCTTCCTGTCGGCGGTCGCCACCCCCAGCTCCCCCACGGTCGAGTCCGTCACCTCCAGAATATCATCCATCCATCTTGCCCTTGGTCGGCCCCTCTTCCTTTTGCCTTCCACTTTCCCTTTAACATATCCTAAAAGGCTTGGTTTCCAGGCCTATTATCATCCTGGTAGTTTTCCTCTGATCCTGCTCCAGCTTTTCCATGTCACTTTTCAAATACAGTTACCCAAATTGGACACAGTATTCATCTGTGGTCTAACCACTATGCAATTTTCTCCAGTAGATAATTATTTTGGTAATCCCTGATTGATTGCCACCTCTGTGACACCATAATTCCTCTGGCTGTTGATTCAACCCAGCTCATAGCTCAAACAGGCTGAAACTTTGTTAAGTTGATTTAATGTCTGGCTTTTTAACCAAGCACTTGCTCAGATCAGTTCCATTTTGAGTGATTTATGTATTGACAAGCTATCCTGAAAGTAGGTTTTCCCCAAAAGTATATTAAAATGTGAGCTGATTTAATAAAAGTACCAACAGTTATAGGAGGGAAATACTGTCTTCCTCTTCCTTATACAATTTGTGTCCTGCCCTTGCAGTAGAAAAGTATGTTCTCAGGTTAGATAACACAGTAGGAAAAATTAAAATTTCCCAATAAAACAAGAACAAAAGAGCAGGATATTCTATTGCCTTTGCTAAGAGATCAGCTACCTTTGACATTTCCAACTCCCCCTATCAGTAGGGGTGTCTGCCAAGAGGAGATCAAAAATGTCAAGATGGTACACAATGTGTATTGTGTATCAAGATGATCTTGATCAAGATGATACACAAAACCCTGCCTCCTTTTTTTAATGTGTGTCACACTGTGTGATGGAATATGAGGGTGACTTTGGAAGACGGGGAAAGAGATGCCACCTAGGGAATGATGAGATAAAAGAGAAAGGAGCCCGCAACAGAGTAATGGCCAGAGAAAGAAACTTAGGAAGGACCTGCTGTAACTCAGACGGTAAATAGGGAGGGTGGGAGATTTGTACTTTCAGACTTGTAAAATTCTGTTAACGTAGCCTTACAATAAAGTAGAATTTGTTCATCTTGTCGTGTTTCCTGTCTGGTCTACCTGGGAGGGCTGACATCAATGTTGCAAGTCTAAAAGTACAAATCTCCCACTCTCCCGATTTACCACCTGAGGAGTTAGGGCAGGTCCTTCCTAAGTTTCTTTCTCTGGTCGTTACTCTGTTGCGGGCTCCTTTCTCTTTTATCTGATCATTCCCTAGGAGGCATCTCTCCCCCGCACCCCCCCATCTTCCAAGGTCACCCTAACATTCCATCCCACACTGTAACACATAAAAATGAGCAGAGCTTCAACCACATGATCGTAGCCACCATCATTTTTTTTTTACTCAACCTGTGTTTCCCCAACCTGTTTTTGGTGCTGATAGATTGAAGAATGATAACATTAAGAACTGATGCTTGGTGTGACTTCTTTTCTTTCCTCCTCTTCCTCCCCTTCACCTTGATTCTCATGTCTTTGAAACTGTCAGCCTAAGGACAGGAACCATTTTTCTATTGAAAGCTGAAAGTTGCTCTGGGAATTTTGGGGGTGAAAGATCAAAATGAAAAATACTTTGAATGAGCAAACAAATCAAGAGACAGCAGTCCATTCAGATGGACTGTGGGAATTAAAGCTCTTCAATTAGCATCTAGGGGAGAAAGGGGATGCAAATTATGATATAGGTATTCTGATCTTATCATGCAAATGACATGACTTGGGTACTTAGACATTGTGATGCAATTCTGGAATGGCAGCATTTGCGTGATGATGTCATCATGTATTACAATGTTGGCAGCGCTGCAGCTTGTCACAGATGCAATTGAGCTGCTCTAAGTTAAAAATGCACACCTTAAATTTTTTACAAAACAGATAGTAGCAATAATAATTGTATGAACAATGGGGGTATGTGGCATGCTGCTGTGAGAATGCATCTTACATTCTGGAGCTTAAAATTCTTTGGCTGCATGTACTTTTAACACATTTAATCGGGATACTGAAACTATTTTCTGGGGTCACATAATGTACTGTATTGAACCATAAACTAACACCAAAGGTTTGGTTTACACTAAGCCACCAACACCAACCGCAAACAAAACCTAACCAAAAACTAGGCAAGTATAAATTCACCAGCTAGATCTTTAATTAACTGGATTATTTGACTTTGTGAATACTGCCTTTTTGTTTCTGCCCCTTTCTTAAACTCACACGTATCATTGCTTCTCCTGTCTAGCAGGGACTAACCACACATTAAAATCTTGAGCATGGGATCCAAGAGGAGCAAGGAAGAATATTTGTTGTGTGTTCAGGGCTTATGTGATTGTTGCAGGTGCACATTAGCTGCGTTAAGGACCAGATAAAGTAAACATATATTTTGCATTTTCCCAGATAAAATAGTTTAATGACTGCTGTGAGCAATGCTGTGCATGATATCCATCACTGGCTTCGTTCCTTCACACACACTGTTAGTGATGCTCTGGGGGCATTTGAACAGCTGCTTGCTTTGTCAGGAAATCAGTTTGTGTGCACACACAGACACAGACACACACCACACATCTAGCTTTATTGCTTAGGAAGACACGCACAGACATTCTGCTCTGAAAAAAAATGGTATAATTAAAACACTTGATCATCACGTCCAACTTTCATCCAACCTTCTTGATGAAACTCTCAGCAAATACATTTTATTTTTCAAGCTTTGGAGGAAAAGTGTTAGTCTTGCACAATGCAGCTTAAAAAGAGCAACCGAAAGAAAGGATTATGTATAATGAGCTGAAACAGAAAATAAAGCTAAGTTGAGATCTCCAGCCCAATATTCTACCCTTCATTTTGTCCAAATAATGAAAGATCACTCTGCTTCCTTTTCTTAACTCAGAGCTGGCTATTTTCTGTTGTGGTATTCACCTCAAATTAGAGTTGCAAACAGGGACATCCATGGTGTGTCTGTGTGTGTGTGAACAAAGTCAACTGTTAAACACACAGTTGAAGTGCCACTCCATTTTTACATCTGTTGCAACTCATGTAAAAAAAAGGGTGGGGCTTCAGCTGCACAGTTGTGACCACCATCTTGTCCTTCTTGACTACAGGTGATCCTTGTTTAGTGAATGTTTCATTTAGCGCTCAAGTTGCTGGGTCCAATTGTGGTCGCTAAATGAGGACTACCTGTACTTCCTGCAGATGCCACTGGTTGTAAATGCCCATGAAATCTGGTCAGCTTCCTCCTGTAAAATTTTCCACCTGAATTGCTTTTCTTCCTTAGTTTTGTCATTGAAAAGTAAAGTATTATGCTCTATATCATGGATGGGTACCATTCCTCCTTTCCCCCCACCTCCAGCCCCCATCTCCTTCTGAACTATGATCACAACAGGATACTTGATACTTGTATGTATGTTAAACTTGATTATCTAGCCGGCCATTATATGATTCTGTATCAGTTGTAATCTCTTTTACATTTTTATTCTCCTCTGTCTCAAATTCAGGACTGTAATGGCAGAAAGGTTCCTTCTGAAATATTTCAAGTTCTCCCTGAAGATTCAGGGTTTTCTCTAAGTTCACTAAACTATTGTAACAACAAAAAACAAATATATTGGGGTTGGTGGTATTGCTTTTTCCCTCCCCCCTCCCTTCCTTCCTTTTTTCTCTTATGATGGTTTCATGTTTTCCTCTTTGTTCTGTTTTATTAATGACTATTTTCTCTCCTTCCTTCCTTCCTTCCTTCCTTCCTTCCTTCCTTCCTTCCTTCCTTCCTTCCTTCCTTCCTTCCTTCTCCTAAGCTATCCCATTCTTCCCCTTTTTTATTGGGGTAACTGAGCTTCACCTTCTATAACTGAAATACAGTGGAGAGCTTTAAAAACCCCTTTTAAAGCTTTTACAGGACTGAGATAATATTTGGGGCATACACTGATGTTATTACAGGCAGGGGCAGAATTTTCTTCCTTTTAAATTTTTCTCTTCTCTTCTTCCTCATCCTTCTCTTTCTCCCTTGTGCATGTATTTCATTTCTTTAAGCAGATGAATTAACTATCTTTGAGACTTAATGCATCTCTTTTATCACTCCTTAGTTTGGTTCACCCGTAACCCAGCCAACCACAATCCCACTCAAGTCTCCTTCCTTGTGATTCAGCATATAAGCTTAGTAACTTGGTTAAAAGTCTTCATTCAGAGTCTTGCCAGTTTTCTTGAGGAAGTGCCTAGTATCTCAAGAGCCTTTGTAGTGGGAGAGCACAGGTAATGCTTTACAACATCACCAGCCCTTCCATATTGTTCAAGCAAGCAGTAGTGGTTGTGGAAATAATGGGAAGGAAGAACAAGAAAATCAGTGTGCTCAAAATACATGCAAAATATTCACCTCCCATTCTCACTGGTTCTTTACTACTGGTTCTTTGACTACTGTAGAAATCTTTGTAGCAATGTTCTACCTTCTTTCCTTGAGGAAGGATGTAAAGCCAATCTCCAGCTTGCTCACTTGCAGAAAAGAAGCAGTAAGCACAAATTTGAGTGAGAGATTTAAGGATATATAAATAAATAAGTTGACTCTGATGTTCCCTTTACTTACAAGTACAGTATTTAGGCACAGGAGTGGCTAAATGATGCAGCGACATTCATCCCTGACTTATGTGATTGCCATTGAAGGCCTCAAGGGATTCCAGAGAGGTCTCTCTTATATCATATTTTTAACATCTGGACATCTTTAGGTTAACTTGGTGAAATGTTGTTAGTAGAGTAGGCATTCCAAGAAAAAACTCCTAGCTCTGAGGACCATTGCATGAATGCTGCTGGGAAAAAAAATGCAGTTGGAAGATGCTAAGTAATGGAAACATTTGAGAAAACACAGAAAGCTTTCTTACACCAAGAAAGGCCTGAAAGATGAGACCAACGTCTACTAGAGAAGGACTGTAGCCAACACAACTACAAAACTTCATGGAGGATGACTTTGCAGAGCCTATGAAAGAGTAGTTCCCTGGAGCAGGGGGGAAAGGGGTCATTTGGAAGAGACTTAATAGCCTTTGAATCAGGTGGGTTGGTGGAGGGACAGCACGGCCAAATGGGGGTTATCTGTTGGTTCAGAGACTTGAGGCTGTGAAAATTACATTATGGAGTATTTCCTGCTTTGTCCTTCATTAAGGGCAGATGATTGCACACCATAGGATCTCACTGCGGCCCATTCATAAGCCCAGAAATCTGCACAATGGTGGGAAAAAAGCATGACATAGTGAATGGACCTGATAAGAAGAAGACTCATGCCTGATAAGCAGAACTAGAAGGAATTCTTAAACTGGATCTGCTATCTTGCAATATAAGAAAAACTGCAATAATTCAGCACTATCAAAACAATTGGTTCTGTTCCTGCTGCCCGGATCATTCTGCTTGTCCGAACTGCCCGTGACTCTGATCATATCTTGCTCACCATTCCCATTTCTTCTCCCCCTTCTTCCAATTCTCAGGTTTACATACCACATTCAGTCTCCTTTTGTCAAAGTAGATGGGCTGGCTCATGGATTGATGCTGTCCTTTCTTTCAAAGCAGGGTGCAAACAGAGGATATATAGAAAATTAGATTGGCTTTCAGGAACCTGGATTTGAATCTCCCTGTCTTTATACTCTGCTAATTGCAAGAAGAAATTGAAGTGCAATCTGCATGCAGAAATAAGGGGGGGGGATGTAATTCCAACCCTCTAATTGAATCCTTACTTGCTACAAGCATTTCCATTTTCCTGAAAATTGAAGGTCTGTTTCCATTGCTTCTGGTAGCCCTCTGGCTAGATATTTGGAGCCTCAGTTGGATTTACAGTGGCCATGTGTTCTATTTCATGCAAAGGACTCCACTATTTAAAGTAACCTCCACTATTTAATAGTAACCACTATTCAAAGCATCCTTTTTGTGACCATTCTCATTCAATTTGATGGAAAGAGAATAGGTTTGCAATTTTTTCCCCCCAAAAGAAAATCGAATGCTGGTGAAATTCTCATCAGCAGAGTATTCATGGTGTGATGCACTTATTTAGTTACAAAATGGTTAGGGGGTATATAGGTGAATGTAAAGTCTTTCACTTTACAAGCATTTCTCCAACAGTTTCCATCCCTCTGGCTTTCTACACTTCAAGGAAAATCATCAGGAGGGACAGTATCTTCTTGCATTTCTGCACATAGAGAAATTTGGGCAGCCAGTCACCTTCAATAATGTACTATGTTGTAAGACACCATTATGAGAAATAGGAAAGAAATTGTCAAGCATCCAAAGAACAAAGCAAAGAAAGAGAAGTTGCTTTTGCAGGGGGAGCAACTTTAGAGAAATTGCAAGTTACAGGTAGTCCTCACTTAACAACCACTTGTTTAGTGATGGTTCGGATTTACGACGGTGCAGAAAAAACCGACTTGCAACCAGTCCTCACACTTACGGCCATTGCAGCATCCCCCGCAGTCGCATGAACACAATTTGGGGGCTTGGCCACTGGTTCACATTTAAGATGGTTGCAGCGTCCCATGGTCACATGATCACCATTTTCAACCTTCCCGCCCGGCTTCTGGCAAGCAAAATCAATGGGGAACCACATGATTCGCTTAACAACCATGTGGTTCACTTAATGCCTTCAATAATTCACTTAACAACTGCTGCAAAAAAGGTCATAAAATTGGGTCAGCTTTGCTTAATTGCTTCACTTAGCAACTGAAATTCCAGTCCTAATTGTGGTCATTAAACAAGGACTGCCTGTAGATATTGGCACACAAAAGTTAAGGGTTGGAAACGATAAGGTAAGTCTCCTTCTGATCAAGTTTGATTCCTGATTATTTCATGGACACATCTGTGTAGTTTTCTTGGCAAAGTTGTGGAAGAGGTTTTCCACTGCCTTCTTCAGGGATCCTTTTCAACTTCAAGTCCAACCTATAGCCTTGATATTGCCTGGTATAATTTACTTTTTGAAAGCATACTCTATTCAGGAATACAATCTTTTTTAATACTAGGATTAAATATCTGCAATTCCAAGCATGCAGGGCAATCTCCAAACATTCTATTTTTCTTGTAGACCACAATGATTTAGCTATTTTTAAGGTGACCCAGGAGCTTTCTCAAAGTTAATTTTCTGAACTGAAAGTGCTTCATGGTATTCCAGCCAGGGTCAAAATATTAATTTCTGGAACTGGAATGGCCAGATCAATGAGGTCTGGAGGAAAATGGAATGTTCCAGAGAGTCCCAGAGCTCTCCAGAACATTCTGTGGAACAGCAGGTTTTGCACATACCTTCTTCTGATCATACTTAGCCAGTTTATTGTGGCTGTTATCGAATGCCCACTTGAAAAAGTGGGAGGTGATAGACCATAGGAAGGTGAAGGACCCCTACAAAAATTGAAAATATGTTTTAATTGATTTTAAACTAATTAAATTAATGAACAATTTAAATAACTGCTTCCGAAGTATTTAATGATTTCTCTGTCCTTGACTGTTATAATTCAGTTTGGTGGGGATGTTTAGAAGCATCCTGAGGGCCCAAGTTAAGGTTTTGAGGATTATGAAAAGCTGTCTACACTAAGAGTGGTTGAAAGATAAAGAACTATCAAAAGATGGAGCAGTAGCTTTCGTATTAGAGATGTGTCAAAATTCTTGAGCACATTTTCTTTTAATATCTTCACTTTGTGAGAAAGAGAAGAAAATTCTATTTTTTCCCAGAGAAGAAAACACTGGTGAAAATCAAATGCCACAAAGGTGATGTTGTTGCAATGTACTTAGTTACTAGGCAGCATAAATGTCTTGTCTTTCTTTGCACAGTCTTAAGCAATGAAAACCAGGGGTTGTGAATAGACAGCTAGCCTGGTGTAGTGGTAAAGGTGCTAGACTAGGAGTGGGGAGAACCAAGTTCTAGTTTCCACTCAGGCATAGAAGCTCCTTGGGTGACTTTTGGCCAGTCACTCTCTCTCAGCCTAACCTACCTCACAAGGATGCTGTTTTGAGAGAGGATAATTGAAGGAGGGAGCACTGTAAATACTATTTTGAGTTCCTGTAGAAAAGGCAGGAGATAGATAATCTTCTAGAATGGGTAAAGATAAAAGGTAAAGGTAAAGGTTCCCCCCGCACATTTGTGCAGTCGTGTCCGACTCCAGGGGCCGGTGCTCATCTCCGTTTGTTAGCCGAAGAGCCAGCATTGTCCGAAGACGCTTCCACGGTCATGTGGCCGCATGACACACGTGGAACGCTGTTACCTACCCACCGAAGTGGTATTTGCATGCTTTCGAATTGCTAGGTTGGCAAGAGCTGGAGCTAGTGCAGGAGCTCACTCCGCACACAGGGCTAGGGATTCAAACCTCCGAACTTGCAATCTTCCGATCGACAAGCCTGGCGTCTTACCCGCTGAGCCACCACGCCCCTAGTGGGTAAAGATAGAATGGCTAAAATAGAACGGCTAAAGTAACTAGGTATGTTTAGCTTAACAAAAAGAAGACTGAGGGGAGACATGATAGCAGTCTTCCCATACTTGAAGGGCTGCCACAGGGAAGAGGGTGTCGATTTATTCTCCATACCACCTGAGGGTAGGACAAGAAGCAATGGGTGGAAGCTCATCAGAGGGAGATCCAACCTGGAAATAAGGAGGAATTTACTGACAGTGAGAACTATTAAGCAGTGGAACAGCTTGCCTCCCGGAATTGTGGGTGCTCCATCGTTGGAGGTTTTCAAGAAAAGATTGGACAACCATTTGTCTGGGATGGTATGAGGATTCCTGCCTTGGGCAGGGGGTTGGACTAGAAGACCTCCAAGGTCCCTTCCAATCCTATGATTCTATGATTCTCTCCAATGGCCTCCACAATTCTGTTCCACGATGGAATTCTTCTTGTGGGGTTTCTTTAGTTTAGGAAGAGCAGACAACCAAGGAGGCACCAGGAGACTCACAGATGCACACCTTTGTGGCCCCAAGATAAACAAAACAATGAAGCAAGGGATGTGTTTCAAGATCCCCTTGGTCTGTATGTCAGTCACTTAAAATATTTCAATTTCCATCTGTTGGAATGACCCCCATTCAGCATATCTGAGTAAGGCTGTTTCATTCCAAACTTGGAAGAACTTTTGTTTGTTTGTTTATCATTCCATGGACATTGGTAGTGCTAATCAGTCCATCAAGACAAGTAGCCACCTCCACATATTTCTGTCTTCTAGTATATCAGAATCCATTCCTGCCCTTGATGTACAAATCAGTTACAATAGGCCAGACAAATATAGCTGATCTGTTCCAAGATTACCCCATCAAACTAGGGAGAGAAAGTAATTGAAATGCCTGTCTTTCTCAGACACAATTTCAGTTTGTTTACTCCAGCCCCCCCACCCCATTGATTTAACAGTTGCTGTTATAGCAGTGGTCTTTGTAAAGTCTCATGCCTTCAACAGGCATTCTTTTGGACTTCTCTCTTTATTTTGCTCACACTTAATGGATGATTAGGGGGAAAGTGCTTTTGCATAATGCAGCGATGGAATAAGTGAGGAGAAATGTGAGATATCTATCTCACTCTCTGCAAGAGACATCTGGTATAATTAGCAAGCCACAGTGAACATGCTAAAAATATTTTGACAGGTTGGTTTTTAGAAAACTTGTTGTAATACATAAACACATACACATTCCTGTTTTTCTTCTATTTTAAAAACCCTGCACCACCCCAAAGTACTGGTGAGAAGAAATGCTAGATAAATTATGGCAGTTTAGACATTCAGTCCAACTAGGTGGCAGTACCTACTGTAGGTAGTCTTAGTTGAGTTGGAAGAAATTAAGAACACTGTCTGCCCTCCATGTTGTGTTTCCCCAGAACACATAAAGGAAGCCCCAATTGTTAAAGGTTACAAAATAGAATGAGTTTGATAATGCCAGAGATTAAGATATAAAAGGAAGCCCAACTGCTTAGACAAAGGATTCCCTTCCAATTCAATCAGAAACCTTGGAACACCAAAAGTCAGCTCATTTACAGAAGTCTGTAGCTTGAATCATGTCAACTGGATTTCTATTTTCTCAGTGGAAACGTTTCGCTCCTTATCCAAGAAGCTTCTTCAGTCTGAGCAAAGTTAGTAAGGGAATCCTTAAATTAAGGATTTATTAATTAAGGATTCCCTTACTAACTTTGCTCAGACTGAAGAAGCTTCTTGGATAAGGAGCGAAACGTTTCCACTGAGAAAATAGAAATCCAGTTGACATGATTCAAGCTACAGACTGTTCCACCTGGATGACTGAGAACCTTCATCGACTCATTTACTGAGAACCTTCATCGACTCATTTACAGAACTTAGCCAGCCCATTCAGGTAGACCTTCTTCCCCAGCCAAACAGATCTCCATAATCGAATCACAAAAGATTCCTTCCAAGGTGGACATTCCAAGCTAGTAGACAAAGCCACAGCACCGCAGGGAACCCAGACGGTCAAGGCAGGAAACACCAACAGCAAGGGGCCTAACCACAGAGCGCCTCCTCTCTGAAATCCGGTAAACTACACTCTTCTCAAGTTCCTAGGGGGCGGGAACACCTTTGCATAGCAACAGCCAAGCTCTCCTATATAAGGGGCTGGTGGGGAAACACACGTGTGGCCACCCTCGACAACACGCTTACTCTGTATTTTGTGTCCTCGGAGAATAAACCTTTAACCTCTGTTCCAGCAATTGCCTGCGTTTCTTCATTCCCGGCTCAGGATGAACCCTTGGTAAGATTTCCTTCTAACAGTTGATTGATCTCAGAAAGCTAAGCAGAATCAAACCTATTTAAGATTTGGATGGGAGACTGCCAGGACATACTTGGGCTATAGACTGGGAATTTGAAAAGAATGTCCCCAAAAAAGGCAGTAGGAAACCATTTCCATCCTCTTGCCAAGAAAACCACATTTGTGACCATGAAGTCATCAGCTAACTTCTTCAGCTTAGTGAAGGTTTTATTTTTACCTATAGTTATAAGAAGTGCAGATGATATTGTCCAGCTTGCATTTAATACAAATTAGTCTGCTTTGCATTTCCCTTTCAGAACACAATTGCACAAACATTTCACTTTTCTGAATTTGGCAATGCAAATTTTCAATCCAGAAATGCGTCTATTAGAGAAAAATGAATACAGAATGAGATTGGTCACTCTTTCTTTCTCAGTCACACATGGGGACACACAGAGAGAAATATCTTTGGGAGAAATGACTTGCCAAAATTAAAAGAAGAAACGGTAAAAAGTTGTATATAGGTTTTGATCTACTTTTTTAAAAAGGGGTAAACAGAGTAGAACAAATGTGTGTGTGAATGTGACTGTCATTTTAAACATAATATGAATTAGTTAAACAGATTTGCTCATTTCTGTTATACATGTTTAATTAAAATATCCTCAAATTTTATTTTTTCTAATTTTTAGAAAAACAAAAGCAGTAGCACATCTGAGACACCTTTTCATGTTCAGTATGAAACGTTGTTCCAGGCATTCTGCTTTCCTAAATAAGGCAAAGCATTTTTTTCTTTTGAAGTTCTTGTCTAAAAACTGGTTGAAATCTGTAGTTATCTAGTTTGGAATGCAAATTTATCCAGTTCATAATGCTTGGATGTATTATGTATTAAGCATAACTTCCCTGAAAACCCATCTGGATCAGAATGATGAGGTGCCCCATCATTTCATTTTCAGCTGCCCTTCCTATCATGTATACTAATAGTGAACTCAGTTCTTCAAATGACAAGCGATATATAGCCAAAGCAACACCACTGAACCTTCAGTTACCAAATCTATTTAAACCTAGTGCAATATGTTGTGTGAGCCCTGACTCTTGTTTCTAATTTTTGAAACAGTTGATTAAAAAGGATAGTTTGCTGAAGCTATGACTAGGAAGCTGGAAAAGGGTACAAGTACAAATCCATTCTGTAAGTTTCTTCTGGATTTTCACTATCCATATTTAGAAGATTCTCAGAAGTAGCTAGCAGTACCAGGAGGAACGCTTCCCTGCTACATTTCAGTTCTATGGCAGCAATCTACTGGAAAGGTATCTTATATTATGTGAGCTGCTGAAAGTCACATTAGATAGTGATGAGATATGAATGAATGAATGAATGAATGAATGAATGAATGAATGGATGGATGGATGGATGGATGGATGGATGGATGGATGGATGGACGGACGGACTTCCTATTCCATCAGTGGAGAGGAATGTCCACCACAAGAGGAAAGTAGATTGTAGCATTGCTCTGTTAATCAGCTACAGATAACTCTGGTACCATTGCTGTTTAGTCTCTGTAGGATTTCTGTGCTATGCTTACCTCCTTCTCTCCTTTTTGTTTATCACATCCTGTAATGGTATGTGGGAATGACCTTGGGAGACAGGAAGAAGAGCTGCACACTAGACAATAGTCAGATAAGAGGCAGCTGAGTCTGCAGAAGGAATGGGGGTGTGGCAAATGTCTTAGAAGGGACCCTCTCTAGTTTCTAGGCAAGGGGGGGAAATATGTATTTTCAGACTTGCATGATTCTGTTAATGTAACCTTACAATAAAGTTAGATCTAGTACTTCTGGTTGTGCTTCTTGTCTGGATTATCTCACAAGGCTGACACATCCATAGTGCTACTCTTTTAAATTTCTTCTATTCATTAAGTGGGGGAGAGGAAATTCACAGTGGAAAGGACAGAAAAGGGGAAGGATGCACATTTCCTTTTAAATCCTTTAAGAAGGATTCAGACAAACAAGAACAGGTTTAGAGAAAGGCAGAAAGAGCTTCAGTATAATCAAGAGGTTGAGATAAGGGGTTAGGTTTAACCTTGAGAAGATTGGAGGGAATATAATAGCACATTTTGAATACCGGAAAGATAGATACATAGAAGAAGACCAAGACCCATCCTCTATCATCCCAGAGAGCAGGATAAGGAATAATGGATTTAAGTTACAGATTCTGGTTGAATGTCAGGGAAAATTTCTTAATAGTAAGAATAGTTGAATGGTGGAACCAATTACCCACAGAGATAGTGAGTTCCCATTTATTGGATGTTTTTAAGGAGAGACTAGACAGCAGTTTACCAAGAATCAATCCTGGCTGACTTGCACGTAATTTAAAATGAATTTAAGCACCTTACACAAGCAATAAACCAAGTTAACTATACAAAAGTTGCATATACATATACACAATGTAAATACACAGTAATGATAAAAGCATACAACCATCAGCAGGATCTACCCACATTCAAGGTACATACATCATCAACATCTCAAGAATCTCAGTCCCTGAATGCTTTCTTAGATCATCAGTTTTTCACAAACTTTCTAACTATTAATAGCAAAGATACTGATTTTACTTTTGGCAGGAGTTGATTCCACAGAAGGAGAGATCTGATTTTAATCTAGATTTCTGCATGGCATTGGGTGAGCCCATCTAACAGTAGTATCATCTAGCCCATATTTTACTATTTTATTAAGAAGAATATTGTAAGACACAATTGCTGAATCATCACACCTAAAGGGTGCTTGATAATTATTTGACTTCAGCTTGGCAGGAAGTGCAGAA
Source organism: Charina bottae (assembly GCA_023362775.1). Classification (NCBI taxonomy): domain Eukaryota; kingdom Metazoa; phylum Chordata; class Lepidosauria; order Squamata; family Charinaidae; genus Charina; species Charina bottae. The sequence continues at coordinate 9,437,963 of JALMGJ010000027.1, read as the reverse complement.
TGGAGTACCACGAGGCTCTGTCCTGGGCCCTTTGCTGTTCAACAGTTTTATCAATGACTTGGATGAGGAATGCTGATCAAGTCTGCAGATGACACAAAGCTGGTGGTTAATACTTTAAAAGAGAGATAAAAGATTCAGAAAGATTTAGGTAGACTTGAACAGTGGGCTGAACTGAATAGTATGAAATGCAACAGGAGAAATGTAAAGCTCTGCATTTGGGTAGGAAAAATGAAAATTACAGGATGGGAGAGACCTGGCTTGTTGGTAGTACTTGTGTAAAGGATGTAAGTGTTCTTGTCAACTACAACTTAAACATGAGCCAGCAGTGTGAAGCAGCTGCTAAAAGGGTAAATGTTATCCTGGGACACATTAATAGGAACACAGAGTCCAGATCACAAGAAGTAATCCTGGTCAGATTCCACTTAGAATACTATGTCCAGTGCTGATCACTACAGTTCAAAAAGAGAAGTGACAAAATGGAGGAAGTTCAGAGTAGGACAACCAAGATGCTAAGGGGTCTGAAAACCAGACCCCATGAGGAACAAACAGTTAAAGGATCTAAATATGTTCAGCTTAGAGAAAAGGTGGCTGACGGGAGATATAACTGCATTCTTCAAATGTCTGAAGCTTGTCACTAGAAGAGGGAGTAGACATTCTCTAGAGGTCCAGGGGGCAGAACCAGAATTAAGGGGTTAAAAGTAGAAGGAGGAGGTTCAGGCTCAGGAGGAACCCACTATGTGAACTATCAGCCAGTGAAATCAGCTGCCAAATAAAGTGGTGCATTCTCTTTCCTTAGAGGTCTTCAAACAGAGACCAGGTAGTCTTCTGTTAGACCTGCTCTAGTGGATCCTGCTTGGAGCAGGGGCTTGGAGTACATGATCTCTAAGGTCCCTTTCAACTATATGATCCATTCTCCTGGGGTTTATCTGAAGAGAGGTACATGTCACTCATGGCTGGAACTTAAGAAAGCAGTGTGAGTAGCCAGAGCTGAATAATAGAAAGCGATTTAGAAGGTGTTTAAGGGCCATTGAGTTCAATCTTTTGCTCAAGGAGGAAAACTAAATCAAAGCATCCGATACAGATAAGTGCCTAGTGTCAACCTGAACATGTGTAGAGAAAGGAGAGCCCACCACTTTGCTGGATAATTGGTTGCAATGTTGAATTGTATTTACTGTTAGGAAATGGTTTTGGTTTTAATTTCCAGTTGGAATCTGCCTTCCTGCGAAACTCATTAGTCTGTGTCCTACTTTCTCAAATAATAATGAGCATATATTGACTTTTATGAGCCATCCTTTCTGGAAAAACACTGCTGCATCTCCCTTGTGTCTTGTCTTCTCAAGGCTAAATGTTCCCACTTCATGGGAATGTTTCACTTCACATGACTGCATATCGGCCTATCAGATCCGGGCTACTAAGATTGGAGTGAGCTACAGTATGGTAATTGTATACAGTATGGTAATACAGTATGATATTGCAGTATGGACTGCAAGGAGGTCAAATCAGTCAATCCTAAAGGAAATCAACCCTGACTGCTCATTGGAAGGACAGATGCTGAAGCTGATGCTCAAATACTTTGGCCACCTAATGCAAAGAGAGGACTCACTGGAAAAGACCCTGTTGCTGGGAAAGTCTGAAGGCAAAAGGAGAAGGGGACGGCAGAGGATGAGATGGTTAGATAGCATCACCGATGTAATGAACATGAATTTGAGTAAACTCCGGGAGACAGTGGAGGACAGGAAAGCCTGGCATGCTATGGTCCATGGGGTCACAAAGAGTCGGACACGACTTAATGACTGAACAACAACAACAACAACAACAACAGTATGGTAGCCTTAATTTCATTTCTAGTCTCCTGGTCTTCTTTGTTGCTTATTTATTTATTTATTTATTTATTTATTTATTTATTTATTTATCATACTTATATCACCGCCCATCTCCCCCCACAGAGGGGACTTTTGCTGAACCTGCTGTAGTTTCTCTGCATCCTTTTTTAAAATATCATGGCCAGAACTGGACCAGAATCAGATATACCTATTACTTCCTGTGAGCTGAAAACTATACTGTTGATCCAGCCAAAAATTGCATTTGCCTCCTTTGCAGCCACAGGCTTTCTCACAGGCATCATCAGCTAGTAGTCCATGACGTTTTTCACAAACCCATTTACCGCCCCACCTGATGTCTGTGCATTTCACTTTTCTTCTGTAAGTGAAGAACTTTGCACTTGGATTTTGTAAAATTTCCTTCTGTTCCTTCCTGCTTATTTCTATAATCTATCTGGGTCATTTTGAATGTTATTTTTGTCTTGGGTGGTGTGAGCTCTTCCTCCCAATTTTGTGTCATCTGCAGATCTGTTAAGTATTTGCTCCACCTCTGGCATATCCATTTCCATTATCTCTCACACTCCTCTTTTTCTCTCTCTTTCTGCATCCCCCTTCTCTGTCCTTTCCATTTCTTAAACTGACTTCCGTCTTCTCTCCTTCATTCTCTTTTTCCCTTTGCTGATGCTGCCAAGCAGGAGAGATTGCTATTCCAAGAGGTCTCAATCGATTATTTGCAGAAGGGTTTTGAAATTAGGCCAACAGTTGTAGACCCTTCTGGTCAGGCCCACAAGTAGGGTCTGTGTCACCTGGGGCAAACATGGATTCTGGGCCCCCCTCCATGGATTCCGTTCCCCTCCGCAGGGTCGAGTCCCTCGTCCCCTGCGGGGAACAGCAATGCGGTGGTATGTGGGGGAGGAAGGGGTCCCTCCCCATCCCCAGGGGCACCGGGGCTCCTGCCAGCCGGCATGGATGGGGCAGGGGAAGGTGCCAGGGGCAGCCCTGGTGTGGCCGAGAAACACAGCCTTTCCCCCGGGAGTGCCCCTGCTGGCCCACCGCGCAGCCCAGTGGCTCGGGGGCTGCTCCAGGCAATGGTGGCGTCCCCCCTGGAGCATCAGAGCAGTGGGACCACCCTGAGCCTCCCTCCCTCTGCAGCGAGCACCGGTGAATCAAGCGCGGCAGACGGGAAGAGGCGCCTCTGCAGAAGCACTCAGCTCGGCTGCTGGGGCGCGCCTGCACAGAGGCAGGCTGGGATTGAGGGCAGTGCTCAGCGGACATGGATTGGTTGTGGCCTTGGCCAATGGCGAGCACATGTGAGAGCCGCTCGGCCTCCTCGGGGCAGGGGGTCGGCCAGCCAGCCTGTCTCCATGCTGCCCTGCAGCCAATCACCAGCGACGGGGGTGGTCCCCCGCCATTGCATGCTGCGCCCTATTGGCGATCGCTGTCAACACAACATATGGTATTCAAGTGCCAGGAAACAGTCAGTATACAAATACTATTTTGTCATTTTGGCGCCCCCCCCCCCAGCGCGGCACCCGGTGCACATGCCCCGCTTGCCCTCCCCCCCAGTTACGGCCCTGCTCCTGGTAGCTGATACCTGTATGAAAGATTTGGGGAAAACTTCAGAGTTTGTGCTTCATGGCAAGAAATTGTCCTTTTTAGCATGCGAGAAGATGAGGTTGTCACTTGAGATACAAAAACAGTCTCTCTTTTCTGTACTTATTCCTCCCCATCTCTACATGTTTCTTCCATTTAGGGTGCTAAAAAACTAATTAACTAACTAATTAACAACAACAACAAAAGGCTTCCAAGGTTTTTGTTGCTATTCTTAGGATTTTCTAGGGAAAAATGTGGTTGGTGTGGCGGGGTGGGGATGGGGAATAGAACTTTTGTTTTTTTCAAGGACATACCATTTTGTTATACTCCTAGTGATAAAAAGAAGAGTAGAATGTAGATGTCAGCCTTGAACACTGTGGCTAGAGTAACCTGTCCTAATGAATTAAATCTATATCCAGCTTTATCCAGCGCACATTATCCCCTGCACAAATGGCCATAGGCTCGAAAGATGGGAGTTACAATTCACTGTTATTGTAAGGGTAGAATTTTTAATATTTGAGGATGGACTTTTTTCTCAAGGTCTTACTTTCCTGGAGATCAGTATCTAGACTTACTCTGCTCCTGCATTTTGATTGGGGTGGAAAATCCCAAAATTTTCTTTCTGACTGTTTTCATTTTTTTTTCCCTTTTGGCAATTTTATATTCAAAGGAAAACACAATTTTGGTGAAATCCCCTGTAACAGAAATGCCATTTCTTTACCTTGATTATGAGATGGCTTGAAGCCATAGGTATATGTATACCGTTTTTCATTGTTCAATAACTTCTCCAATGGTCTTGTAATGGACTTCTCAGAATCCTCAGGGAAGAGGATGCTGATTTGCAAAATATTACAAGTTCAGAACATCTGTCCATTATTCTTTTATCAGGAAGACAGTCAGCCACCTCCCTATTCTGCCAGTAAGCAGTTAGCAAGAAGATCAAGGAAGTGAAGGTAGCCAGTTGCCAATAGTTCTGTAACCTAACCCTTCTTCTTCCTTTTCAGTATATCTCGCTAATAAGAACCTATGAGAGTCTATCTTACTTGGTTGAGAGCAGATTCCAGTGGCTTGACAGGTCTGCATTGCTCCTGGCTTCCATGAAATCTTAGGGAAGTTATGGCGATGGGACCATTTCAGATCTAGATATGGGGAGCAGAAACAGCTAGCAAAGCTGGGGAGGGTTTAAGATTCTTATGCAACCAGGTCAGAACCCTTGTAAAAATGATAAAATTGATAAAAAATGATCAGATACTCTCAAAGCTAATTAAAAAATTTTTAACACAGCATTGAGAACTGGGAAGCCCTAACTCATGAGCGTTTTAATTGGAGGTCAGCCTTTATTAAAGGCGCTACGGACTTTGAAGAAGCACGAGTACAGGGTAAAAGGGAGAAACGAGCTAAGAGGAAGGCACGTCAAGCAAACCCTCATCGTGACCGTCTTCCACCTGGAAACCTATGCCCTCATTGTGGGAGGTTGTGTGGATCCAGAATTGGCTTTTATAGCCACTTACAGACCCACTGTTAAGATTTCACCCCTGGAAGACAATCTTACTCTGCTACAAGTGATCGCCAAGAAGAAGAAGAAGAAAAATAAAAAATGATAAAGACTCCTTTGAATTGAATCTTACTCCTGATAACTACAGGGACACAGCTGTGCAGGGTTTTTGGCAATGTTCCAAGGGGATTGCTGTTGTTCTTGCCTTCTTCCGGGATATAATTCAACTTCCCAGTTTATCTTAACCCTGCAATCCTGGGATTCCCTTTTCCCACCCAAGTACTAATCCAGGTTGAATCCTTCTGAACTTTTATTTTTGAGATCAGCCAAAGTCATCTGGGTGCTGCCACTTGTTATAACCAGAGGCCACCTGTCAGCCCTTTGAGGTAGTCCAGACAAGAAGCACAAACCATGAGTACTAACACTACTTTTATTGTAAGGTTACAGTAACAGAATTTTGCAAGTCTGAAACTACAAATCTCCCACTTTCTTTTTTGCATTCTAGAAAACTAGGGAGGGTCCCTTCTGAGACACTTCCCATGCCCCTTTTGCTTCTGTGGGCTGAGATACCTTTTGCATGATGGTTGTCTAGGCCGCGGCTCTCCCTCCTGTCTCCCAAGGTCATTCCCACACACCATTACATCACCTCACAAGCACACAAGAAGCTCAGAAACATCACCTAAAGATCCCTGAAGATGAGTTACAAATCTTGAAGTCTGCACTTGGAGGAAAAATGGCTGAAATCTGAAGACCAATTTTGGTGGAATATTTATTTGGCCCGGTGTTTCAGGTGGTGTTCTTTTCTTTAACACTGAAGTCTTAGCTATTCTTCCCTGTTCCCTGCTCTCAAATAGAAACACCCTGAAAATGAGGTAGAAGAACAGAAGCCTATTTTTCAGGGGAAGAAAACAGGAGGGGGGAAGCAAATTGGAGGACACATTTTGGCACACTGCACCATCACTTCTATAGCGCTGGTGTGAACAAATGAACTGTGTTGAACACTCAGTTCCTCCTCCTCCTCCTCCTCCTCCCCCCCACCTTTACAACACTCATGTTGTCTGCCCCAGTTGCTTTTGCATTTGATTTCATGCATATTTGAGGCCATGTAATTGTCAGAGTCAACTTAGCTGTATTTGTTCTTGCTTGGTCTTATCTTCTGCCAACACACCTTGAGGCTGAGTCCTTCAGAAACCAAAAGGTGAGTTCTTTCTTCCTGCTTTGTAGTTAAAGGAACAGCAGCAATTTATTTCTTAGGAAGGAGCAGGATGAAACACGGGCCTTGGATGCAGTCTGTAATCACGCAGGGGGCAGGTCCCACCCCCGCCTCAAGACACACAGCTTCCTAATGCAGCACCATACATCTTCAGCACCACATTGCTATAACAAAATTAAGTTCAGCCTCTTTCCTGTCTGCCCCATCCACCTTCTGCTGGAGCCTCTTCTAAGATATGAAGTTGCCAGACGCAGGTACAGCTTTGCTCTGCATTGCAGTCTTACTCTTTTTAAAAGTTAAAGAGGAGAGACAGCAATATAAGATGCTTGTGTCATTGCCTGATAACAAGAGACAGAATGAAGCAGGGGAGAGTGTGTGGGGAGAAAAGAACATTGGAAAGAGAAAATGGGTAGGGGAGACAAAATGGAGGGATGAAATAGCCAGTGTATGTTTTGTGTATATGTGTGTGTGTGTGTATCTGTGTCCTCCTCAGGGTGTTTTGCTCAAAGCCCCCTCTGTCCTGACATCATCATCAGTTGCAGTTTATTTCCAAGTTGTTGCAAGCAAACCTTTCACAATAAATGTTGCACATCACACTTACATGGACAAAAACGATAGTGTTGTAGTGTCTTGGGGTATTCTTGGTCAGGAAAAAGATAATTTTTCCCCGTTCAGTCTAGTGGAGATTGGAAAGGTGTGAATCATCCACAACTGCATTGGTGACTCAATTTGAAAAGCCAGATCGGTCCAATGGGAATTTTCCTTTTGCTTTAGACAATCCAATTCAGATTTCCAAGAATTCTGTTTGGAAAAAGTGCTTTTGCACATGCACAAGAGTCCATCAAAATGCTGAATGGGGCGTGTAGTTTTTCAATTCAATCTGGAGTACTCTGATTCAATTTGCCAGTGTGCTTCCGGTGCAATTCAAGGTGCTTCATGGCTTGGGACCGGGTTACCTAAGGGACCGTCTTCTCTCAGTTGTTTCTACCCGTCCAATTCGGTCCGGTAGGTTGGGCATGCTATGGGTCCCGTCAGCCTAGGAATGTCACTTGGCGGGGACTAGAAGGCATGCCTTCTCTGCCATAGCGCCTGCCCTCTGGAATATTCTCCCTGCAGAGATCAGGATGTCCCCGACCCTGTTGGCCTTCCATAAGGCCGTGAAGACCTGGTTATGTGCCCGGGCCTGGGCCCCCGAGTGTGTTAAGGGCCCCGTTTCTTGGCTATATTAACATCCATGCATTGCTTACATGGCGACCATATATATTTGTTTTGTACTTTTAATTGCTTTTAATTATTTTAACTGTTCTACGATTTTTATGATTGTATGCCATCCAGAGTCACTTGTTGAGATGGGCGGCTAAAGAAATTAAATAAATGAATAAATTTTATTTTTCAACTCAGTTCAGATCTTTGATTTGGATATTGAAATCAGATTATTACATTGGCTGAATCACCTTCTAATGGAAGTTCTGAACTGAATATTGGTGGCTCAGCGGTTATGACGCCAGGCTTGTCGATCGGAAGATCACAAGTTCGGAGGTTGGAATCCCTAGTCCCACGTGATGGAGTGAGCTCCCACACTGGCCCCAGCTCTTGCCAACCTAGCAATTCAAAAGCATGCAAATGCAAGTAGATGAATAGGTACCACTTCAGTGGGTAGGTAACAGCGTTCCGCGTGCGTCATGCCAGCCACATGACCGCGGAAGCGTCTTCGAACAACGCTGGCTCTTCAGCTAACAAACAGAGATGAGCACTGGCCCCTAGAGTCGGACACGACTGCACAAATGTGTGTGGGGGGAACCTTAACCTTTTTATAGTGGAGGAGCCTGATACCTCTACTGGGCTAGTCAGCAAAAGGATCAAAGTTGCTTAAAGCTGTGACATTTTGTGATTAATTCTGAAGGTCCAGAGATAAGCATCTAGGATGCTGAGGTGTTTGAAATCAATCTAAGAAAGAATGGTGGAAAGAGCCGGCTATGTTTAGGCTGAGAAGACAAGATTAAGGGATGCTATGAGAGCTGTCTTAAAACATCTGAGGGACTGTCAGCCAGAAGAAGGGGCAGATTTATTCTCTCTTGTTCATTTGTTCAGAACTAAAGGATGGACACAACAGGGGAACAGATTTGGGGTAACATCAAGCCAAGTTCTTAAATGGCAAGAGCTGTTCAACAGTGGGACAGATGCCGTCTAAAGACAATGCACTCTCTTTATTGGGAGGATCTAAGAGGGCCACACAGTGCCTGATTTGGTTTCCAAAAAGGTGCTTTTGAGCATAACACCTGTTGGCAACACCTTAAAGCAGTCATGCCTTTTTCCATTTGTTCATGAATCTGAAGTGCTGCACAGCCCTAGTATTTAAGCAGGAACACATCTTGCCTTGTAGGTCCCATATTGAACAGGAGGTCTGACTGGGTCTCAAGAGTGCATTAATCGCTTCTGTGCATTCTGATCATCTACTACTGAGAACAATTTCTTCTCTTCCCCCCCCCCCCCCGCCTCTTGGCAAATGACTAAACAAGATTTGTGGTGTTGCAATGAAAACTTGGCACTTTGCATACTTGCATAAGAGGTCATAATTCAAGTACAAAAGGGTAGAGCTTAGGTCACGATGACACCATACATATTTGTCATTTCTGGTGCCATCATGGCTTGCTCTGCTCATTTACATGATATAGTCCAAATCTGCCAGATGTCCTAGGGAAGAAACATGGATCTGGAAGGTACCACCTTGGAGGATAGTGATAGATCTCAGGATGTGTGTGAATATGGAGTGTTTCCACTTACTGACTTTCTGTAGTTGTCTTTTCTCCCTTTTCTCGATCTGTCCAGGTATGGCTCTGTGGCGGCAGCATGGAAGTCCTCCCCTGCTCTCGAGTGGCCCATATTGAACGCAAGAAAAAGCCGTACAACAATAACATTGGCTTCTACACTAAGAGGAACGCGCTGCGGGTAGCTGAGGTGTGGATGGATGATTACAAGTCTCATGTATACATCGCATGGAACCTTCCATTGGAGGTGAGTCGACATACGTAGGCTTCCACATCTGCCTTATCTCAGTGTCAAATGGCCAAATGGTTAGGTTAAGTCTCTGAGAGGCTTCACACAAGTGTTTTGCTTTAAATATTCACCAAGGCTCCCCAGACAGGCTTTAATTTTTTTAAATTTTCTCAACCCTCATTCCAATGACATTTTCAGAAATAAAAACAAACAAATAAATAAACAAATAAATAAAAGTGCAATTCTTAGCTGCAAGAGGTAACTCATCCATACCCCTACGAGATTTTTTCTATATGTAAGTAAAGAAAACTCTCTCAAATTGAACTCCAGCTCCTAGGGATTTCATGGACATTTCTCCCATCCAAATATTAATCAGGTCTGGCACAGCTTCCCTGTTCAAGATCAGCCAAAGTCAGCTAGCTGCTGACATTATATCATAAATCTATCCCTATCCCTATCCCTATCCCTATCCCTATCCCTATCCCTATCCCTATCCCTATCCCTATCCCTATCCCTATCCCTAGGCTGACCATACATCCCGTTTTGAACGTGACTGTCCCGTTATTTCACCATTTCTGGAGCGTCCTGTCGTTATAGTAAAAATCTCAATTTTGTCCCGTTTTTGAAAGTTTCCCAGCGAAGCGCGCATATGTGTGCACCCCCGCCCCCCTGCATGCATGCATGCACTCCCCCGCACACCTGCGTGTCCGCGCGCACGCCTGCGTGCCCCCCCCCCCGCATGCCCACTTTGTCTGGCAACATTTTTGCCTCAAGGAAATATGGTCAGCCTACCTATACCTATACTTAAAGTTTCAAAATACTGATAAAATACAAAATATAGAAAAGATTAGAAAGAAAACTAAAAAAGAGGCAAACTAAAAAGTGCAGAAATAGGTAGAAAGAAATGCAAAAAGAATGGCTTCCGACCTTCTCCAGCACATACAAATACAAATACTCAATACATACTGTAAATCTCTTACTCTAATTCAGACCCTAGTAAACGTTATTTCTATAAACTGTAACAACCTAATCATCAAAACTGAAAATCAAAGCTTCATATTTTTCAGATACAAGCAAAAAGTCCAAAAGTGGTTTCCACATAGAAATAAATCCAGCTAGATGCTGACTTTTATATGCATTGTTTTCATAAGTACAGTAGACTAGAACATTGCCATTTTTCAACCTCCCAGATTTTTTTTAACTTTACCATCTAGGCTACAGATCCGGGTTTCATAATGGTCTCCCATCCAAGTGCTAACCTTGTTCAGTTTTTTTGAGATTGACCAAAGTTGGCTAAGTGTTGCCATCTGTTGTGACATGTCTCTTCATTAAAAAAAAAACAACCAGAGATAATAATTTAATACTCGGGTTGATGGCTAAGTGGGGAGAGTTTTACTAGTGAAGATACATAATCAATACAGAAGCCAACTCTTTATTCAGACTTGTTAGAAATGGGATCTGGGCTTTTGAAAGAGGCTTTAAAAACTTATTTGTTTCTTCTCTAGCATATTTGGTTTTACTGATTTCGGCCTTTGTTTTCCTGCTTATCATCTCCTTTGGAGTGTTTTATTGATCTTCTAAATTGTGTTTTTGCTTTTAGTTTTGTTCTTTGCCTTGAGAATTGTTGTCTTGAAAGACAAGCTCTGTGTGTTTTCTAAGCTGATAATAGAGTGTAGGTTGAACTCATTAAAAAAAAGGACAGGAAGAAGAAAGAGAGAGAGAGAGAGAGAGAGAGAGAGAGAGAGAGAGAGAGAGAGAGAGAGAGAGAGAGAGAGAGAGAGAGAGAGAGAGAGAGAGAGAGAGAGAGAGAGAGAGAGAGAGAGATGGATCCAGAATCAAACCCCCAGATAACAGAAATTATAATTCCAAATGTTCCGAAACCACTCTGGCTGATATTTCTTTCCAAACTGAACAGTATAAAGATTGAGAAATCCTACTTTTGCTTGTTTAAGAGATTAATATCCTTTCTTTTCTGTCTCAAAAGTGAACACAGTGTCTTGAAAACCCATTAAAGATAGATTGTGATTGGAAGATAGAAATTATATCTGGGACTTTCAGCTAAATGCTATGGTGCAGAATACTCTTGCCCCAAATTTTAGCCAACTTTTCCCCTTCTTAAGCTCTTTCAAAAACTTTCCTTATCCCATCAGGTTTTTAATTATTTCTTTCCACTGCATTCCTCACTGTATGAGATGCCCAGTCCCTGCTGTTCACATTTTAGTCCTCCAAAGATTTAGGAGTTTTTCTTTTCCCATTAGATTGTTTTGCACTTCTGAAATACTGAGATTTCCATAAACATTTAGACAAATGGTGCTGTTTGGGGCTGCATATTCATTGGCATTCATTTCTGAACACTGGCAATAGAAAAAATGAAAATTCAATTTATGGGAGCATAGTGCATTGGTCACACATCAATCATCTTGCATAACAATAGTAACCACCACAACAATTAAAAAATATCAACAGCAAATACTTCCATGAGTATTGACTTCCATTGACCATCATGGCTTTGGTCAATGAAGATTTTCATGTAATACTTCAGTGTTTATGTTAGATAGAGAAGATGTAGACTACTTTAACCACCCTTGGTTATACTTTTGCCACAGCAGCATTTTACTCCAAGCATGCTATACCTTTCTATGCAAGCTAGGATCTCTAATCTAGAGCTTATTTTTCAAGCTAACATGTGGTTGCCCAGATCACAGCAACTGGGAGGTATCTGCAGTCTTTGACATACTTCAGAAGCAAAGATTGCTTGCAAGGATAGAAAGATATAGAGAGATGTAGTAATGGTGTTGGAATAAAATAGCTTTAGTTAGATTTCTCTTGTCTCTTACCACCTGCCTTCACTACTTCTTAACCTTTTTCTCTGCTTTGCATAGCCTGAAAACGAATAGCATGATGGGTATGTATAGATGTACAAAAGTAGTGATGATGATGACAATGGTGATGATGATGATGGACTTGGTAAAGTGGCAAAAACCCATTAAAGAACAAGCTAACCAGGCTTCTTAAGGTTGTGAGTTCAACATTCTGGATGTCACATCAAACCAGGACTCTCCAGCAGACATTAATGCTGAGAAGGTTACCTTTTTACATGTCCTAAGCCTGCATTCCAGAAAAAGGTGCCTTTCAGAGACTGGTCTCCAAGCCTCTACCTAAGAAACACCCCGATTTTGAGACCAAAGTGCCCATTTCTGAGTGTAGGACCAAGTTGTTTTGAACATTCTGGAGTTATCTCAAGCTCCAAAAGAATCAGAGCAGACTTTCCCACACTCAGAACAGCTGTGCTGCACCTAAAATGTGGGATTTCAAAATCAAAATAGAGTGTGCTGAATTCAAAATGTTTTGTGTATTGCCATTCTTAAAGATTTCAGGAAAACATTTGGCTACCATTGGTTGGAGATGATAGGGATTGAACTTGTGATCTTCTACATACAAAGCAGGTTGCTTTGCCACTGAATTATATCCCCATATCTCTAGCCATATTGACTGGGACTGATGGGAATTTTATGGTGGGGGTTGACTTTTAAGGCGAAGATTACTCACTTTCTCAAAAGTTTATAAAGAGGGCAGTTGAGCCTCCATATTCCAGATGTATTAACAAACTTGTCCTAAGTTTCTTAGGGCTCTCTAATGGGAAAAGGAGAGGAAGACCTCAGAGGTGGCATTATAAGCTATGGATGGAAGGAGAATCCAAGAGAGAGTCTCCTAACTTCACTTTTTAAAAAGCAGTAGTGAAAATCTGGTCATCTCAGAGCACAGCAACAAAAAGAGAAAGTGATGCAACCATGTACCTGTCTTTCAGAACCCAGGAATTGATATCGGGGATGTTTCGGAGCGAAAGGCACTAAGAAAAGGTTTGAAATGTAAGAGTTTCCAATGGTACCTGGACCATGTCTACCCAGAAATGAGAAGATACAATAACACCATTGCCTACGGAGAGGTAATTACGATGAGAAGGCAGCACCACATGGGACATGTAGGGATTCACTGTGAATTTAGAATACATTTTATGTCTCTCCCCCAACCATGTTCTATAACTAGAGTGCATGGGAGAATAACTAGAGCAGAGCTTTCCAAACTTTTCATGTTGGTGGCACACTTTTTAGACATGCATCATTTCATGACACCACTCTTACAGCAGGGCAGAAGGCAGGCCCTAGGACCTGTGTGGAATCACAGCAGGTTTGGAGGCAGCAGGGCACAAGGCAGGCGCCAGGACCTGCGCAGAATCACAGCAGGTTTGGAGGCAGCAAGGCACAAGGCAGGCACTAGGACCTGCGCGGAATCCTGGCAGGGCTCGGAGGCAGCAGCAGCCACGACACACCCAGACACTGCAGCCGACACACTAACGTGTCCCGACACACAGTTTGGAAAGCTCTGAACTAGAGTCAGCCAGTTTTACTGAAAACTCGAATTGAAACTCTTTCAGCCAGCCACAATTGCTATCTAACATAATTCTTGCTCTCAGAGCAGAAGGTTACAAAGATATTTGGAATCAATTTCATTTGCTCATGTTCCATGTAATCCAGAACAGTCTACACCAGAAGTAGGAGACTTGGTGTCCTTCAGGTGTTTTGGGCTTAGTTACCATCCTTCTTGAACATTGACGTTGCTGGTTATGAGTTGCAGAAGCTGCCATCAAAACCTCAGAGCTGGCACATTGCTGTACACTTCAGCTTTCTACTTGAGAAACTTTCCTGGCTCTTTCTCAAGATGGTTGCTTCTTGAACCTGGCAGCTTCTCAACCACAGAAGCCTTTTGCCACCTGCCTTTTGATATCTGACCATTATGGCTGAAATACAGTGTGCTGTAAGCATTTTCCCAGCTCTGCTACCTGTGGTCCCTTTTCAATGGGAATACTAAAGGTATATGAAGCCGGGATGCTTTGCTTGCAATGCACGTTTCTTATCAGTGACTCGGCCCTTCTTATTATGAACACGGTCCAGCAATCTAGCAACTGCATTTGAGGCTCTCTCCTTGAAGAAACAGCTCAAAATAGATGGCCATCTACCATCTCATTGTTATCAAATCAAACTGGTAGCAGCATTTGAGAGCCTTGACTTGGTCTCTGTTCTGTCTCCCTAAATAACTTCAGACATTGGATCTGGTGAGGAGAGAACATTCTCCTTTGCCTGAAATTTAATGGAGAGAATAGTTGTAGAATTCCCAAAAAGCAAATGGCTGTAAGTGCACTTTGATTCACAGTGCATTCTACTTGACTTATAAAATAATCTGATGTATCACACTGGGTATGAAATGCATATCTTTCAGCCCTAATTATAAAGGGATGAGTGGATTTCTTCTGTTATTTCTTTCATATTCCTTGTATTTTCTCAGCCTTGCAATCCTCTTTAATTCCAGTTTGATTAGGAAGACCTGGACTTTATTGACTCTCTTAACAAAAGTCATCATGGCTGGAGCTGATGAGAATTATAGATCAACCACATCTGGTGGGTCATAGGCTTCCCGTTCCTGGTGTAGGCAGCACCAACCTAGAGTTGGTTTTAGACAGCATGATCTGAGTTGGTTTTAGGTAGTATGGATTGGCTGCCATCTAGTTCTAATCTCAGTTCAGTTTGACTGGCCTGTTTGATCTGATAGAACCATTCAAACTGATTTGGAAAATCTAATTGATTTCAACTGTCAGTCCATTTGGAAATTTGTTTTGATTCTTCATTCAATCAAGTCACTTTCAAATCAAATTTCCAAATTTAAGTTTTATACAATCCTAATTTAAGAGTAACTTCCTAAATTCAGTTATATTGAACTGTGGCTCAGTGGGTTACATGCAGAAATTTGAACCGAAGATCTCCAGGTCAGTCTGGGAAAGATCTCTGTTGGAAACTCTGCACTCATTGTCACTCTTTAACATTACTGCTAAATTAACCCATTTTTATGGGTTTGCACAATACAGTGAACCAAACTAACCAATGCCCTGGATTTACATGAGCCACTAAGCCACAAACAAAGAAAAAAAGAAAGCAACTGACCAAGAGTTGATTATGCTTGAAGCACTCTATAAGTCCTGTAAGTAAATAAATAAATAAGGTGAATACTAGTCCAACATAGCAATTATATTGATCTGGTTATGTGTGTTGGGTAGACACAGCCACTGCACACAACACTGAAGTTGATAGATCAATAGTTTGACTTTTATAAAGTCAGCAGGTTCCAGATCGCCTTCACTATTCAACCAACATTTCTCTGTTGATAAACAAAGCCATTGTCCACTCTGAACTCACTTCAAATATCAGGGCTCAAAAATAGGAGAAATGGCTCTAGCAAACAACTGTTAGGAAGTAAATTATGGGTGGGGTATCTGTATGGTGCTGGTGGTAGACATTCAGAATGTTCTCCTTAACAGAAACCTCCTACTTTTTGTGTTGCCTAGAAACTCAGGCACCCAAGTTTGGCATGGAACTGATAAGAACTTGATCCCTGAATTTGAGAGAGAGACACTACCTTTGTAAAGTGGCTTTTTCACCTTCCCTCCCACAATAAGAATCACCAAGTATTTCAAGCAAAGCAAAAAGCGTTTATTAAGGGGGGTCAAGTCTTTTTATAGGGTACAGAAACAAATGATACATACATTCGGTATATGTGATGTCTCAGAAAGCAACTAATCAAATAATAAAAGACATTGATTATAAATGTCATGCAACATATTAAAATATGTTACATCTTCCCCTTTCCCACTCAGGCTTGTTTCTTCAGCACTTGCAACACTCAAGGACTATAGAGTACACTCCCTGTTGTTTAGTTTCTAAATAGGCTAGTTTTGCACGAAAAGAATGAATAAAAGGCTTTGGCTAAAAAGAAAACATGGTTTCCTGAACTTCAAAAGGAGACATGGATGTCATGCTACAATGCTAATACCACTTTTATTAAAAAGCTAATAATGAAGCCTAAAATTCCAGGTAACACTTGCTTTATACAGTATATGAATAGGGCAGGTATCCACCACATTTGTGTCAGGTTCAGCCCAGAATTGAAACGTAGACCTGTGTGCAGCGGAAAGCTGTTACATAGCACCTGGGAAGTTTGCAGAAGCCCACACTTGCAAGCCATTGGCTTGACAAGTTGGCAGAGGGCCTAAGGAAACGGACAGAAATAACTCACCCATAATTCATGTTCAACTGCCGTTCCATTCCAGACATAACCAATTACTTATGAATGGACATTCTGCTGTTTTTACACTATATCAAATTTCCATTCCACCTAGAGAAGGAGAACGATGAGGAGGATGTTTTAGGTGACCATTTCAAAAGAGAAAAAAACCTTCAATCTCCCATCACTTCTTTAAAAAGATAAATGTTTGGCTGAGAGGGGGGAAAAGCTAAAAGAGAAATAACGAGAAAGATTCCTAGGAGACTCATTCTACAAAAATAACAATAATGAATTTCCTTCCATTACTTATGTACCAGGATAATACATAACTATCCTGGTACATAAGTAATAAATGTATTATAATGTATATATTATAATAAACGTATGTATTATAAAATACAGTAAATACATAATTCTTGATATCTGGTGGATACACTAATAGTATTTTGGGGGAGGAAAGCTCACAGTGGGTTGGTTATTATGAAGAATGTGTAGAACATTTTACATCTGTGTTAGTCCAGCTTTTTCTGACTTGGGATTCTTTCATTACAATTTTTTACAGTGTTAACATTATTTTAAGGCAGCAGTGGGACTACATTTGCAGACTGCTTGTGTCTCCCCTCCCCTCCCCCCCCTCCCCATTTTTGTGGTCTCTGAAACATAATTAGATTATGCTACAAACTTTGGTAGCATTTCTGGGTTTTGGTGGTGCTGTTTTTTGCCTTTTCTAAAGAAAATAAACTTTGTTTAAGAAGGCTAGATATGCCCGTTTGGAGTAAACCAAGAGGTCCCACCAATGTGGAGGGGACTGAGATTGAACATTTCTGCTCTACCTTCTCTAAGAATATCTATCACCACCACATCTTTGTAGCTTGTGAGGTTTTCATATTTTCCCCTGAAAAGGGCAGGAAATATTCTGCAACTGTGCCATCAAAATGTAGTGGGATA
This sequence comes from Charina bottae, assembly GCA_023362775.1. Taxonomy (NCBI): domain Eukaryota; kingdom Metazoa; phylum Chordata; class Lepidosauria; order Squamata; family Charinaidae; genus Charina; species Charina bottae. The sequence goes on along the minus strand of JALMGJ010000027.1, from coordinate 9,420,784 downwards.
GTCAGGAGTGATTCTAGGGGATTTAAAAAAAACATTGTGCATCATGCAAGCAGGCAAACAGAGTTTGACCATCCCTGCTTTGTAACTTCAAGAATGCAAAAGTATTTGAAGACTGTGTACCAGTGGCACCTGATCCTAGATCGGGAGGTACTGCTGACAGTCATTCATGCCTTAGTCACCTCTCAACTGGACAATTACAATGCCCTTGAGGAGCATTTGAAAGCTTCAGCTGGTCCAGAATGCAGCCACAAGGGCAATTTTGGGTGCACCACAATACACCCATGTAATACCGCTGCTATGTGAGCTTCACTGCCTCCCAGTAGGCTTCCAGGTGCAATTCAAGGTGCTGGTTGTCACCTTTAAAACCTTATATAGCACAGGATCAGATTATTTGTGGGACTGCCTGACCCACCAGATCTGGGCATACTCCAGGTACCCTCAGTGAAAGAAGGTCACCAGGTAGGTTTTAGGTGTCTTCTCTGTCATGGCACCTACCCTATGGATAACCTTCCCTGTGATATGGAAGGTTCCAACTCTTTTGGCCTTTCGGAAGGTCATGAAGATCTGACTCTTCCTCCAGGCATTGTGGCTGGGCTAGAAGTCACTAGAGCTCTACCATGGGCGTATATGATAAGTGGCCTTTGATTTGGTTTCTTTTGGTCTTAGTGGAACATTATGTTTTTTGTTCACCACTCAGAGTTTCTCAGATAGATGGGCGGCCATATAAATTGGATGGATGGATGGATGGATGGATGGATGGATGGATGGATGGATGGATGGATGGATGGATGGAGATATTGCAATGGGGATTCATTTTGAACGTCATTATGGTTTCGTGGCAGAGCCAGGAAAGGGGTTGATGATACAGCAGCATTCCCCTCCATGCATCTCACACCCTGAAATGCCAAAAGAAAGTTCTTGAACCAAATTGCTTCAGATTCTCTGGTCCTAGCTTGGCCTGCCATCCTGATAGAGAGAAATGCCCCGCATACCCAGGGATTCCTCTTTGCAGTCAGAATGGCAACTAATACAACTTCTGCATTTTTAAAAAATGTGATTTGGTCCCAAACGAATACTATGCACAATCTGCTTTCTGATCTCCTCTAGTATTTTCTGTTCTGTCAAGCGCCTTTCAACCTCATTGTCACAGGGACCACGGATTTGTTTTAGTAACGTTATTGAGCTTGCTTTATTCTTGCAAGATGATGGAAAAGGCTGCTGTGCATCTATCTCTGTGTTGATCTGCAGCCTCCATGGCTGCTGGTATTTGCTTTCCGTGGGACAGAATCACTGTGTGGAAAGCCAAGAAGGCTGCAGATGGCTGGGGAGATGATGGTGAACTAAAAGATAAGAAGATATTCAGAAATACAAGAATCCCAAACTCATGAGAATTTCACTAGAAGTTTCTCCTTTTTATAGGGGCATGGTGGCTCAGCGGGTAAGACGCCAGCCTTGTCGATCGGAAGATCGCAAGTTCGGAGGTTCGAATCCCTAGCCCCGCGTGATGGAGTGAGCTCCCGCACTCACCCGAGCTCTTGCCAACCTAGCAATTTGAAAGCATGCAAATGCAAGTAGATAAATAGGTACCACTTCGGTGGGTAGGTAACAGCATTCCGCACGCGTCATGCCAGCCACATGACTGTGGAAGCGTCTTTGGACAACGCTGGCTCTTCGGCTAACAAATGGAGATGAGCACCGGCCCCTAGAGTCGGACACGACTGCACAAATGTGTGGGGGAAACCTTTACCTTTACCTTTCTCCTTTTTAAACAAACCAACAAAGACTCGTTTTGTCCATAAAACTGAAGAAGACTGATGTAAGTAAAAATGAATGATTAGCAAGAGCACTGATCAAAACTTCCCGTGATTGCAAAGCAGTTGTGGGAAACACTCACCCAAATACCTTTATCTTAGCCTTGCAGAGTCTCATTCTGTTTTCGGATTTGTTACAGCTGCGGAACAACAAGGTAAAAGACGTCTGCCTCGATCAAGGGCCACAGGAGAATCACACAGCGATCCTCTACCCATGCCATGGCTGGGGGCCACAGGTTAGAATTGGACTTGGTAACCATGATGTGATTTGAAGAAGGATGCTGCAAGAGTTCTAATATTCTAGTGAAGAAGCCCTAGTGGATTCTGCACTGAGCAGGGGGTTGGACTAGACTTCTAAGATATGTTCCAAATCTAGGATTCTAGAGTTCATTCAATCCAGGGTTATCAAGATAGAAAATATGACCACATTTCAAACCCAGCCTTTAACTTCATAGCATGCCAGCTTCCTTTTCATTGGGAAGGAAGGAAGGAAGGAAGGAAGGAAGGAAGGAAGGAAGGAAGGAAGGAAGGAAGGAAGGAAGGAAGGTGGCCTGGGGCAAGGAAACTGGTGGGTACCAAAGGATGTAACCATGGGCACAATTTCCAGACCAGCATAGGGAGAATTGGGATGCTCATTCAATGGAATGAGGAAAGCATTCCTTTTTGAAATAGGGCTTGTGCATTACCTTCAGAACTGGGGGAGAAACATCTCAGTTTCTGGAGTGCATTCCTGTTGACCAGGACTATGTGAGAAGAGCTTCTATGTATGCAACTGTATCTCCAAGGGGCTGTTTTCTTGCCTCTCTCTTCCCCCAAAGTTCAATAACTGTGTACTTTCTACACCTGAAAAGAACGTGTTCTCTGCTCTGTTTCCTTCTTCAGTGGTAGATACTTTGCCAAGTGACTTTTCTAGAGGGAATTTCTTCCACAAATGAATACACATATGTAAGCATTTCATATTGGAATTCCAAACTTGCACCAAACATGTTTCACAGTTGGACATGCAGGCAGATCTTTCACTCCCTCCCCCCCCCCTTTTTTTAGGGGGGAAGGGTCATCCAATTCACAGATGACCATGTCCACCTCTTTTCTGGTTCGTGTGCAAACCTTTGGTGCAGAAACTCAAAGAATTTTGCTGTTACTCCTCCCTCAAATTTATTCCAAGAGCCGCCATTTTATTTTTCACACCAGGACCCTTCAGAGTGACAGCAGGCTGCTCCTGTGTCTCTTGGAAGGGCCTTGGGGAAACGAATGGCAAGGACAATTTTGCAGACACCACGGTTTGCTCCAATAGAGGTTTCCAGTCATCTTTTCAGAGTAGCCCCAGGTAGCGTACACAGTATTAGTTATGAAAATCTCCCCAGCCCAGGACCAGTGGGAGCTCTGATGCATGAGACGTAATTTGAAAAGGAGCACCTTGCTCCAACTGCAGAGACAGCTACAGAACCAAAAGGCTTCCCAGATTGTCAACCAGCACTTTTTATACCTCACAAGTCTTCTTCTTCTGGTTCTTGATGAGCAGAGCCTGGAAATAATGGAATAGCTGATGAACTAGATCAGTGTTTCTGAACCCCAACAACTTTAAGACATGTGGACTTCAACATGCTGGCTGGGGAATTCTGGGAATTGAAGTCCACACATCTTAAAGTTGCTGGGGTTCAGAAATGCTGAAGACCAACAGCTTTTATTAGAAGAGGCCTACAAGCAAGACTGACAATTGCATAGCCCTGGAATTAGGACTGTACAAAATATTGTTAGTTTGAAATATAGCAAACTCAAAATGGCTATTTAAGAAATTCTAACCTGGAACAAGACAGCTCAGTTCTGGAGTTTTGTTCTAAACTCAAGTGAGATTAAGTATAGCAATCATTGTTTCAAGAGTTGCCATTGGGAACAAGGGAAGCTCAGAAGAAGCTCCAACTCCCTTATTTGTCATCCTAGGGTCACAAAAATAGAGGAGATGATAGTCCATGCTGAGTACTATCTATCTAACTTAAAAGCAGTTTAAAAGCTCTAAGAAGTGAACCCAATCTGGAAGGATCTCTCTATTTTCCCATAAGAGCACTTGTTCAGGAATATTTAAATGTGTCTATTTTGGCACGTAAAATATTACATGAAATTGAGTGATGGTCACCTAAAAAGACACTGACTCTTACTGTAAAGGAGAAAAGCACCTGCTGGAAGGTGAAGCAAACTTCATGGTTCCTTGAATCCCATTCAGGTCTGCATGAAGTATCCATGTGCTTTCTGTGAAATACATTCCAAGTGGGGCCATGAAGCTCTTTGAATTCAAAGGGAAAAAGACACCACCCATGATGACTTTGGTCTGGTCATCTCAAGAGGACCTGCTGAAAATCTCTCCTCATTGTGATCTTTATGGGACCTGGAAGAGGTAGAAGACCATGTTTCTGGTGACCATGGACTATGGAACAGGCTTCCCCATAGTCTTGGTTGATGCCCTCCTTTCTTATTCTCTAGGAGGTTGTTAAAAACTTCCTTTTCCACCAGGCCTTTAGCTGGATGGGATGGACTGTGGGAGTCCATCTGTATATTTGTTTGTACATTTTGGAGACGTTGCCCGGGCATGATTTTTGTCCTTGCTTTTTGACTTTGTTGTACACAGCTCAGAGTTGTAGGAGTGGGGCAGTTAACAAATACGGTAAATAAATAAGTAAACAAATGTTTTGTAAAATATAAAGGTGCTTCAACTTGTGCAGGGGTGCTCAAGCAGCACCCAGTCACAATTCCTTAGAGCAGCTGTGTCTTTTCCTAGCATCACATGGCTGCTTTCTGCAGCTGCAGGGCAACCAAGGAAGAAGATGCATTTCATTTAAGGCAGTGCTTTCTAAAGTGCCGCTGTTGGCGACACACCAACGGCAGCAGCGGCGGTGGCACAGCGGTGCATGCGGGGGCAGGGGCATGCATGGCGGCGGTGCGGGGGGGCGCGCAGGGGCAGGGGTATGCCGCTTCCGGGTTGTGTGGCGACACACCAGACTGTGTGTTGCGACACACTAAAGTGTCACGACACACAGTTTGGAAAGCTGTGATTTAAGGAGTTGTGGATGGATGTGTCATGCCTGCCCTCCCATGCACTGAAGCACCTTTTCCCCTTTGAATCCAAAGAGCTACACAGCTGTCGGCCTCGTGGGGTACACCAGATAAAAATCACCACCAGATGAGCTAATTCTACTTTATTGTAAAGCTACACTGACAGAATCTTGCAGGACTGAAAGTACATCTCTCCCCCTGTCTCCTTTACAGCCCAAGAAACTAGGGAGGGTCCCTTCTGAACCTCTTGCCCCACCCATTATACAGTCGTGGGCTATGCTGCCTCTTATCTGACCATTCCCTTGGCTGCCCATCTCTTCGCCCATCTCCCAAGGTCTACAACATCTACACACCATCACAACAGCCCCACTACATACACAATGTCACCATGGACCTCTGATCATGCTAGGTGATCATTTGGGCTTTCCTGAACCGATTGCAATCTTCCCCTTGAATTCATTAATCAGTTTGGGGAGGATGGGAACAGGGGGTCTTAACCGAGTTCTACAGGGCTGCCAAAGAAGCCCCACATCATATGTTTGAATTATCTTGGTTGAAAGGGAAATAAAATAATCTCCATGCTGTTTGCTTATTCTGTGCTTGTAGCTGAATGCCCCAAAGAAATTATTTGTTATCTTGAGCTGGTTTGTATGGTTACATCCCCCCTCCCTCTGCCTCCAGCCACTGTTTTAACGAAACAACTTTTCTTCTACAGCTTGATTTCTTGAATTAAAATTTTGTGCTGCTGCTTGCTTCTTTCAATCCATCTGTCAAAGAAGCGCAAAGCTGTTTCACTTTCCCTGATCTTCTCTCCCTCCCACCTTCTTTTTTCATTTCTTTTCATTGTTAGATAGCAAGAGAGGCGTCCTTTTTTTTCCTGCCTCGTTGATGTTCTATTCATTTGCATCATGTCTTTAAAAACAAACCAAACTGCAAATCAAGGTGGTTATTGATTTGTATAGAAGGTGTAAAATGTAAGCTCTTCTGACAGACAAGCTGGGGGTGGGCAGGATTTTCACTCTTTTAATTTGATTCCCTATAATAAATGCCTGTCGATTAAATGAGAGATGAAAAGAACATTCAACCTTGGTGCCATTCATCTTTAGCTATAAATTGCAGGATGATTCCCTCTATTTCGCATGCTAGGCCTTGCTTAAGCAGTTAAAATGCTATCAGAGGTATGAAGAAATATGGGAATGTAGAAGAAGTGCAAAAAAAATCCTTAGAGGAAGGGGCGCCCACAAGGTATGGTAGAAAAAGTGAAGATGGTGTCCATGATGGTGCGATCAAAGCTCCACCAGACAGAGCTTCAATCGTACTGATGTGGCCATCATCTTGACTTTTTCAACCATACCTTGTGGGCACTCCTGCTTCAAAGGATTTTTTGCATTATTTCAAGATTCCTATGTTTATTTTTGACCATACCCTGCAGAGACCTATGTTTAGAGGGAAAAAAAATGTTCCAAGGGTACATCACATTGGGGGGGAATAGAAGTTCCCCTGTAAAAGGTAACACTGAAGAGCAATCTTTGGGGAGTAATAATATCAGTTGGATTTAAATGAATTTAACTCACTTTAGCCCACCTTCCTCCAGCAAAGGAGATTGTTACCTTGTCGTGGTGCTGGAGCTTGAGCACCTCAATGAAACCATGAGCTAAACCGTGAAGGGACACCCAAGACGGGAAGGTCATGGCAGAGAGGTCAGACTAAATACGATCCCTGGGGAAGGTAATGGCAACCCACCCCAGTATTCTTGCCATGAAAACTAAATGGATCAGTACAACCAAAGATATGTCGGTATACCATCAGAAGATGGGACTCCCAGGTCGGAAGATGGTCAAAATGCTACTGGGGAGGAACAGAGGATACGTTCAACTAGCCCCAGATGTGATGACGCAGCTAGCTCAAAGCCGAAAGGACGGCTAGCGGCCGACGGTGCTGGTGGTGAACGACGAATCCGATGTTCTAAAGATCAACACACCATAGGAACCTGGAATGTAAGATCTATGAGCCAGGGCAAATTGGATGTGGTTATTGGTGAGATGTCAAGATTAAATATAGACATTTTAGGTGTCAGTGAACTGAAATGGACTGGAATGGGCCACTTCACATCAGATGACCACCAGATCTACTACTGTGGACAAGAGGACCACAGAAGAAATGGAGTAGCCTTCATAATTAATAATAAAGTGGCTAAAGCAGTGCTTGGATACAATCCAAAAAACGATAGAATGATCTCAATTCGAATTCAGGGTAAGCCATTTAACATCACAGTGATCCAAATATACGCCCCAACCACAGATGCTGAAGAAGCAGAAGTAGATCAGTTCTATGAGGATCTGCAGCACCTACTAGATAATACACCAAAAAGAGATGTTATTTTCATTACAGGAGACTGGAATGCTAAGGTGGGTAGTCAGACGACACCTGGAATTACAGGCAAGCATGGTCTGGGAGAACAAAATGAAGCAGGACATAGGCTGATAGAATTTTGCCAAGACAACTCACTGTGCATAACAAACACTCTCTTCCAACAACCTAAAAGACGACTTTATACATGGACTTCACCAGATGGTCGACACCGAAATCAGATTGACTACATCCTTTGCAGCCAAAGGTGGCGGACATCTATACAGTCGGTAAAAACAAGACCTGGAGCTGACTGTAGTTCAGATCACGAACTTCTTATTGCAAAATTTAGAATCAGACTAAAGAGAATAGGGAAGACCCACAGATCAGTTAGATATGAGCTCACTAATATTCCTAAGGAATATGCAGTGGAGGTGAAGAATAGATTTAAGGGACTAGATTTAGTAGATAGGGTCCCAGAAGAACTATGGACAGAAGTTCGCAACATTGTTCAGGAGGCGGCAACAAAAAACGTCCCAAAGAAAAAGAAAACCAAGAAGGCAAGATGGCTGTCTGCTGAAACACTGGAAGTAGCCCAAGAAAGAAGGAAAGCAAAAGGCAACAGTGATAGGGGGAGATATGCCCAATTAAATGCAAAATTCCAGAGGTTAGCCAGAAGAGATAAGGAATTATTTTTAAACAAGCAATGTGCGGAAGTGGAAGAAGACAATAGAATAGGAAGGACAAGAGACCTCTTCCAGAAAATTAGAAACATCGGAGGTAAATTCCAGGCAAAAATGGGTATGATCAAAAACAAAGATGGTAAGGACCTAACAGAAGCAGAAAAGATCAAGAAAAGGTGGCAAGAATATACGGAAGATCTGTATAGGAAGGATAATAATATTGGAGATAGCTTTGACGGTGTGGTCAGTGAGTTAGAGCCAGACATCCTGAAGAGTGAGGTTGAATGGGCCTTAAGAAGCATTGCTAATAACAAGGCAGCAGGAGACGATGGTATCCCAGCTGAACTGTTTAAAATCTTGCAAGATGATGCTGTCAGGGTGATGCATGCCATATGCCAGCAAATTTGGAAAACACAAGAATGGCCATCAGATTGGAAAAAATCAACTTATATCCCCATACCAAAAAAGGGAAGCACTAAAGAATGTTCAAACTATCGAACAGTGGCACTTATTTCACATACCAGTAAGGTAATGCTCAAGATCTTGCAGGGTAGACTCCAGCAATTCATGGAGCGAGAATTGCCAGATGTACAAGCTGGGTTTAGAAAAGGCAGAGGAACTAGAGACCAAATTGCCAATATCCGCTGGATAATGGAGAAAGCCAGGGAGTTTCAGAAAAACATCTATTTCTGTTTTATTGACTATTCTAAAGCCTTTGACTGTGTGGATCATAACAAATTGTGGCAAGTTCTTGGAAGGTGAAAGAAGAAAGTGCAAAAGCTGGGTTGCAGTTTATGGCAACGAGCTTGATTGATGACTGGCAAATAGAGGGAGAAAAAGTGGAGGCAGTGACAGACTTTGTATTTCTAGGCGCAAAGATTACTGCAGACGCTGACTGCAGCCAGGAAATCAGAAGACGTCTACTTCTTGGGAGGAGAGCAATGGCAAATCTTGATAAAATAGTTAAGAGCAGAGACATCACACTGACAACAAAGGTCCGCATAGTTAAAGCGTTCCCTGTAGTAACCTATGGCTGCGAGAGCTGGACCATAAGGAAGGCTGAGCGAAGGAAGATAGATGCTTTTGAACTGTGGTGTTGGAGGAAAATTCTGAGAGTGCCTTGGACTGCAAGAAGATCAAACCAGTCCATACTCCAGGAAATAAAGCCAGACTGCTCACTTGAGGGAATGATATTAAAGGCAAAACTGAAGTACTTTGGCCACATCATGAGAAGACAGGATACCCTGGAGAAGAAGCTGATGCTAGGGAAAGTGGAAGGCAAAAGGAAGAGGGGCCGACCAAGGGCAAGATGGATGGATGGTATTCTGGAGGTGACGGACTCAACCATGGGGGAGCTGGGGATGGTGACAGCCGACAGGAAGCTCTGGCGTGGACTGGTCCATGAAGTCACGAAGAGTTGGAAACGACTGAACGAATAAACAACAAAAAGCCCACCTTCTCCCAAGGAAACACTGAACCTGCAAGCTAGCCCCAGAATGCTGACAGGATGGGAAGAATCATACCAGGCTTACTTCTTTCACTTGGTACCCTCAGATCGGTTGAACGTCAACTACAGTGCCATAATTTCTAGCCAGCATAGCTGAGGTTTATGAGAGCTGTAATCCAACATATCTAAAGGACATTAGGTTGTGAAAGTTTAGACTAGAGAAGTGCTTTTCAACCTTGGCAACTTTAATATGTGTGGACTTCAAATCCCAGAACTCCCCAGCCAGCATGCTGGCTGGGGAATTCTGGGAATTGAAGTCCACACATATTAAAGTTGCCAAGGTTGAAAAACAGTGGACTAGAGAATCATGAAATAAATCATGCTTGACTCACTGGAACAAGAAGTAGAAACTCCCTGCTAAAACAATTCCTTGTAGACTCCACTCGTTTTAGAGTGTGTGTGTGTGTGTGTTTGTGTTTGTGTGTGTGTTTGTGTGTGTGTGTGTGTAATAGTTTCTGTTTAGCAGAGTTTTTATTATTTCTTCAGCAATTGAATAATTTCCAATTGGCAATCTTTTCCCAACTGTGTTTCCATCCCTACCATTTAAAAAATAATAATAAGTGCCAATTATTTAACTGGAATGCACACAATTGTTTGTATTCACTTAGGAAAGCTAATAGGATAAACCCAACTTAAAAGCAGATCTCTCTGATCAGAAGCAAAGAAAAATGGTGATAAACCCATGGCCTTTGTAATTAAATGCATTGTTGGTAGGGTTGTCCTGTGTTTCAGATCTGAAAAAAAAAAAGGTTTCTTGACCTCTCAGCACCTCCTTAAAGAAGCTGAATCTTTTCCCAGAAAAATATGTTAAGGAGGCATCCACAGCACTTACTCCAAGTCATTGTTTTACACCCAATTGGCACTCCCTTTGAGTTCACACATATTTTCCTGGGAATGTGGGGCTATCACACAAGCCCAGGAAAAGGTGATGCTTTTTAAGGAGTTGCCAACCAATGCAATGTGCATACCCACAGTTTCTCTACAGCACCTTTCCAACTTTGAATCCAAAGTGCAACACATCCCTTACTGTTGGACTGAACTTGTGAATTATGCACTAGCAATAGAGTGCAAGTTCCTTTCTTTCAGTCTGGATCCATGATCCCACTTAATCCACTGCATTGACCCAACCCCACGGTAATATTTCCAACCCCCCATTTCAAAAGCTAGGAGAACATAGTGTTAGAGTGTTAAATGGAACAGACTGATGTGTGAATCTTGGTGCAAAACTCAATGAGGGATTAGGGAGGCTACCAAATACCGTTCTAATCATTTTGTAGGATCCTTGTGAGAATAAGGGAGGGTGGGCAACTTCAGCCCCCACTTGCATTTAATCTGCTGGTGCCAAAAATCAATAGCATAGTCTGCTGACAATTTGAGTCAAGAAAAACACAGTAGTATAAATCCTAAAGTAGCTTTAACACTTTTTTCCCTTCCAAATGTTTTCCCCACCACAAAAAAAGAAGAGGAAACTAGAGAGTCCCATCTTCTTTGTGGGAACTGCATCTAACAGCAATTGTGACCCTTTGATCCCAACATCAATTATGGCCCTTCCCCTGACCCCAAAAAGAATGAATGAATGAATGAATGAATGAATGAATGAATGAATGAATGAATGAATGAATGAATATATATATATATATCTCACACACACACACACACACACACACACACACACACACTGGGGAATTCTGGGAGTTGAAGTCCACATGTCTTAAAGTTGCCAAGGTTGAGAAACACTGATATGGAGTGCAAAATGAAGAACCTGCCAGAGTCTTATTAAAGCATACATATGCAGGATCGTGTGACCCCTAGAAATGAATCCATCTGTCTTAATGAGTCACCAAGAAGTGCTACGTTCATGCTTTTCTGCACTCCCAAATGCTCTTTCAGAACTGAATCTGGAACATCGCATTGCTGTATGAGATATGCATGGATTTCTAGGCAAGCTATGGACACATACAATTTGTTCCTCTAACATTCAGCAGTCTCTTGAAATTTAACACATGCAGTATTTATTTTTTGTTGTTGGAGAGCTCTGATTGGCAATGTATTTTTTAACTCATATATAAAAATATTGCAAGTAAACACATGTCAGCTTAATTTCAGTAATTCACCTACAGGGCACACAATTGCACTCTGAATCATGGTGACTTTACAGTGACAATCTTTTGTGCCATACTAAACCAAAGGATCTCCATTATTCTCTAGTTCTGACTTGCTAAAGGCCATTCCAAACCTCACTTAACAAGCCTAAAAAAAAAGAATATAATTAACTTTCTCCCACTGTGAGCACAGAGACCCCGACCAAAACCATAATGAAGGAAGATGGATGTTCAGTGTTAATTTCCAGCACAAGCGATTAAATTGAGTTAGCAGTGCGCCAGCTATGATTCTGGGCTTCTTGTATTTTGCAGAATTTTCAGGCTGGTGTCAATTTAACACTAATTAAGATTAATGGCATTTCTCTAGGGCACAGAGAGGGGTTCCTCTACAAAAAGTGGAGGGTTGAAAAATGATAAGGTAGCCTTGCCCCTGCTACCTCCTGGGTGACATGAAGTCTATATAAGCAGAGCACTTTACACAACACCACCCACCTCCCCCCAATCCCATACATTATATTGAAATTTTCACAACAGTTTTGAAAGTTAGGCTTGATCAGTTCATCTAGACCAGTATTTCTCTTGCTGGCTGGGGTATTCTGGGAGTTGAAGTCCACACATCTTAAAGTTGCCAAGGTTGAGAAACACTGCTATGGATTGATTGGCAGTTCTGGTTGTGGATGAGGGAATTCAGGCTGGGATTGAGAAGATTCCCTACTTTTTCTATATTTTCTAAGAGCTGGGGCCTAAGAGCCATGGCAACTGCAGACCTTCTATTATGCACTTTTTTTTTTTTTTTTTGCTACTCCCGGAAGCAGAATCACTGTCTGTGTAGTCTGGCATCTTGACATACAGTATGTAACGGCAGAGGTATTGAGATAAAGTTCCATACTTGGTCCTGCTTAGAAATAGTTGAGATAAGCTTCAGAGAGATGGTCCAGTTCTATAGAACAAGCTCTTTCGCCCATCTAAGTTAAGGCAATTCTTGTACTCTCTGTATTTCAGAATTTGTAGCTCATATTTAAACATTGGTTAACCATTCTTGTGCCCTTAATATTTGCAGTTTCATGTCTTTTCCGGCAATTTTCTCCCTGAGACACACAACTGAAATTAATCCCAGATCTTAAATTGGTTTGTTTATTTGTTTTTTAATTATTTGGGTGCTACATCCTGAGGTTGTGGAACTCTACTTCCTCTGGTTCTCCATTAATTAACCCAACTTCCAATATGTCATAAAGAAAACTAAAAGGACATGCATAGAATGCTGAATATGTCATGGTAAGAATCACTGGCTTATCTCTCCACCTGTGGCTTGAATCATGTCAACTGGATTTCTATTTTCTTAGTGGAAACGTTTCACTCCTTATCCAAGGAGCTTCTTCAGTCTTGAGACTGAAGAAGCTCCTTGGATAAGGAGTGAAACGTTTCCACTAAGAAAATAGAAATCCAGTTGACATGATTCAAGCCACAGACTGTTCCACCTGGATGACTGAGAACCTTCATAGACATATCTCTCCACCTCTTCTGTTACATACTGATTAAGGCAGAAAAAGGAATCGGTGGCCCTCCAGATGTTATTGAACTACAAATCCCAGCAGCCACAATCAGCATATTCAAAGTTGAAGGATGCTGGGAGTCGTAATTCAGCAACATCTGGCAATACAGATTTACCATCCCTGGCTTAAGGCTGTCCTGTATTTCTATTGTATGGAATTCCACATTTGTAAAAAAGTAGAAAAGTACCGATTTCTTTCAATATATACAAGTTTTCTCTTGATTTCCATTCCTTGGAATGGTGTTTCTCCACTGTCTTTCAGGGGAAAGACCACCAAACTTTCTGTCTCTCTAGTTTTCATGTTTTGCACTCAAGGGGGGTGAAATCCCCAGGCCCCTCACCAAATGTATTAATAGATGGGGTACATTAACAGGAGCATAGCATCCAGATTACAGTAAGTAATTGTTCTATTCTACTCTGCCCTGGTCAGACAATATGTGGAGCATTGTATCCTAATTTTGGGTACCACAGTTCAAAAAGGACAGTGACAAATTGGAGCAAGTTCAGGGGTGGGCAATCAAGGTGGCAAGGAATCTGAAAACCAAACTTTATGAGGAACAGGTAAAGGATATGGGTATATGTTCAATTTCAGTAAGGATATGGGTATATGTTCAACCTACAGAAAAGACAACTAAGGGGAGATATGATAGCACTCTTTAAATATCTGAAGGACTGTCACACAGAAGAGCCGGTGGACTTTACTTTCTCTGCCTCAGAGAGCAGGACCAGAACCGTTCTTTCCATATATTCGCTATCTTCTTACCATTAGGAAGACTTCTCTAATACTGAACTGATTCTGCCTTCTGTAATAGATTCAGAGTCTAGGAAGAGCAGAGAACAGCCTTATTCTGTGAACTAACTCTTCAGTTATTTGAAGAATGCTATCCAATCCCCATCACTCTGAAGTCTAAGCATACTCATCTCTCTTTGTAAGGCTTACTTTCTGCTCCTCTGAATATCCTCCCTGCCTTTCTTTGGACCTTCACAGCTTCTCTGAATCTTTGCCTAGAACTGGACAAAGTACTTCAGATGGAGTTTCATCAATGCAGAACATCATTTAAGATCATAATAATCCATGTTATCTTTCACTGTCAGATCATATTTGGCACTGCAGTAGATAATATTCATATCTCTAACCCTGTCTCTTTCTTTCTTTCTTCCTCCTCCTTCTCTAGCTTGCTCGCTACACCAAAGAAGGATTTCTTCATTTAGGAGCGCTTGGGACCACAATATTGCTCCCAGATACTCGCTGCCTGGTGGATAACATGAAGAGTAGACTCCCTCAACTGCTTGATTGCGAGAAAGTCAAGAGCAGTCTCCATAAGCGTTGGAATTTTATACAGGTTCATGCCATTTGCAATTATGTGCAGATGAATTATTTGTGGCAGGCCATTTTCTTTTTCCAGCCAAAGTCCATGTTCAAGATCGCCCCTGCTGCTGGAGCATATTGCTAACTATAGGGTTAAACCCTGGCCAGATCTTCCCTTCTGTAAGCCACTCTCCTCCAATAAAAGTAGGGTGAGAAGTTTGATGTCCTTTACAGCTTTCCTGCCAAGATTGTAAAAGAGTGTGATTCTTACTTTCAGAAGATCTAAAGGCTAAGCTTTCTAATCTTCATTTTCTCTTCAAGCCAGCTATTTCTGAAAAACTTTCAGAATGGGGCTAGGCATAGTAACATTGCCAACTTGGGCCTTCACCATTCCAAAACTGGGGTTGATTGCTGAATATAACATTTTCTTGTTGTAATTTAAAGGAGAAGAAGGGACTGGAAAACTACCTGGCCATCTCATTAAAATTATATATCCTCTTTAAAATGTTGGATCCTCTCTAGCTATGGGCTGAAAGCAATCTCCCACTCTCTCCTATGTACATACCACCAACATTCAGCAGAGCATGGGCCAGTTTTGAATACACAATTTGTTAACTAGTTTTGACAAAAGGAAGGCTAAAACAGATGGCATTTAAAACAAACACAAAAAAACAAAAAACCACACACTGTGAGTGGAGCCAAAGCTAACAGTGGGCAGAATCTGCACTGAAGAATATTCAGCTGTCTCTGCTACCCCATGCCTGGAGGTCCCTGAAATTAATGCTACATAAAACTAAACAGAGAGTTTCAGTTTATTCCATCCCAGCTCTACTGCATTAATTTTAATTTTAATGTGCTGATGTTCCCATAGCCGTTTCATAATATATAAAGCAGTCCTGCAGTAAATCAGACCACTGGTCCAGCAAGTGTAGTGTATTATTGTGAAGTGTAATCTGTGAGATTATGTGAGCTAGTCTTAGATCCCTGCTATCTTGAAAGAGTTAGTATGTGGAACCTGAGAATTCTCCTTTGCTGCCTCTGTGCAAAATAAGTGTGCATCTCGACAAAAAGGAATGTTGGGATTCTGGCAGCAGCCTAAATTTCCTATGCTCTTAAAGCCAGCTTTGCTTGCATAGAGGAGGTTTCCCAACATTGAACAAACATGCCAAGGAACTTTCTGAAAGCAAACAGTACTTCAGATGGAGTTTCACCAGTGCAGAACATCATTTAAGATCATAATAATCCATGTTATCTTTCACTGTCAGATCATATTTGGTACTGCAGTAGATAATATTCATATCTGGAAAGTTCAAACAGCTGGAACTTTCTGAAAGTAAAGCACATGTGCTAACATCTCTCAGATACATAGCTGTCCTGCCCAGATAAAGGGGCGTGGTGGCTCAGCGTGTAAGACGCCAGGCTTGTCGATCGGAAGGTCGCAAGTTCGGAGGTTCAAAGCCCTAGACCTGCGTGATGGAGTGAGCTCCCGCATTCGCCCCAGCTCTTGCCAACCTAGCAATTCGAAAGCATGCAAATGCAAGTAGATAAATAGGTACCACTTCGGTGGGTAGGTAACAGCGTTCCGCGCGTGTCATGCGGCCACATGACCGTGGAAGCGTCTTTGGACAACGCTGGCTCTTCGGCTAACAAACGGAGATGAGCACCAGCCCCTAGAGTCGGACACGACTGCACAAATGTGCGGGGGGAACCTTTACCTTTACCTTTTACCTGCCCAGATTGTTTGGCTGCAGTATGAAATAGGGCCACGTGCAGGGGCATCTGTTTGATGGTGGGGGTGGGGGTGCTGTCAAAAAATCAACATGGCATTTCAGGCCACCATCTTTATTTATTTTTTTTGACACCATCTCCCTGCTGCCCCTGGCTATGTGGCAGATTTTTGGGCAAATGAATGGATGCTGACCCAGGATCCTGCTGCAGCTCCTTAAAGCAGCTAGGTCATTACCTTCTGCCATTCCAGCATGATCCTGAGAAAGTTCATCGAGTTGCAGACGTTGCAGATGGGTGTGGTGTGCATGCCCATGCATTCCCCAACGAGCTTCTTTGCCTTCAGATCCAAAGCCCTGCATAGCCCTAAGACAAAATAGTCCACTGAATAGAGTGAAATCCACATTCCAAGACAGGATGGGAAAGATCTTCCAGCCAGGGGGCCAATATATTTTTCTGAGATTTCTCCAAAGTCAGTACTCTGAAGAGTGACTGGGTTTCCAGACTAAACAGAATGGAATGAAGCGACAGCTGCAGACACCTCTTGTCAATCAAATGTGATCTATTAGCTTTGTCAGGAGTCCTAACTGACTCAGTAGCCCACTTGTACTTGTGGGTTACAGCCTGTGAACCTATGTGGAGCTAAGGAATAAGAGGGAAGAGTCCAGTTGGGACAACAACAAGAACAAGAACAACCACCCCATGGGCAAGCTGGCTTAGCAACAGCAACCTCTAGGCCATAGGGCTCCCATGGCAGCTGTGGTGCTCTTGCCCAGGGCTGCTGCCTTCTCAGCAAGCGGGCCAAAGAGCTTCAGCCCCACTCGGTGGAGTTAATACAAACTGACTTGGGATATAATTGTATTAAGGTTCCAGCATGCCTTACCATTGGCCACGCTGTCTGGGCTCCTGGGAATTTTAGTTAAACCATATCTAGAGGTTCATACTTTGCCCTTCCCTGCAGTGAGGAGGCACAACAGCTGCCTTTGCACAACACACTTAACCCAGATGTTGAATTGCCACCTTTTTCTGGATTCAAACAATATATCGAGTATACAAATGAACCATGTGGGCTGCGTTTGTACATGTTAGGTTTGGTTAATGTTATCCTGGGGGTTGTGGGGGGGAGGCTTATACTGCCAAGTCTTTAATCAGGGCCTGATCAAGCTTATTGTGTGAAAGCAGCCATTCAATGTTGCTTAGGGCTACCAAATCTGGCTGCAAAAATTAAGATAGCCATTAGTGGCAGCAAAGGGTTAGAATGTTATATCTCTTTGCTGCCATCTACTGGTTGATCCAGTTTTTGCAAGCCAGATCTGATAGCCCTAGTTTTCTTGCCTGAAGCTATAGGACGATGTCATAAAGAGGGGATCCTCCTTGTCCTGAATTTCGACACCAAAAATTCCCAGCCAGCATGGGAATTGTAATCTGACCTATTTCAAACTCGAGAAAGTTATTTTACACTGGTGAATTTATATACTGATTTATTTTCTCTCTCTCTCTCTTAAAAATAATTCAGCATGGTGCAATCCTAAACAAAGGGACTGGGCGCTGCTTGGAAGTTGAAAATAAAGGCATGTCGGGTATGGACCTTATCCTCCGCAGCTGCACAGGACAAAGGTGGACAATTAAACATTTTATCAAGTAGAAAGCCTCTTATACATTGCTCAAGAATTGTTCAGACTGAGTTCTCACAAGAGGAGACATTTTTATCAAACCTTCCACTCTCGTTCACTATATCAGGGAAGACTCTTAAGGGAAGGTTATTTTTTTTTACATTTTATTTATTTGAACTTTGGTTATCTCTCTGCCAAACTTAACTGACTGAATGAATGAAAACATTCCAGTTCTACAGTTGTCACTATGCTGAAGGCAAGGCTCAAGGGACGTACTGGCTGAAGGACAGTAATGAAAGCTTACAAACATTTCCAAAAATAACCTAAATCCCCACCCCAAATACAGGACCAGCAAATTATATTTGAGATTCGGTGATGAAACTTTGGATTATCTTTTGTTTGAATGCACTCAATCTTGGGAATGATATCATATATGAATACTGAATCCCATGTTAAAAGATTCCAAGAAACCAGTCATCTTCCATGATGGTAGCGTGACATGTCTATCGCAGCCTAATTTGGAAGTTTCAAGTGTTCTGGACTTCTAGAAGGACACTTCATAAACCTTTTTGCAGAACCTGTTCTTCATACCATGCACACCATCCTGTCATAAACTTCATGAAATCAGTTCAAGGGGGAACAGGAATTATCCCAAAATGTTGTGAAGTACCAGGGATGTAAATAAAATCCACCATGGAGTTTTAAAAGAAGAGATTTGTAGCACTCAAGAAGATGGACTTTGCCGTTGCAGTGAATGGACTCTAACACCTGTATTCCTCCCATCAAAATTTAACACGCACACATTAAACCAATTTGTTTGTGAAAGATGCATCCATAAAAATTGTTTCTGAAATTGCATACATCATAGGGTAGTTGAGTAAGAAATATAAGAGCTTAAATAACAGGTTAGGGATAGATTGTTATGGATAAAATCTATCTATGTGGTTGCTAGGAATTGAAAACGACTTGATGGCACATAAGCAATCAATCAATCAGTCAATCAATATGGTGGAGAAGTATAGATTTAAAAAGTATGGAAAGGGGAAAATTATATCATAAAGAACATCAGGGAAAAGTATGTTTACAAAATATCTTGGATTTTTTTTACACTTTAGGGGGAAATGTGTGTAACATTCTTGAATATTTAAGGAAAGTTATGTTTGAAAACAGATACAAATAACTGATTTAAAAGAAATTGATAAGATGAGACAGGATCTGCCTTGCTAAAGCAAGCCATGGACCAGATTTATGCTGATTTATACATCTCAAGCAGCAGTTTTATAGCCAAAACAATTACAATCTGTGCTTTCTAGGGCTCAGATTTTCTGTCCTTTGTCAGTCTTAAAAAGAAAGCACACTGTTTCCAATTACTGGTCAAGGATCAATAATGGGGATGTTTTTATGAGGATTGCATTTCTCCCAGGTTCCCTAGTACTTAGCAAAAGGATTATTTTTGTTTCAGTGTGTGTAGAATGTTCAATGTGTAATCTTAACTTAAAAAAAATCCTGTGAAAATGTGTTTTAGAAACAAACAAACAAACAAACAACCCGCACTCTTTCCTACTTGGAATGAAACCTCTTGCCATGATTTTGGCATCTGTTGATGGTCTTCCTTAATCATTGGCTAATTTAAATTCAGCACAGTTGGTGGAGGAAAAAGCAAAAACTCTCCTTTAAAAAGAGGAAATAAATTTTTTCTCCCTCTCCCAGGACATCCAGTGAAATAATCCAAGGTCTGTAAATTTGGGTTAGACAAGAGGAAATGCCATTTCATATTGGCTGTGTTCACACAACCTATTTAACCAGGTCATTTAAACACTTAGTGCTTGCCTCCGGATAAGATGCTAAGAATGGTTTGTGTTAATCTTTGTTAGTTTCTTTATGGTTTAGCCTGATGTGTATCCTGCTTGGTTGATTTCTGTGCAATGAATTCTACAGACCCAGAAAACTGGATTAATTCAGTAATCAGGTTAAATGATTGTGAATGCAGCTGTTGTTCAATTTGTTTAATTAAATTCTTTAATTTCCAAAACCAATTGCCATAGGATATGTTCAAGGTCTATCAACAGCTATTAGCTGTGATGGCAGAAAAGGAATGTCCATATTCAGAAGACTTACCGTGCTAAATACCAATTGCAACAGAGCATCAACAGGGACATTCTACTGAATGCCAAATTTTGTGATACACGTCATTGGTTGCATAGGAAAACAGGACATTAAGCAAGATAAAATTTTGGCACAATCCAGAATTTTGTCCTGTACTATATTATTTGACTTGATGTAGCACCAGCTACCAAAGTCATTCAACAGATTACAGTGATAACAGATTGAAAAGCAACACAATAAAAACATTTAAGAGAGTAATTAAATCAGAAAGTTTTAAAACACCACTAGAGTTCATAATTAAAACTAACAGTTAAAAGCTCATACAAAAAAGATGTTTTACAGGCCCTTTAAAAAGCTAATAAAGATGTCAAATCCCCAATATTGCAGGGAGTGCATTCTGAAGAACAGGGGCAACAGTTAAAAAGGCTTAAGTCCAGATAATTGTAGGCAAGCTCCTCAAATAATCATAGTAAGAGTGAAGGCTCATATAGGAGGAGGTTTTCTTTCAAATAGCTTGGGCCTAAACGCTGCATGCTTTCAGGCAGTGTTTCTCAAACTTGGTAACTTTAAGATGCGTGGACTTCAACTCCCAAAATTCCTCAGCCAGCATGCTGGCTGGGGAATTCTGGGAGTTGAAGTCCACACAAAGTTGCCAAATTTGAAAAAACACTGCTTTAAGGGTAATCACCAGCATCCTTAATCCTTGAATGTATGTTTTTCACACCTCTATCTATCTATCTATCTATCTATCTATCTATCTATCTATCTTCTAAAACATTTGTATAGCCACCCATTTTAAAAACCAACTCTGAGCACCTTACAACTAATAAAACAATACATACAATCATAAAAGCAGCAACAATAAAACTAAAAAAAAACCCTGGCGCCACAACTGCACAACCCACATTCTCATCTCACCCTGACCTAATTTTATCTCTTTGCAATCTTTTCAAGAGCAGACTGGCTGCAGAGTTTTGAATTAAGTGACATTTCCAGACTGGACACCAACATAGCCCCATGTGGAGCACAGTACTCTAGTCAAGATAGAGGTTACGAAATTGTGCACCAAACTGTTAAGATCATTATCTTCCAGACACGGATGCAGTTGGTGGATCAACCAAAGCTGATAAAAGGTTCCTATGGATATGTCCTCACTCAAGGAAACCAGAGAAGGTCCAGAGGCACTTTCAGATCTTGTGTTTCTGGGAAAGTGTAATTCCATTCAAGACAGGAAGATCTACTACTTCTCTAGAAATCTGCTTCTGTTCTGTTTGGATTCAGATTCAGTTTTCTGTCCCTTATCTAGCCCATTACTGATACCTAGCAGGCATTTAGGGGAGTCACACCATTTCCTGAAGATGTCAAAAGGAAATCAATGTGGGTGTCACAAAGATAATTATTGTACCCAGTGTTAAATCTCCTGATGATCTCCCCAGTGATTTCATGTAGATATTGAAAAGCAATGGGGAGGTACTAGAACCTTGACAACTATATACTGAAATCTATCCAAAGGACAGGAACACAGCCACTACAAAGTTGTGCCTCTAGATCCTAAATATCTTTGGTGATCAAGAAATATGTAGTCAATTGACCTGAAAGATTTGGAGGTCAAGGAGAACCAATAGTCTTTTTGTCCCCATATAAATATCATCCATCAGAATGACCAAAACAGTTTCAACCCCATATCTAATTTGAAACAGAGCAAGATAATCCACATCCTCTACTTAAGAAACCACCATGCTTGCAATCACTGTACTCTACAATGAGTAAGGTTGTGAAAACCAAGTTTCAAATTTCAGTTCAACCTTGACATCTTCTGGATGATCTTTGTCTAGTCACTGTCTTTCAGCTTAACCCAAAGCTCACCCCTTATTTGGCCACTGGTTTTGTAAGCTATCAGATTTGTTGAGAATGAAGTTTAGGGTTACCAGATCTGGACTGCAAATATCTGGATGACCAGTAGATGGCAGCAGAGATACAGGAAACTCAAATATTTACTGCATTCTACTAGTCGTCTCATTTGAGTAAACTCCGGGAAACAGTGGAGGACAGGAAGGCCTGGTGTGCTATGGCCCATGAGGTCACGAAGAGTCGGACACGACTAAACGACTGAACAACAACAACAACTAGTCGTCTGGATTTTGCAGCCCAGTTCTGGGAGTCTGAATTTCATTGAAATGCATTTTTCAGGGCTTACACTACAATTTTCATGTGCTTCCCCTTGTAAAAATAATAACGTAACAATAGACCTGCTAGATAAGAACATGATCTATATTAGTTCAGCATTTTGTTTCTCACAGTGCCAAGTGTGAGCCTCTGAGGAGCTCACAGAAAAGGAAGTAGACTCCTCTCCTGCCATAGCTCTGCTGCAACTAGTATTTGGAGACATGCTGCTCCCATCCTGGAAGTAACACTGAACCTTCAAGACTAATAACCCTTGATAGTACTGTTTTCCATGAATTAATTCCATCCCCTTTTAAAGCCATCCAAATTAGTGGCCATGACCACATCTTATTGTAATGAACTGTACAGGTTAATAATGCCCTTTATGAAAAATACTTCCTTTTGTCAGATCTACATCTCCTTTCAATCAGCTTCATTGGATAGCCCTAGTTGTCATGATATGGGAGAGGGGAAAAAACATAAAATGGCAGGAATTCAGCATTTAAGGTCAGAAGAAGTTCTGAGAGGTCCCAGTTTGGCTACTCCTGCTCTACACCTTTCTAGGAAGTAGTAGGAATGGTGGTCGGCCATGACTTTGTTTCTTGGAGTATCAGCGCTATTAGGACAATGGTATTGTTGATAGCAAATGAGAAAGAGTTAAAAACCTTTGAGCAGTTTCTCCCATCCTTTGATGTTCTCTGATTTTTCTTGAAATGAAGAGATTATCTCAATCCTTATATGACTCCTTTGGACTAATGGAAGTTCTCAGAATCCCTGACATCTGAGTAGGGCTAAATAGGTCCAAAAGGTGGATAGGATTAGTGGGCAAGGCTAGAAAAAAAATCACATTTTTAAAAAAAAACATATATTTAAATCCAGTGTTTAATGTTACCTTTACTATCATTGCAACAACAAATGACACTGCTATCTGTGGCCCAGGTGCCTCATATAAATATCAAGGAGACCACATGTGGGCCATGGATTGGCTACTGCCTCTCTAGACAAAGAAGACATCAATATAATTAATAACTGAAGGGATAAATTAGACAATGATATCTCCTCTTTGTTTTTGCCTTAAAGGGAAAGGTTTAATCTGGTGTCATGTGTCAATGGATATAGGGCCTAGATCCAAGCAAATAGATGGAGGCTACATGAGACTATAGCTATTCTCTTTAGAGTACAGACTCCCATGCTCCCCAGGAGTTGGGAATTATGGCCCTCCAGATGTTGTCTGACTACAGTTTCCATCAGTTGCGGCCTGTGTGAAAAAAAATCTGAATATGTTTCCCAGTCCATACACAAACTACTTTGAAAGCTGTTTCCTTATTTTTTTATTTTATTTTTTATGCTTTGCTTTGAGTGATCATTTGGGAACTGTTTGAAAAACATGATCCCAAAAGCAGTGGGTGGAGAGGAGGGGAGCTGATGAAATCTACTTGTGAAATTTAAGTAATGTATTGAAATACTTTTTAAAATTACTGTTAGTCTGTTAAGTAAACAAAAAAAAAAGCTACATCACAGGTTCTTTTTTTTCTTTTTCTTGACATAGTAATTTGTTTAGGCCAGGGCTTTCCAAAGTTTTCCCGCGGCGACACACCAACCGCCGTTGGTGTGTCGCCGCGGGAAAACCTGAAGTGCCGCCATTGCGGCAGCGCACAAAAACCCGGAAGCGCTGCTGCCGCTTTCGGTTTTTGCGCGCTGCCGTTGGTGTGTCGCCGCGGGAAAACCCGGAAGCGCTTCCGGGTGGTGTGGCGACACACCAGACTGTGTGTGGCGACCCACTTTTGTGTTGCGACACACAGTTTGGAAAGCTCTGGTTTAGGCGTATCTGGGCTGCAAAAACCCAGACAGCCACTAGATGCTAGCAAAGCATTGTAACTTTCTGCATTCCATGGTCAGTCTGGACTTTTAGCAGCCCAGGCATGGTATCCTTCAAGTTGCTCATTGCTCCTACTTCCCAGAACTGTGAGAAAGGATAAACGTAACTCAGGTTCAGTTGCCATAACATGACAAAGCACTACAGGTAGTCCTTGACTTATGACCACAATTGGGACCGGAATTTCCATCGTAAGTCGTTGCGGTGATAAGTTGAGTCACCATGTGACCGAACCCGATTTTACGACCATTTTTACAGCAATCATTATGCAAATCATGGGTTGCTAAGCAAATCCAGCTTCCCCAATGGGCGTTTTTTGCCAGAAAATGGGGAAAAAGTCACAAAACATGATCACATGACTATGGAATGCTGCAGCCAGTTGTGAGCCAGTTGCCAAGCACCCAAAATGTGATCATGTGACCGTGCGGTGTGTGTGTGATGTTTTGCGACGCTCGGAAGTGCTTTACAGGCCATAAAACCACCCATTCTGAGGCTGTCGTAACTTCGGACAGTCATTAAATGAACGGTCGTAAGTCGAGGACTACCTGCAGAGGCTTTGTAATACTCACTTTAATTAGACATGAACAATTAGAACATAAGTAGACGCAAACTGATATTGCTGAATCTGTGGGAGATCACAATTTTCTATTCCTGTTGCAGGTGTTATTTATATAATGTTACTACTATTTGGAAAGATGGCTATTTCCAGACCAATCTAATCTAGAAGAAATGTTGTGAATTTTCCTTTTACCAGATTTACCCTTTTGCAGCTAAACAGTTTTGCCCTGTTTATTCATTTATTTTTATTTATTGTTCAATTTATATCACCGCCCATCTCCCCCCACAAGGGGGCTCTGGGTGGTTTACAACAAAATTGATTAATTAAAAGCATATAAAATACAATACATCATTCCAATTTAATTAAATATAAATATATAATCCAAGAGGTTATATTATTGTTTAAAGGAACTCTATGGTGCCAGCCACCTCCAAGAGGAGCTATTACCCCCCCCCCCCATCCCAGGTGAGGTGGCAGAGCCAGGTCTTCAATTGCTTTCGGAAGGTCAGGAGTGTGGGGGCCTGCCTCACCTCCAGGGGGAGAATGTTCCAAAGGGCAGGTGCCACTGCCGAGAAGGCTCGCCTCCTGGACCCCGCCAGATGGAATTCTTTTATAGACGGGATCCGTAGCAAGCCCTCTCTGCATAACTGGGTGGGGCGGGTCGACGTTCTGGGGATGAGGTGGTTCCTTAGGTAACCTGGTCCCATGCCATGTAGGGCTTTAAAGGTAACAACCAACACCTTGAATTGCACCCAGAAGCAAACTGGTAACCAGTGCAGCTCACGCAGCAGAGGTGTCACATGTGCCGATCTTGAGGCACCCATAACTGCACACGCAGCCACATTCTGGACCAGCTGAAGCTTCCGGATACTCTTCAAGGGTAGCCCCATGTAGAGCGCATTGCAATAGTGTATGTGAGAGATGACCAGGGCATGAGTGACTGTACGGAGGGCATCTCGGTCCAGGAAAGGGCGTAGCTGGCGTACAACTCGAAGTTGCATAAACGCCCTTCCGGCCACGGCTGCCACCTGCTCATCGAGCAGGAGCCGTGAGTCCAGAAGGACCCCCAGGTTCCGCACCGAGTCCGAACGGGGTAGTGCCACCCCATCCAGATCTAAAGATGACAACTCTCTGGATCCCGAGGTGCCATCAATCCACAGCCACTCTGTCTTACCAGGGTTCAGCTGAAGCCTGTTGTTCCCCATCCAGACCCCCACAGCCTTCAGACACTGAGAAAGGGCAGCCACTGCATCACTTAACTCGCCCGGGATGGAGATATATAATTGAGTATCATCAGCATATTGATGATACCTCATCCCGTGTTGGCGGATGATCTCACCCAGTGGTTTCATGTAGATATTAAACAGGAGAGGGGAGAGAACCGAGCCCTGCGGCACCCCGCAAAGTAGGGGCCGAGGGTCGGACCTCTCATCTCCTATTACCACCGATTGGGACCGATCCCAGAGGAAGGAGGTGAACCAGCGCAAAACTACGCCACCCACCCCCAACTCTCCGAGCCGCCCCAAAAGGATACCATGATCAATGGTATCGAAAGCCGCTGAGAGGTCAAGAAGAGCCAGGATGGACGCACTGCCTCCATCCCGCTCCCGCCAGAGATCATCTGTAAGTGCGACCAATGCAGTTTCCACCCCATATCCCGGCCTGAACCCTGACTGGAAGGGGTCTAGATAATCCATATCATCCAGAATTCTCTGGAGCTGTAATGCCACCACTTTCTCAACCACCTTCCCCAAAAGAGGTGGGAGACAGGACAAAAGTTGGCCAACACTGTAGGGTCCAGCGATGGCTTCTTGAGGAGGGGGTGCACCAGCGCCTCCTTAAAAGCAGCCGGAAACACTCCCTCTCCCAAGGACGTAACAACCATCGCATGGACCCAGCCACATGTCACCTCCCTGGCTGCTTTCACAAGCCAGGAGGGGCATGGGTCAAGATGGCACATGGTGGTTCTTACAGTCCGGAGGATCCTGTCCACTTCCTTAGGCCCAACAGGATCAAACCGTTCCCAGATAACCGGGCAAAGACATTCCCTCGGCATCTCCCCAGACCATGCATCACGCCTGGAGTCCAGCTTAGAGCGAATCCGAGCGATTTTATCCATCAGATGCTCTGAAAATTCCTCCGCACGGCCCTGAAGGTGGGTCCCTGGGCCCACCTTACCTAGGAGAGATCGAGTAATCCCAAACAGGGCCGTCGGGCGGCATTCTGCGGATGCAATAAGAGCGGAGAAATATTGACGTTTTGCCACTCTTACCGCCACAAGGTAGGCCTTAACTGCGGTTCTAGCTTGTGTTCGGTCGGATTCGGTCTTTGTTTTTCTCCAGCGGCGCTCTAGACGTCTCTTAACCCTCTTCAGAACCCTTAATCCCTCCGTGAACCATGGGGAATATCGGGTTGGATGGGCCAAGAGAGGCCGCACAGGCGCGATCCTGTCCAAGGCCCTGGCCGCTTCCTTATTCCAGGCTACGGCCAGGACCTCCGCTGGACCATGCAGTAGATCCTCGGGAATAACCCCCAGCTCCCTCTGAAACCCAATCGGGTCCATTAGTTGCCGGGGGCAGACCAATCGAATGGGTCCAAACTCCCTGCGGAGTGGGGCAGCATATGAGAATCTCAGGGCCACCAGGGCATGATCTGACCATGACAAAGGGGAAAGATGTAACTCTCCCCCCAGATCATCTTGCCACTGCTCTGACAAGAAAACCAAGTCCGGGGTGAGGCCACTGTCTCGAGTCGGGTCCCGAATAATCTGGACCAGGCCCATGGCTGCCATGGTAGCCATGAACTCCTGAGCTGCCTCCGAGGCACGTCCCAGGGATGGCAGATTGAAATCCCCCAGAACCATAAGTCTGGGGAAATCCACCGCCAGCCCCGAAACGGCCTCCAGCAGCTCGGGCAGGGAGGTTGCTACACAGCAGGGAGGTTGGTACAGTAGCAACACTCCCAACTGGTCTCGGGAACCCAACTTGAGAAATAGGGTCTCACAACCGGCCACTTGTGGAGCAGCGCCCCGGAAGGCCACCATAGATTCTCGGATGACAACTGCCACCCCTCCTCCCCTACCCCGATGTCTCGGCTGGTGCCATACCTGAAATCTGGCCGGGCAGATTTCCGAGAGGGCAACCCCTCCTCCAGGGCCCAGCCAGGTCTCGGTAATACACGCCAGGTCGGCCCCCTCCTCCGTGATCAGATCACATATGAGGGGGCCCTTGTTATTAAGCGACCTGGCATTAAGCAGCAACAGCTGGAAACCAGGGCACTCGAGGGTCTGCTGACCAGGGCCTAGGTTTGAACCTGGAGGGCCAGAACACACCACCGGTATCAAACACCGGGGGCGTCTTCCCCAACGATGGCCTGCCCTCCGGTTCCCGCTATAACATCCCCGACCCGTCACCACCTCAATAGGACAACCCGCCCCATAGCCCCTAGAGTTTTCAGGCCCAGTTGCCTCCACCACCGGACCTACGAAAACCCTAGATTGGAACAGGGGTCCCCTCTCCCATGCAAACATCCTCCCGTACCCAATCACACTCAGGAGGCGGTAGGGCCACCAGTGCACCAGCGTTGCTCTCGGCACTGGTAGAACCCAACCACCGCCTAAACACTCACTCCACACTCACTGTGCCCACCCTCAGCCTCTCTCACTGGTCAAAGGGGGCACCATCTACTCCTGCCCGCCACCTGTCTCTCACTCAGGGGCGAGCACTTTTACGTACTATCACCCAACTCTGGTCCCCTCCGGTTCTCTCACACCCAGGAGGAATACCACTCTCACCCCAAGGGGACCCCAAAACTCTGCCACCTCCAATGTGTGGGGGAAATGGTAGTCAATCCTCCATTCCACAGCTCCTTCATTATCCTATTAAGGCTGTTCTAAACTGGGGTTTAAAGATGTTTTAAGATGTTAAAAACATTGGGGCTACCGCACCAACGAGTTCCACCCCCTAATATCAGAGCTCATCGCTCCCAGAGCTGATCTTACAAAGGCCCGTAGACCCACCAGAGTCTATCGTCCCCCAAAATCTATAGCTCCACTCCAAGGTCCGTCATAAACTTCCCCTATAAGGGTGTTTAGGTCTCTCACGACCACCAGGAGGGAGCCAGAGTCCTCAGACTTGCCCACATTCGGGCTCACCAGAAGTCACAAAGGGCCCACTAGGGTCTGCCAAGATGTAATAGGGTCCGTAGTATAGTCAAAAAACACGGAGTCCACTGCTGTTATTCATGTCTGTCGCACTCCGCCCTCGTCTCTCAAGCCTCGGCACCACGCTGTTCTGCCGTTGATCACACCAGGGGGCCAGCCGACTCCGAGATGACAGGGATTCGCCGGGAGGTCTCCACAGACCACAAGGGTCTGCGTGGGCTGTCAGCACCGCCAAAAAACATGGAGACCACTGTCGTCGACCAAACGGAGTCCACCACCACTACACTCCGCCTTCGTCGTCAAAACGACGATTATTACAGGGGAATATTCATTCCCCTGTAAAGCCTCTATGAATATTTAGATATATTTTTGAGCTACCTACTCCTTGAATAAGCTGCATTCTTGAAGAGATTTTTCCATTTAAAACATGCATTTTTGTACAAGGTGTATCCCAACTATGTGCATTTTTGTTCAGTCGTTGTTGAATTGTGAACTGTGCAGCAACTTTCCGGAAAGTGCAGAACTTTTGAATAGGCATTTTGGAAGTATCAAATCAGTCTAATCTGTTGTTGTTGTTGTTGGACTGAATGTATCATATACAGTAACTCTGCCCCTGTAAATTAGGGAAAGGTAACTTTTTGAAATGGAACCAGCTCCATTACTTTTATGCTAAAAGGGTGTTATTAATTCTATATAGAAACAAATCTTGTGCTATAAGCATATTGGTTATATTTTCAGAGTGAATAATTAGGTGAATTAAAAACGTTCAGTCATCTGAATTACAATCTTTATTATTATTTATTAATCAAATTTATCACCGCCCATCTCTACCACGATAGACTCTGGGCGGTTTACAACAAATGTTAAAATTAAAGTTAAAAATCAATAATCATTAAAATACAATAAACAGTACAATAAATAAGAATATAAAAATCCAGAGGATTGTAGGATCTTAAAAGGAGGTCATTATTAAACTAACCACCCCCAGGAGGAACTATCTCTACCTTTGTCCCACGCCAGGTGGCAGAACCAGGTTTTTAGGGACTTCCTAAAGGCCAAGAGGGAGGACGCCTGCCTCACCTCTGGGGGCAAGATGTTCCACAGGGCAGGCGCTATCGCAGAGAAGGCACGCCTCCTGGACCCCGCTAGATGGAATTCCTTTGTTGACGGGGTCCGCAGCATGCCCTCCCTGCATGACCGGGTGGGGCGGGTAGATGCAATTGGGATGAGACGGTCCCTCAGATAGCCTGGCCCTATGCCATGTAGGGCTTTAAAGGTGATAACCAACACCTTGAATTGGACCTGGAAGCAAACTGGTACCCAATGCAGCTCGCGGAGCAGTGGTGTTACATGTGCTGATCTTCTCGCACCCATAACCACTCGAGCGGCTGCATTTTGGACCAGCTGAAGCTTCCGGATACTCTTCAAGGGTAGCCCCATGTAGAGCGCATTGCAATAATCTATATGAGAGATGACAAGGGCATGAGTGACTATTCGGAGGGCCTCTCGATCCAGGAAGGGGCGCAACTGGCGCACAAGCCAAAGCTGTGCAAATTTAAAATATTATTTAAAATACTATGCAATCTTTAAAATATTACCCCAATATCCTGGGTGTGATTACAGGAGACAAAACCCTCCAATTAAACTTTGTTCAATTTATCTTTCCCCTCCCAATCTTCCATCCCATTTTCATAGTTATTGGTGATTTTCCCACCTAAATTCATATATGCCCCCCCCCCCAAATCAATGTAGAAAGCAGACATAGCTTCATACACACTTTTCATCATACACACATTTGGAATTCACTACCCCTAACATATACATTTTTGGTAAAGCATCTTCCAAATCTTATTTTCATTTATAAATGCAGTGATATACATATTTTTATAGACACTTTCCCTTAAAATGCCTATTTTTGGATCAGAATACTCAGAACAGTGTGACAAGAGAAGAATAATTGCAAGTTAATTTGTATATTTATTGAGGAACAGGAATGAGCTAAATTCATGCAAAATGTGAACCAAACCCATTTCCCACCATCCCTGCCGT
Organism: Charina bottae; assembly: GCA_023362775.1. NCBI lineage: Eukaryota > Metazoa > Chordata > Lepidosauria > Squamata > Charinaidae > Charina > Charina bottae. The sequence goes on along the minus strand of JALMGJ010000027.1, from coordinate 9,390,170 downwards.
AAAAGTTTCAGCATAATGTCTCACGATGGAAGAAATTCAATTGTTCTTTCCTCACTAGCAACTTCAGAGGCTGTAAGGAATATTAATAATGATAATGAGGATAATGATAATAATAGTCTTTATACTCCACCTTTCTATCTATTTGACATTGAGGCGTTTTACCACAACAAAGGAGAAAATATAAATGAAACAGCCTTAACATGATTGTGTTCCAGATAAAAATCCAATATTCACATGAATAAAAATTAAAAGGTTGGGGGGTGTAATGGGCTGTGAGAATAACCTTGGGAGACAGGAGGAAGAGCCGCAGCCTAGACGATGGTCTGATAATCAAAATCTGAGTCCAAGGCAGGAATGGGGGTGGAGAAAGCGTCTCAGAAGGGACCCTCCCTAGTTTTCTGGAAAGTAAAGGCAGGGGAGGGGGGAAGTGCTTTCAGACATGCAACATGGATGTCAGCCCTTTGAGGTAGTCCAGACAAGAAACCAAAACCATGCTACCTTTATTGGAAGGTTACAGTAACAGAATCTTGCAAGCCTGAAAGCACTTCCCCCCTGCCTTTACTTTCCAGAGAACTAGGGAGGGTCCCTTCTGAGATGCTTTCTCCACCTGTCAGGATGTCATCCATGCCATCCTGCCATGGCACCAGGAAGGAACATCCCACCACTCCGTTAAACTCACAGGGTCGTTCGGGGGTGCCTGACAGTAAAACTACCAGACGTGTAAAGTAGGGGTTTGGTGTATTCACAGAACTGCAAACTATGTAAATCAAAGTCTCGCGCCGAGCGTTTCAGCACCCAGGATAGATCAAAGGGTGATATTGCCGTGTTAGTTGATTCGGACCCAAAAAGATCTGAGAACTGGGAGACAAGGGGAAGGGCGATCGAGCCGCGAATCCTGATGGGGGAAAAACCTTGGAGATTTTTAAACTGCTGGTTGCAGGAGCTTGATTCACTCGAGTCTTTAACGTGCAATGGATCACTGGCTATAATAAAGATTCCTTCATATCCCTGAGTGGCTTGTGTCAGGAACTCCGATTTAATAGTCAATGGATCGAGGGCATCACAACACCCCCGTTCTTGCTTTGGACTCAGATTTCTCTTACCATTGTCTAGGCTGCGGCTATTACTCCTGTCTCCCAAAATTATTCTCACAGCCCATTACAGCAGAAGAGATGTGTTTTTAAATACCGGGAGAAGGCAGAAGTGGCTGCAGGGAGGATTAGAAGAGTCAGGTTGTGTGCAACACAAATAGAAAAGAGGTGGGGCCTTAGATGGTGCAGTCGTGGCCATCCTCTTCACTTTTTTGACACCCCCCCCTCCAAGCCTTAATCCCTTTCCAGTGACTGACCGACACTGCAAAAGTGGTCCTATTTTTCCCACCTTCTTGACATCAGTATTTCTGGCAGTCAGAATAGCCTTGGATTAACCATTCAGCAAAATAAGCCTCTTCTTAGGGTACCAAGGGAAGGGGGACACCACAGAGTGGCAAAGCCTCAGTAGGGATTAGGAATTCTGATAGTTCTTTCCCTCACTGTGTTTGGAATCTTCTTTGACTTCTTTGACTGAGAAGGAATTCCAACCAGTCTCATCTGTCTGGAGCACTATGTCATAGGAATGGAGTCCCAAAGGTTTACATCAAATCATATGAGACCTTCAGCTATTTCTCAGGAGCAACCTTCTCTAACGTGGAGAAGAGACCCTGGTTTGATACAGAGGGAGGAGCCAAAATGTGCAAAGAGACAACGTTAAAAAGGAGGGGTCAAACGATATAATCTATTAGATCCTGGCTCAAATGTATAAGCTCATATTAACTGATGTTGTATGCCATTGTGGCATACTGGTTAAGGATGCATTAGACTGGATAGACTTAGGTTCAAGTTTACCTTCAGACATGGAGGCTCACTGGGAGACCGTAGATTAGTTGCTATTGTTGAGCCCAACCTTCCTTACTGGGTGGTTGTTGGGAAAAAGGGAGGGAGGACAGGAGTGCTATGCATGACACTTGGCATTCCTGGAGGAAAGGCAGAGTATAAATCTAATTAATAAGAACAATGAAACAACAACAACATGTGTTTAGTGCTCTCTGGCAGTATATCTCAGACAAACGAGTCTGATTTACAATGCGACAAATGAGTCAGGAATATATATTAGATACATAGTCCATTAGGAGTTACATTGGTGAGCTTATTAGCCTCCCCGGTCACAAAGTCACAGACTTAAAAGAGTAGTTGGTGCAAAGATAATCAATTTAGTGGGATGGATGTGACAAGAGAGCAGAATAGGAATGCCTGCGGAAATTTGATCACGTCAGTCCCCCTTGCACAGAGATTAATGCATGCTACAGAGACCAGTAGTTTATACTTATTTCTATTTTTGCCATCTGGGCTTAAAGCCACACATACGCTCTTGATGTAAATAAGGAGGAATTTTCCAACCATGAGAGCTGTTATAAAATGGAACAGCCTGCCTCCTGGAATCATGGAGACATCACTAGAGGTTTTCAAACAAAGGTTGGGCAGCCATTTGTCTGGAGTGGCATACGGATTCTTGCCCTGGGCCACACGTTGGACTAGAAGACTTCCAAGATCAATCCCAACCCTATGCTTCTGTGTCTCCCATGAACCGGCCATTTAGAAGTATGGACTAGCAATTGGCCTAGTACAATAGTTGGCTTGTTGCTCTAAGGACTCACACATCACATTAAGCCATGGCTTGTTTGAGCAATGAGTTGTTGAACTAGCCATTGTGGCCTTGTGCTCAGGTAATGCTAAGCCATTAGCCACAGCTTCTAAAACACGGTGGTTTTGTTCACACTTTGCCCTAAGCAAAAGCCCAACAAACTTGGTGACTTTAAGATGTGTGGACTTCAACTCCCAGAATTCCCCAGCTTAGCGTGATGGCAAACTCAAGCATTGGAATGAAACTCTGAATGAAATCGGTCTTTTCTGTTGTTCCAGATGAATGAAAAGTGCTGCCTTCTCCCCTTTTACTAAGCAATGCAGCAAAATACAGATAGTCCTTGTTTAGTGACCATAATTGGGTCCGGCAACTTGGTCATTAAGCAAAGTGGCTGTTAAGTGAAATTGTGACTGTGCTTACAATGTATTGTCGAAGGCTTTCATGGCCGGAGTTCGTTGGCTGTTGTGGGTCTTCCGGGCTGTGTGGCCGTGTTCTGGAAGTTGTGGTTCCTAACATTTCGCCAGCATCTGTGGCTGGCATCTTCAGAGGGCAGGAGCACAGATTTTGCTTCTGTCTGTGCTCCTGCCCCCTGAAGATGTCGGCCACAGATGCTGGCGAAACGTTAGGAACCACAACTTCCAGAACACAGCCACACAGCCCGGAAGACCCACAACAGCCATTGTGCTTACAATCTTACTTCAGTTTTCCTTTGCTTTACAGACCTGCAAAGGTAATGAATGCCAGGATTGGTTGCAAAGTTACTTTTTCATCACCACTGTAACTGCGAACAGTCGCTGTAAGATGCAGTTGCTAAACAAGGACTACCAGTAATAGCACATGTTAAATATTTATTTTTGTTTGTTTGTTTATTTATTGATGTTGATATGGCTGCCTATCTCACTATAGCAACTCTGGGTGGCTAACAATAGATAAAAGAACCATAAAATTACCCTAACGATAATCTGAAAACAACCAACATATAAATTAACCAGGCTGTCTCAATTTCCCATTTGTCAGTTTTTGACTTTCTGTCAAACCCCAGAAATCTGCCAACTCTGTGATATTCCAATTCCTTCTCCAGTTCCTAATTTGAGTGTCATCTGTCAGTGGGAGTAGACCCAATGCTCCTTTTCATTTATGGAAATAAGGAGAAAAATCACTTAGAAGCACTGCCCCGTTTGTAAACTTTCCAGGAACAGGTGACAATTTTGTGGCATTCATTGTGTTTACATGAACTTTCTAACATTTGCAAATATCTTCAGAAAATGAGAAAGAAAGAACTGATTTTTTTGTTTTAGTCTGACTGTGGGAGAATGCAAAACTGTGAGAATGATCTGTTCTACGTTTTGGGTGTGTGGAACTTCACAAGGCCATGTTTCCTTGATGAAATGTCAAAGTGCCTCCTTGAAGTATTTTGGTGAAGGGAAATGGCCCTTGGCTTCCAAACATGAGCATGGAACAGCCGTGGGTGTTGCTTCATTTGGAATTAAAAAGATGTTTCTGTGCACGGATAGAAGTTTTGCTGGTTGATGCACGACAGCCAACTTTGAGGGGTTACTACCCCAAGGCAGAGCATGTCCAAACAGTGAGACACAAATCGCTTGTCTAGACAAAATGTCTCACCAAAATGGAGCCCTGAGGCCTAATCTCTTTTTCCCTGTCAGTCTGTCTGTTGTTTTTGAATAAGAAGTTGACAAACTATGTGAAACTATGGAAATGGCTTAAGAGTTTGGGAAAAATATTTTTAAAAATGTTTATTTATTTATTTATTATTTATTTCTTAACCACTTTTACAGAAAGAAACAGAAAAATGACAAAGTACAAAAAAAGGGGGAAAATACACAAAGAACTACAAAAACAGAACAAAACAAACAGAAAAGGGGAAAAGATATGTCACCTATTAATCAAATATCAAACAGATTTCTAAATCAACTTTAAGGGAAGAAATAATAATTACAGTAATTATTATTTAGCATTACAAAATATCATAAATATGCCAAAGAAAAACATATTGAGTCATTTTTGGATTTTTACATAAAATTGTCTTTGCAAAAATGGAGAAGTTACACATCTCTTGAATCCAATCCTTAATATCAGGAATATTACTACTTTTCCAATTTCTCAAAATAATTATCTTAGCAACATCTCAGGCCTGATGGAACTATAACTGCTTAAAAATAGTCAAATTCCAAAGTTTTGAGACATAATTTAACAAAACATTAACATCTTTAACACTAAAACATGTCCCCATATATCCTTTTATGTACCTTAAAATATTATCCCAAAACAGTGTTATTGATTCATAGCACCAAATCATATGAGTCAATGACCTCTCAATTTTTTTATATTACCAACAGAGAAAATCTGATGCCCATCGTTTCAAGTCCAGTAAACTTGAAATAAGATACTGTTAGAAGTAAATTTTATCTTACCAGGTTCGTTCCTGAGCCGGGAGTAAAGAAACTGACAAATTGCATGAAGTTAGGAGTTTATTCACCCAAGAGCAAAAGCAATGACAGCAAGCTGTTAGGTGGGCGGCCGCGCAGGACCCCCTTCCTACAGCACATTATATAGATTCCATTCAACTCCTCCTTTAGAAGACCACCCCTTACTCAGTTACCCATACTCCACCTTACCCTCATTCCATATTAGGAATTTCCTTCCTTCACTCCATATTAGGAACTTCCTTCCATCCTTGCTAGGGCTCCTTGACCATTATTAAACAATATATTTCCCCTGGAGAAGTTATCCTTGGAAAGTACACTTTATCTTTCTATGGGCACAGCTATCTATCAAGGCCTGCTAGAAAGGAAGGGTAAGAAAGTTAACAAAACTCTTCAAGGAAATACAAAATGGTTTCAGAACCATAATACAAGTGCATATGTTTCTAATATATGAATATGAAATATATTTGTATTTATATATACAGAAATGTAAGAATATGTTTACAATCCAACAATCCCCCCTCTGTGCATGGGAAAGCATATTCCCATAGCACACCTAGGAATGATCCAGTCAGTAGTTGTGCTTGAGGAAGCAAAGGGAATAGCAACTGGATTCCCTTTAGAAACCTCTAGTAGGAGGGTCCACAGCATTATAAGCCAAGACATTCTTTCGAACCCCAAATGTCAGAATCCGGATCCCTAACGAGCTTGATGGGAGGCCGAGGCAGGAAGGGGGCTATGATCTTGGACTGCTGGTTTGACGTGTGTCCAATGAAGCCAGGTGTTTCGTTCAGCAACCTGAACTGCTGTTTGTGTTGTCAAAAGGATATCCACACCCAATCACCTGGTTCAAAAGGATGAAGAGTTTCTTCCAATGGCAAGGTCTGGAGTAGAGCACTTCATTTCCATAGAGATCGCAAGTACCTGCACATAGAGAGGAGATAAGAAAATAATGTAGAATCCCCCCTCTCCAGGTGAAGGGAGTGGGGATCCAGGCCTTTTGAAACATCTGGTGGCCTGCCAAAAAGCAACTCAAATGGAGACAATCCCACATCTTTTCGAGGTCAGGTACATAAGTGAAATAAAGCGATAGGCAATACCTGGGGCCACTTTAAATGTGTCTCCTGGCATAATTTTCCTAGCAATGTCTTGAGTTCCCTGTTAGCCCATTCCACCCACACACACCCAAAGATTGAGGATGATAAGGGACATGCAAGTTCTGTGTGATGCCTAAAGCTTGCAGGATGTGAGTAATCACGTGTGCCACAAAGTGTTGGACGCGGTCCATATCTAAGACAGAGGATGCTGTATCGGGGAACGATGTGCTTCAGCAGGTGTCTTGCAGTTTCAATTGCGGTAGCATGTCGACAAGGGAAGGCTTCAATCCAGTGTGTAAGTTGGTCTCTGCAAACAAGTACATGTTCAAAGCCATTTGCCTTAGGTAATTGAATATAGTCTAGCTGTAATTTTTCCAAAAGGCCTTTGGGCCCAGGGTCTCCTTCCCTTATGGATCTTTCGTCTTGAGGAAGCATTGTTAGCTTGGCAAGTGAGACATGTACGTGCTACTTTTTCAGCTTCCATGTAAACCCCAGGCGCATACCATACCCATCGCACGATATCCACAATGGCCTGGTCCCACAGTGGCCCTTTGCATGAATCTGTTGACAAAGAAGGTGTAACAAACATCTAGGGGCTAAGGGTCTTCCATCCGGTACCCTCCAGAATCCATCAGAAAAAGTTGCCTCACAGTTTGCCTGCCTCTGTTCCACCTCCCCCCTCTCAACGAAATTGTCGTATGGAAGAGACAATTGAAGATGAAACTCTGCAGCTGTGACAGAGAGAGATAGAGGCTGCAGGGCGGCCCATTTCGCTGTAGCATCGGTGAAAGCATTCCCCTTTGTAACCAGGGAGACGCCCTGTTGATGTGCAAGGCAGTGCACTACGGCCAGAGCCTTAGGGAGCATAATGGCTTTGAAAAGAGAGGCTATGAGGGTAGCATGAGCAATGGGGGCACCAGAAGAAGTAAGGAAGCCCCACTGTTTCCACAGGGCTCCTGTAGCATGGCAAACCCCAAAGGCATATTTAGAATCTGTGTAGACCGTCACATGGAGGGTGCGGGCAGCCTTGCAAGCCTTGGTCAGGGCAATGAGTTCTGCGGCTTGGGCACCATGGGAAGGGGAAAGTCCAAAATCAATCCATTGGGAGTACATTTAATAGTGGCCCCGAGTTTACAGAGTAAATCACGACCTAGGAGAAAAACAAGAGATTCAGAACAAACAGTAAAAGCATGTTCAACAGTGAGAGGACCCACCTCTACTGTTAAGGGTTCAGTAACATTTACAGGAATGATCCTACCCTCAACCCCAATAATATGATCAGAAATCCCAGAAAGAACAGTAGGGGAAGAGGGAGGGTGAGTTAGTAAGGATGCAGTGGCCCCAGTATCAACCAGGCAGTGATACTGTTGACCACCTATAGTTAAAGGAAGAAAAGGTTCTCCTCCAGGTCCAGAATGTATAGGTAACATGAGTGCACTCAAGGGTAAGGTCGCTTGTAGAGCCAGCTGGTTGAGAAGAATCAGCGACAGGCAAAACTGGATACACATGGGAAGGTTCTGAAGGGAAAGGTGTGTGGGTCAAAACATATCTCTCAAGGGCTCTAAGATATGCGTTTGCAAACACAAAAATATATGGGGTGGTTCCCAAATGTATAACTTTATGTTTGTGCAGCAGGATCACCCCTATTTTCATCCTGCTACTTTATTAGTTGGTCCAGGTGTTGGGGTCACAGCAACAAAGCACAGTGGAAACATAACAATTTCCTTTCTTTTTTCCCTCTGTGATTCACTCCACATCAACTCTCTACCAAGCCATCTCAACATATCTCCATCTTCACTTCATTCAACTTACTCTCACCCAACTTCAACTTACTCTTACCCAACTTACAATATTCTTTCCTCACATTCCCATCTCTTACTTCCATACAGATCAAATTGGTTACCGAGCAGAAGTAACATGCAAAGAGGCAAACAATAGATCTGCAAACAACAAATTATTTTCCAACACCCTCCCAAAGTCTCGGTCTTTAAATTGAAAAAAAACAAAAATAAGTTGAAACAGCATTTTGGTGTTTTGGCGGAGCTCCATCAGGTTTTATCTGGGAGCAGGCAGCAGACACAGCACAGGAGCTGATTTCTTCTTCGCCTCTTCTGTCCTTCGGTAGCAAACAGTCAGTGAAACAGTCAGTGGGAGGGGGAACCTCAAGGAGAGTAGGCACACACAAGCCTTTCCCATGACATTCATCAGTTTAATTCATGCTTTACTTATTGTAAAAGGAAAGAAGAAAAGTTAGGATCCCATGTCAGTCAGAACACACACTCCTTCTCCCAAGTCCCATCAAGCACAGCCTACCAGGGCACATACAGTCTTCAGTTCCTTACTTGCAACTAGGAAATCAGACAAACAGCCCTGATCAGCAAACAGGAGATTTATACAAACTTACACACACACAAGTGTAGCCCAGTTGGTGTAAAAAAAAAACATAATGAAAACCAAACCAGGGGAGATAGAAACACACAGAGATAGAAAGAGCTTCTCATATATACACACACAACCTTTCACAGGAAATCAATTTTCCTCCCCCTTTCCCTTTCCAAAGGTGGCAAACATTCAAGATGGCATGTACATATCATACAATAAAGATTATTTGGTAAACAACAAACAACCTCACCTTTCTTCTTGTATGTACTCAACTTAGAAAACAAACACAAAACTTACACAACTACAGGAAGTGCAAATAACTGGACACATGGCACGATCAAATCCCATGTCCAACTATTCACAGTAAATAACAGAAAGGGTTGCATAGCCAAAAAGTTGGAAGAGCCACAGCCTGGCCAGAGCTTTGGATCTCCAAAAATTCGAAGCATTCCCTTACTGTGGAGAAATTTAGTTCCGTAAAGGGACAGACTCACATTTAACTCCTAAAGGGACAAACTGACATACATACATACATACATACATACATACATACATACATACATACATACATATTTTCACAGACTTTCCCTCTTCAGCCCAAGACAGATGTTCATGTTATACACACATACATAGACATACACAAACACACAACCTGCACCATTTCCCTCAACAAATATACATACAAATGTACACAGACTAATACTTAACAAACAGAAAACATTTTGGTTACAGATACTTACACAAATATTTGAGCTTAACTGGCATGATCATGTTGTAAGTGTTTTAAAAGTTTAAGTTTCTCATAGTGGAAAGTACCCAAGCTTGACCAGGGTTCACCTGACCACCTGGAGACTTCCTAACGAAGGGTGGGAATCAGGAGCACTGGCAATTGAGGGTGGGTCTGCAAGCTCATTCCAGCAATGCCAATAGGATAATTGATCAGGGTTATTTCTTTTCAGCTGAAGTTTAAGAAGCTTCAATTTCTCACAGTGAAATGTACCCATAGGAGGCCAGATTGCATTACCGCTTGTGTCTAAATATTGAGTCCATTCTATACATAGCTCATGTGCACGTCTTTTCTTCATTCCTGGCTGGGTGGGCAAAATCCCCTTATCCCAAGCCTTCAACAACGCCCCTAAGGGGGAAGATGGGGGTACTGTCGACTTAGTATGCCCCATAACCACTCGTGTCCCTAAGCATGGCACCGGTGCCCGTCGGATTTGGGGTGTGTCTAAACACCCAGAGACTCCCTATTAGAGTACCGACCCTCTGCGCGCTTCCAAGTCTTCAATTACTTATTCACCTTTTTCTACTTTTAGCTCACAAGCGGTAATTGCCCAGTTATAGTTCATTCATGCATTCAATCGCAACCTGTCCGGGCACGCGTATCGCCCTGGTCCCACTGGCTATCCGAGTTACTCTGGTCAATGCCCAAAAGAGCTAGCAGAGGCCCGGGGGCATCTTGAACCAGTTTGACACACAGCCCTGGTCGACAGTCGGGTTTTATAAAAGGAATCAAGCACACACATTCACTGGGCTTATAAAAGGAATAAAATTTTCAGGTACTCACCCACTGTGGAGTTGTCCTAGGTTCATGCAATCGGCTGGCATAAAAACCCCAAAGTTCCCTTTACTACTCTCTGGGCAGTCCCACAGGAAAATCACAACCCTCTGGGCAAATGGCCCGGTGCCGGCAGGGCGTGTTATCCCCCTGGGACCCACTCCATTGGGTTAGCTCAGTAAAACATCTGGGTCGCCAAAATGTTAGAAGTAAATTTTATCTTACCAGGTTCGTTTCTGAGCCGGGAGTAAAGAAACTGACAAATTGCATGAAGTTAGGAGTTTATTCACCCAAGAGCAAAAGCAATGACAGCAAGCTGTTAGGTGGGCGGCCGCGCAGGACCCCCTTCCTACAGCACATTATATAGATTCCATTCAACTCCTCCTTTAGAAGACCACCCCTTACTCAGTTACCCATACTCCACCTTACCCTCATTCCATATTAGGAATTTCCTTTCTTCACTCCATATTAGGAACTTCCTTCCATCCTTGCTAGGGCTCCTTGACCGTTATTAAACAATATATTTCCCCTGGAGAAGCTATCCCTGGAAAGTACACTTTATCTTTCTATGGGCACAGCTATCTATCAAGGCCTGCTAGAAAGGAAGGGTAAGAAAGTTAACAAAACTCTTCAAGGAAATACAAAATGGTTTCAGAACCATAATACAAGTACATATGTTTCTAATATATGAATATGAAATATATTTGTATTTATATATACAGAAATGTAAGAATATGTTTACAATCCAACAATACTTTGATGAATCAGTTTTAATTTTAAATCTACTGAAATAAATTTAACATTTTTGAAAACCCACAACCATTGATGTTCCATTTTTGGGTGTTCCAGTTCTTTAATTCATGAACCATAAATGACCTTAATGTTGACTTTAAAAATGTTCTTAATTTTTTTATATAAATGGATGTGGGTTTAATTTCAAACATCGTCTCCATTAACATTCTGGATTTCTCAGATGCAGCCAAAGCATCTGGTCCATATGGAGATGTTAAAACATGCTTGAGTTGATTATATTGCCACTGTTGTGAATTAGGGACACCAAGTTCCACTTGAAGTGGAGAAAAATCTTTAAAATAATTGTTGCAGAGTAATTGATTTAAAGTATGCATTCCAGATTCTGCCCATAGCTTCCCATAAAATACTTTGCCCCTATTTTTAGGGTAGAGTTTTCCCATAAAGTTAAATATTCATGAGCCTCCACATCAAAACTCAATCTATAACCCAACAAGGCCCAAACATGTTTGGCTGCTCATAAATCCCGGAATGAAATACTCTTGTCTACCATATATCAACCCTAGCAATTGGCAGGACTTAATACATAAACACTTTCCAACAGAGCCCACAAACATGATGTTCTACTAGTGTACATTCCACATAGATGTAATTGATAAAATATATACCCAATAATATTTTTGAAAATCTGGTGAATTAAAACCACTATCCTCAGTAAATAATCTCAATCTACAGTAGCTAAGAAATCCTAGGTGGTCTGTTTTCCCATCTATATTTCCTCAGTATCTATCTAAAGAAAATATTTATTTGGGATTAACATTGGAATACATGGATTAATCTTGGAACAATATTCTTTTAATAAAATTAAAATAACATTAATTAATAACATTAATTTTACTCCACCATTAAAACATGTAATGGAAACATCTTAAATGGGATGGTAACAGCATTCTGTGTGCGTCATGCCAGCCACATGACCGTGGAAGCATCTTCAGACAACGCTGGCTCTTCAGCCAGCTAACAAACAGAGATGAGCACCGGCCCCTAGAGTCGGACATGACTGCACAAATGTGCGGGGGGAGCCTTTACCTTATAGCTTGGCTGTAAATATTATGTAAATAATATGGTTAAAAAAAGGAGGGAAGAAGGAAGAACTACCCAGTCACTTCACTCATTGCCTTTAAACAGACCCAAGATATTCCATATGGATTTTTAAAATTAAAAATAGGGAGAAAAACAAACAGTGGATAATAAAACAAGATGGATTTTAACTGATCTATATTCCCTAATGGGCAGTTAGGCTCTGCTGCTTCTCTTGTATTTGCTTGCAAGATTTGTATCTTATTTTTGACCCAATTTCCTTCTAGGCAGCTTCCAATAGGCTGTAATAGCACATGTCGACATACGCAGAAGCTGTTCTTTCTTTGACCAATGACTGATGCCATGTTCACTCTGGGAGGCAAGCAGTGGTATCTCCAGGGGAGGTGAAAAAAAGTTGGCGGCCATGGCCATGTGATCGAACCCCTGCCCTTTTTCACATGTGTCAAATTCACAATGCATGTAAAAAAGGGAGGGGCTTTGTGTGGTCATAGATGTCATCTTGATTTTTTTCACACCCCTCCCCAAAGATACCCTGGAGGCAAAGTTGACACTTGAAGGAGTAAAACAAATTCCTGATCTTCCAAACTACCAAGGCCCCTGAACTCAAGTAAGCCTTCTTAATAGCTTGCTTAGGCATTTCCAGATGCTGGCTTAAATCAGTGCTTGGATTTTTAAATGGGAGCTCGGAAGTAACTAACCACAAAAGCTGACTCGTGTTGACCTCCACTTGATTAACTGTGTATTCTCACTATAAGCAGAAAATCCAGCCTATGTTATCAAAAATAAGATGATTGGCATTTGACATCATTACTGGTCAGCATTTATTATATGACTATATAAAGGTTGTTTGTATCCTCTTTCAGTGGGCAGAACCTTGTGGTCTGTCCCCAGCGCTGTTCAAATCTATCTGGCTCAAGCAGATCGTGTTTTGGGTTGTGGGGAATTTTCCCCTTCATATTGTACCTTCACTGAAACCTTCAGTTTCCTGGCCAATGGCAGAGAGGCATTGTCTTTGATTCCCCAATTTCAGGTGAAATGTACTCTGAGCTGCTGATGGTGAGGATAAGGTCACTCTAGCCTCTTAAACATAGGTGGACACAACCCACAAATTGCTAAATTGCTTTTTGTGCAACTCCAGCCCAGAAATATGGATACTCCAGCTGACAATGTTCAAAGGATTATTTATTATTATTATTATTATTATTATTATTATTATTATTATTATTCCCGCCTTTAAAAAAATATTTCTGAGAGAGAGTGACTGGCCCAAAGTCACCCAACCAGCTTTCATGCCTAAGGGAGGCCAGCTTCTTAACCACTACACCAAACTGGCTCTCCAAACTAAAGATTTAGTTGACCTGATGGCTCAGTGCAGGCTAACTGCCTGACAGTCTTCCACTCAAATGAAAAAAAAATGACTTTGATTAATTTACAACTGATTTTTCCATGAACTGTTGAATGGTGCTAGGCATGTGTTTTTCCTTCCATATCAAGTAAATAACATCAGGCAAATAATAACTTTATTTGACTCACAATACCTGAGCAGCTTGCTTTCCTATAAAATCTCCTGCATCCCTTTTTTTCCCCTTTGACTTGCTTCACCCCTTGTTCTGGACTTTTCAAACTAGTAATAAATGTTTGCAGTCACTGTGGGTGTAGTTTTCTTTCTTTCAACTATGTGCATCATTGACTACAATAAATCTGAGAAAATGTACAGTTGTCACTGTGTTGCATCATCATTTGTATAGAGTGCATTCTAGCTGTGTTTTGATGTCGCCTTTCTGTGAGGAACAATACAGCATTGTCATCGGCTAGGTGAAGAACTGCTATTCAACCCCTGAAGAGAGATTTCTAGAGGTGCATCAAATGCCTCAGTGAAAAATGTGGTAGATCTTGTTCTCGTTTATTCTGGCTTGTTTCCAGCACCCTGGGAAGACTGTTTCTTGAAAAATGGCTAAAAATGCATTCTTGGTTAAGTAAGTAAATTACAGATCTTTGGCTCAAACATGGCTCTGTAGTGTCAAATGTATACCATGACTAAAACTCTTCCCTTGACCAAGCAGTGATGAGCGTTTAGGCTGAATGTCCATGGTCTAGTTCAAGGGTCGGCAAACTTTTTGAGCCGAGAGCCATTTTGGTATGCTCGTGCACATTTTTAAGTGCTCGAGAGCCAGGGGGCGGGGTTTGCGGGCGGGGGCCAATCGCGTGGAAGGGGGCGGGTTTTGCGGGCGGGAGCCAATCACGTGGAAGGGGGCAGGTTTTGCGGGCGGGAGCCAATCACGTGGAAGGGGGCGGGGTTTGCGGGCGGGAGCCAATCGCGTCGAAGGGGGCGGGGGGCTCACGGAGGGAGGGGGTGCAGCCAGCGGCTCCGCGAACCCGGCCCGGCCGCCCCACCGGGAGTGGCGGGGAAACAGCTGCCACCCTCCGCTCCCCAGAATATTGTGGGGCAAAGGGAAACCTGCCCGGAGGGGTCATCAGGAGCACAGGATCCGTCCCCAGCCCAGCCCGGCCCGCAGCTTCGGTGCCCTACCCTCGCCATCGCGAAAGTCCCAGGCGACGGCGGGGGGCATGTTCGACCTGCTCGTGCAGCACGGGGCGTTCTGGCGGGGGAGGTTTGGAAGAAGGAGAAGGGAAAGAGAGGCTCGATGCTTGTCTTCCGGAGCCGCTCAAGCCCCCAATCCAGGCAAAGAGCTACGAGGGAAGGTGGCTTGGGAGCAGCTGGATGGAATACGACGCCCCCTCAGTAGCCCCCTCCCCACCCTCCTTCCCTCCCTCTCAAATGGATCCTCTTCTTTCCCATTTGTTCCCATTTGCTGCTTAGCCACGGGGCTGGGAGAGAGAGCCTGCGCTGTGTGTGTGTGTCTGTCTCTAATGCGCGCGAGCCAGAGCTACGAGGGAAGGTGGCTTGGGAGCAGCTGGATGGAATACGATGCCCCCTCAGTAGCCCCCTCCCCACCCTCCTTCCCTCCCTCTCAAATGGATCCTCTTCTTTCCCACTTGTTCCCATTTGCTGCTTAGCCACGGGGCTGGGAGAGAGAGCCTGCGCTCTGTGTGTGTGTCTGTCTCTAATGCGCTCGATCCAGAGCTACGAGGGAAGGTGGCTTGGGAGCAGCTGGATGGAATATGACGCCCCCTCAGTAGCCCCCTCCCCACCCTCCTTCCCTCCCTCTCAAATGGATCCTCTTCTTTCCCATTTGTTCCCATTTGCTGCTTAGCCACGGGGCTGGGAGAGAGAGCCTGCGCTGTGTGTGTGTGTCTGTCTCTAATGCGCGCGAGCCAGAGCTACGAGGGAAGGTGGCTTGGGAGCAGCTGGCTGGAATACGACGCCCCCTCAGTAGCCCCCTCCCCACCCTCCTTCCCTCCCTCTCAAATGGATCCTCTTCTTTCCCATTTGTATTATCAGTGCCCGAGGAAGGAAGCGGCCGCTGCCCTCGGTGGCTTCGGGCTGATTCTAGGCGCCCTCGCCAGCTTCCGCGAGGGGGTGCTTCTCGAGCCCCTGCCCTGAGGCGGAGGCTCCCCAGCTGGACCGCACCCGGCTCTAAGCAGGCGGCCTCTGCGCAGCCACCGGCGGCTGCCGAGATGCCGGCTGGAGCACCTTCCAACCGGAGCGACGCGTCCAGCTCCGGCCAACCTCCGCCGCTCGTTCCCAGCGCTTCCCCTTGGACGGGGACTTCCCTCCCGCCGCCCCCCTCGGAGAGACGGGCCTGAAGGGGCGCAGAGGCCGGAGAGGGAGCCCTGTCTCCCCTTCTCTCCCTGCCTCGCCCGCCCGCTGGGCGCGGAAGCGCAGCCGCCTTGACGTCAGGTGCTGGCGGCACGCGGCATCTTCCGTGCGGGGTCCTGGCTGGTGTCTGCGCTCGGGCGCCGGCGGGGAAGGAGGTGCGGGTCCCGCCCAGTGGAGAGGGCACAGCGGACTGGCCGCCGTGATGGGTGGCCGCCGCCGCCGTCACTAAGGCTGGAGGTGGGCGCGGCGAGCGGCTCCGCAGCGGGCTACAAGGGGGCCTCCGAGTCCCCCCCCACTTCTTCTCTTCCAATCCGAGCCCTGCGGCGGCCGGGGGAGCTGAGCCAGGCTCCGTTCCGGTGGGGCGACTGTAGCGACCGGAGGTGGCCAAGGAGAGAGCAGGCGAGCCTCTGGGTGCAGTGGGATGGAAGCGTCGCCGGCGGCCCGCAAGGACAGGAAGGCGCGCGGGCGGAGCTCCCGTCCCACTGCACCCGGAGGCTCGTCTGGCCCCGCGGCGCGCCGAGAGCGAAGAGCCGCCTGCTCTCCCCTTGGCCGCCTCCGGACAGTCGCCCCGCCGGAACGGAGCCTAGCTCGGCTCCCCCGGCCGCTGCAGGGCTCAGGTTAGCGGGGGGGAGAGGATGCCGAACGGCGGGGTGGGGGGATTGATGGGGCGGGAGAGAGAGCCATCGAGGCCTCCTTGGGAGGAAAGCGGGGAAGCCCCGTGGCCCCTCGAAGGGATCCACCGCGGATCACGCGCCTCTTCTCGCTGGGGCCCTCTGAGCAGTCGCTGCCTCCGGGTCGCAGGGATTCCGGCATGGGCACCCGCCGGAGGTGGGGAGAGAGGCCAGGAACGGACAGATGTGGCGGTAGGCGCAGGAGGGGGACTCCCCGCCTCGCCCCTGCGCGACCGCCCGGCTTTGCCTGGCCTCAACGCCCGAACGTGGCGAGGGAGAAGGGAAGAGGCTCGGGAGCTGGAGCGCCCGAGTGCCAGACAGGCAGCTCCGCCCGCGCGCCTCGCCCAGACATGCCGCCAGCAGCAGCAGCAGCTCCCAAGGCACGCTGGTCCCTCCTCTGTCGAAGGGAGCGGCAGAGAGCCCCGCGGGCTGTGCGCGAGGTGTGGGCGGGCGGCTGCGGGTGGCCCCGGCCTTGGAGAGCGAGAGCACGTAAGAGCATAAGAGTTTGGGGGCGGGATCCAATCGCGTGGAAGGGGCGGGGTGAGTTCAGCTGCGGAAGAGCCACAGTCAAGGGGCCAAAGAGCCGCATCTGGCTCGCGAGCCGCCATTTCCGACCCTTGGTCTAGTTTACTGGTGTCCTACCAGAAAACCAGACCATTCAGCCTGAAAGTTCATCACTGCTTGATTGACATCAGTCATGAAAGCCTACACCAGTATATCTTTCTCTTGAGGTTTTAGCTGCAGCGATTTCATTTGGAGAGTCATTCAAACGCGAGAAATCCCCCTGTAATTTCAATGCATGTTACCCCAAACTTCTATTTCAAACAAGTGAAACCTAACTGCTAAACTGGTCTCTTTTTTCACTTGTAGATTATTTGGAGAAAATGAAAAGGTAGCAAAAGTTATGAAAAGGGGGAGATCATGAAGATGATTTTACAGGAGTTTATTCATGAATACCAGTGTGGGTTTTTACCTAAAAAAAACAGCTGAGGGACAATATTAGAAACATATATTCTGAAACAGTCGACCAAGTCACTATAAAGTCACAGGATCAGTTCAAGGTGTTTTGCCAAAAAGGAAGGCTGTATGGGAATATCCAAGCTTCACACACAGGCTTCTTTCTTAGCAGTATCAGAGAGAGAACAGGCTTCTTTGAATGATCAGCTTAGGAAAGAAATCTGAATGTGAAGACAAGAAGTGCCTTTATTTTAAAGTACCTACAATTGCAGGATGGTGTTGGAGAAGACTCCTGAGAATAGCATGGATAGCCAAAAAGACAAACCAATGGCTCATTGAACAAATCAACTCCAATTATTCTACTTCAGACACATTATGTGAAGACCCAGCTCTCTGGAGAAGGCTCTGATGCTGGGAAAGATGGAAGGAAAGAGAAGAAGAGGATGACCAGCAGTGAGGTGGATGGACTTACAGTGGTTACAGCGATGATGGGTGCACCATGGAAGACTTGAAGGACCAGCTTGAGGACAGATCACCCTGGAGAACATCTATGTGATTGGTAAGAGTTAACACTGACTTGATGACATATAATCAATCTATCACAACTGTTAGAATAGAATTTGTCCTATTACAAATATACAAGACATATATTTAACATAAAGGAGAGAAAGAGAGATCCTTCCCCCACTCAGGCATTCAATAAGGTTAATATAATCTCTCCTTGCCCTACTGAAGAGTTTTTGAAGACATTCTTCCATTCTGTAAAAGAGAGAAAGGAAACTAACATGTTCCACTCTTCTCCTATCCTACTAAAATGTATTACAGTATGTGAAAGCTTTAATTGACCAAAGCTATGATGGGGGGCGGGGGGAGTGAAAGTTAATATTTATGGACCCTTATGGTGACTTCTTACTCTTTTTCTGTACTTTGCATAATGTTACTTTTCCCAAAAGAGAACAGTTTAATAGGTGTGTATGAATTTTGGGGTCCCATCATTCTGAATCCCAGAACTGTAACATTGGGTCTAAACATTAGATTAACAAATTATCCCAAACCTATCTGCATACATGAAGCTACTTTGCACTATCCTCACCCCTTCCGAAGTCAATAAATATATCTCCTAGCTACCAAAATATTGTTCACTCCTGTTCTTTGTTTACTCTGGGTTTAGGCTTGCAAATATAAAGTGCCTAGAATGAGAGATAGTTTTGAAAAAAAAATCTATTAACCGCACAATCTGGACACTATGAAGTAAAGAAACCTTCAAGGTGATTTGGAGTCATGGTGATTATATCTTGGCAGTATTACAGGAGGAGTTTGCCATTGCTTTTGTCCAGGGTGTCATTCAGCTTCCCTGTAACTACAGCCCTGGAATTCTCTGGCAATCCTCATCCAAGAGCTAATCAGCCCTGAACTTGCTTAGCTTCCCAAACCAAGCAAGATCAACTAGGTAGGAGCATAAAGGTGATTTTTGCTGATCTCAGAAGTTAAGCAAGGTTAATCCCAGTTACTTTTTGTGGATACATCATCCCCATCTACCAAATTGCTTCCTTCATTGTGCAGAATAGAGGAGAAATCCCCTGGTGTCCTACATTCCATCTCTATTCTGCTGTTATTATGTACATAAAAGGATTAAAACTGGAATGAGAGCCACTTCCATTGGGACAGTCCATGCCAGTTACTCACAGTATTATTTCCAGTGGTTTTGGAAAATCCTATGCCTTTTGGTGTATAAATAGAGATATACAGAGGGCATGTTACGGACCCTGTCCATGAGAGATTGCCGATTGGCAGGGTCCAGGAGGAGGGCCTTCTCTGCCGTGGCACCCGCCCTTTGGAATAAGTTACCCCCAGAGGTAAGACAGGCCCCCACTCTCCCGGCCTTCCGGAAGGGGGTTAAGACATGGTTGTGCCACCTTGCTTGGGGTGGGAGGGGGGAAAGCCATTCATGGAGGTGGTTGGCACCGTGATGGTGCCAAGGATAAGATCTTTATTCGCCATCTTGAATTTTGTATTTTGTATTTTGTATTTTGTATTTTGTATTTTGTATTTTGTATTTTGTATTTTGTATTTTGTATTTTGTATTTTGTATTTTGTATTTTGTATTTTGTATTTATATTTATATTATTTATATTTATATTTATTATTTATTATTTATTATTTATATTTATATTGTATTGTTTTTAGCGATATGTCATTTTTATCATCTGTAAGCCGCCCAGAGTCATCGTATGCGAGATGGGCAGTAGAGAAATATGACAATAAATAAATAAAATAAATATTGATTGATTGTTTGTTTATGTGCCATCAGGTTGGTTTCGACTCCTAGAAACCCCACAGATAAATTTTCTCCATGACAATGTATCCCCAAACTGGTCTTTCAGGTCTCCCAAAGGTGACCCCATCGCCACTGTAACTGAGTCTATCCACCTTGCTGCTGGTTGTCCTCTTCTCTTTCCTTCCACTTTCCCAGCATTAGAGCCTTCTCCAGAGAGCTGGGTCCGAAGTAGGATAATCTATCAAACCACATGGATAGATATAGATAATGTAAATTCTTGCGTCTTGTTCATGCCTCCTTGCTTTTACTTGCCTTTTATTCCATTTTTAAGAGTTTGTGATAACCCTCAGTGTCAGAATTCCCAATCAAGAAATCCCCCAGGCAATTACTCTAAAGGATTCATTTATTCAGGATTAGTACACTTCAGGCCAGGAGAAACCTTGAATAAAGATTTTCGTGTCCAAGCAGCATTATCAAAACCATCCCTCTGACATCCCCCAAAGTCCATCCATAACAATTCAGTTCCCACTCCAAGAATCTCCCCTCCCTACAGAATGTCTGTTGGAAGAGCAGGTGCTTATCAGTTTTTGCCAAGCAATGCAAAAATGCTAAGAGTGAAGCAAAGTAGTGCAAACCAGCAAACTACATGTGTCAGAAGCATGGCAGACGAGCATGCGAGGCTGAATGAGTTAATGTTTTGATATCTCTTGATCTTTAATAAATAAACATCGAGTTCTAGTTTTGCTAGCTGAAATGAGTGGCACGTGTGCTTGCTCTGATCTGAATAAAGGGACTGACTGGGAGTGTGATGGGTGCAAACTAAACTGGAAATTGCCCACAGAAATTTTCCAACAGTTTTTAGGTGGGAACCACTTGGGGATTCCATTGATGTGAGCTAGACTGGGAATTTGAAAGCAACATCTTCCTGGAAGAAGGAAGTGGCCCACTTTTTGTGTACTATTGCCAAGGTAACAACATGGATGTCTCCACAAAGTGATCTGGAGTTGAGCTTGACTTAGAGACATTAACTGTAAGCACAATATGCAACTTTTATGAACATTGTTATCAACATGGACCATGTTTGAATATTGTAATCCTAGCTGACACCTCAACAATTTGAGTGGAACAAATCAATCAGCTTTATTGCCTTAAATGACTGTCTTTGCCTCTCCCCTCACCATTCCTATCATCTTAGAGTTCAAAGACAATGCAAGAGGTCATGATAAGTTGGTAGCTATTATTTCTAGTCATGTATTGGCTGAAAGTCATTTCAGGCATTCTGGAGAAAAGTTCTGGAGATTTCTATAATTCTAATAGTTCAGAGCTTTGGGACAGAAATATACAAGTGAGGAGATGGGGGAAAATGATGGAATGGGCTGAGTGGTATGACTGTATTAGAAACCTGCTAGTGAATCAACTAATCTTACCAGACAAAAATATGAGCTATTGATTTATTGTGAAACGCTTGAGGAAATTAGTTATTTTGCTGAGGCATTGATTCCTCAGCTTGCTCAGAGGATCCCTACTGTCAGCACAGGGTGAAAAATCACATTCAATAGAAGAGAATATGTGTAGCTCAGGGTTGAACTGTACCCTAAAGAATACCCTAATCAAGGAACTACCAAGGAGAAAACCACACCCCCACCAACACTGGCAGGGAAAGCTACTGTATATAAACAGGGAGCAAACCCCACATTCACTTGCACTGATGACGTTACCTAGTAGGGTAATGAAATGTCTGCAAGCAAACAACCAAGCTCAGAGAGCACCAAGGACTCCACAAAAATGACTTTGTCTGTTTCACACAACATACTTAACCAGATCTGGTAAAGACCTAGTGATTGCATTCACAGCAGGCTAAACTGGGTTAGTGTAAAGTTTGTTTTCCTCTCCCTCCGTCTCCCCCTCTTAGTATGTTTTATGGGTCCAGCCTGTTTGCTTAGTTTATGCTTCCATGTATTATGCCAACCCAGAAATTTAGTTCAATAAAACCTAGTTTGATATGTTGTGTGAAGGAGCATTTGGGCACTGCATTGGCAAGCTGTGCAGTGGTGTCAATTAAAGGAAACACCACTATTTTGCATCACCAATATTCTCACCCTGGAAGCTTCTGATGTAGCCTCCATTGACGGTTTACATTTGTAGTCTATGCTCATGAGAAAAGAAAGGGAGGTTATAATTTTAATTATTTAATCCTAATGGATCAATATTTTATATTTGTACAGGTTTTGTTTGCCAATATCCAGTTGGATAGGACAGGAGCAAACTCAGTCCAACCCTTGCAAACTTTTCTTTTTAACATGTGCACAGGCACAGACACACAGAGATGACTTCTCAATATGACACTAACTCATGGCTCACTTACCCATACTTTCAATGGCATCTGTGGTATGGAGTAGGGAAGGGGGTCAGGTTGAGGAAGGCAGCATCATGGTGTTACAATGCAAGCCATACCTGCTTCCTATATGTGTCATGACATCACACGCATGCCCCAAAGTGGTGGAGCTTGTGGCATTCTCACAGAAACAGTGAGAGCTGTGGACACCTCTGCGTAGTTAATTCTTTAAATTACCCCACAAATTCAATTTTCTGGGATTGCACACTGTGCCGAACTATGTATTAGCCACATTGAATAGGTTTGTATGATGAATTAAGCTAAAGTCTAGATGGCTACTTTCGTAGAATCACAGGATTGGAAGGGGTCTTGGAGATCATTTAATCCAACACCTTGCCCAATGCAGTTGTGTGTCCAAAGACACCTTACTTGTTTTGTGGTTAATTTCCAACATTGATGATTACTTCAAATTAAAATAGAGATTCTCAACAGCTTCCAGTCACTAGTTTTCATTGAGGAAACTCCATCTATGGTGCCATAATCTACTATTACAAAAAATACCCAAATCATCGTACGGCAGACTATGCCTTTTGATTGAAGATCATTATCAGTGCACCAATCCATGTATAATTGCACTTGAAGATAAGTGAAGATAAGGACACATAGTAACCTTGACTGTCTTTGGGCAACATGCTAAACCATAGATTTATTGGATTTATTAATCATGGTTTATTAAGTCAACCACAATTAGCAGATTCTCACATGAAAACCCTAAAGGTTCACCAGCCACACAGGCTGGGTACCTGCAGCATGTTGTCACATACACACACACACACAGAGACACACACAAAGCACACCATATTGTGACTTAGCATGCTGTGGGAACCCAGCAACAGCCTACACACACACAAACACACATGCACACACATGCATGCATGCCAGCGTTGCAGAAAATTTCCAATTTCTAAAATGTAGAGGCCAAAATGACTTTTGCGTAAATGAGATTTAAAACAACTTCCAGTGTCGGTAGAAAGGCAATATTAATCCATCTGAAGGAAAATGATTGTTTTTAGCAGTCAAGAACATTAGATGTCTGCTTGTTTGTTTCTCACAAATTTTTCCCAGCATGGGGGAAAAAAGATAATTATCTGCAGTTGAACAAAATCTCCAGAATGTAAGCTAATTTTCTACATACTACTTCAAGAGGGGAAAAATGGCTTCCACTTATATCTTCCACTTATATCTATAGAGCATTCTGTTCTTGAAAGTTTGTATTTTTCATTTAGAATAGGACACTGTCTGCATGGGTCCAGCATAACTTCCCTAAAGGTCATATAAATTTAAATTTAAATAATAATAATAATAATAATAATAATAATAATAATAATGTTGTTTGCTGGGCATTTTGGAGGCTGCTGTGCTGCATTGTCCTCATCCATGTTAGCTTTGGCTTAAAAGAGGTACAGGGAGAAATACTACAAAATTAAATATATCTAGTTGAAACTTTGCAGAGGTGATGGATTATATACCATCAAGTCAGTGTTGACTCTTAACCACAAAGATAGACTTCTCCAGGATTATCTGTCTCCAACCTGGTCCTTCAGATCTTCCAACATAGCACCCACTTCAGCTGTAACTAAATCCATCCACCTTGCAGCTAGTCATCCTCTTCTTCTCTTTCCTTCCATCTTTCCCAGCATTAGGGCCTTCTCCAGAGAGCTAGATGATCATGTAATGTGTCCAAATCATATAATTCGAGCCTAGTCATTTCTGCCTCAAGTGTGAAGTCTGGATTAATTTGTTCAATAATCTATTTGTTGATTTTGTATTCTCAAGACTCTTCTCCAAAATCAAAGTTTGAAAGTGTCAATGTTATTTCTATCCTGCTTCTCCAGCATCCAACCTTTGCCAGGGCCACAACTAGGGTGGGGGGCAAGCAGGGCATGTGCCCCGGCTGCCACACTGGGGGGGCGCCAAAATGCCTCTTTCGAGGGCCAGCCCTGAGGGAGACCCACGCTCCTGTTGCCGCTGCCGCTGCCTGGAAAAAAACACCTGGCGCATTGCACAGCTGGGCTTGTCCACTCCCCGGGGCTGGCCACAGGCTCCAGGGTGGCTGCAGGGCCATGCCCCCCCACGGCACCACTCTGGACCGCGGTGGTGGGCAGCTCGCTCTGCCTGGCCCAGATGGGCAGACGGAAGCGTAACAGGTCCTTCTCCCGTTGCCAGGGGCGCGAGAGAGATTGCAGCCAGGAGTCGGGTGCTTGTCCTGTGGGAGCCCCGCGTTGCTTCGTGGAGGGGGGTCTGTGTTGGGGGTGTGGGGGGGACTCGACCCTGTGGGGGGGCGCAGAATCTGTGTTTGTCTCGGGTGACACTGACCCTATTTGCGGGCCTGACCTTTGCTTCCATAGAGTGTCACAGGGAAAACCATGGCTTGCACAGTTCTGATCTTTGCAGGTATAGACACATCACAGCCTTTGAATATCTTTTCCAATGCCTTGGTGGCTGCTCTACCAAGTGCTAGTATGTAGTGCATTTCTCCACTGCTGGTTCCTTTACTGCTGCTAGCCTATCTTAAAAGGATGAAACTATCCAGCACTTGAATATCTTCACCATCATTTCTAAGGCTGGTTGTTGTACCTGTTGTCCTTAGTTTAGACTACTTTATATATATTTTTTCACTGTACTCCTTAACTTTTATTATTAGCGTTTATAAATAATTTTCATTTAATGTTCTCTAAAAAGTCTACCACCCCTCCTATTTTATCCCACCCTGCCACACAGCTCCAGGCATTTTGATGCTTCCTTGCAGTGATGTCCACATTGGGGGGGGGGGGGTGGAGAGTCAAAAAAGTGAGTTAGTGTAAGCAGTGTTATGGTGCAAGCTGTCTCTTTTGTACATGCAATGACAACATCCATGTATGAAAGAGGAGGGGCTTGCATCTCAATGTTGCTTCCGCCATCTTGCTTTTTTAATTTCTGCTGCCATGCTTGCCCATATAGCTCAGGGATATCTGTCTTCAAATCCAATCTTGAATATCAAAGTGTCTAGAATTGAGCTGATTTGTGGTTCAATCAAATCCTGCCCTCTTTGAATCTCAGTTCTCCATTTCGAATCAGAGCTGATTTGCACAGGCCTACTGAAGAAAAATTACACCATTGGGCTGAATGTAAAGTTGGACCCAAACTCATGTGTACTTGGAGAAGACCTAATGAAATTAATGGGAATTAAGTGTATCATGACTTTGGTTGGTTTACTCTGAGCATGATTAAATGAGTGAAACTTTCACCAGCCTGATGTCCTCATACAAAAAGAAGAAATCTAGTGGTTCAGATTAAAAGATCAATTCATTCTGTTCCAACAGTAGGCATATAGATGTCATTAGTGTGGACACTGGGGAAGATGGAAGGACTAGATCAGGGAGATTCTCAACAGATGGAGGATGGGGGGGGGGGGGAAGCAGCAGGAGGAAATGTGCAAAGTGGCCAGGATTTTATACATTGTTTGTTTAGGAAGGGCTGTAAAAGCAAAGCACCTTTTGAAAAGATACCCATATTACAGTGAGCATATGGGCATTTTCGGTGAGGAGGGAACAAACTTTGTGTATAACCCAAAATATGAAAGGCAGGTAAGTCCTAAATGTACTACTGAATTGATGGCTGGTATTTTTTATTTCAAATCAGCTACAGCTGAAACCTGGCATGCAATTTGGGAAGTAAATGGGATGGATTTACTTTGATCTCTACATCCCTAAACTGGAAGAGACACCATCCCTGCTTGATCTGTTCTATAAAACCATGGTTTGCATACACCCCAAAAGTTAGAGAGAGAAAAGGAAAAGCAGTGCACACTCTTTCTCTCTCTTGCATTTGATCTAGTCAAAAGAGAAAGAGAAAGAGGGGAAAAATCACAGGTATCCTTTGATTTAGCACAAAGAAGAGAGTTCAGATCTTACACGCTTTGAGTTGTCTGTGAGCAAAACAAGCCTTTTGCCTGAAGTCAACTCTCCCAATTTACACGAACTTGGGAGATGATATTCTGACTTGCCATTCATGTTTTCCAGGAACTGGTACTGAGAGGTAGATCAGCTGTCCCATATTTTGGACTACAAATGCCATCAGCCCCAGCCAACATAGTATCTGAATTGTTGTCTTGGGTGTCCTTGCTGACCTACTGTGAAAAAGTTAAATGCTCCCTTGGAAAAAGACAGAAATAGTGCCCTTACACCAGCCTATGCTTTGACTGTATTTGGAATATTGTGGAGAAATTCCCTATGAGGAAATGTTATAGCCTTTGAGGCTCTTTAGGAAAAATTGTATGGGTACAGGGATACATGAATGATAAAATTAAAACTATGCATGGTGTGGAGAAAATGGATTGAGAGAAGTATTTTCCCCTAGATTATAATACAAAAGCCTAGAAATCTTCCTGCCCTTACTCTGGTCTTGCTTTTGTCCTTGCTCTGATGGCTTTGAGGCTATTTCATCAATACTACCGAAGCTTCATTTCTGAATGGAAGGATTCTTGAAAAAGCGAGACAAAGTACATCTTGTTAATTAGATGGCAGTGCCAAGGCCCAGTAGAAAGGAGGGCACAGCAAAGGTTCTATTAGGTTATTTGCCAAGCAACAGAGTAAACATTCCGATGAGTGGCAGTTGGCTGCAGCCTATATAAGGCTACCTTGGCTACCTCTGTTCTCTTTGCTGGAAACAGCATCTAGCTCAGGTGTGATCCCTGTGTAGGAAGTTCACTCTTGATCCTTAGACCCTTGGACTGGCTGCCAGCCTTGACCCGGCTCTTGAACCTTGGACCAACTTTAGATGACTCTTCTGCACGCTCCTCTTTGAAAACTCACTTTGCAGGCAAGTCTTTGCTTTGTTTGACTTTCCTGAGTATGTTGCTAACTCTGTTATCTGAAAACAAAACTGATAATCTTCCAAGAAACCATGTGTGTGTGCCTGTGAGGCTGAAACCTGAAGTAGGACAGGCAGTAAGGGGGAAAAGGTGAATCAGCTTGTAATATTTCAACTTCCTAAGAAAGATTTAGCTTAGAACTTTCAACATTACATTTGTTTCTGATGAATTTATTTTTTAGGTCAAGGTACACTTACCATGAGTCCACCCACGCTTACTCAGGTTCAGTGGCCACTGTGAAATAAGATATCTCTTTTTGTGCCTCCATCAAGTCATTGAAAATTTATTTTGTGTTTCAAATAATGGAGCATCAGATGGAATCTAGTAGCAACTGTTGTTCAAAAGGCTATTAGCCAGAAATGGTGTGGTGACTCATAAACCACACTCTGTGAAATTGTGACAACCTAATTTCCACTATGAATTTAAATGAAAATTAGATTATGAGGTGGGCATTTAGGGAAGCTGAAGTGACTTTTTAATTGTAATGAAAGTTCATTCCAGGAACTTTTATGGTAGAACAGCATGCACAGGATACAAATACTTAAATGTAACATCTCTCTTCAGGTAATAGCTATAAACGCCATCCATCCATCCAACGTTGCCATGGGAAGCCCCCTGAGCCCAGTCATAGCAAACTTTTACATGGAACACTTTGAAAAACAGGCTTTGGAATCGGCACCCATTACACCAACAGTCTGGTTCCGGTTTGTGGATGACACCTTCGCAATTTGGAGTCATACTAAAGAAGAACTGGAGAAATTTCTGGACCACCTAAACGGCATCCACCCCAATATACAATTTACTATGGAAAAAGAAACTGATGGCAAACTTCCATTTTTAGATACGCTGGTCATACGCAATCCGGACCTCAAACTAGGACACAAAGTATACAGAAAACCCACCCATACGGACCGATATCTACACAAAAAGTCCAATCACCACCCACGACAAAAGAGAGGCATGATCAAAACCTTGGTGGATCGTGCTAATCGAAACTGTGAAACCCAATTTCTCAACAATAAACTTAACCATCTGAATTGGGTCCTACAGGCAAATGGCTATTCCAAGAATGAAATAAAAAGAGCCATCAAACCTAGAAAACAACATCCAACTGAAGAAAAACAGCCCCCCACAAACAAGGTATTCCTGCCCTACATCAAAGGAGTCACTGACCGCAAGGGAAAACTGATGGAAAAACACAACTTTCAAACAGTCTTCAGACCCACCAGAAAAATACAACAAATGCTAAAATCAGCAAAAGACAAAAGGAACCCCCGCACCGCTGCAGGAGTATACCGCATACCATGCAGCTGTGGACAAGTATACATCGGAACCACAAAACGAAGCATTCACACCAGGATAAAAGAACCTGAAAGACACTGCAGACTACAGCAACCGGAAAAATCTTCAGTAGCTGAACATGCTCTCAAGCAAACGGGACACAAAATCCTATTTGAAAACACAGAAATACTGGACAACACCAAAAGCCACTACACCAGATTATACAGAGAAGCCATTGAAATTCACAAACACCAGCACAGTTACAATAAAAAAGAAGAAAGTTTAAAAATTAGCAAAACCTGGCTACCAGTCCTGAAAAACACAGCCTGCAAAAGGTCAACGAACTCAGTCCAACCACCAGGACATGGGAATACTTCTCACAATGAACATGCTAATCACGCTCATCAGCCACTCGTTAACATTTCAACACAACAAAAAACCCCACCTAATCTCCTATAATTTAGCTCTATAAATAGAACATTGCCACTCTACCTGGGCACAGAGATTTTGCTTCTATCTGTGCTCCTGCCCTCTGAAGATGCTGGCCACAGATGCTGGCGAAACGTTAGGAACCACAACTTCCAGAACACGGCCACACAGCCCGGAAGACCCACAACAGCCACTGAAAGAATCTCTTTGTAAATCTGCTCAGGTTCACAATAATCCTCCAT
Organism: Charina bottae; assembly: GCA_023362775.1. Taxonomy (NCBI): domain Eukaryota; kingdom Metazoa; phylum Chordata; class Lepidosauria; order Squamata; family Charinaidae; genus Charina; species Charina bottae. The sequence continues at coordinate 9,361,330 of JALMGJ010000027.1, read as the reverse complement.
GTTTCAGGCAGTAGATTATGGCGCCCCCTACATACTTGACTTGCACAGATAGGAATTAATGAGTTAATAAAAAACTTCTGAGTGAAATTGAAGCAAGAGAAAGTATGCTAACAAGCAGCTCTCAGAGAAAGTGAACAGAGGGCTAAAATCCCACACACAACAGCACCACACCCCCTAATCACCACAATAAACCCACTCCTAATCTCTTGTAAATGACCCCCAGAAGACACACACCCTCTCACCAGCTATAAACACCATCAGGAAAACACACCCTCCACTTGGGCACAGAGAGAATCTTCTAGTTGTGCTCCTGTCCTCTGAAGATGCCAGCCACAGTGACTGGCGAAACGTTAGGAACCACAACTTCCAGAACATGGCCACACAGCCCGGAAGACCCACAACAGCCATTGAACTCCGGCCGTGAAAGCCTTCGACAATACATTAAGGTTGCTTCAAGGTGAATATCCAGGCATGCAACATTATCTTCCCACTTTTTCACCACCCCCTTCTGTGTATACTCTTGGCAACAGCAATAATTGAATGCCTTATGGGCACCCCTTTCTATGATCTGCTCTCATTCTGTTGGCTTGGTGAGAATGTGATAAAGAATGAAGCCAAATCAGAGTGAGGGCAATATTTCCTAGCTTCATCCTAGTGGCCTTTGGAATGAAAAAGAAACAAGAAAAGAAAGATGATTGGCACCAGCAATACTGGGGAACGTGCTTGTTGCAGCCACAAGAACATTTGTAAGTGAACGAAACTTTTTATGATTCCTTCCAATCATTCCTGTCCATTCTGTGCATCCATGTGTGCAATAAAATAAGCACTGATGATGCAAAGTGTAAACATTTAAACTTAATATGTGGAATAGAGTATTTTGCATCGAATTAACAACAATGATCTGATCATATTTTTTTTAAAAAAAATCATATACATTTTTCTGCATCTCAGCCAGTTCCAACACTTGTATGGAAGAAAGGCAAGAGATAAAGGGTTGTTGTTTTTTTCATGTAACACATCTTTGGCTATGAATGGACTTACTATGCCCTCTGGTGGTCCATCCTGATGTGCTCCATTTGAAGCAGGAGGAAAAGGAGTTTTGATGGCATGCATAGATAATGGTCAGTGCTTGATGATGAGCTTACCACCCTGGCTCAATTTGGAATATTTATGCAATACACCCCGTTCTGCAGCTGCTGTCAAGGTCTGGGTTCTGGTGTGTGTGCGCTACACCAAATGTCCTGGATCTTTCCCTCTTTCCTGGAACACGAACTCTATTGCTCTTTCCCCTTTCAAATCTCTGGTTTGGATTGCCAAGGAAAGAGGTTGGTTGGGCAGCTTTGCCATAAGTACAAGATTAATTAGCAGCAGAAAATTGTGCCAGCTAGAAGAAACGGGATTCATCAGTTCAGTGCCAAGGCAGATCCAAAGGGGGTATTAGGTACTGTAATCAAAAAGTTATTAAGGCATTAAAAAGGATAGAAAAATGGGGAAGATCACCGCACAGCAAGGGTGAAAGGAAATGAAAATCAGAACTCCACTAATTGGAAGTGCAGTTGGGGGAGGAAGTGGTCATAGAAAAGGTATTCTACATAGATGTCTGCAGCAATCAGTTTTCATCAAAATGAGGAAATGTGCATTGTGATGTCATTGTGATGTCATAATGCAAGCTCCCACCAGATACAATTGAGTGTCATGAATCAAGAGGTAGAGTTTGCATTACAGCATTGCAACGTCACAATGTTGCGATGCCTGCTTCATTTGCCTTCCCTTGCCTGCCTCCATGGATACCTATGCCACTGTACTCTGCACAATACACCAAAAGATTCTGAAATGTGGGTCATTTATTTACCTATGAGCCATCCCAATCAGGGGCATACACATAAATCTTGGGGTTCAAGGGAAATCTTTCAGGGGGCCCATTGTGACCATTTCATTTAAGGCACTGGGCAAGGAAAGGACCAAGGGGGCCACTTCATCTACCTTCACTCTTGGTATACTTCTAATTGATATCCTTCTGATCTTGCAACTGCCACATTGTAAGCACTAAAAATTTGTCTGAATATCTTGGTGAGTATGATTATGTGCCATCAAGTTGGTGTCAACCGTTAGTGTCCACATAGCTAAACAACAGTAAATTTAACATCTATCTATATACTACTAAAATTCTCATGTCTGTTTGATACTTTGTAACCTTTAAATGGGCAAAATGGTGCATCACAGGGCAACAATTTTTGAACCAAGGTACTACAAATAAGCTAACTTACAGAATGTGTCCAAAATCTGGGGCTCATGACTCCCGTGGAATTGAAATTTGGCAAATTTCATAAAACATTTTATGACATAAAATTATCATAAAACCTTTTATGACATAATACAAAATGTCATAAAACATTTCCTATGGTCAACTCCTGATGTTTGTGCTTTACAGTTCAACATTGGCTACCTTCAGGGCAGATACATCTCTCCCTGAATTTTTCCAGAACATTAGAAGCTCTTGCCATTGTTGAAAAGTCCCATCTTAAAAAATTGTTGATGAAAGCAAACCATGTAACAGTTTAGACAACTAATCTGGTCATTTTGTGCCGAATCTCAGTGAAAGAAAAATTGTATATGAATTCTTCTCTGGCCCTCTTCTGGTTATATAATTGACTACAGGTCAGAAATGTAAAAACATATTCTCTTTTTTAGACAATACATTTAATTGTGAAAATGAGTACATAGTAGAGGCAGAGGAAAAGGTGATTTCAGGCTGCAGTGTGGACAATTCCCTAGTATGCATAGTGGTCTGAACTGGTAAAAACAAAAGGAAATTTAAAATGTGGCAGGTAGATTACTAACTATGAGAAGATTCTGGGAGGGCACAATGTCCATATTGAAAATATCTCCACTGGCTGCCATTTGCTTTTGGGACACAATTTAGGGAGCTTCAAAACCCTGATGGCTTACGGACTTCCTATCTGAATGTCCACCTCCCTTGTTATAAACCTGCTTGAATATGTTATGAACCTGCTTCTCTTCGATTGGTACCTGCTTGAATAGCCAGGTTGGCTAGGCATCCAAAGCTAGCCACAGTGATGCCAAAATGATGAAATGTCCATTATATATCATGGCACAAACTCCAGCCTTTTGCCTTTGAATCATGATGTCACACTGTTAGGGTTTTTCTTAATATGGTACAGAACACAGAGACAAAGACTGCATTTGTTTTTCCCACAAAACTGTTTTATTGTACAAACGTCAACTCCTATTCCTTACTTCTAAACTTAATGTTAATTCTATGCTTGTTTCTATTTTCCTACCTATTTTATTCTACTATCTTCCTATTACTATAAGTTTACAACTATTTCTATTCTTATTTAATCTATAAATTTCTATAGAAGAGAATATGTGTAGTTCAGGGTTGAACTGTGGAGTCCTTGGTGCTCTCTGATCTTGGTTGTTTGCTTGCAGATGTTTCATGACCTGACTAGGTAACATCATCAGTGCCTGGTGAGTGTGGGGTTTGCTCCCTGTTTATAAACAGTAGCTTGTCCTGACATAATCAAGGGACTACCAAGGAGAAAACCACACCCCCACCAACACTGGCAGGGCAACTACTGTATATAAACGGAGCAAACCCCACACTCACTTGCATGGATGATGTTACCTAGTAGGGCAAGCAAACAACCAAGCTCAGAGGGCACCAAGGACTCCATAAATTTATGTCTCTATGTTCTATCTCTATGTTCCTATTCCTATATTTCTAGCACTATGTTTTCTTATCTTAACTATTTCTTAGCTCTTTAAATTTAAATTTTAAATAAAGTTTGGTCTAGTGGTTAAGGTGCTGGGCTAGAAACCAGGAGACTGAGAGCTCTAGTCCCGCCTTAGGCATGAAAACCGGCTGGGTGACCTTGGGCCAGTCCCTCTCTCTCAGCCCAGCTCACCTCACAGGGTTGTTGTTGTGGGGAAAATAGGAGGAGGAAGGAGTATTAGGTATGTTCGCCACCTTGAGTTATTTATAAAAATAATAAAGGGGATAAAAATTAAATAAATAAAATAAATACATCTTTCCTTTTCCCCCAGGTCTTCAGCTCTGATAGACAGTCTCAGTCCATTTGCATGCGAAAACTCCTCTATAGATTTGCCAATGTGCCTTTCTCTCCCCACTCCACCTCCTCAGCACTCACAGTCCTCTGTTTCTGGAGCTGTTTTGTGGAGCTCTGCACCTGGGCTGCTGCACGCAGAGGGCATGGCATGGCATGGCATGGCATGGCAGATTGGGGCCTGGCTCTTTTCCTCCCCCATCTCTCAGCTCTGCCTCTCAGCTGGTCTTGCAGCTCCAAGAATTGCAGTTTTCTCTTGCTGTCTGAAGACTGCTGCTGGGGTGCTGGCCTTTTCCCCTCCTCTCTGCTGTCTTCCTGGCTTGACCCCTTTCTTGACACACCCACTCACATGCTTACTTTTGGTTCCCTTTTATAAAAAAACCCTCTCCAATGAAGGAGAGGGTGGCGCTGTTTTAACCCTCCTTCCCAGCCAGCACCAAAACACTGGATCCCAGGAGGAAAAAAACACCTACTCAATCTGATGGTGTGTTCACTCTTACACACACACACACACACACACACACACACACACACACACACAGAGTATGGGGAAGAACTGGGTTGCAGTGACGTGATACACATTTTACCATCTGTTCCTCCCCACCCACCCCAGTCAATACATGCTTCTGGCAAGTCCAAAACCATTTAAGGGTTTGAAGGTTAAGTCCAAATGGTTAAATATGAGGAGAAGCTCTCTGAAGATGTTGCTGATGTTGCAGAACTGCTTACGGGGCCCAAGGGAAACCCTTCTCCTGTTTAGCTTGTACACTCTTGGGAGTTCCAGCTTTCTCTGCCTTCAGAAATCAGTTAAGATACATCTCTTTAGCTGAGCCATTAAATATTAATGTTCTTACAATTTGCATTTTAATTGCTTTTTTATATCTTTCGCATTTTAGTTTTGTTCCTTTGATGATGTAAGTCACATTAAGTGCTCAGTTCCAACAGAAAGACAGAAGGTACCAGACATAAGTAATGTCATTCTCATTTATGGTGTACTTTTAAATGCCCTGGGAATGTCTTTCCAAACAGAGCTTGGATGAGCAGTCTGACTTAAGTAGAACCTAGAGACGTTTATGTTGTTACTTTGCCTGACAGTCCTATTTAAAAATACATATTTAAAAATACATAAATTTTTATGTACAGACTGCTGCACCTAAGCTGGAGTTTAACACTGTTTGATATACAAGAATTGACAATCCTAACTACAGGTAGTCCTCCCTTAACCACCTTTTGTTTAGTGATGGTTCGGACTAATGACGATGCTGAAAAAACCGTCTTATGACCAGTCCTCACACTTATGACTGCCACAGTGTCCATGCAGTCACGTGATCATGATTTGGGTGCTTGGCAACCGGTTTGCATTTTTTTTATTTATTTATTTTCTATCCCACCTTTATTATTTGTATAAATAACTCAAGGCGGCAAACATACCAAATACTCCTTCCTCCTCCTATTTTCCCCACAACCACGACCCTGTGAGGTGAGTTGGGCTGAGAGTGACTGGCCCAAGGTCACCCAGCCAGCTTTCATGTCTAAGGTGGGACTAGAACTCCCAGTCTCTTGGTTTCTAGCCCGTTGCCTTAACCACTGACTGTCACAGCATCCTGTGGTCACGGGACAGCCATTTTCAACCTTCCCGGCTGGCTTCTGGCAAGCCAAATCAATGGGGAACTGCATGATTCACTTAACGGCCACATGGTTCACTTAACAGCCACCACAAAAAAAATGGTTGCAAAATTGGGTCAGATTCACTTAATTACCCCTTCGCTTAGCAACCGAAATTCCAGTTCCAATTCTGGTCGTTAAGCGAGGGCTACCTGTATCAGTCTGCCTGATGAATTTGACTGCGCCAGGTGGCTTAGATAGATTTGATCCATGAATAGATAGATAGATAGATAGATAGATAGATAGATAGATAGATAGATAGATAGATAGATCGATCTGATGGAAATTAGAGATATAATCTCTTCCATGTTTCTGATGCTATCTCTTTCTCTTTTTCTAAAAGTATAATTGTCACTGCTAAGGGGATTTCCTGCCCTTGAAACATTGCTGGATTATTTTCCCCTTTCCTTGGCAAAATTCAGCTCACAAAGGTTTCAGAAGGCCATTGGTGACCAACTCTTATGCCCATGTGTAAATCCAGCCATTGCTGGAAGCTACTGCTGAGAGAGAAAAGCACAACACCAACTCAAAAGAAGAAAGCAACTTTATTACTATTGCATAAACAGTGGTTAAAATTAAACTTTTGTGTTTTTTTCATTTTATACAGATAAGATTTTTACAGTGCTGTTTGGTTAAATAGGATATATGGCAGTATCTTCCCTTTATATATTCTGTACAGTGCAATAATATAGAATGTTTTCTTATATATTAAAATATTTTTTTCATTAAAAAAAGGAGCATGCAAGGGACAATAGCAATTTTAAAATGTATTCCTTTATGAATTTATTTCTTTGCACTGGGGTTTGTCACAAAGTCTATCTTTGAAGCAACTTTTTATTTGAAAGAATGTCAAGATGGAAAGAAATGAACATTGTCACAAATCAAAGAATTAAAATGGATAAAAGCCCTTTTTTGCCTTTTCTTGGGGGGGAAGAGGACTAGGATTGTGCATCCTGTCAAAGAATTCAATCTCTGAACTTTTATCCTCAAGTTGAAGAACCTGAAAGGAGTTGCGTGTAAGTTGTGTGCAGGTTTCGTTCAGAGATAAAACTTACTGCCTGACAGCAGAGGCAGCATCCCATTTCTCCACCCCATACATTCAACAGAACAAGAACATATGAAAATAGGGCTGAGGCTTTCCTGCAGAGACATATGCAAAATTCTTATGATTCTTGGTCGTAGGGGGGGATGACTAGCAGACCTGCAGCATGGGTGGCCCTTAGCCACAAAGACATGGAACCCATGGAGTTGCAGGAAAATCAAGCTAAGTAGGGTTGACCCTGGTTATGTTTGGATGGAGGATGGCCTGGGAATTCCAGAATTGTTAAACTGAGAAGTAAAAAAAGAAAAGAAAAGGAACAATGGCAAGTCTCATGTCTGAATGTAATTATCAGGGGTCAAGCCCAACTCAGCTTTCTCTTTTTCTGCCACTACTAATCAACCTACAGGAATTGGTTGTGGTTTCCCACTGTAACCTGGTCTCCGCCATCCAAAAAACAAAACAACCACACACCAAGAATCATATCATTACTGTAAGACAAATCATAACAAACTGACCAGATGTTGCTGATCATGACATTCCTCAGAATATATAATCTACAATTTCCATCATATAAAAACTCTACAATACTCTTTCAGTGCACTAAGGCACTAAGGGTACCCTGGGCCTGCCCAAGTTTCTGTATCTGGCAAAATAGCACTCTAAAATCCTAGATAAGAATGGAAAAACTATGTGCTACGACAAATTACTTTATTACTTTTTTTTTTCCTGGTGATACTAACCTTTGTGGATGGCCACCCTACAAGGCAGTTACTTATTTATTTAAATGGGAGGATGGATGGTAATGAGGCAAAGAAACATGGGGTCACCTTCACTTAAAACATGGTTCCATCAACCCAGGATTCTCTACTATGGGTGAAAATAGTTTCTCCTCCTAAAAGTGGGGAGCAGGTCAGTCTGTGATCCAACCAGAAATGCTCAGGACTGAATTCTGGGAACTTCTAGTTACAAGATATTTCCTGAGCTGGATCTCCTCTCCAGTTCTGCTTTGCTGGCTGGCACAATATTCTTAGGTGCAACCTTAATACAAAGGGTGGGGTGGGGACTGCCAATTCATCCGGGTGCTAAATTAAAGAGAGGATGAATGCAGATGACCCTTCCAAAGATTATATTTATGTTGCAATCTAAGATGTTTTGACATCAGATTACTTTAATGTTAAAACAAACATTAGCAATGTGATAAAAACCCTGTTGTTACTGTGCCTACTAAAAACCTGATTTGGAATACACACTTCCACCCAACCCTCCCCAAGAAACACTACTAATTTGCCAATACACTTGACAGGGGGGAAAAAATGATGTCCTATTTGTGTGCATGTGTGTTAAATCCACAAGAGTTCTAAAAGTGAAGACAATTAACTTGCTTTTCTGTACATCTCCTATTCACTGTAGTGACTCTATGTTTCTTTCGTAAGGCTTGGCAGTGATGTCTACAAGCAATGGACTCAGATATGAAAACCCCCAAGCCTTTGACAGATTACATGGATTCCCCTGCCCCTGAAACTTTGCTCGAGAGGCAGATATCCTGCACCTGAGCAGCGGAAATGTGTCAAGGCTTTGGAAGGGAGAAGCAGTGCAATGAAGAGGGTTGCTCAAGCGGGCAATTTTTCCATATCGGTTTAATTTCCAAGGCCACGGAGATGCTTGTGCTCCAAAGATATTGGGGATTTGGCATTAAACCCAGGGAGTTGTGCAGCTTGGAATGACCTTTAGCAAAGCAACGCACATCTAAAATGAATATGGCTTGCCTTCCCATGCCATGCCATATCGCTTTGTGCCATCATTTGGTCCTTATTGGTGAAGTTCACACAATCACTCCAAGTTAACAAAAGCCTGACATAACACGTTCTGCCGAAATGAATATATTACAGTGCACCTCCACACGATTACCCGGTTCACACGACATTCTGAGCTACATTTAGGCTAACCTATTTTGTTGTGCAAGTCCAGCCCCTCGATTGGTGAATCTAAAAGCCACCTTCACAAATAATGGGGAGGGAGGAAACGATAGTTTCCTCATGGGGGTGGTTAATCCCGTAATTTTATAATGCCCTTCTTTTATTAATACTATCTCCCACTTGGATTTTTATTTTATTTTATTTTATATTAATTGTATAAATTGTTAGTTTATATATTTTATATTTTATGCTTTTATCTAATTTTATTTATTGTAAACCGCCCAGAGTTCCCCGTTGGGGGAGATGGGCGGTTATATAAATAAAATAAATAAATAAATAAATAATAAATAAATAATTCAGCGTTAATCATTCCCCCGTCTAGAATTGGTTCAGTTGTGGTTCTGACCTTGTTTCTCACTCTAAACTTCTTCCTGGGGGGCTGGGGAGGTAAATTTAAATACTGCTAAGTAAAATGTCAAGAACTCATTTTGGGACACCTTCCTCCATCCCCTCTGGCTGTCACTTAGAATTAGACAATTGGAAGAGGTCTTGGTTGCTAAGGGTTCCAAATGCATTGGCCTTCCAGCACCTGGTCCAAAGGGTGCCACCTAATTGTAATTTTTAAATGTGACAGGAGAAAATTAGTAAATGCATGCAGAGTAATCATATAAATTGCATTTAATTGATTTGATTTATGTTCAGTTTAGTTGCACAGAAATCAATTTTGCAATTTGTCCCAGCCTCATCTGCTTTCCGGAATGCAGATAACAGGATAATACCAAAATGCCAAATGCTGGAAAAAACTTCTGCCCTCTAATCCAACTCACAGCTAACTTTGGGAGATGCAATGTAGGAAACCATTATAGCATGCTTGAAAGATGCCTGTCCAACATTCAGCACCATCCGCAGTGGGGGTCAACAAAAATCAAGAGGGGGGTTGTTATAATGCGATCAAAGCCCCGCCTCGTTTGCACATGTGCACAAAGGGGTGGGGCTTTAATCAGGTACAGGTGATCCTTGTTTAACGACAACTCATTCAGCAACCAAACTTACAACGGTGCTGAACGAGTGGTACTTACGAACAGTCCTCGAAGTTCCGGCTGTTGCAGTGTCCCCATGGTCATGTGATCGCAATTTGGGTACTTAGCAACTGGCCCAGATTTCCAACTCTCACAGCGTCCCACAGCCATCTGATTGCAATTTGCGACCTTCCCTCCCGGCTTCCCACAAGCAAAGTCAATGGGGAAGCCAGCAGGAAGTCGGAAATCGCGATCACATGAGGTCCTTGCTTAACAACCCACGCGGTCCTCGCTTAACGATGGCAATCAGGACTGCCAGAATTGCTGTCACTAAGTGGCATGGTCACATGACATCGTGCTTTATGACTGCATCGCTTAGCAATGGAAATTCCAGTCCCAATTACTACTGTCAAGCGAGGACTACCTGTACTGCAACTGCCAACTCTTTTTTTTAATTCCCTCTGTGGACATCATTGATAGCCTTTATTTCAATATCTTCAGGGAAAGTTAGTCCATTGCCTAGGGAATCAATTCTTCAGATATTTGAAATCAGCTATCACCTCTCCTCTAGGCCAAACATAGTAGCTCTTTACTTGTCCTGACGGGATCGGTAACAGAACTAAACCCAGAAGTGAACACTTCTCCTGAGTTTTCAGAAAAGTCCAGCACTGTCCCAAAACAGGGAATTCATGTTAGTAGTTTAAATTGTAGTCATCTGGAGGCCTTGGCAGAAAGCCAATACATGCCACCAAATACTATGACTATGGCCAACAACATCAGCTTGTTCAGTATATTTCTGTAAAATGCACCACATAACCTAAAAACTTTGGAAACATCTTTATTGCTGTGAAAGAAGTTGTGGATGTCGAGCAAAGATCTAATTGAGGAGAAACTCCATCAACTTTCTCATAGCAACTCCCTGGGCCGGACCACCTTTTTAAAATGTGGTTCTATTGTTCTCCAGCTCTTCTGCCTCTCTCTTTTGAACATCCCCTTCTGATGTTCCTGTTCACCACCTTGTACATTAAAAATTTGTCCAGAGTTTGCCAACATGATATAATAATGCTACTTATTAGGAGTAAGTCTTAATAAGTCATAATCACTTGTCCTTAAATATGACTTTGTCTTGTTGGAAATCTTTGATTAAAAAAGAGGCACTCCGTTTCCTTCATTGTTCTTTCCCAAGTTAAACTCCCATCTGATCCCAAGTGCCTCTTTCCTTCGCAAGGTAAAATTTAATACAACAGCATTAGAATCTCCAGGGCTGCTGGGAAATGTAATTTCCTGAACCTTTGAGTGACAAGGCATCCTGATAATGATATTACTAGGACTGCTGGTTCCTCAGACAGTAGGAGGACAGTAGTAGCAAACTGTTTCCTTTATGCAGGCTACTATATCATTCCAGGTTTTTGCAGACCCCCACCTTGGGAGTGTGATTCACGATAGTAACACTGTAAGAGTGTTTTTTTTTAAAAAAAAAATTGAATGGGAATATTAGATAGGAATAACAAAACTGCCTTCTATAGTGGCAGTTCATTACCATAAAAAAAAAGGTAAAGGTTTTCCCCTGCACAGTCGTGTCCGACTCTAGGGGGCGGTGCTCATCATGGCAACCAAGAGGTCTATGCTGCTACTCAGTGGTCATCTGGACTATTGAAGCCCAGATACATTATGCCTTCCTAACTTCTTCCTGCTGACTGAGAAGCTTTGCAAACTTTCAGACAGCATTTTTCCCCAGATCCGTGTGCCATCAGCAAAGGAGGATTCTTTCTTCCCCAGATATTATTGTCTGATCTGACTACAATACAACCATGGAAGAAATACTATACAAGTGCAATGAGGGTTTCTGCAGAGAAATCCACTTTTCTGGGGGCACATCAAGCATTTTTTACAACTAAGTAACACACAATCTGCTTCTGCATATTTACAAAACGAGGACCAAATCCTCTCAGCTAAATGATCTAGCAAATATTTCCATGGGATTATAAATAAAAACTCTATCGGCATAAACCACTGGATTGTCAATATTGCCTCCAAACTAGCAGAGAAATGGAGCCAATTTACCCCATTCTCGCCTCCCCTACACCTGACCCACATAAAAAGGAGTTGCCACCCAAACAGAAAGGATGCTAGCAGTTACTGGGCAAATTACGTGATCCAAGAACTCCAAGTTGGATGCCAAATTTGCATGTTTGACTGGCCATCAGTCAATTTTCTGCTGAGCCAAATTGCTCTGAAACAACAGAGGTGGCTTTTTGAGTGCTCCAATTTTGGCTTCACTTTGAGGGTTTTCAGTTGCTAGGCAAACACACACACACACACACAAGCTCAGGGATTTTCAACTGGGTTGTAATGTGCTTTAGTTTCCAAATGTACAAAGGAGCAAGCGCTATTGCTGCCATGGCCACCATCTTGATTTTTGGATCCCTCTTCATCCAGAGATGCTGCTGGCCCTATTTCAAATCATTTCTATTATATCGGCTATATAAGCTTTCTACTATTTTGTGTTGTTCACCTTTATTAACACTATTGTTGCTGCTGCAACCGCCACTACAAATGTGCTCAGTTTTTCTAAGCTACTTTCAGGTTGTTCTTTTAAGGATAGAAATGTCTAAAGTTTCTTTTATGTTTAAAAATTGCAATAATTAAAAAATAATACATAGATCTATTTTGATGATGTGACTGCCAGAAGGAGATTTGGGGTATTCTAAATAGGGTGGCATATGTTCATAGTTAATCTGAAAATGTTAAAGTAAATATTATATATATATATGCATATGTGTGTGTATGTGTATGCAGAAGGCAACAGCAAATTTGCCACTTCTGTATTGTTGCCAAGAAAACTACATGGATATACAGTATATATACATGAACTCACCAGAAACTGAGCTTGACTTTATATGCACACAGACCACACACATACACACCCACAGTAAGACCTGCTTATTGATGGACTGGTCTACCAAGACCAGCAATGGACTACTCCTTGCTGAAGATTTCAAATGGGAATGTGGTAGCTTAGTCTAGATGATTTAGTGGCTTCTTGCACTAAGCAACGGGTCGGATTGGATGATTTATGAGGTCCCTTCCAATTTATACAGTGAATTCATTCAATACAATTTATTCCGATTTATGCATGTATGCATGCACTCCATACAAACATGTGCTGGGAATGTTAAGGAAAATGCTACGTGGGGAAAGTAGTACCTGCACTCCTGTGTATGGCTACCAGAGAACTGTGTTCACACAGCTTATTTCACAGACTTACTGAAAATTTGCACAATATACGGAACCATAAACTACTCAAACAGGCTGATTCTGCATATTTCATTACCCCCAGCACCACACCCAGATATAAACTGAGGTCAAACCAAACCTGGCCCATTGTGCAAGTACATATGCTTAATTTGCAACTGACCTGGTTTAGTGTGTTAAAACAACACAGCTAAAAGAGAATCCTCATTAAATTTGAAGGAGCTCAATCAGAGGAATGTGACATGAGTTACAATCCTACCCACAAGGTCTGGGGGACATGACAGGTATGGAAGATAAACTCTGGCACGTGTTTCTAGAACAATATCCTTCCCATCCGCATGTCACCAGCTGTTCCAGGCAATGGGTTCACTGAGCTATCACCATGTTTGCAGTTAAGGCTATTATGGTCTATGGTGATGGACCAATCCATGCCCTCATTGGAAAAACTCAATTGAGATGTCCACCCTAAAGCAGTATCAACCTCAAATCAGGCATCAGTAGAAATAGCACTTACCTGATCCATTTTAAACAGTTCCACTACAATCATATACATATATCATTTACCTCTAGCATCTTTGTAGCAAAATATGCTAAGATATTAAGCTGGGAGCAAATATCAATTCTGTTTGGAAATGTTTGTATAAGACAGATTTGAATAAGATCAACAGAGACTGTACATTAAATATGAAGCTATTTATACATTGGATCAAGGTGCCCAATAGCTTTTTACAGCATTGTTGGAAAACATGGTAGGAAGACTCTGCATTGGCCTTGTGAAATACTTCATTTTCCTTACATAAAAGTGCTGATGAAAAAGCAGGAAGTGGATGAGTGAAATGCACTGATTAAAAAAAAATAAACACTGGACCACAGTCTTATGCTTAGTAGTTGAACAAAACTTCTCTGAAGCAGCATCATTCATATCGGTGTCTCCAGACACAGACCTTCCACTGGTTTCTTCAGCATTAAAGACTTGAATCAAAAACCCTGAAGTCAGATGAAATTGTAGAAATTGTGGTCTTGAACTCACTGTGGTTATGTAGACATCCATTTCCTGGAATGTTGGACACTTAAAAATAGATGCATGAAAGCGTGCTGGCCAGTAGGAGACCCAACCACGCAACCAGTGCTGAGTCTTGATTGATGCATCCTTGTTCTCATCTACTGCTACCACATCAAAAATATAATTCAGGGCTCTTATGGTTTTCTTTTTTTATTGCATTAGGAAACAAAAAACCATTAAAGCATTAAGACAGCCCTTTTATTGTCCCTGCCAAGAGGATATAGTTGATTTACAGATACGCTGCCGGATACAGATTCCTTGCTGAACCGTCACTCTTATACCTCGTTCTTGCTCACGTGCTCTCTCCTTTGCCCGTTTATTTGAAAGTTGATCAGGGAGAAAGTTCACCGGGCAGCATGCGCATGCGTGGATCATTTGTTTCACAGTGTTATAGCTACTCCATGCCACTTCGGAGGATTTGATTGGCTGCAATCAACATGACGCTGATAATAAAGGCCATAGCAAAAGCGCATATTAAGCTCTTCCGCACGCAGGTCTGTCGGTTCTGTTTCTGAGAATGCACTAAAAAAGACAAAGAAAAGTGTAGGAGTTAAAAAGTTAAAGGCAATTCTTTGTTTTAAAAGAACAACTGAACAACTTTTTCTGTCCTACAAGAGAGGGCTCAAAGGCAACATTTTCCATGTGATTGCCATTGGAGAAAATAGATGTAGCTAGGGGTTGAATTATTGGGATCATCGGTGCAAATGATAATGTTACTTCACCTGGTAATGGAATGTCTGCAGGAAAACAACTAACTTCAGGAAGCACCAAGCGCCCAACATCTTCCAGGTGATCTTTTAAAAACACTCTCAAAAGGAAAGTCAGAAGAAAAGAAGCATCAGGCCACATGATGGCAGTAGATCCTGAAAAATTTTCTCAACTCTAGGACCACACATTGTGCAAAGCCATGATTTAAGTAATTTGTTAAATAAACCACATCTGGACGAGTTCAAACAATCTACATGGCCATGAACCACAACAGATGGGTTCACTCAACACACTAAGCCGCAAGCATTGCGGCTTAATGTGATGTATGAACCCAACCTATGATTTGCAACCTTGGTGCTTCAGTAACAGGTCTGATTATTATATATATATATAAAGCTATGATTAGGGATTTTCTGGAATAGGATTGCCATGTGCTCTATCGTACAGAGAAAAATCATCTACTGCAGCTTTTCTCAACTTGGGCTTCATCCAGATATGTGGACTTCAGCTTCCAGAATCCTCCAGTCAGTAGGGATATTGCTGGGGGATACTTCAGTTGGAGAAAATTGTTCTAAGAGGTTGTTCATTCCAAGTTTGTTTTAAAGGTAAAAGAACCGTAAAAAGAGAGAGTAATCGGAGCAATGTCCTTTGGTGGCTGCTTCACTTTGTTAAATGATACAATTAAAAAAGGTAAAGGTTCCCCCCGCACATTTGTGCAGTCGTGTCCGACTCTAGGGGCTGGTGCTCATCTCCGTTTGTTAGCCAAAGAGCCAGCGTTGTCCGAAGACGCTTCCATAGTCATGTGGCCGGCATGACGCGCGCGGAACGCTCTTACCTTCCCACCGAAGTGGTACCTATTCGTCTACTTGCATTTGCATGCTTTCGAATTGCTAGGTTGGCAAGAGCTGGGGTGAGTGCGGGAGCTCACTCCGTCATGCGGGGCTAGGGATTCGAACCTCCCAACTTGTGATCTTCCGATCGACAAGCCTGGCGTCTTACCCGCTGAGCCACCATGCCCCTAAAAATGATACAATTAGGCTGTCCTATATTCAACAGAATTTATTCCATATAGGACTATAGGCTGCTACTACAAGTGAAACACTTCATTTATTCAACATGCTATGAGGACAAAGAAGGTCAAATCATTTTATGTACAATATGTGTGACAGAAACCCACCTTCAAATTCTGGTTGACAATTACCAGAGTTCTCATTTAAACTCTCCTCCTCATTGATGATAATATTTTCAATGTCCTTCATTGTTAAGTGGTCCTGGAACGCATGATAGAGAATGTGTTTCAGCTCCTCCAATGTTATCCGTTGCATGTCAAACTGGGGAAAAAAGTGAGAGTTTAGTTGGAGTCTGCACTAAAACACCATCAAATGTTCTTGCACGTTGCCCACGTCTGTCCTCCAATTTCATGAGAGATATACACCCATGGAGATGGGGCTTCTTCTTTGTTCTCAGAGCTCTTCAGAGCAAAATGAAGCCTGGGTTAGGCAGTGAAATGGGACCTTCTGCCCTCCCAAATCCAATGACTGAGTTTCATTATGCTGAAAGTGTGCAGCTCTTGGGATCTCCTCAGGGAGTCTGTGAAATCTGCACAAAGAAACTATTGTTTGGTTTTGTCCTAAGGCATCACTCTGAAGAACCTGTCACGATCATGACTATATGAAGGTTAGCTGGGTGGCCATTTGGAGGCTGACCTCCTCAGTATGAGATGTAGTGATGTGGCTATGAAATCTATGCAGAGACATAATTTCTTTGGTCATGTCATAAAGCGTCACTCTGAAGAACCTGCCACAGCCGTGTCTATATGGAGGTTGGCTGAATAGTGAGAGTACACAGACAGGAACAGTTAGGGAGCCACAGAACCTTTTTTTGTCTCAGGTGAGGCCCTCTGGGGTCAATTTTCTGGCCTTCAGTGCTTTGCATAATATTTTCATTGCATACCTATGCATCATTGTGCAGCACTATATATCTATATCCAGGAAAGCTCCATACAGAAGTTCTGCTTTACCATCTATATCTGAGAAAGCTCTGCGTGAGGGATTCCCTCCTTTTTTCATTTTTAGGATTTAATGGAAGTGTAAGAAGCTATGAAGACAGCAGACATCTGAGAGAGGATTGTACAAGAAAATACTGTGTATGAAACTTACACATAACTATTAGCATCTTGTAACTACGGTAAACTCAAGAATATTGTTATTCACTCACAAGCATTTCACCAAAATATTCTTTGATTTATTTTTCATATTTTATTGGAAATGACCAAACTGAATAATTTCTGGCCCGGAATAAAAAAATGCTACTCTAGTTCTATGAATGGCACTTATTTTTCCTCCTAACGACCAGGTCCTAATGCTTGGCTAAAGTATCTGGCCAAGATGAATTATATCAATTTCAGAGGAGGGCAAGATCAGTAACATATCCAAATGGTTTTTTTACAGTGGGAATGAGTGTTAATATTTTCTATTTCTCATCTTGCTTATCTTACAGTTCAGTTCAGTTTATTTATTTGAATATTTAACTACCATAAAGTATACAATAGACATAAAAAATAATACAGTAATTTTGTATCTATAATACGAGGTGCTAATAGCTTTGATGTATATTACGGTAATATATATTTACTATAAAATACCTATAAAGCAAATCTATAATCTCTTTATAGTAAAGGGTAACATTCAAACAAGGATGAGAAGGTTAACAGAAAAAGTTCTCATTTGGTCAGACCCCACCTTGAATACTGTGTCTGGTTCTGGGCTCAACTCAATGAGGGTCATACCAATGTTATGGTTGCTGTGTTTGTTATCAGTCTGCTTCCAGGTTCAATTCAAAAGGCTCATCGTTGGCTACAAAATCCTACATACAGTAGCTCAACTCCCAGGTAATTACAGGACCAGCTCTCCAAGCAACAACTGGACGGCCATGAGCTTTATTTTATGAATGGCGTGTTGAGGATCCCCCAACACATGTGAAGTAAAAAGCACAGTATAGAAGAAATCCAAGCTATGTCAAGTGTCAGATCCTGAACACTAAAACTAGTTGGTGCAGGTTACACATTTCCTTAATCTCACACCACATGGACAGACTCAACCATACTTTCAACTGGGAAACTGTGAGCATCTTAAACCAAGCCAAATCCAAAAATGCTAGAGAATTCCTGGAAGCTTGGCACTCAGACAAAGCAGCCATCAACAGACACATAGAGGTAAACAACATTTACATACCATTCATAAGAGACAACAGAAAAGCCAGAAGACCAGAACACCTCCTTGCCAGCAATCAACACTCAGATATGCAAAGATTTATTTATTTATTTATTTATTTATTGAATTTCTATAACCGCCCATCTCCCCCTCAAGGAGGGACTCTGGGCGGTTCACAACACAATATCCACAAAATATAATAAAAACTATGATAAAAATAGAATTAGAATAAATTACAATAAAATACAATAAAATAAAATAAAATCCAAGAGGCAGATAGTTCTAAAGTGACGTTGACTATGATTAAAATTAAATAACTAAGGTGGCTCTAAGGAATCAGCCATCCCCAGGTTTGACTGCTTTCCTTTTTGCCCTAGGCGAGGTCGCAGAGCCAGGTTTTTAATTTTTTTCTAAAATCCAGGAGCGAGGGGGCCTGTCTTATCCCTGGTGGAAGGATGTTCCACAGGGCAGGAGCCGCTGCAAAGAAGGCTCATCTCCGGGACCCCATTAGGTGGAATTCTTTCATAGATGGGGTCCGCAGCATGCCCTCTCTGCAAGATTGGGTGGGACGGGAGGATGTCATGGGGATGAGGCGGTCCCTCAGATAACCAGGATTAAAGATTAACACCAGGATTAGCACCAGAGGAACAATCAAACAGCACAATATACCCAAATCAAGGAACTATTAACTCAGTCAAGCAGCAGAAAACAGCCCAATCAAGGAACTCCTAAGGGGAGAACAACACCCCCACCAACACAAGGAGGGCAAGCCACTGTATATAAACAGAGAGCAAGTCCCACTGCCTCTTAACACTGAAGATGTTGCCTGGCCTGGCAATGAAACGTCTGCAAGAAAACAACAAGGCTCAGAGAGCACCAAGGACTCTACACATTTCCAAGAGTGAGCTTGGCAGAAGAACTGAGAAGGCTGTTCTCCTGTCCCCCACAAGAGGTAGCCAAACACAGTTTTTTAAAAACAGCTAATGAACTGTGGTTGTCATAAATGACACTGGCTTTTTATAGTAACTCCAGATGCGAGAGAAAAGAAATGCACAGATTATGAATCACCCAGTTTAGGACTTGGTAAACCAGCCAGTCAGGTGGGCATCACTGTCAACTGAGGATGAGGATGGATAAAACTTTTGCAATTGATTGGTTGCTATTTTTAGTCGTGACTGTGCAGGTGAACTGCAAAGCTGCTGGTCGGGTGGGTGATGGTGAAGAGGCAATCAAGCCAAATCCCTAGCACCAAGTCTTTTTTTAAAAGTTTTTTTGCATAGTAGCATAGGTTTCAATGGGTCACAAAGAGGAAACTAAAAAAAATCCTTGCATTTATTACTTAGAACTCTGCATTGCACAAAGAACATCTTTTAAAACAGAAATAGGGAATTGGTCTTCTGGATGAAGGTAATGCTCAAGATCTTGCAAGGTAGACTCCAGCAGTTCATGGAGCGAGAATTGCCAGATGTACAAGCTGGGTTTAGAAAAGGCAGAGGAACTAGAGACCAAATTGCCAATATCCGCTGGATAATGGAGAAAGCCAGGGAGTTTCAGAAAAACATCTATTTTTGTTTTATTGACTATTCTAAAGTCTTTGACTGTGTGGATCATAACAAATTGTGGAAAGTTCTTGGTGGTATGGGGATACCAAGTCATCTTGTCTGCCTCCTGAGGAATCTGTATAACGACCAAGTAGCAACGGTAAGAACAGAGCACAGAACAACGGACTGGTTTAAGATTGGGAAAGGAGTACGGCAGGGCTGTATACTCTCACCCTACCTATTCAACCTGTACGCAGAACACATCATGCGACGTGCTGGGCTTGAGGAATTCAAGGCTGGAGTTGAAATCGCTGGAAGAAACATTAACAATCTCAGATATGCAGATGATACCACTTTGATGGCTGAAAGCGAGGAGGAGTTGAGGAGCCTTATGACGAAGGTGAAAGAAGAAAGTGCAAAAGCTGGGTTGCAGTTAAACCTCAAAAAAACCAAGATTATGGCAACCAGCTTGATTGATAACTGGCAAATAGAGGGAGAAAAAGTGGAGGCAGTGACAGACTTTGTATTTCTAGGTGCAAAGATTACTGCAGATGCTGACTGCAGCCAGGAAATCAGAAGACGTCTACTTCTTGGGAGGAGAGCAATGGCAAATCTTGATAAAATAGTTAAGAGCAGAGACATCACACTGACAACAAAGGTCCACATAGTTAAAGCAATGGTATTCCCTGTAGTAACCTATGAACGAATAAACAACAACTTCTGGATGAAGGATGGAAACAGTAGGAAATTATGGAAGCTGCTGTTTGGAAACACCTGGAAGGTCAGAAGCTGCGCTGAGTGCTCTTACTTTCAGATATAAGGTATATGGTGGCTATGGCCAGAAAGTTTGATGACGGTACCCTGGCTAGATTTTAGTTATGTCCCCATAACTAAATACAGGTATTCCTCACTTACTGAATACAATTGGGACTGGCAACTCCATTGCTAAGTGATGTAGTCATAAAGTGAAACATCATGTGACTGCACCTGACTTACGACGTCAGTTTATCAGTTCCAGCTGTAGTTGTTAAGCGAATCACCACAGGCCATAAAGTGCGACATCACGTGACCGTGACTTGTGACTTCCTGCTGGCTTCCCCATTGACTTTGATTGTCGGAAGCCAGCAGGGAAGGTCACAAATGGCGATCATGTGACAGTGGGACACTGCGACTGTCATAAATGCACGCCAGTTGCCAAGCACCTGAATCACGATCATGTGACCGTGGGATGCTGCAATGGCTGCAACTTTGAGGACTGGTCTTAAGTCTTCCTTTTCAGTGCCATCATAACTTTTGTCACTGAACGAGTGATTCGTGGAGGAAGATTAGACGCAGATTTTTTTGAGGTAGCTGGCTATACTTCAACAAGTGGCAAAACCTAGTTACATTTAGCTACTCTCAGAAGCTAAGCATAGTTGTTCCTGGTTATTCCAGGTAATTCCAAGATAAAGATAAATTACAGTTATCTATATTGGAAAGGTCCCAGAAGAAGAACAATATATTGCTTCCATATTGTTGTCAAGAAAACAACATGGAAGTTGAGCTTGACTCAAAGGAGACATTGTCTCAGAAGCTAAGGAACATCAGTCCCAGTTAGGATTTGGATGGGAGACCACCTAGAACTGTAGGACAGACTGGGAAGTTGGAAACACAATCTGGAAGAGGCAATGGCAAGCCATTTCTGCAATACTGCCAAGAAAAGTGTATAGATGTAATCACCAGAAGTCTAGCTTAATTTAAGGGTGTCTTTACATATTTTGCATAATTTGTGTGATGACATCATGATGCATCTAACATCACTGTGGCTTCTACCAAATGCCTATCACTTTATCCTAGCTGAAGAATAAACATCACTGAATAGATCACTCCCTTACACTTACTCAACTGACTTTAAAGACCGAATTACACATACAGATTATCACTGTGTATCTGAGTTCCTCCTATTCAGGCTTTTAAAACAGTGAGATTGGGCCATGATGTCCTCAGTTCTCACTTACCAGCAGTTATTTCCAAAGGCTGAAGAGCAGAAGGACAAAGGAGAAACAGATTTTTTTAAATCAGTGGTTTCCAAATGGCTCCATGGATCACCAGTGATTCATAAGAGGGCTACACATGGTCCCTGATGCAGGCAATAAAAGGTTGTGGGTTTTTTTAAAGAAAATGACCATCATCTTGATTTATTGCCAAATTTTACTATTTGGTGTTTTTACCTAAAATTTCACAAAGTGTTGAGTGGGAAGTGCCAAAATCGTATATGGTTTTGGCAATCTCATGAGAATTCAGCTACATATTATTTTTTTAAAAAATTGGTGTCCTGCGGACCCAATTTCAGAGGTGCACTGATTTGCTTCTGTAACTGCAGGTGACACGTTGCAATCCCTTGGCCTATGTGGCAGTGCTCAAAAGCTTTCATTGAAGATGCAGATGTCAGAAGAAGGGGTTTTAGACTCTAAGCTTATGAGCAATGACTGTACATTACTGGTCTTCTCCCCCCCCCCTTTCTTATTGTGATAGTATAAAGAGAGCCAGTTTAGTGTAGTGTTTAAGGCAGAGCTTTCCAAACTTTTCATGTTGGTGACACACTTTTTAGACATGCATCATTTCGTGACACACTCTTACAGCAGGGCACAAGGCAGGCACTAGGATCTGCGCGGAATCACAGCAGGTTTGGAGGCAGCAAGGCACAAGGCAGGCACTAGGACCTGCGTGGAATCCTGGCAGGGCAGGTTTGGAGGCAGCAAGGCATAAGGCAGGCACTAGGACCTGCATGGAATCACAGCAGGTTTGGAGGCAGCAAGGCACAAGGCAGGCACTAGGACCTGTGCGTAATCCTGGCAGGGCTCTGAGGCAGCAGCAGCCACGACACACCCAGACACTGCAGCTGACACACTAACGTGTCCCGACACACAGTTTGGAAAGCTCTGGGTTAAGGGCTAGAAACTGGGAAGCCATGAGTTCTAGTCCCACCTTAGAAACAAAGCCAGCTGGGTCACTCTCTCTCAGCCTTAGGAAGAAGGCAATGGCAAACTACTTCTGAAATCTTGCCAAGAAAGCTGCAGGGACTTGTCCAAGCAGTTGCCAGGAATAACACTGACTCGAAGGCACCAAAAAAGAAAAAAGAAAAAAAGTATAAATCTTGATTGATTGATTGATTGATTGATTATGTGCCATCAAGTTGTTTTTGACTCCTAGTAATTTGAATACAATGGTATTAATATAATATACTTACATTCTTAACTTTCTATTGTTTAGATACCTTAGAGTATTGGACATGAAAAAGAGGGGGAAAAGGTGGCTATTCTATCATTATTAGTTTCAGTTTAAGATATCGGTGTTATGAGCATTATGATTATTTGGCTTTTTCACTCAAAGTTAGGTATACTCCAGTTTCTCTTCAGATTTTATAAATCTTTTGCCTATTACTGATCTTTTTAACCTGACCTGGAAAATTTTGCTTAGAGAATGAGACAAAATGCTAAATTAATATTGGTATGAACAAAAAGCCCCCATCAATTTTTGAGAAACCCTCTGCTTCCTGTGAAAGATACTGCTTTTCTGGCCTCTTGCCAAGGACATCCTCAATTATTTTCTTGAATAATCTTTGGGAAACATCCATCAGAGATGAAAGCTTTCTTCTTTGTAGAGCTTTTTGGAATAATCTTGCAACCAAGAGAGATAGCAGAGTCACTTGATCATTCTAGGGAAGGTTTAAAGTGAATAAGGCAAAGGTACCTTTAACTTCCATTCTGGGGGCCAAATGAACACAATGTGAAGATTTCTTGGCAGCAGTTCAGACCTGATTTTCCACTGGTTTTTTAAGAGTTTTTATTCCTGACTTTTCAAAATAGCCTATAGCCCTGGTGATTTCTCATCCAAGTACTAACCTAGCCCAGCTCTGCTTAGTATCTGAAACCAGAAAAGGTTGACCAAATACTCCACTTCCTAAGATGGGTCAGGAATAGACTTATGCCATATGAGCATCTGTAAGTAATAGTGAGAGAAGAGAAATAATTTATAAAGAAGCTATTCTCTTTCTCCATTTCTCCTTTGTGGTTTGATCCCACCCTACACAAAAGCATTGAAAAAGGGTATGCAAAGCAATTGGCACATCAACACTAAAGGAACAAGCAGTCTAGAAATATGCTGCAGACTAGCACTTGGTTTTTGTTGTTTATTCGTTCAGTCGCTTCCTTCTCTTCGTGACTTCATGGACCAGCCCACGCCAGAGCTTCCTGTCGGCCGTCGCCACCCCCAGCTCCCCCACGGTCGAGTCCATCACCTCCAGAATATCATCCATCCATCTTGCCCTTGGTCGGCCCCTCTTCCTTTTGCCTTCCACTTTCCCTAGCATCAGCATCTTCTCCAGGGTATCCTGTCTTCTCATTATGTGGCCAAAGTACTTCAGTTTTGCTTTTAATATCATTCCCTCAAGTGAGCAGTCTGGCTTTATTTCCTGGAGTATGGACTGGTTTGATCTTCTTGCAGTCCAAGGCACTCTCAGAATTCTCCTCCAACACCACAGTTCAAAAGCATCTATCTTCCTTCGCTCAGCCTTCCTTATGGTCCAGCTCTCGCAGCCATAGGTTACTACAGTAGGGCAGCCATAAAGGCCTTGGAAAAGATATTCAAATGCCCAGATGTCTCTATACCTACAAAGATCGGAATCCTGGAAGCCAGGGTATTCCTTGTGACACTCTATGGAAGTGAAACTTGGACTTTGAAGAAGCAGGATAGGAAGAGTATTGACACTTTTGGACTTTGGTGTTGGATAAGACTCCTGAGAATACCATGGACAGCCAAGAAAACAAACCGATGGATCGAACAAATCAACCCAGAGTTCTCACTTGAGGCTCAAATGACCAGGCTTAAATTATCCTACTTCAGACACATTATGTGAAGACCCAGCTCTGTGGAGAATGCTCTGATGCTGGGAAAGGTGGAAAGAAAGAGAAGAAGAGGACAACCAGCAGCAAGATGGGTAGACTCAGTTATAGTGGCAATGAATGCATGATTGGAAAACCTGAAAGACCAGGTAAGGGACAGATTGTCATAGAGAAAATCTATCTATGTGGTTCCTAACAGTCGACAATGACTTGATGGCACATAATCAATCAATCAATCAATCAATCAATCAATCAATCTTTTAGAAGAAGGATTGGAACTATCTTGGCAAAGTTTGTAAAAATTTATCTTTCAGTAATCATATCCCAAATGGAATCTGCCACAGCATAAATGGAAAATTGCAAAAATGTGTGTGCCCTTGGAGAAACTAGCAAAATACATTTATTGTGGGACAGTGTGTACAAATTCTTGGGAAATCTTACTGCATGTTTTCACTTTTTCAGAAATTCAGGATGCCTGACTGGCCAAACAGGGAGGAGACATACTTACTCAGATCAGATGAAGGGAAAGGTGGCATTTTAGCATCTGGTGCTACTGCTGTTGTTTATTGAATCAATTAATGGGTGTGGGGTATATGCCCTCAATGGGTCACTGGAGAATTTTGTCACATAACTTTAAAAGCTGTGTGGATTAATGTATGGATTAATCTCACTTCAGTGGACACTTTTATAGTATCACAATGAATGTGAAATGTATCTTTCCCCTTATCCAGATGGTTTATAGGTTATGGGATGAAACACTGATGATGAATTGTATGCATTACATATATACTGTACTACCATGAGTTAAGGTCATAGTTTCAGAAGGAATGAGGGAAGATCAACCCTGTGCTATGATTTGGAATGCTAAATTCTGAGGAACATACTATGTTCCATGCCCCTATTTTTATCAATCTAAATAGATTAATTTATAAATTAATCTATTAATTGATGAATTAATTGATGAATTTATTAAAATAATAGTTGCCATTTGGGGGGGGGAAGTGATAAGAGAAATTAACCAAGAAAAGCAAGAGCACATTGTAAAATTGCAACTATTATTTTAATAAATTTAATGAATACATTTATATTCTTAATCACTGCAGTTGCAATAGAACAGCGCTTTTCAACCTCAGCAACTTTAAGATGTGTGGACTTCAACTCCCAGAATTCCCCAGCCAGCATGAGAGTTGGAGTTGGAGTCCACGCATCTTAAAGTTGCTGAGGTTGAGGAACCCTACTACAGAACTCTCTAACAATAAGAAGATGGGATGCTGTCATGCTGCAAAACAAAGCACAAATACCCAGTTAGAAGAGGTACAACTCAGAATTTAAGATGAAAAGTTCATAAGAAAAAGAAAAAAGAAAGAGGGAGACCTGCTAGGCCTGTAGGTATGCCCTGGATCTGCCTCGATGAAGAGCTTCATGCCAGAAGCAAGATGATGTTCTTTGTCAAGGCAAGGAGGCAAAGTGATGAAACTGCTTCAGAACTTTTGTGTCATCTCTGTCACCCCCCTAAATCAGAAGAGTTTTCTGCACAGCTAAAAGGGGCTGTAGAGAGGCAAGAAATGCTGGAGAAGGTAAATGTGTTCTCCCTCAAGGCTTGCAGTGCTGAAGGAAGCAAGTGGGATTTTGAGGAGTGCTGCTGGGGGTTCCTGCGCAGCATATCTTCCTGCAGGATTTGCCAGAACATTGGGAAGTGGGTCATTGGACTCACCAAAGCCTTGGGGAGTTGCTAAAGAGAAGACTTTGAATATATTCATCATCACCACTTGAACATATTCATCATCACCACTTGAATATATTCATCATCACCACTTGAATATATTCATCATCAGTGCTTGCTAAACACTTTGCAGTGTTTGCAAAAGCTTTGTAGAGTAATGTCAATGGAGGTGAGCAGTGTCCTCCACCAAAGCTTTGGGCAGTTGTGCAAGAGGAGGTGGTGCAATATATTTATCAGTTTTGTTTGCTAAACCTTTGGGCCAGCAATAGCCAAGGAGGTATACAATGCTTCCTCCTGCAGAGCTTGCTAAAAACTTGGGGACCAGTGTTAGCAAAGGGGTACAGTGCATCCTCCTCCAGGGTTTACCAAGCTTTTGCCATTTCATCATCCACAGCTCCTCTGAAAACCAGGGGGCCGTCCGGGATCCAAGTCCACAGAGAAGCCAAACAGACACAATCTGGTCCAAGGCCAAAGTCGCTCTCTCACTCCAAGTGGCAACCAAAGCCTCAATTAAACAGTGTGCCATAGCCCCAGGAACAATCCCAAGCTCTTGCCTCCTGAAGGAGGTGCAGCACCAGAGAACTCCAAAGCCAACAGGGAATGATCTGTCCCTGACAAGGGAATTGTAGAATGTAGAATGATGGTAACATTCTACAAATCAAGTTCACGTTGCCACTGCCCCAAGATGAAAACCAGGTCTAATGTGTGGTCTCCACTGTGAGCCAGGCCAAAGGTAACTTCGGTCAGCTCCACGGTTACCATGAATTCCTGAGCCTTCTCCAAATCCATGCCCAGCGATGGCAGACTGAAGTCCCCCAGAAGCATAAGCTTGGAGCACTCCACTGCCAACCTGGCCACAGACTAAAGCAGCTCAGATAAGGGGGTTGCTATGCATCAAGGAGGCTGATATAAAGGAACAGTCCATTCTGATCCTGACAGCTCAACTTCACAAACAAGGTCTCATTCCCAGCAATCTGCAGAACAGACCCCCTGAAAGCCACTAAGGTTTCTCGGATAACAACTTCCACACCACCAACCTGACCCTGGTTCTCTGACTAACGCCACACATGAAACCCAGCTGGACACATCTCAGAGAGGGGAAGCCCCCACCCCCCCAATCCCTGGGGCCCAGCCAGGTTTCGGTAATGCAAACAAATCAAGTTGTGGATGAGGTCAACTTTGTTACAGGCTGGCTGTGCATCAAGCAGTACCAGGCATAAGCCAAGGTCTCTGGAGCCCCTGCTCACCAGGTGCTGGGGCAAAGCACAGGCACTGGAAGACGACATTGATACCAAATATCAAGGTCGTCTTCCCTGAGAGCGGCCCTCCTTCTGTCTCCCTCCATATCTCCCTCTGCCGATCACTACCCTAATAGCCTTACCTGACCATTCCACCCAGCCACCCTAAACTCCTTTGAACCAGGTTGCTCCACCTGCAGGCCAGTGGGCCTCAATACGCCAACCACACCATAAGGAGGCTAGCACCAGCCTTGGAAATGCCCTTTGCTCAACAATACATCCACCAACTACCTGCTCCCCACAATCCACCCTACCCTCTCATGCTCTGCAGGGTCCAACCATGCCACCGGTCTCTCATTCAGAGGGAAACAGTAACAACCACCCAGAAAGACAACCCCTCCCCCCAACAACCTTCACCAAAAAACCCTCAGTCCAAGGGTTTCACCAAGATAATATGAGCAAAGAAGTAATTATGCTTTGCCACCTTTACGGCCACAATGTAGACTCAAATATGTGCTCTTACACATGTGCAGTCAGGTTCACTTCTATCTTCCTCCACTAATTCTCCAGCCACCTCTTTTGCCACTTCATTTCCTGGAGCTCTTTCATATCCTAAGGGGCTCCACAGGATTGGTGAATAAGGTCTAGAGAGCCAGGGAAATGGCCTTGAAGCAAATATTCAGAAACTGTTGTGTAAACCAAAAGGACAGAAACATTCCTTAGGTCCTGGGAAGGCAGATAGCATTAAGAAGAGACTCAGGCTGACTCCTCCCTGACTTACTGGGGTATAAGAGGAAAGGAAGGAGAAACAGAGACTTGCAAGATTCTGTTATTATAGCCTATCTCAATCAAGTATACTTCAAGTCTTCCTGTGGAGTTGGATTTCCTGATCTGGTCTACCTTGTAGGGCTGACATAAGGAGAAGTTGCTTGGAGACACTCAACACTGCCTTTTCACCTGCTGACTCTCAGGATATGCAAGAAGGCAGGGCTGAGGCAACAAGCAGACCCTAGATAGCTGACAAGGAAGGTGGGTGAGGCGGTGAATGACTCTCATCCCTGAATCTGGTGGGCCTCCCCTCAATGGACCACATTTCTGTAAGTCTTCCATAACCTGAGCTGCAAAAATCTGGGTGGCAACTAGATGGCAGCGTTCAGTAACAGGAAAACACAACTCCTTCCTGCCACCTAGCAGTTATCTAGACTTTTTTCAGCCATAACGTAGTAGTCATATAATAATGTCATTCATCCCCAGCAAAATACAGAAGGATTGCCATGGTTACCAGAAGAGTTCCTAGTGCCCAAATATTAGCTATGAAACTGAGTGTGGTTCCAATCCCCGTGGTTGACTTGCAGAAATCACTGCTCATGTATGAGCCATCTGCCAATTGGGCTTAACAGGGATTTTTTTCCTCCCCTAGGAATGACAGATGACATTAAAAAATAATAACTGTCAGCTGTTTCTTTTTTACAGTGGGATGATACATCTATGAGTCATACCAATTGCTTTGGTGTATTTGGACTGATATTTTCTAAATAAGCACCCCAGCATATTTAGACTAGCTTCAAAAAAATAATAATAATTGAAGTGGGATCTAAGCATCTCAAGATACCTCCACGGGATGGAAGAAAGCTATGCTGCTACTAAGTGCAAATGGCATGAACCCAAAACAAAACAAAACTAAACCAAACCCTATTCATTCTTCCCTTAGATTAGGGATGATTTAGGCAGCTGAATCCGTTCAATAATGGAATCACATACTAGGAGCTATGGAGGTCTCTCCCTCACTGAAGGACACTGAGCAGAAGTGGAAGTCATCTGTTGGGCATGTTCTAGAACCGAAGCATGACTGGGGCCAGTCCAAGCTCAACCCCAAGGCAGGAATTCAAATTAAATGATCCCCAATAGATGGCTTCCAGCTTCTGTTTGAACATACCAAGCAAGGGGATGTCCACCACCTTCCTTGATAACTGATTCCACTGTTGATCAGCTCTTACTGTTAGGAAGTTTTCCCTAAGATTCAGCTGAAATCTACCTTCCCGTAACTTCAGTCCATTATTCTATCTCCTGCCCCCTGGAATATGAGAACGCAGGTCTTAACCGTCAACATGAAATCCTTTCAGGTATTTGACAGTGCTATCACATTTCTTGAGTAGTTAGTGTGTATAGCCTTCAGGATGGAAAGTTTAATCAAGCATTTCTGTCGCCCCTCGTGGCCCCACAACTGTTCTTAAAATTTTTCTCCACGCAAAAGTCACCCAGACAGCAAGAAGCAGAAACCTTTAGAGACTTTTGTAATGAAAAACGTTGTAATATCCAAGATGTAGAAGTGAGCTACAAAAAACAAAGGGAAAAAGGGCCATGAAATGGCTTTTTTATTGTACTTGACCACTGTCAATCAATTTAATATCAAATGCATTATTTTAGATGGAAAGAAAAGAAGGAAGGAAATCT
Source organism: Charina bottae (assembly GCA_023362775.1). Taxonomy (NCBI): domain Eukaryota; kingdom Metazoa; phylum Chordata; class Lepidosauria; order Squamata; family Charinaidae; genus Charina; species Charina bottae. The sequence goes on along the minus strand of JALMGJ010000027.1, from coordinate 9,331,523 downwards.
CACTAAAGTTCTCATAGATGGAGAAAGAATGTTTTGCCCCTTTATTACAACCATATGCTGAGTTTTGTGAGAGTAATTCTCTTTCATGGTACCATCACCTCTCTAATAATTAATTAATTAATTAATTAATTATCCCACCTTTATTATTTTTATAAATAACTCAAGGTGGCGAACATACCTAATACTCCTTCCTCCTCCTATTTTCCCCACAACAACCCTGTGAGGTAAGTTGGGCTGAGTGTGTGTGACTGGCTCAAGGTCACTCAGCCGGCTTTCATGCCTAATGCTGTGGTCCTCCAATTAACTCTCAAAGGGATGCCTTTCATGGGCCTTTCTCAAATCATTAAGCATGAGAAGCTGGGGAAGTTGCAAAATGATGGAGAGATATGTCAAACAACAGCACTAGCATTTTTCAACCATCTGGAACAAGGAAGTATGCTTAAAACAAATGAAAACAAAATTCTAAACATATTTTAAAACCTCTTGAAAAGAGCTAGGAAAACAGGTTTGTTTTTTGTTTTTTTACAGAGGAAGAAAAGCTTCAGAAATTAGAAGACAAATTTAGGCACAGTTGGGAGCATTACAGAAAGTAGATCAAGAGAACTCCCTCCCCCACCCCTCTCCAGTACAAGAACTCAATAAAATTGGTTCAGTAAAATTGGCAAAAGATTGGCTTCCGGGGGAGGCATGGAGAACTGAAGATGACTCTGGAAAAGCAGAGCCGACAACCGTGGCAAAGACAAAGGAACCAGTGAGTAGACCGGTTCCTTGGAACCTCTCCAGATAAGGAGAAGACAGGCGATCACCCACATGTGTTCAGCAGCTGCTCCCCATCAGGAGACTGCAGGACAGTGGTTTGAGCACAGGAGATGATGGGATTAGCAATCTTGCTAGCAACCACATCAGAGACTTTTAAAGCAGGGGTTGACAACCTTTTTGGCACCAGGGACCACTTCCGTCGGAAAATTTTTTCCAAGGACCGGGGGGCGGGGTTTATGGGCGGCAGCCAATCGGACAGATGGGGTTGGGGTTTGCAGGCGGCAGCCAATTGGACGGACAGGGGTGGGGTTTGCAGGCCTGCCGCTCCGTGCAGTGTTTTTTCCTGGCAATGAGGGCATTTTCAGGGTCCCTGGAGCCTGCCCTTTTGAAGGGGCATCCGGGCGGGGCACGGGGCGGACTTTTCCTCCCCCCACTTTTGCTCCCCCAAGTTTTTTCGGCCCCTACCGGGTATCTCGTATGCTCCTCCGCTTCCCTGCCACACAGCTGATAGGCACAGAGATTTTACACCCTGGGGCACCCCCCTTAACTTTTTGCCGTGATCCGAGGCTTTTTTGCCTCGTGGCTGGAACCTTTCTTGGCAGAGCACCATTGTCGCGAGGCGAAAAAGCCTCGGATCACTGCAAAAAGTGACGGGGGTGTGTGCCCTGGGGTGGAAAATCTCCACGCTGATCAGCTGTGCGGCGGGGAAGCGGAGGTGCACCAGAGCTACCCGGTAGGGGCCGAAAAAACCATGGGGAGCAAAAGTGGGTGGGAGGAAAAGTCTGCCCCACACCCCGCAGGGGTGCCCTTTCAAAAGGGCAGGCTCTGGGGACCCCGAAAATGCCCTCGGTGCCACAAAAAAACGCTGCACTGAGTGGCAGGGAGGCGAAAAGCCTTGCTGCACGTGCATGCTGCCGCCATGAGGGGAGGCTAATTGGCGGGGGTGCTCCTCGGCCCGCCTCTGTCCTTCTTTGCCATGCACTGATAGGTGGAGGTGTTTCCCTTTCCGGGCCCCTACCAATAAGCTGCTCCGGCTCACCCTGCGGTACACTTCCTAACTGCCCATGGCCCACCAGTGGGCCGCGGACCACAGGTTGCCAAACCCTGTTTTAAAGGACACTAAATTTGCAAACCTTACTTTCTAATCACTTTCAGAAATTGCTCATTAACTACTTCTAAACTATTAGAGACCTTTGGAAGGACAAGTTTGAAAATGCTGGGTGAGTCTGCCTTCAATCCTGAATGGAAAAAAAATCATCATAAGCTTAAGAATTTAAAGAATCTGAAATAAACAGCACAAAGCTAAATAACATTTTGATCTTAGAAAGTTATAAATGGACTAAGGGTCCAGATAAAATTGGAATATTGAAACTTTTGCAATAAGATTTTGGAATTAATTATAAACAACAAACAGCTTCTCGTGGGAAATAGATCCTGTTTTGGTTTTTTACAAGACATAACAAAGATAAGCAATTTAATGATTTCAAAAATTGGACACTAGAGGGGACTAATGATTTTAGGTAGAGGAAAGATTTGCAAATGATGCAAAACATTATAACAATAAAAATACTGAAGGAGACTTTTAAAGAATGGAATCATAAAATAGTAGCCATAATATCAACAATGTCTGTAATGATGTCTGCTTCTATGGATAGACTACTGTATGTCCAAATGATGTTATTGAAGAAATGTCAGATAGAGAACAAATTTTATATGACAAGATAGAGATGATATCTAAAGTGAATTTGTAACTCACAGACCAAGAGGATCACTTAGAAAAAGATGTTTCACTGGATCTACAAAAGAAACTGGCTGAGGTTTTAAAATTTAAAAGGGAAGTGTAAATGACAAACCAAGAGAGTGACCTGGATAATTTTTTCCTATTGGATTTACAAAAGAGGCTTGTTAAAGCCTTGAAGAACTCTGTGTGATGGGACAAAGAAGAAATGAAGAGAAATCAAATCCTATGACAATATTTGAAGGAACTAAAGATTAAGACTGTTAGAAGTAAAAGGAAGGAATATAAAGTTGGTTTATTTGATCAAGGTTAAACCAAGATATGTTGTTACTTCTGGCAATCCTTTATGGACTTTTTGCTGACACCAGGATTGAAAAGATGATGTTTTATGGATTTGTTTATAGAGAAGATATGAGATACAGGATGAAGATATAAATGTAACCTAAGAGGGAGTGAAGAGTCACTAGGTTTGTTTATACTTGTGATGAAGGTTGGAAGTCGCTTCTTTATATATTTCTTTTGTCTTTATTATATTCTTACTTTTCTCTTTCTTTTTTTCTTTTTCCTTGTACTTTTTACTCCTTTCAATTCTCTTTTCTTTAAGTTTAGGTTGTATTAGATTTTACTACTATAATCAAAATTCTTAATAAAAATTATATCTTCTATCTATCTATCTATCTATCTATCTATCTATCTATCTATCTATCTATCATCTCCCTATCCCTATCCCTATCCCTATCCCTATCATGAAATTGGCAAAAGATTCAGGACTGCCAACTGGAATTATTTCTTCACCCAATCAGCTTGCTCATGGGCCTGCTGTAAGGCCCACCAATCTGGTGAGTGGAAATGACAGGGTCAGCTCTTTGGTGGCCCCATCCCTTTCAAACTATCCCACAAGGTATTTGCTTGCTCCTGCCATAACTGAATAACTTGCCTGGACCAGTGGAACCAGGGACATAAGTAAAGCTTTCTGGCTCCCAAGGCAAACTTCTCAGCTGGTAAGAAAGCCCTAATGGTTTAAAAAAAAAACCTCATGTGTTTGACTACTCCATAGACTGCAGCAATTGAGAATGGGAGGGAAGAAAGGAGTAAAAGGATCACATGACCACTTCATCCCAGCTGCTGAAGGCTCAAGAGAGGAAGAGAATGGCAATCAGTGAGTGATGGGAGGGCCCCCAAAGCCTTGGAGAGTCTCTGTTTCCACAGCATGGTACAGGCCCTCCATGCCCCAGTTTCAAGCAATCTGTAGCATCAGCAGCAATGATGGCAACCTCTCCTCTCTCACTAGCACATTATTCAAGGACCTGGGCCTTAGGCACACAAGCCAGTTAGGGAGGAATTGTGGTAGTGGCTGCTTGTGGCAAACACAAGGTATTGTCTTGGGTGTGAAGTGCCATTGGCAAATTTGTGTGCATCAGTACAATTTCTGCTTGCTGTCCTCCTCCCACTCATTGCACATTAGTTCTGCAACTGGTAATAACCAGTTCCTTTCCTGCCTTTTTAAAGTCAAATCTTAATCATTATCAAGTAAGTCCCAAAGTAAAATGAAATACAGAGTAAAAGTAGGCAAAATGTTTTGGGCTCAAAAAATGAAACACGTGGACTTCTGGAGTCTTGTCCTTAGTTCATGATTAAATGAGACCTTTTCTTCCTTGTAGTTTCAGAGGTAACAATGAGAAATTTTGACTGCTAGTCCATGCTGAGTAGTACTTGACCCAATCTACTGAAAAATCAGCCAAGATGATTTCTAAACAATGAATGCAGTAACTAATCATGTTTTTTGTAGCATGCAAGAAAACAGAGTGTGGCTAAACATAAGGATAATAAAGTTATCTTAATGTTTCAGTGCCTCAAGAGATGGTGGCCTTGCCTCATTGGAGGGATTTTGGAAGGAATACAAATTTTCCAGGATTCCTGTAATTGCATTCCATAGTGCATATTTTGCACTGAATAAAGTTGGATTAGATAATAGAATCATAGACTTGGAGGGGCCTCAAAGGTCATCTAATCCAATGCTTGGTGTAGGATATCTGTGAAATCTCTTCCGACTGCAACATTTGAGCATTTAAAGATTCAATGACACAATAAATCCCCATCATTTGGTCTCCATTTCTCCTTCTCCCTGCTTTCTTTTAAAAGCACTATTATTAAGCTGCTTTTTTCTGAATCTTGCTTAGGAAATGGTTTGTTTGCTTTGTGCCTTCAGGTCAATGTTTTCTTGGTAACATTTTTTGGAAGGGCTTTGCATTGCCTTCTTCCTAGGGCAGAGAGAGAGGGACTGGCCTAAAGTCACCCAGCTGGTTTCTGGGCCTAAGGCAGGACTAGAACTCTTGGTCTTTCGGTTTCTAGCCTGGTGCCTTTACCCACTATGGCAAACGACCTCTCATTCATTTATTATAAAAATCACATGTAGTGGGCAGCCTCTCCATTTATCGTCATTTCTTTGCCTCACACTGTTTTCCTGCAAACCAGTTGTCAGTCTTAGTGCATTTGTTCCCTGAGTGGATCATAAGGGCCATGTGGCACAGTGGTTCAGGTGTCAGACCAGGAGCAAGGGAGACCCAGATCAAGTCCACTTTTGACCATGGCTGCTTGCTGGATGACTATGGGCCAGCTGTTGTTTTTTCAGCCCAGTAAGCTTCTCACTGTTGCTATCGTGGGGATAAAACTGGAAGAAGTATTATATAATCTACTTGTAGCTCATGTTAGGAAAGGCAATAGATAAACCTATTAGGGGAAAAAAAAGCATTGCCCAAGAAAAGGGGTTATCAGCAATACTGAGGAATGCCTAGTTAGCAAAATTGCAAGATTTTTTTTTAAAGGGAGCCAAAATAACTTAGTAATTTAGTATAGCACATGTTCACCATCTGAGGAATCCTGCATATCTGCAGGGAAATGATAGGTGGGATATGTCTGAAATGGAACATCTTGGAAGAGGGCATGACTAACTAGACACTTGAATTAGGAAGAGTTTGTAGCACAATATTGTGTTTAAGATCCTAGATGTGCATTCAAAAATGAGCATTTTTACGCAGAGCATGAAGCAGCCACTCCAATCACTTCTTCATCCCCCTTTCCATGTTCAGAGACTGGGGTCAGGACTCAATGACACATATCTGCACGCAATGTGGAAGTATCCCCCGCCCCTGTTGTTTCTCCATTCTCCACCTGCTGTTTCCCCCACCCAGCCCTGAGAATTGCTTGTCATAACAGAAACCAACCAAGACCAGCAACCACACCAAAAATAGCAACTGCACCAAGCTGAGTTGCCTGGCCTTTTCGGCGCACTCCGCTGTTTAGTTCTGAAAGGTGTTTTAATTTGTAGAACTACGCATCATTTCCTGCAGAGGATGTTTCTGCTTTGGCAACTTGCCCTCCTTAGAGTCATTGCCAGAATACTAATGAGATGGTTACCATAGAAATAGGAGCATTATTTGCTGCTGTGTAAGTCACCAATTTTTATGAACTACATTCCAAGGTGTGATTGTCTCACTGATGAGAGATCTGTAAAGCAGGGTAACATCTCTCTCTCACCTACACACATGTATCTATCATATCCCAATACCCTCTCATGGGGAAGAGAATCCCTGAAACACCTTTGCGAAAAGGGAATAATTTAGCATTGAAGGAAATTAATGTTTCTTCTTCCTTTGAGTTCCTTTACTCCAATCCCACCTGAAGACCAGTCTAGAGCTTCTCAAACTGTGGGTTGGGACAACTGGAGATGAGAACTCTTGGGTCACAAACAGCTTTGAGGTGGTTGTAATTTAAAAAAAAAGTCTGAACAGATTTGTACAGCAGCAGTCGAAACTCACTCTAGCTTTGCTCCTTACTTGCATTGCCTGTGATTTTAATATGTAGATTAATATGTACATTTTAATATGTACAATAGATTAAAATGAAAACCTTAAAAATAACCCATCTATTTATTTCTTGTACAACCCAAACCCTAATAAAATCAGTTTCATTCTGGGCAGGGTGGATTGTACAAATGTATTCTTGTAAGGAGGTATGGTCCTACAAAGTTTCAGACTCCTTGGCCAGTCTCTGGAAAAGGTTTAAACTTGGAGAGTGAATCAGGAGAAAGTTGCTTGAGGCTGGAGTGAGATCCAGTGTGCCATCCAATATCCACCTACAACTGAGTAGACAAGAGCTCTCAGTGTGGGAACAGGAAAAGGTCAGCTCATTGAAAATATCCCAAAATGTGCTGCAGATTTTTTTTTAAAGTGAATTTAGTGTGAAGACTCATTAGGAATTGAAAAAAAACTGACAAAATATTAATGGTGTTATGGAATGACTGCACTTGGAATATGATGTAGAGGACACTTCAGGGTGGAAAAAGTGGAGAAATGGCAGTCATCACGACTAAAGGCTTGAGCAGCTCTCCTATAGGAAAGATTACAGCATTCCTGATTTTTTAAATTAAAGCAAAAGCAGATCAAAGGAGACCAAAGAGATATATGTGATCATGGACAGTATGGAAAATGTGGATAGACAGTAGTTTTCCTGCTTCTCTCACATAAACGTAGAACATGAGGTCATCCATTAAAATTATATGTAGGGAGATTAAGAATTAATAAAATAATGACTTTCTTTGATGTCTGTCTAGATGGTGGCAAAAGGATGCAAAATAAATTCATGGAAGACTAGGTCAATAATAGCTGTTGTTGATTGCAGTTTCTACCTCCAGAATCACCCCCTAAATATAGCTGCTTTTAGCCATTGCCCTCCTGTTCATATATATGAGGTTTCTCAATTTCCAAGTAAAGCCAGAAGATAGCTGAACATCAGCTCTGAGAATGTTAAAACTATGGTAAGACTTCTTCAACCATCACTTTATTTCAGCCTAACCTATTCCACAGGGATCCCTGGCTTAACCATTGGCTTTAATGAAAGCTAATAGTTAAGTGAGTGGTTAAGCTTAAATTTAAGAGAATCAATCTCAAATCCCAGACCAGGGTGCTCATTGGCTAAATTTAGACCCATCGCTAATTTTGACCAACCTGCCACACAGAGCTGATATTGTGAGGATAAAATGGAGGTCCTCGTGTAAGCTACCTGGAGTTCCTCAAGGAAAGATGAGATGTAAATCTAACAAACAAAGAAATCAATAAGCTCAACAACTTTTGGACAGCCAATTTTTTTGAAGGCTCCTTGATGCCTCAAAAAACCCAATGTCTGGGTCTAAGTCTGAGATATAAGTCAGGGCAGTGTTTCTCAACCTTAGCAACTCTAAGAGGTGTGGACTTGTACTCCCAGAATTTCCCAGCCAGCATGCTGGTTGGGGAATTCTGGAAGTTGAAGTCCAGACCTCTTGGAGTTGCTAAGGCTGAGAAACACTGAGTTAGGGTATAAGAAGGTATAAGGTTATATAAGTTAGGGTATAAAAAGGACAGATCCTGAAGCTGAAGCTTTGGCCACCTAATGCGAAGAGAGGACTCACTGGAAAAGACCCTGATGCTGGGAAAGACTGAAGGCAAAAGGAGAAGGGGACGGCAGAGGATGAGATGGTTAGATAGCATCACCGATGTAATGAACATGAACTTGAGTAAACTCCGGGAGACAGTGGAGGACAGGAAGGCCTGGCGTGCTATGGTCCATGAGGTCACAAAGAGTCGGACACGACTAAACGACTGAACAACAACAACAACAAAATAAGGGTATAAGCAGAACTAGTCACAAGACCAGTGTAAATCTGTTCTGTGTCAGTGTTACAGATGATGATATAATCATCATCATCATCATCATCATCATCATTTTCTTCTTGGATCTCGAGTTTCCTTATATAGGGTCTTCCCTCATTTTATCCCCACAACAGCAATGCCTTTGATGTAGACTGGGTTGAGATTGCTGACAAGCCCAGAATCCCGCAGCAAGCATCAAGGTTGAAATTGGGTCTTCCAAATTTAAGCTGAACACCATAAATACAACATTACAAGGCTCTCTCTCTTTGTCTTATCAACTGTTTCAGGAATCAGTAAAAACAAATGTAATAAGTGTACAAATTTTGGGCACACTCAACATATGCAATTTTGTGCATGCTTTTATAAATCTCTAATCAAAAATTGTTAAAAACAACATTTAGTTTGAACATACTTTTGTTGTAGTCAGCTTTCCCATTGTTTGCAACTTCTACAAGCATATGTAACTGGAAATCTGAAGGGCAATCAGAGCTCGGTTGAAGCCAGTAAATTTTTTGTCACTACTATTGAGTCACACCAGAAAAAGTTTAGGCAGGTTGAGGTGGTGTGTATAAAAAGGAATAGCTGGGGCAAATTTCTTCTACATTCTTACAAATAGAGAGAACAGAGTTCCAGGTTTTGAGAGTCTCATAGTAAAGGGCCTTCTGATGGATCACCTTCCATGGTGTGGCTTACTTGGTAGAAGCAATAGTTATACTAAAATGGCATAGGAATAGGATGGGCAAAGACGACAGTGAATCCTGTTACAATGGCCAGGTTAATCCTGCTTTTTGGAAGATGTATAGGATAAGAAGGTAACAATTTTATGGTCACTACACCACACTGGATGTCTACTCTGTGGACTCCTCAGACCATCTCTCTCATTCCCAGTGACCATCTTTGAACATATTTGAGCATTATTAATCATTTGAATATATTTTCAGGCAGACTTTGAGATCAGATCTGAAAATGGCTGATAACTTTCTAAATTTCTTTTAGTTAAGTTCCTTTAAGAGAAAAATAATCTGATTGTATTTTGGAAGGGGCAAATTGCTCCATTTCTTCTCCGTTTCATGAATTCACTGATGATTATTGAAGGATAAGCAACTTCCATCCAAGTTTTCTAACCCAGTATATATGAAATAATATATAAGCAAAACTCATGAAAATTCAGATTTCTTTTCAGATAGAATTTTCCCTAAGACAAATTTCATAAGTGATTTCCTCTAAATATGCACACTTTTAGCCAAGAACTGTATCCCAAAATTCCAAAACCAAGAAAACCCACAGGATAATTGTCCCAGCCCTTATATTAATCAGGACCAACTTAAGTTCCACACATCAAGACATGTAAATTGCTGTAGATAATTACTTGGCAGTGACCTTTCTGTATCACATCAGGGCCATAATAAATCCCGAAAGGGGTTATAGAAACCCAGCTTTTCACATCAACTGCAGCTCAATAATGGTCCCTTCGAGAATCTGAGACACATTAAAATCATGCCAGTTCAATTAAACCTCATAAAATTAAGCTAAAATAGTAAGAAAATAACATGAAATAGAGAAAACAGTGGGTAATAATTGGAAGTTAAAACAAATCTGACAACACTTTTTTTAGCTTTTAAATCTCTAGGGAGCTTGAAATTGGATTTCTCCCAAATCAAAGGAAAGTCAGCATCTTTTAATGTCTTCACAGTATAAGCCAGCCCCAGGAAAAATCCCCAAAGAAGAAACCTTTCAAGTATTAATTAGGAATCAAGTGGAAAACTGTGGCATTAAGGGCTTTGGGTTAGGGTGGAGATTTCCATGCAAATACTAATTTTCTAAGATATTTATAGATCTTAAATAGCTATTAACTCTCCCAGCAGCGTCCACTTCATGTAACCCACTTGGCTTTTGCAACAACACTTGTTCCACGGTGGAGGAAGCAGCTACTTCATTCTCTCCAAGAGATCCAAGACAACACAGCACAATGGTTTTTGCCGGTTAGATGATCTATATAGCACATTTTCCCTTAAATAATAAAATTGCCCTCATGTCAGGCACGGTTCACTTGGAGAAAGGGGAACTGGGGAAAGCATTTTGAGAGAAAAACAAAAAATGTAGGTCTGTCTGGGGTAGAAGAGTCATATTATTTCTAATCCAACTCACCTTCACATATATGCATGCCCAGTATGTGGGTTTGCAAATTTTTTAAGCTGAAAATCTTCTTGAATATTCCATAAGGGATGATTATTTGTGTTGGCATTGCAAGAAATTTGAGGGCATTGTAACTCATATGTTATGGTCATGTTCTCCTTTATAATCCTTTTGGAGTAATGTTATTCTATCTATCTATCTATCTATCTATCTATCTATCTATCTATCTATCTATCATCTATCAAATTTTGTCACCACCAATCTCCCACCCAAGGGGGGACTCTGGGTGGTTTACAATAAGAATAAAACATTAAAATATGATCATACATAAATAAATATCGAATACAAATATAAATAAAAAGTAAAGAAGATGAAATAAAATCCAGATGGCGATGACAGTTTTAATGCCGCTCATGTGTATCTAAGGCCATCTTAGGGAGCCAGCCATGCCCCAAGCAAGCTGGAAAAACCAGGTCTTTAGTTGTTTCTGGAAGGCCACAACAGATGGGGCCTGCCATATCTCTGGGGGAAAGATATTTCAGAGGGCGGGAGCTGCTGCAGGGAAGGCCTGCTTCCTGGACCCCGCCAGATGAAATTCTCTTACAGATGGGGCCTGCAACATGCCCTCTCTGCATGATTGGGTGGGACAAGTCGGTGTAATGGGGATGAGATGGTCCCTCAGGTAGCCTGGACCCATGCCATGTAGGGCTTTAAAGGTGATAATCAAAACCTTGAATTGGACCCGGAAGCAAACTGGTACCCAGTGCAGCTCGCGAAGCAACTGTGTTATGTGTGCCTATCTTGGGGCACCAAGAATTGCCCGCGCGGCTGCATTTTGGACCAGCTGTAGCTTCCAGATACTCTTCAAGGGTAGCCCCATGTAGAGCGCATTACAGTAGTCTATATGGGAGATGACCAGGGCATGAGTGACCATGTGAAGAGCGTCACGGTCCAGGAAAGGGTGTAACAGGCACACAACCTGAAGTTGTGCAAAGGCCCTCCTGGCCACGACTGCCACCTGCTCTTTGAGCAGGAGTTGTGAGTCCAAGACAACCCACAGATTCCACACTGGGTCTGTTTGGGGCAGTGCAACCCCATCCAGCACCAAAGATGTTAAATTCCCAGATACCGAGGAGCCCCTCACCCACAGCCACTCCGTCTTACCAGGGTTCAGCTGAAGCCTGTTGTTCCCCATCCAGACCCCCACAGACCCCAGGCACCGAGAGAGTGTGGTCCCAGTATCATTTACTTCACCCGGGACAGAGATGTATAATTGGGTATCATCGGCATATTGATGATACCTCATCCCATGGTGACGGATGATCTCACCCAGAGGTTTCATGTAAATGTTGAAAAGGAGCGGAGAGAGTACCGAACCCTGTGGCACCCCGTAAAGGAGGGGCCGGGGGTCCAATCTCTTGCTCTCTATCACCTCCGATTGGGACCGGCCCCGGAGGAAGGAGGTGAACCAGTGCAGAACCACGCCGCCCACCCCCAACTCCCTGAGCCACCCCAAAAAGATACTATGGTTGATGGTATTGAAAGCTGTTGAGAGGTCAAGAAAAGCAAGGATGGATGCACTGCCTCCATCCTGCCCTCACCAGAGATCATCCATAAGTGCAACCAATGCTGTTTCTGTCCAATATCTGGGCCTGAAACCTGACTGAAAGGGGTATAGATAATACGTTTCATCCAGAGTCCTCTGGAGCTGCAACGCCACCACCTTCTCAACCACCTTCTTCAAAAAGAGGAGGTGGGAGACTGGACGGAAATTGTCCAGCACAGTAGGGTCCAGCGATGGTGTCTTGAGGAGGGGGTGCACCAGTGCTTCCTTAAAGGCTGCTGGAAACACCCCCTCTCCCAAGGATGTATTTACCATCGCTTGGACCGAACCACACCTCACCTCCTGAGCTGCTTTCACTAGCCAGGAGGGGTATGGGTCTAGTTGACAAGTGGTGGCATTTACAATCTGGAGGATCCTGTCTACTTCCTTGGGCCCAACAGGATCAAACTGTTCCCAGATAATTGGGTAAGTACATTCCCTCAGCATCTCCACAGACCCTGCTTCATGCTTGGAGTCCAACTTGGAGCGAATCCAAGCAATTTTATCCTGCAGATGCTCAGAAAACTCCTCAGCATGGCCCTGAAGATGGGTCACTGGGCCACCGTTTCCCAGAAGGGATCGAGTGACCTTAAATAGGGTCACTGGGTGGAGAAAGCTTATAGCGGACGAGCAGGCTGGCTTCAGAGAGGGCAGAGGAACCATTGAACAATGCCTGATTCTTCAACATCTGATTGAAAAATATCGTACCAACAAGATAACATCATTGTATGCAGCCTACATAGACTTAAAGGCAGCTTTTGATTCTATATCTAGGCCTAAGCTATAGGAGAAGTTGGAAGCTGCCTCAATAGATAGTAGACTTCTCTATTTAATTCGGGCCTTATACTCTGATACGGCCTTGAAGGTCAGATGCAATAGGTTTGGGTCCCTTTCCAAGCTGATTAAGGTACAAAAGGGGGTGAAACAGGGCTGTATTTTGGCCCCGCTACCTTTTAATTTTTATATTAATGATATGGTAAGTTGTCTAAATCACCCGGACTTTCACCCTCCTAAAGTAGGGGACCGTAGTATTGCCCTGCTGCTTTATGCAGATGATGCAGTCATACTTTCTAGGACTCCAGTAGGTCTCAACAGAGCTTTGACAACTGTGGCCCAGTATTGTATTAATAATCAGCTAGAAATAAATTATCAGAAAACAAAGATAATGACCTTCGCCAAAAGACCAAAATTTCGTTCTTGAAATATAAATGGGCATAGAATAGAGCAAGTGAGTAGCTTTAAATATCTAGGGGTAGTCATGCACGCCACTGGATCTAGGAAACCTCACTTTGATTATGCAGCTGATTCTGGACAAAATTCAGCTAATGCCATTTTAAAGTTTTTCCGGAGTAAAGGAGGGCATTATATACCGGCAGCTCTTAAACTCTTCCAGGCGAAGACATTAGCCCAGCTCCTTTATGGGTCCTGTGTTGGTGCTCTAAGTTCAAGTATTACATCCCTGGAAAGAGTGCAATCAAAATTTATTAGAGCAGTATTTCAAATGCCCAAATGTGTTCAAAACGCTTACCTTCGATTGGAAGCGGGCATGATAAAAGTTGAGTCAAGAGTGCGCCTAGCTTCTCTGAATCTTTGGCTAAAACTCAAGCATTATCCTCAAGGTTTAGCACCACTCATTTTCCAAGATTACTTCCAATCCTCTTGGTTAAAGGATATTGAATCTAGTCTCGCCAAGCTAGGATTTTCTACAGATTCAATTCTCAGGATGGATTATGAACAGGCAAAATTGGCCTTGAAGCAAAGGATAAAGGACATAGAGAGACAAACGGACTTAGAGAAGGCCCCTAATTTCTTATCATCAGAGTATAATAAATAAGCTGCTCAAAAAAATAAAGGGAACACTGAAATAAGACATCCTAGATCTGAATGAATGAAATATTCGTATTAATTACTTTGTTCATTACATAGTTGAATGTGCTGACAACAAAATCACACAAAAAGCAATGGAAATCAAATGTAAGCAACCCCTGGAGGTCTGGATGTAGAGTTACACTCAAAAATTAAAGTGGAAAAGAACACTACAGGCTGATCCAATGTTGATGTAATGTCCTTAAAACAAGTCAAAATCAGTAGTGTGTGTGGCCTCCACTTGCCTGTATGACCTCCCTACAACGCCTGGGCATGCTCCTGATGAGGTGGCGGATGGTCACCTGAGGGATCTCCTCCCACACCTGGACTAAAGCATCCCCCAACTCCTGGACAGTCTGTGGTGCAACGTGGCGTTGGTGGATGGAGCGAGACATGATGTCCCAGATGTGCTCAATTGGATTCAGGTCTGGGGAACGGGCGGGCCAGTCCATAGCATCAATGCCTTCGTCTTGCAGGAACTGCTGGCACACTCCAGCCACATGAGGTCTAGCATTGTCTTGCATTAGGAGGAACCCAGGGCCAACCGCACCAGCGTATGGTCTCACAAGGGGTCTGAGGATCTCATCTCGGTACCTAATGGCAGTCAGGCTACCTCTGGCGAGCACATGGAGGGCTGTGCGGCCCCCTAAAGTAATGCCACCCCACACCATTACTGACCCACTGCCAAACCGGTCATGCTGGAGGATGTTGCAGGCAGCAGAACGTTCTCCACGGCGTCTCCAGACCCTGTCACGTCTGTCACATGTGCTCAGTGTGAACCTGCTTTCATCTGTGAAGAGCACAGGGTGCCAGTGGCAAAGTTGCCAATCTTGTGTTCTCTGGCAAATGCCAAACGTCCTGCACGGTGTTGGGCTGTAAGCACAACCCCCACCTGTGGACGTCGGGCCCTCATACCACCCTCATGGAGTCTGTTTCTGACCGTTTGAGCAGCCACACGCACATTTGTGGCCCACTGGAGGTCATTTTGCAGGGCTCTGGCAGTGTTCCTCCTGTCCCTCCTTGCACAAAGGCGGAGGTAGCGGTCCTGCTGCTGGGTTGTTGCCCTCCTACGGCCTCCTCCACGTCTCCTGATGTACTGACCTGTCTCCTGGTAGCAGCTCCATGCTCTGGACACTACGCTGACAGACACAGCAAACCTTCTTGCCACAGCTCGCATTGATGTGCCATCCTGGATGAGCTGCACTACCTGAACCACTTGTGTGGGTTGTAGACTCCGTCTCATGCTACCACTAGAGTGGAAGCACCACCAGCATTCAAAAGTGACCAAACCATCAGCCAGAAAGCATAGGAACTGAGAAGTGGTCTGTGGTCACCACCTGCAGATCCACTCCTTTATTGGGGATGTCTTGCTAACTGCCTATGCTTTCCACCTATTGTCTATTCCATGTGCACAACAGCATGTGAAATTGATTGTCAATCAGTGTTGCTACCTAAGTGGACAGTTTGATTTCACAGAAGTGTGATTGACTTAGACTTACATTGTGTTGTTTCAGTGTTCCCTTTATTTTTTTGAGCAGTGTATATTGTTAATTCTGCTAACTACCTTACTCAACTTGAAATCCCTAGCCATCGGAAAGCCTTTGCCCTAGCTCGTAGCCACGAACTCCCTTCCGCAGTCTTGGATGGTAGATATAAAAAAATCCCAAAAACTGCAAGCTGGTGCTGTTGTAATAATGGAGAGATAGAAAATACAGACCACGTGCTCCTCCGTTGTCCTTTTTATAAAGAGCTTAGGAGTAAATTAATATTACCTTTGACCAAGAAATATCCTAGGAGGCAAGATATAGAGTATATGCAAATGCTACTTATAGATGAAGATCCAACTTTTACGGCGCAAGTAGCCA
Source organism: Charina bottae (assembly GCA_023362775.1). Taxonomy (NCBI): domain Eukaryota; kingdom Metazoa; phylum Chordata; class Lepidosauria; order Squamata; family Charinaidae; genus Charina; species Charina bottae. Next base: position 9,315,869 of record JALMGJ010000027.1, on the reverse strand, counting down.
AATTCTGTGCAGCTGCTATAAAGATACGCCAGACTATGATAGGAAAAATGTAGTAATGTACTCCTTGAAATGATTTTAATAATTTTGATTATATATATATATATATATATATATATATATATATATATCACCATATTTTATATATGATATTTTACTTTTTATAAGCATTTACATCTGATAGAATATTAGTTATGACTAATATTAAGAGCATATTTAAATTTGATTAAGGGGCTCATCCACATTGTGGTCTGAATGTATTTTAATTTTTAATTGGAACAATGTAATTTAACTTATAATTTTAAAACTATTTTAAATCAGATGGTGCATATTGTAAGGTTCAATGAGTATACTGTTAGAGTTTTTGTGTTGCCCTGGCGAATTATTCCTATACAAAGCAAAGCAAAGCCTTCTCATGGTGACGTGAAGTGCAGGTGCAAGATAGCAACGGTCACGTGTGTATTGTTTTGACTAGATTGCATGGGAACAAGGTCTCCTGATTTCTTTCCGTGGGAAGCCTTGCCCCGGCCCCCCTGAGCAAGAAGGGGGGAACTCAGTGCGTAGATGCAGCACTGCTAACCAATAGCAGAACATGCTATGTGCTTTAGGCCTAATGCTTTGAGGCCTAGTGTGTGTAACAGCTAACTTCCAGCCAATCAGAGTGCTAGAAGGTCTGAATATACAACCATGCAAAATGGTGTTCTATGTCTTCTTGATTTCTAGTGTCTTTTAGCTATGTAGTTCTTCACGTGTTCACTTCCCGTGGACTGGGCAGAGTGAGCTATGCCTGGCTTTGGGTATAGGCCATGGCAGGAACTCTGGCCCTGGGATCAATACACGGAACTCTGCTTATAAGTTTGTTTTGTTTTTCCTTTTACAATGATGTATCCTGTATATTCATCTTTTTCATTGTTGCGATAATGTACTGTATCTGCATTATTGCCCTATGCTAAACAGTAAACACTGTTGGCCCTAATAAGCTGCATTCTTGTCTGTTTATTCTCAAGCCTCAGGTTTTTCCCCTTTAAGCCAGCATATACCCCATCAGGTTATGGTTGCCCAGAGAGAAATTTGCGTTTTCTTTGCTGCGTTGGACCTGGCTGTAAAAGGGAGTTTGTTTTTAGAGGTTGGTTTCAGAATAAACATGTTGTCTTTGAGTGGTCAGCAATGGCTGAACAGTGTCTGGTCAGTCTGCCATTTGAGGCTTTAGATGGCACAAACTATCTGACCTGGTGTGTGGAGATGGAATCATTCTTTTTGCAAGAAGAAGATTTGTGGCAGTATGTGGCAAATCCACCTTCAGAGGGTTCTCTCTGAAGAAGTGCAAGCATGTTTGGACTGTGCTTATGGCATTTTTGCTTTTGGGACTCAAATCCTCTGAATGGAATTATTTCAGCAACCCAAGGACTGAGAAATGGGTGCTGAGAAGCTGTTGGAGCCTTTAATACACAGTGGAGCTCTGTCGCCCTTGGTGGTCTATTAAGACAGCTTTATGGTTTGAAGCTGTAACCGGTGAGACTGTGATGACCCACCTTGGTGAGTTCAAGACTTTGTTTGCTGCATTTGAACGACAAGGCATGTTTTTCTGAGGCTGTGAAAAAGCGTGCGTGATTTTTGTCAAGCCTGGAGTTACAAGCCACTTCCAGGAGCCGTCTGTTGCTGTTGCCGAACAGTGTTCCAGCTGAAGTAAAACCTGGTATGGAATTTACATTTGCCGTGGTTTGCTGTGATTCTACAAGGCTGTTCCCTGCCCCGATGTCCAGCGGATGCAAGAAGCCTGGTTTACGAAGGGAGGGGATGCCAGATGCCAGGAGTCAGCTGAACAACGAATCCGAGTTTTCTGCTCTACCGGCTGCTGTTGTGTAAGCATTTTTCTACAGAGACTCTGTTTTTGAATTCGGCTCGCTGTAAAGTTTGTAAACATGGACGGTTATTGTTACAAATGTCAGCCTTGAGTTCAGCAAGTCATTTTAGCTGATAAGTGTGTAAGAAATGTGGATGTGTACACTTGTTTTTCTCTCCTCAGTGTTCCAGCCCTGGTCAAGTCTGAGTGTACTTGTTGCTGAATGTTTCATTGCGATATGAAACTGCTTGTGTTGAGGCTGAGTGTGTTAGAGACAAACCTGTAAAATCAAGTGTGTGAGATGCTGTGGAGATTGTGTGGACAGGACATTGTGTGTTTAATGTTCCCCACATCATAAATGCATCCAAAAAGTGTTCACGAAGTACTGGGGTATCCCGGGATGGGAAAGTGTGTCTCAGATAGCCAAATGCATTCTGAGTTAGAACCCAGGAAATGTGCAAAAGTTTCTTGATTGTGTTGTGTGTAAACAATTTAAATCAGAACTGTGTCTGTTGCTAGGCAAAGTGACAGAGTGTTAACTAGACCATTTCAGTTAGTTCATAGAGACCTAGTTAGCCCCCATGTCCCAAGAAATGGTGGGGTGTGAATTTCATGTTCCTTCTGGTTGATGATCATACCTGCTTGTGTTGTTGCTACTTGTTGAAGTCTAAAGCGAAGGTCTGTGCTCGCTTTGAAGTGTATGTAGCAATGGTAGGATGAAAATAAGGTCCGTTCCAGTCAGATTGTAGTGAAGTGTTCCTGAGCCATGTGTTCCAGAATTGGCTTTGTAGGAAAGTATTCTCCCAAAGACTTGCCAATGTTGGAATTCTAGCTGAGTGTTGGTGTTGTGAATACCATTAAAAATAGCCTGCTGTTAGTTGCTCAGGTGCCATCCCATGTCTGGGGAGAGGCTGCCTTGATTGCAGTGTGTGTTTTCTAACTAACAGGGTGTAGAATTCAACTGTAAAAAGAAATTGTTTTTCTTTGGTATGGCAAGCGCCCTTCACTGAAATGCCTGCATGTCTGTGAAACATTTGCATGTGTTCACAACCCCAGGTCACAGAGAAGGAAGAACCAAGGAAGCAGAGTGCTTCAGGTTGTTGGTTGTTGGTTGTTGATTAAAATCCAAGGCTTATTGGTGTTTCATTAAGCCATGGTCAAATCCAAATCTCCAGAAGTGCTTTAGTTTTTAAGCAGCCTACTGGTTGGGAAAGGTTATGCTAAGGTTGCAGAAGTGTTGCTGCATTGCTAGTGTAAACCCACTGTCCATGGTTCAGTAGATGGGCAAAAACCAGTTTAGGTTTCTTCTGTTCCCCAGTCTCCGAGTGTGAATAGGGCCCCTCAGGTGAAGGAAGTGGAAATTTCACCTGAGCAGTTGCAGGGCCTGGAGGGGGAGTCAGGTAGTGGAAGGAAAGAAGACGGTGATGGGGAAAGTACAATGGTCATTCCTCATGGGTCCTCTTATTCCAGGGTGTGAAGCCTGACAGATTTGTGATTTGGCAGGTGACAGTGTGTCAAGTTACCTGAGAAAACCCAGTCTTTGCTAGATGTGTTGCTCCTGCCTTTGGAGAGGCAAGAAGAACATTGGAACACAGCTGTGGATAGTCAGTTTAAGTTTTGGTGAAGTGTTGAAAGTAACCAACCTATCCTTTGTTTTAGTAAGCTGTAGGTTCCAGATGAGTGTTCATAAAGACATTTCTTTCTGATAATACTCTGCAGTGTAAAGCCAGTGTTGCCCAGGGATTTATTCACAAAAGGAGTTTGTGAACTGTGAATCTAGTGTATGCACCCACAGCTAGGCCAGAATATTTACGTGTGGTACGTTTTCTGGTTGCGTAGCGTGGAAACAGGTGTCCATTTACATATTGTGATGTTGGCACAGCATATTTGAATATAGATCTCCCTGAAACAGTGTGTGTAAGGCAAGCGTTTTGGCTCTACATGTGTAGCAGTTCCCAAACAATTCATTGACTTAACAGGGTGCTTTATGGATTTTAAAGCAGGCCAGTCATTGATAGCATGGTGCAGATGCTAACTGGGATGTGAGAACAGTCCCGTGCTGTTTTCTATGTGTACATAAGAAAGTGTAGAAGTTTGTGTAGGACTTTGTACTTATGTGAGTTGTTTTCTGCTTAGAAACTGAAGTTTTCCACCTTGAATAAGAATTTGTCAGTCAGCTGAAATAGAATTGCCAGCTGAAGAAGTTCAGCACAAATTCAAACATTTATCTTGGTGTTGAAGTTACAAGAGCCCAGAACAGAGATGGTTCTTGGTTTCCTACAGAGTGTCATTTGTGTAAAGGAAAGCTTATCCTTAATTTGTTGTACAGTATATCACTCTGCAGTAACGCAGTGGACATGCCCTGAATTAGTTTTGCCCAGGTAGGGTACCAAGCTTGCAGAATGGTTTAGCCCTCGATGTAAGCTTGCAAAGAGGTGAAAAAAAGTCCTGCGAAAAAAAATCCTGCGGCAGGATTGGAATTCCTTATCTATACCAGCTGCAATTTTCTGCAAAGGAGGGGACAGAACATTTGCGGGCAATGTTTTTCTGTTCCTATCTGACTGTGTTTCTGTTCCTGCATAAGTTGTATTATTATGTATTTGTATGTATCTGAATAAAACATTGCATGAAGTGTATATTGTGCATTATACATATGTGTAACAAGTGTTTTTAAACCATTTTCTAGTGTGGATGACTATTGGTTGTAAAAACTGTAACTTGAATAGTGTGATTATTACATGTATTAACCTTTGTTTTTCTTGTTTCTGTAAAAAATGTTTGTTACTCCCATTGTACAGAAATAATTCGGGAGGGGTGTTAGAGTTTTTGTGTTGCCCTGGCGAATTATTCCTATACAAAGCAAAGCAAAGCCTTCTCATGGTGACGTGAAGTGCAGGTGCAAGATAGCAACGGTCACGTGTGTATTGTTTTGACTAGATTGCATGGGAACAAGGTCTCCTGATTTCTTTCCGTGGGAAGCCTTGCCCCGGCCCCCCTGAGCAAGAAGGGGGGAACTCAGTGCGTAGATGCAGCACTGCTAACCAATAGCAGAACATGCTATGTGCTTTAGGCCTAATGCTTTGAGGCCTAGTGTGTGTAACAGCTAACTTCCAGCCAATCAGAGTGCTAGAAGGTCTGAATATACAACCATGCAAAATGGTGTTCTATGTCTTCTTGATTTCTAGTGTCTTTTAGCTATGTAGTTCTTCACGTGTTCACTTCCCGTGGACTGGGCAGAGTGAGCTATGCCTGGCTTTGGGTATAGGCCATGGCAGGAACTCTGGCCCTGGGATCAATACACGGAACTCTGCTTATAAGTTTGTTTTGTTTTTCCTTTTACAATGATGTATCCTGTATATTCATCTTTTTCATTGTTGCGATAATGTACTGTATCTGCATTATTGCCCTATGCTAAACAGTAAACACTGTTGGCCCTAACAAGCTGCATTCTTGTCTGTTTATTCTCAAGCCTCGGGTTTTTCCCCTTTAAGCCAGCATATACCCCATCATATACCTTGTAGAATCTTGTACTGGTCAGTGACCGTAATAAACCAGAATGAATAGGGTCACTGGGTGGCATTCTGCGGATGCAAAAAGAGCAGAACCATATTGACGTTTCGCCACTCTTACCGCCACAAGGTAGAACAGCAGCTCTAGCTTGTGTTCGGTAGGATTCGGTCTTTGTCTTCCTCCAGCGGCACTCTAGACATCTCTTAACCCTCTTCAAAACCCTCAGCTCCTCCATAATCCACAGGGAGTGTCGGGTTTGATGGGACAAGAGAGGTTGCACAGGCGTGATCCCGTCCAAGGCCACGGCCGCCTCCCTATTCCAGGCTGCGGCCAAGGCCTCCACTGGACCATGCAGCAGAACCTCGGGTATAACCCCCGGCTCCCTCTGGAACCATGCCAGGTCCATCAGTCGCCGAGGGCGGACCAATTGAATAGGTCCTGCCTCCCTACAGAGGGGGGCAGCATAAGAGAATCTCAAGGTCACCAAGTTGTGATCTGTCCATGACAAAGGGGATAGATGTAACTCTCCCCTCAGATCACATTGCCACTGCTCTGACAAGAAAACCAAGTCCGGGGTGAGACCACTGTCCCGAGTCAGGTCCTGAATAATTTGGGACAGGCCCATGGCTGCCATGGTAGCCATTAACTCCCAAGCCACCTCTGAGGACCACCCCAGGAAAGGCAGGTTGAAGTCCTCCAGAACCATAAGTCTGGGGAACTCCACTGCCAACCCCGCGATAGCCTCCAGCAGCTCCAGCAGGGAGGTCGCTACACAGCCGGGAGGCTGGTACAGTAGCAACACTCCCAACTGTTCTCGGGAACCCAACTTGAGAAACAGGGTCTCACATCCGGCTACTTATGGAGCAATGCCCCTGAAGGCCATTAGAGATTCTTATACAACATGTTGACACAATTGTTGGGAAAACTGGTTTTTAAAAACATGCATCTTATATTAAATTATATGCCAACTACTTCGAATTTAGCATGTTCTGAACAAAGATGGGTTTTTCATGCTCTAGGAATAGCCAAAAGAATAATTCTTAGGCAATGGGAAAATACTATAACTCTAGATATAAAGGATTGGATTTTAGAGATCGAGCAATTTTTTAGAAAATTATATATTCTGTCAATCAGAAGATGTCACATTGTTTCTCCCTTTGGAAAAAAATTATTGGACGGGTTTGGTGAATATTGAAAGCTTTATAAAATTTATAAAATCAGGTGAACTTGGAATATATTTGTAATTACAGATTTTTTCTGTTTTTGTTTGTTGTGTGTTTTTTTTCCCTTTCTTCTTTGTGTGTGGTGAGTCGTTCATTTTTATTTTATATATATCTGTTTGAAAATGGACTAATTAAAAAAAAACTTGAAAATCTTCATGAAAATTCACATTTAAGCAGGACATTTTTCAGACTCTAAAAAGCCTGGGGCAGAACATTAATTTGACGGCCCTCTCCAACTTTCTTCCCATAGCAACCTATATCAACATATTTTCTCATTATTTTTGTCTACTGAAGTCAGAGGCCTAGTAAGATGCAAAGTATAGGAGGAACAAAAACGCTAAAATAACTCATAATTTGAGATGTTTCACTGCCTAAAGTCCATTAGGATTGGGATGGGTTAGAAATTTTGTTAAATAAATAAACTCCTGGGATTACATGGCTTAACTCAGGGCTTTCCAAACTTTTCATGTTGGTGACACGCCTTTTAGCCATCCATAATTTCGTGACACACTAATGAGGAGTCCCCGCCCCCTGCCCCCCGTGATTGGCTGCTGGCTCCAAACCCCGTCCCCGGCCCATGTGATTGGCTGCCGGCTCCAAACCCCGCCCCCTGGCCCATGTGATTGGCTCCCCGCTCCAAACCCCACCCCACGTGATTGGCTGCCGGCTCCAAATCCCGCCCCCCGGCCCATGTGATTGGCTCCCCGCTCCAAACCCCACCCCATGTGATTGGCTGCCGGCTCCAAATCCCGCCCCCCAGCCCCCCAGTCTTGTACTGTATGTATTGTATTGTATGTAATTGTAGATCAGAGCTTTCCAAACTGTGTCGTGACACATTTCTGTGTCGCGGCAAGGGCCCAGGTGTGTCGCAGGGGAACCTGGAAGAGGAGGCCATGCACCACGTGGAGCCCCGCCCATCCCTTGCCGCGCCGACAGGTTCCTGCTCTGAAGCTAGCTCCTCAGCTCTCGCCGCAGAAGCCAGGTAAGTTAGCAGCCCGGTAGGGCTGAAACTGGGGGAGAGGGTTCAGGGACGCGACTAGGCTGCCGCGCTGGGGTGGGTGGGGGGTGCAGGGACCACGAAGTGCGGCGTCCAGAGTCATGGCTTTTCCCTCCCGAGAAGTGCCATCGGCCTGAAAGCCGAGAAAGGGATGGGGAGGCGGCTCCACTGCCCGCCTCGCATGGCCCCTGCACCGTCTGCGTCTTCGGCTACCCCTTCCCCTTGGCAGCGGCCCCAGCTAGGCAGAGGCAGGACTGGGCGGGCGGACAGGTGGAGCTCTCCGCCTCCGTGGCCTGGCCTGGCTCGCCGCTTCCTCCCATCACCAACAAGCGGAAGATGGCAGTGGTCTGACACACAGCTCGCGAGAGCTGAGCGGGGGCCGAGCCGAGGGAGCCTGCTGGCGGCTCTGGCCCAACGAGAGGGCTCCAGGTGCTCTTCTGCAGAAGCAGAAGAAGAGGAGCGGGCGGGAGCGCGGCACAAGGAGTGCCTCGCCGGTGCCTGCCCGGCTTCCACCACACTTCATCGGAGAACTGGCGGGCGGGTGGCTGAGAGGCAGGTGGGTGGGCAGGCAGGGGGTCGCCTGCAGCGGGCTCATCTGACCATCCTTCCTGGAGCTGCTGGGGCTGAATGGAGCAGTGGGGGACTCGGCATCGCTCCTTCCAGCGGGCGATCCAAGCCCAGCTGTTCAGCCATCGATCAAGGATCGATCAGGTCCGGGGTCAGGGCTGGCCGAGGGGCTCAGGGGTGAAGAGGGAAGATGGGTCCCTGTTGCCTGAGACATCCTCACGCATCCTCCCCCCTCCCCCCACAATATGGCAGCAATAACAACCACAGCGACCACCACCTGCCGCGAAGGCTCTGGCAGAAATGGATCCAAGTGCGGAACGCTCTTCCGGAGAGTGGAAAGTGCAGGATCCCCACTCTTTCTTGGGGCTTTCCTTCTCTTTCGGGACCTGCCTATTATTGCTGCCATATTGTGGGGGGAGGGGGGGAGGATGCGTGAGGATGTCTCAGGCAACAGGGACCCGTCTTCCCGAGCCCCTCGGCCAGCCCTGATCGATCCTTGAACGATGGCTGAACAGTTGGGCTTGGAGCGCCCGCTGGAAGGAGCGATGCCAAGTCCCCCACCGCTCCATCTGGCCCCAGCAGCTCCGGGAAGGATGGTCAGATGAGCCCACTGCAGGCGACCCCCTGCCTGCCCGCCCGCCACTCAGCCACCTGCCCGCCCGGCATTTTACCTTCTCCGATGAAGCGCGCTGGAAGCCAGGCAGGCGCTGGCGAGGCGCTCCTCTCCTTCCGCCCCGTCCCCACCGCCCGTGCTGGGTCTCCCCGGAGCGCTGGGACCCTACTCGTTGGGCCGGAGCCGCCAGCAGGCTACCTCGGCTCGGCCCCAGCTCAGCTCTCCCGGGTCGCGGGCCGCGCATCAGACCGCCGCCATCTTCTGCTCGTAGGCGACGGGATGAAGCGGCGTGCCAGGACAGGCCACGGAGGCTGAGAACGGCCGGAGACGCGGACGGTGCGGGCAGCGCGGGGGCCATGCGAGGCGGGCAGCGGAGCCGCCTCCCCGTCCCTTTCTTGGCTGCCAGGCCGCTGGCACTTAAAGCTAAGTCTCTGGCCACCGCGCTTCGCGGTTCCTGCACCCGCACCCACCCCCGTGCGGCAGCCTAGTTGCGTTCCTGCACTTTCCCCCCCAGCCGGGCTGCTAACTTACCTGGCTTCTGCAGCGAGAGCTGAAGAGCTGGCTTCAGAGCAGGGACCTGTCGTCGCGGCAAGGGATGGGCGGGGTTCCACGTGGTGTATGGCCTCCTCTTCCTGGTTCCCCTGCGACACACCTGGGCCCTTGCCGCGACACAGAAATGTGTCGCGACACAGAGTTTGGAAAGCTCTGGTTTAACTAATCACTTTTACTACCTTGAATGAAAATAAGTGATCTCCTTAATTACTGTATTTCAAATACCAAACTATACTTTGAATGTGGCCTTCTCCAGTTCCCACCTCTAAAACACACACATTTAAGTAGATATTAAAAATTAGCTTGAGAGCCAGTTTGGTCTAGTGGTTAAGGCAACAGGCTAGAAACTGGGAGACCATGAGTTCTAGTCCTGCCTTAGGCATGAAAGCCAGCTGGGTGACTTTGGACCAGTCACTCTCTCTCAGCCCTAGGAAGGAGGCAATGGAAAACCGCTCCTGAAAAACCTTGCCAAGAAAACTGCACGGACTAATCCAGGTAGTCGCCAAGGATTGGACACGATTGAATGAGAAAATAATAATAATAATAATAATAATAATAATAATAATAATAATGATAATTAGCTACACCTAGCCACCTGTCATGGCCAGCTCAGACTCAGAAGATGAAGAGGAGTTACAGGAGGGTCATCAGCCTGAGGGGATTCAGCTGGAAGAGTTGCAGGCAGGGAAAGTAGTGTTGCCTGGCAACCAGGAGTGGCAGTTATTGCTGGCCTCAGAAGACGAAGAGGCGGAGCTACCACCTCCCCCCAATGCAAGGGCTTGCTGCAAAGAGGGGAGGGCTATCTCCCTGACAGGGCTGAACAAAGGCGTTCAGCAAGGCTATTGGCCAGAAAGAACCCCACCCCGCCAAAGGAACATATCCAGGTCACGCTGATCCTATACAGGTAGTCCTCGCTTAACAACCACAATTGAGACCAGAATTTTGGTTTCTAAGCAAAGCAGTCATTAAGCAAATCTGACCCAATTTTATGACATTTTTTGTGGTCGTTAAGCAAATCACTGCAGGCATTAAGTGAACCATGGGGTCATTGAGTGAATCACATGGTTCCCCACTGATTTTTCTTGCCAGAAGCTGGCCGGGAAGGTCGAAAATGGCAATCACGTGACCATGGGATGCTGTGACAGTCATAAATGCGAACTGGTTGCCAAGTGCCCAATTCATGATCATAGGGGACACTGTGACGGTCGTAAGTGTGAGGACTGGTTGCAAGTCGGTTTCTCAGCACCATTGTGAATCCAAACCATCACTAAACAAATGGTTGTTAAGCGAGGACTACCTGTATGAGGGTAGCTGCACGCTTCACAGATCTGTTGGTGACAACTCTCTGTTTACCTCACAACTGTGTTTTTCAACCCCTTAGCCTGCCTTCTCAAGTAGTGACCCGGGATCCTCATACCACGTTTGTTTGACCCACTAGTACCTTGTTTACGATTTGAACTCCCTCTTGCCTCTCATTGAAGCTGGTTGAGTTTTTGTGGGCTGGATATATTGGGCGTGACGGACAATTGTTTATTCAAACCTTTTTGCCATTAAAGTTCTGTTTGAAAACCTTTTTAGTAAAGATGTAAGATTTACCTGTGTGTCTGTGATTTCTGTGGGCTGGGACAGGTCACCACCCTTGCATGATGTGGCTGGGTGTCAGGGTTCCAGTTAGAATCCTGCCATGTACATTCACAGAGACGTGTCAGCCTGAACTCGAATGGGAGGGGGAGCCTGTTTTGCAGATCGTCAAGGTCATCCACCTGCACGAGTTGGAGGGGGCTTGAACAGAGTGGGAAAGTAACGGAAAATGAGATCACAGGGCAAGGAGGCTGGCACCGGGGGGTGGGGGAGCTAAAGGCAACCTTTTGGTGGGAAACTGCATGGAAAAGTGTTTATTGGGGCATTGAAGTCAGGGTCATCACACTGGGACATAACAGGAATTTATTTATTTATTTATTTATTTATTTATTTATTTATTTATTTATTTATCAAATTTATCACCACCCATCTCTATTGCAATAGACTCTGGGCGGTTTACAATAAATATTAAAATTAAAAAACCTATAAATCATTAAAATACAATATCATAATAAATAGAAATATAAAAAATCCAGAGGATGGTAAGATCATAAAAGGAGGTTATTAATAAGCTAACCACCCCCAGGAGGAACTATCACTTCCTTTGTCCCAAGCCAGGCGGCAGAACCAGGTTTTTAAAGACTTCCGGAAAGCCAGGAGGGAGGGTGCCTGCCTCACCTCCAGGGGCAAGATATTCCACAGGGCGGGCGCTATCGCAGAGAAAGCATGTCTCCTGGACCCCGCTAGATGGAATTCTTCTATTAACGGGGTCCATAGCATGCCCTCCCTGCATGACCGGGTGGGGCGGTTGCAATCCAAGGTTGTAGATGTAGAATGGACTGATAAGTAAATGTCTGTCCATCCATCCATCCTGGATGAAGGCAATGGCAAACCACTTCTGCATCATGCCAAGAAAACTGTATGGCTATGTCCATGTAAGTTACCAGGAGCATAGTCAGTGTTTACCTGATCTCCAAAAAGCTAAACAGGATCAGACCTTGTCTACTTGTCTACTTGGATGGGAGACACCAGGAAATTCCAAGGCTGTAGTCTAGACTGAGAAGTCAAAAAATATCCCAAAGCCAATGGCAAGCTACTTCTGTATTATTTTCACAGGAATGAATGATAGTTATCAGGAACCGTGCCTGAGAAAAACTCATTGTTATCAGATGCAAAATACACATTTGTAAATGTATTTGTTGAAATGTGGAGTCCTTGGTGCTCTCTGAGCCTTGTTGTTTTCTTGCAGACATTTCATTGCCAGGCTATGCAACATCTTCAGTGCAAAAAAGGAGTGGAACTTGCTCTCTATTTATATATCCTGGCTTGTCTTGCCTGTGTTGGTGGGGGTGTTGTACTCTCCATGGTAGTTCCTTGATTGAGTTGTTGTTTGCTGCTTGGTTGATTGACTGAGTTAATAGTTCCTTGAGTAGGGTCTATTGTGTTGTTTGATTGCTCCTCTGGTGCTAATCTTGGTGTTAATCCTTGCCTATCTGGTTGTTGATTGCTGGCAAGGAGGTGTTCTGGTCTTCTGGCTTTTCTATTGTCTCTTATGAATGGTATGTAAATGGTATTTACCTCTATGTGTCTGTTGATGGCTGCTTGTCTGAGTGCCTAGCTTTCAGGAATACTCTAGCATTTTTGGATTTGGCTTGGTTTAAGATGCTCACAGTTTCCCAGTTGAAAGTATGATTAAGTCTGTCCATGTGTTGTGAGATTAAAGTGTTTTCATTGTGTCTTCTGACTGCTAGTTGGTGTTCGTGGATGCGTTCTGCTAGTCTTCTGCCAGTCTGTCCTACATAGTGGCTGTTACAGTCCTTACACTGTATGTTGTAGATAACTCCTGTTTTTTCTTCTTGGGCTACTGGGTCTTTTGGGTTACTTACGATGTTCTGAAGGGTTTTGGTTGGTTTGTGTGCTACAGTGATGCCGTGTGGATGTAACAGTCTATTAGTAGTTTCTGAGATGTTTCTGATGTACGGCAGTGTAATCCTTTTCATAGCTTCTGTTGGTTTTGCTGTGGTGGGTTGAGTGGTTAGGCACTTTTTAATAAAGTTGTGTGGGTGTCCATTTTGCTGGAAGATGCTATATAAGTGGTCTGTTTCCTTTTTCGGGTGTTCTGGGTTGCTGCAGTGTGTTTGTGCTCGTCTGAATAGTGTTCTTACACAGCTCCTCTTGTGGGAGGTAGGGTTATTGCTTTGGTAGTGGAGCACTTGCTTAGTGTGGGTAGATTTCCGGTAGTCTACTTTTTGCACTGAAGATGTTGCCTAGCCTGGCAATGAAACGTCTGCAAGAAAACAATAAGGCTCAGAGAGCACCAAGGACTCCACAGTTCAACCCTGAGCTACAAATATTCTCTTCGATTTGTTCAAATAAACAACAACGACAGCAATAATACAGAGGAGGAAGAGGAGGACACTGCTTATTGGTCTACCTCCTTTGATCCGCTCCAATGACGTTTGCCAGACTTACGTAGAATTTCTGGGTTTTTCTGCATGGAAAAAGCTATTGATCTATAGTCCTTCTTTTAGGAGTAGCAGAGGAAACAGTATTGCTCCAAGAGCTGTACTGGAATATTCAGGAAACAAAATGTTTGGGACATAACAAGGGTTCTCATTTGCAGATTAGTTTGGGAGCTGAGGATTCTGTAGATTTCTACTGGAATTTACAAAGATGCCATTCTTCACAATACATAGCATTTGTGCCCAAGGGACCTACATCAGCAGTTCCTGGGTTGGATGCATTTGGAAAGGGATATTTTAAAGCAATGGACGTGAGACATTATTCAAAAGCTAAAATACTTCCCCCTTCGCATATTTTAGGAGAAAAGCATACAGGTACCGACTGATGGCTCTTTCAGTTTGCAGGAAAGGTTCTCACTCTTCTTGTGAAGGCTTGCTCTTCTATTTCCAGTGCTCACTGCCAGCCCTGAGTAGCCAAGATGGATTAGCAAGCCACATCGAATATGATGAAGACTCTATGGCTTGGTGTGCACAACATGCTAGATCAAACTAAGGTGAAATAAGGTAGTTTGGGCTGTGCCATGTTATGGGAATCCAGCCATTGTCTTGTTGTGTGAACCTGGATATCATATTAAACCTTAAGGAGGTTTTAATAGTGGAGAACGTGTGTAGCTCAAGGAGGAAAGGTTGGGATTCAACACAATAGGCAGGAACAATGATAGATAAAACAGCCAACCAATCCAGGTAAGCCAGTCAGAAACAGCCACACAAACTGCAACAATCCTGATCAAGAGAGGCAGGATAAATTGCGACACATAAAAAGCCAGAAAACCCCTCTCTTGTCTCAGAGCACTGACAATATTACCTAATTCGGTAATGAAATGTTTGCAAGGAAAAAAAATGCAAATGCCAAGGTCCCAACATATGAAGGTTTATGTGCTTAGGCACAGGGTGTGAATAGATTAGCTGTCTTTTATTAACTTGGATTGAGAGTTCAGAGTACTGTGTGAACCCAAGCCATGTTTCGCTTATTCCCACGCTTGCCTTGTTCACATGTGAAATGGGATGTGACTAATTTGGGCATCAAAATGGGTGATGGGAAAGGAATCTTTCAGCCAATACATTGCCATAAGCCAGAGGTGGGGAACCTTTTTTCTGCCAAGGGCCATTTGGATATTTATAACATCATTTGAGGACCAAGGGGCGGGGTTTGCGGGTGGGAGCCAATAGTGCAGAAGGGGGCGGGGTTTGTGGGCGGGAGCTCCTAGATTTATTGAATGTCAAGTCCCGCCTGCGGTTGCCTTGGCAGGGCCAGACCAAATGATTTTGCGGCCCTTATACAGCCCGCGGACCCCTGCCATAAGCACACTGTACATCCTCAAATCTCCCCATACCTTAATTGCTCAAAGAAAGACACAAGTTGTTGCTACCAATTAAACCAGAGCTATAATTTAGACACATACATTTTGACATTTTGAATTTGAAGTATGTCAAGCCGGAAACACTCTTTTGATCTGTTCCAACTTCACAGAAGCTTCCTGATGGTGTTTGAACCTTATCAGAAATGTTCTAAACTTGAATATGGGTTATTTCGAGGTCAGAACATTTCCAGGAAGGTTAAAACAGCACTGGGACATTCCTCATCAGTTTGCTTACTTTGAACTTGAAGTATTTTGGATTTAAAACATTTGGCACACCTTTACTGTAATTCTCATTCCCCAATGGGTGAATGTTGTTAGTATTGGATATAACCGCCCAGAGTCTCCCGTTGGGGGAGTTGGGCGGTCCATATAAATTTAAATAATAAATAAATAATAAATAAATAAAAATAAATATAAAGTTTATTTATTTATCAAATTTTTTATCACCGCCCATCTCCCCCTCAAGGAGGGACCCTGGGCGGTTTACAATAAAAACCAAATTTAAAACTCAATACAGTTCAATCATTGGGAGTTTAAGAGGTGTTCCCCAGGGTTCTGGAGTACTTGTTATTTTCCCAAACACTGCAGGTAAGTGGCTGGGCCTTGGTGGGAAGAAGGGAAAAGAAGGGGCATAAAGAAAAGCATATGCTGAATCACAGCAAAAAAGTTCCTCTACATTTTTACATATGTGAACATACCCAGATTGTTCCCAAAGAAATCAATAACCCCTTATGTCATAACCACAGATGGCGATGTTTCAGAATCCTGATTCTTTGTGACTTCGTGCCCAAAGCGAACGCTACAAAGCTACAAAGCAGCTGCCCATAAATTTAGCCTGGAAGGCTCCTTCATCTTTTCAACATATACTTTACAGAAGGCAATTTGCATCAAAGATGTGCCAGGAGCATGTGGGATGCGGCACTTTTAATTGTCAATTGCCTTCTACCTGGAAGTTCTTCCCCATGACTGGTTTTACTGCAGAGCAGATTGTGGAGTTGTCTTTAACTTGAAAACTGACCTGGAACCCTGAATTCTACAAGCAAGCTTTACAGCATCACAAATACATTCCACTGAGTACAGTTAAATTACAGCTGGATGAGATGTATACCACTGACATTACTATAAATTGCCTGCTGCTAATTGACAATAGGTAAAGGTAAAGGTTTTCCCCTGCACAGTTGTGTCCGACTCTAGGGAGCGGTGCTCATCCCCATTTCTTAGCTGAAGAGCCAGAAGATGCTTCCGCGGTCATGTGGCTGGCATGACATGCGCGGAACGCTGTTACCATCCCACCGAAGTGGTAACTATTTATCTACTTGCATTTGCATGCTTTCGAATTGCTAGGTTGGCAAGAGCTGGGGCGAGTGCGGGAGCTCACTCCGTCACGCGGCGCTCAGGTCTCGAACCGCTGACCTTCCAATCGACAAGCCTGGCATCATAACCACTGATAAATATCCTAATAAAATTTCCATTTAAAATTACTGCACCACAAAAAAGTTCTTATCTTAACCTAAATGAATTGGCCACCAATTATGACTGGACATCTTGATCCATTTCTTTCAGCCAGAGACTTTTTTGTAACTAATGCTAACAGAATTGCCTATAAATTTTAAAAGGATGAGCAACTTCCTATCATTTTTTTTTAAAGCACAAAATGAATAATATTTCCATCTGACCCAATTATGAATGCTACCACTTATTGGAAATAATGATTGTGGTATCAACCAATTTCTCTTTCTCCTTTTTTTTTCCTGGTTCTAAAAACAAGGCATTCCTGTCTCATTTTTCAAGCAGTGTTTTAATTTTGCTAACATTTTTCTAGATAAAAAAGAAATGAATTACAGCTTCGTTCCATCTTTCAGTACAAATTATGCTCTGGTTTATGATCACAATAAAATGTGTTATTCGTTGGGCGTGCATTTACATCCGAAATCCGCACTGAGACAATCTCTTTATCAGATTAAGACAAGATTATAAAATGATGAAGCACAAAATAGCAAGATCAGTGTGTGAATTTACAAGGATTCTTCACAGGGCAAGACGGCCTGAGTCCTCAGTGCTAAATGAGGTCCTCGAGACCTGCTGGAACAGATCAATTCAGACCTCCAGTAAAAACTATCTACACATTCCTTACACTCCAGGTCATTTCTGCTTTTCATTTCCTTTGCTTACAACTTTTAACTCCAGTTCTATGCTTTGCATAACACTGCATACTCTGACAGGGAACAGAGTGATGAATATGTATGTGTGTATTCATTCCCTACAGCTTGCTGCTTGGGAGATAAAGTGAGAGAAAGGAAAAAAGAAAGAGAAAGAGAATGGTATTTACACAACATACAGGTTACACAAAGAACTAGCAGTTGTATTGCTCAATGTGCTAAATTTGGTTAGTTAAACTTGATGAGGTTGTTTGGTGGCTTAGCATGTTGCTTAGATGCACCAATTAGTTCATGGCTTAGTATACTGTTTCAATCAGAAAATGGGTGAATTCAGTAAGACGTTAAACAAGTTAACTGCCCAGAGTCCCCTATTCGGGGAGATGGGTGGGGATAAATTAAATAAATAATAAGTTGGGTGAAAACAGCCAATGGTGTCACCATCCTGAGCTTTGGCTTTTGTCAACTGATAACTACTAAGGCAGAGCTTTCCAAACTTTTCGTGTTGGCGACACACACCAACGGCGGCGGCGGCGTGGCCTGCAGTGTCCTGATGTGTCGCACTAAAACCCGGAAGCACTGATGGGGGGAAGCGGCAACCCCGCCAATCAGTGCTGTCGTGGCGGTGGCAATTGCCGGGGGTGCTGCTTCTTCTGGTTCCCTCCATCAGCGCTTCCGGGTTTTAGCGCGACACACCAAGACACCGCAGGCAACACAGTAGTGTGTCGCGACACACACTTTGGAAAGCTATGTACTAAGGGAATATTGTTTTTGATTGGGAAAAAAAGTTGCCTGTCCTTGGTTTAAAATCTGAAGACAAATGGGAAGGGGGGGGTGACTGAAAGAATGAAGTTGGCATTCAACACAAATGGGCACCCAACCTTAGATGAAATAAGGAAATTGTTGCAAATTGGATCTATCCTATGCAAAGAAATTACAAGATGCTCCTCTTACCCTCCCACAGATTGCTCAGTTGAACAAACAAGCAATCTTGGAAATCTAAAATCTAACTGTCCTTGAACCTATTTCATTCCCCAGTATTTTTATAACACCAAACACCAGTAATATGTCCTAAAAAGTATCAGTACTTAGAGCCAATTGAAGGCAGTAAAACTACAGTTATTTGAATGCAAATGTACAAGAGTGGATGATTGACCCAAGACATTTGAGTGCTAGAAGTGAATTACAAGTTGGCACCACTTCCCCATTTCATTTTAAATATACTCTGTACAGAAACAGATCATGCTGGCCCTTGGAGATGGAAAGGATGAGCCAAGACTTTTGACAAACTCACTGAGGATTGCTAGTGCAGCAGAGGGCTGCAGAATCATCAGCCAAACTCCTACTGAGTGGCTCAAGTTTTTGTTGTTCAGTCGTTTAGTCGTGTCCGACTCTTCGTGACCTCATGGACCATAGCACGCCAGGCCTTCCTGTCCTCCACTGTCTCTCGGAGTTTACTCAAATTCATGTTCATTACATCGGTGATGCTATCTAACCATCTCATCCTCTGCCGTCCCCTTCTCCTTTTGCCCTCAGTCTTTCCCAGCATCAGGGTCTTTTCCAGTGAGTCCTCTCTTCGCATTAGGTGGCCAAAGTATTTGAGCTTCAGCTTCAGCATCTGTCCTTCCAATGAGCAGTCAGGGTTGATTTCCTTTAGGATTGACTGATTTGACCTCCTTGCAGTCCAAGGGACTCTTAAGAGTCTTCTCCAGCACCACAGTTCAAAAGCATCAATTCTTCGGCGCTCAGCCTTCCTTACGGTCCAACTCTCACAGCCATACATTACTACTGGGAAAACCATAGCTTCAACTATACGGACCTTTGTCGGCAAGGTGATGTCTCTGCTTTTTAATATGCTGTCTAGATTTGCCATAGCTTTCCTCCCAAGGAGCAAGCGTCTTTTGATTTCATGGCTGCAGTCACCGTCTGCGGTGATCTTGGAGCCCAAGAAAATAAAATCTGTCACTGCTTCCATTTCTTCCCCTTCTATTTGCCAGGAAGTGATGGGACCAGATGCCATGATCTGGGTTTTTTTAATGTTGAGTTTCAAGCCAGCTTTTGCACTCTCCTCTTTCACCCTCATCAAGAGGCTCTTTAGTTCCTCTTCACTTTCTGCCATTAGGGTGGTATCGTCTGCATATCTGAGGTTGTTGATATTTCTCCCGGCAATCTTAACTCCGGCTTGTGATTCATCCAGCCCGGCATTTCTCATGATGTACTCTGCATATAAGTTAAATAAGCAGGGTGATAATATACAGCCTTGTCGTACTCCTTTCCCAATTTTGAACCAGTCGGTTGTTCCATGTCCGGTTCTAACTGTTGCTTCTTGACCCGCATACAGGTTTCTCAGGAGACAGGTAAGGTGGTCTGGTACTCCCATCTCTTTAAGAATTTGGCACAGTTTGTTGTGATCGACACAATCAAAGGCTTTAGCGTAGTCAATGAAGCAGAAGTAGATGTTTTTCTGGAACTCTCTTGCTTTTTCCATGATCCAGCGAATGTTGGCAATCTGATCTCTAGTTCCTCTGCCTCTTCGAAACCCAGCTTGCACTTCTGGTAGTTCTCGGTTCACATACTGCTGAAGCCTAGCTTGTAGGATTTTGAGCATAACCTGGCATTCCATCAAGGGGTCCAGGACTCTAGTCATCACCCCTTTCCCTTAAATGTACGAGATTCTGGCAACTTCGGGAAGTAGGCTGAAGACACAGAAGCAGGCCCAGGGTGGCACCATGTAAAGGAATGTAGTGATGACCTTGGTGAAGGAAGGAATGACCTGTCAAGGGAGCAGAAAGGGCAACTATACTTATTACCCTTTAGCCTTACAATATACCCCCGTCTGTATTTAGAGCCTATAACTTTATACTGCCCTGTATTCCACCTGTGGTTTCTTATGCCATCCTTTTTTTTTTCCATTCCCATCCTGCCAAACATAACCCAAAGGTTGATTGATGATTGTTAGCTGCCAAGAGTCATTGGGTTGAGATGGGCAGCTATATAAATTGAATAAACAAACAAACAAACAAACAAACAAACAAACTTGGTCCTGAGAAAGTAGAAAGAGTGAGAAAGAAACTCAACATAAATCCACCTTGATTCTGTTTGGTATAAGATGGAGAAGTGAGAAGCTTTTGCAGACTTTCAAGATGCTGTTACCATACCCTACAAGAATCAAGTAGCATTCCTAGGCTGACCATATTTCCTTGAGACAAAAACGGGACATTGGGATGGCAAAATGGGACAGGGTATTATGTAATATTCCGTATTCATGAAAAAGACAAGGGTCCCCGCCCCCTGGTCTGTGCGATTGGCTCCTGCCTGCAAACCCCTCCCCCGTTCTGTGTGATTGGCTCCCGCCTGCAAACCCCACCCCCAGTCCATTCGATTGGCTCCCACCTGCAAACCCCACCCCTGGTCCACGCGATTGGCTCCTGCCTGCAAACCCCACCCTCCTTTGCCACGTGCTGATAGGCGGGAGGGCTTCCTCTTCCAGGCTGCCTCCAATTGGCAGCTCCGGCTCAGATCCTCCTTCCGTGCCATTACCACCGTGTTTAAAAAATGGGACAAAATTGAGATTTTTATCAAAACGACGGGATGGTTGAAAAATTCTAAAAGAACGGGACTGTCCCGTTCAAAATGGGACGTATGGTCAACCTAAGCATTCCTGGAACTCTTGCAGTATCTGTTTCCTGAGCTAGCCTACTTTGAAGGGCTGGCGCACCAGTAGCCAAGGGAAGACACCCAGAACATCTATCACCAGGCTAAGCATCAAATATGCAAGAGAATTTGGGTCAAGGTTGGCAGGGTGGGAATGAAATAAAATAGGATGGCATAAGAAACCACAGGTGGAATACAGGGCAGTATAAAATTATAGGCTCTAAGTACAGACTGGGTATATTGTAAGGCTAAAGGATAATAAGTAGAAAATAGGATTTAAGACATTGTGGTATAGATTAATTTAGGAATATGTTAAGATACAGTACTGGTGCTTAGTACAAATGAGGCTTCACACTTGGGCCATAAATAGTTTCCTTGTTCTCTTGGTCAGTTTTGACAAATCCCAAAATAACAAGAGCACTTTGTGATTATTTAATTGCCAGAAAGGCAGCCCTATCTCTCTCATACCCTGGGGTTAGGGAAGAAGACCAGGTGAGGTAACCCAGCAAGAAAGGTGGTAGCAGCAGGAACTGAAAAGTTACTAACCAAAAGCAGGAGCTGGGGTCAGGTTGGAAGTTCCAGAGGGCTTCTGAGAAAGGAACTTCAAGATCTTCAGCTTTCCACTCTATGGACGTAGCTGATTTTCTGTGGCTCTCTACATTTTCACTACAGCAGGCTCCTTCCTTCCTTCCTTCCTTCCTTCCTTCCTTCCTTCCTTCCTTCCTTCCTTCCTTCCTCCCTCCCTCCCTCCCTCCCTCCCTCCCTCCCTCCTCCTGTAACTCAGTTTTGGGATTTGTCAAAACTGACCAAGAGAACGAGGAAACTATTTATGCCACTCTTCAGTGACTACCTCTCTGTGGCTTTTTAACAAACAAATCCCTAAATGTGAAATTGTTCTTGAGATATGTTTGGTCCTTATTCAAGGTACAATTTGCTAGTTTAGAAGAGGAGAAGGTAATTCTAGAGATATAATATGATATACAGGTATGTTTCTATAGCAACTTTTATATTCATTCTCCACACACACAACACACACATACCCCTTGGAAAATTCAACCAAGTGGTTGGCAGTTTCATTTCACCCCCTTTAAATGCTGAATTTAATTCTGAATATTGTTATCAATTGCTGTGGGATTCTTGCAGAAAAGAAATGAGCTGCTAAACATTAGATGCTAGGAATTGGAGAAAGAGGACATTGGTGATTCTTTCAATAATGAAGATTACATTTATCTTCTCAAAAGTAAGCCCCACTGAATTCAATAGACCTCAGCTCCCAAGTGAGTCTGTAGATACCCTTTCAGCCTTAGACCAACATCTTGCTGATCAGTGGCCAACCAGATAGAGCTAGAAAGCTGTAAGAAGGGCAATATATCAGGGGTCCCCAACCTTTTTGGCACCAGGGACCACTTCTGTGGAATAATTTTTTCCAAGGACTGGGGGGTGGGGTTTGCAGGCGGCAGCCAATCATGCAGATGGGGTGGGTGGGGTTTGCACGTGGCAGCTAATCGCGTGGGCTGGTGGGCGGGGTTTGCAGGCGGCAGCCAATCGTGTGGACCGGGGTTGGGGTTTGCAGGCAGTAGATTCTCCCCAGGCTGCTTCTCGACTCCTCAGCACCGCCCTTCCCTCCCCCCTCAGCAGGACTCGAGGTCTCTCTCTGTCTCTCTCTCTCTCTCACACACACACACACACTGACACACACACACACAATTTCCTGGCTCGGGACTCAAACCCAGCCAGATTCCCCGGGCTGCTTCTCAGCTCCTCAGCACCGCCCTTCCCTCCCCCCTCAGCAGGACCCCTCCTCCGCCCTTCTTTACCACGCGCTGATAGGTGGAGGTGTTTCCCCTTCCAGGCCCCCACCAATCAGCTGCTCCGGCTCATCCTGCGGCCCACTTCCTAACAGCCCGCAGCCCACCAGTGGTCCGCAGCCCACAGGTTGCCGACCCCTGCATTATATAATACAGGGCAGACTTTGACATTTCCCCTTCCCAACAGTTTTGGGCCACTGATGGAAATAAAATGTTGGACTAGTAATTTAACTGGAATTAGGGATGTGTGAAGCAATCTAAATCCAATCAGAACTTTCAACTACTAATCCATTCATCTATCTAACAGATTTTTTTATTCAATTGGAAATTCTTAATCCATTTGTAATTTGCAACTTTCTCTAACAAGTGGAATGTCTCTGTGGAATGTTGCCTAATGTGTACTGACTGACTTCGAATTTAAATTTCCCCAGCGTTTCTATCACAGTGTCTTTCAGATTCAGCTTGACTCCTGGTGGCCTCATGGATGTGTCCATTAGCTCTACCAAGAAGGTTTTTTTGTTTTTTTTAACTTTCCAGACTAGACCCAAGACTACTGTATACTTCATATCTGTATTTTTATGTATATTATATTTATATATATTTATATTTATATGAAGGGGATGCAGTGGCTCAGCGGTTAAGACGCCAGGCTTGTCGATTGGAAGGTCGCAAGTTCGGAGGTTCGAGACCCTAGCCCCGCATGATGGAATGAGCTCCCGCACTTGCACCAGCTCTTGCCAACCTACCAATTCGAAAGCATGCAAATGCAAGTAGATAAATAGGTACCACTTCAGTTGAAAGGTAACAGCGTTCCGCGCATGTCATGCCGGCCACATGACCTCGGAAGTGTCTTCGGACAATGCTGGCTCTTCGGCTAACAAACGGAGATTAGCACCGGCCCCTAGAGTCGGACACGACTGTGTGGGGGAACCTTTACCTTTTATATTTACAGTATATGTACATTGTATTTTAATGATATGTTGTTTTTATTGTTGTAAACCACCCAGAGTCGTTATGTATGAGTTGGTCGAGAAGTTCAATAAAGAAATAATAAATAAATAAATAAATAAATAAATAAAGACAGACAGACAGACAGACAGACAGACAGACAGACAGACAGACAGACAGACAGACAGACTAGGGCTGCGCAGGTCTTTCAGAGGCTGCTGTGTTGGTGAATATGGGTATGTCTGGATCAAACTTCACTTCACATGCAATCCATTACTGCACCCAGACAACAAATCAGAACTTACGGCTTCCTTGGCTCCACTTCAAAGGGGGATACAAGCTATTTATCATCAGTCCCTAAATAACACATGGCTTCATAAATATATTATGGATAGTATGTGAGATAGCATACATCATGTAGATAGGTGGAGAACCAATGGTTCTTCAGATGTGGTAGACAGAATCTTCTATTTGTTTCATTTAGCATGGCCAATGGACACAGAAAATGTCAACTGTAATACATCTGGAGGACCATACATTCTATATCTGCACCTTTGAATATTATGTGCTGAGGGAGTTAGGAAGAAAGCCATCTGTTCATTGATTTTCCAGAAATGGCTGGCTTAATCACTGTAGAAAACAGAACACTAGATTAGATTGATCAAAATGCATGGTTAGATAGACCTTTCTTTTCTCAGGCACATCCAGCCCATAGGAATGTTACACCTAGTGCTTGAGCATCACTCAGCTTCTTTTCATCTTCTTTTCAGTTTGTCCCAGTCCCCTTTTTAGGCAATAAAGAACCATTTTTGCCTCTGCCTCAACTTCTCTCTTATACAGGTATTTTTTCAGGTTTCAGAATTTGAGACTCACATGTTCTGTCATGCTGTCAATGGAGCCACTCACTTGTCTTTTGACCTGCTTTAGTGGTGATATTATAGCCACCATATGGGCTGCACACCAATTTGGTTGGCCGGCTGTTTGTCTCTTCTTGACATGAAGGTCCAGACTAGAGATTTTCAAACTTTTTCAGACTGCAGAACCTGCTATTTTATAATAATAATAATAATAATAATAATAATAATAATAATAATAATAATTTGCAGAACTCCTGATCAAGAGACAAAGAATAGAAAATTGGCTGGATTCAAACTTCTTAGTCTTCCATGGAACTCTATCAGGTTCTCATGGAACCCTATGGTTTAACAGAACAGTTTGAAAAACCCTGGTCTAGACCATTTGAGCTGGCTGGTAGATGGTATCTTCCAAAACTAGGGTCTAGCTTGTCACAGTTGGGTGGTAGATCATGTCTTCCTGATGTGGACATTTTATTTTTATATTTGTTTCTGATCTCGGTTGAAAAAGTTCACTCCTGGATTAAGTGTAATATTCCTTCTGATCACATAGATATAATCATATGTTAAACTGGAGTTATTTACACATTGAGAGTAATCACCTGGATGACAATATATATGTGAGCCAGCTGTTCACAGGGGAAACCAAAACCCTTGGTTTCCATTTTCAGAGGCAACACATCATAACTTCAAACCTTCCACCCCTGCAAATCACTTTGAAAGCTTAATCCCCAGATTGGACAAAACCTTAATTTACTCATAGCAAATGGTTTTATATATCTGCTGCAGAACTCACTCAGCCTAGGACAAGGTGTTGATAACTGCAGAAAAGAAAATTGGGTTGGAATGGTTTGGGGATGCAAAACCTCCTTGTCATAAACTGCTTGCTCTTTGTGATGAAAGATATTTCTTTGACTCTCCACGACTACTGACACAATAAATTGATGTTTAAGCTCTTCCTATGCCACAAAGCTAAATGAATATCTAGACGTTCTTTGCTTTGTTTGCTCTCTGCCTTGTAAAGTTGTTAAAATTCCTCTCTCCACACCAGGTCAAGACAACATCATCACCCAGCAGGTTCTCCATGAGACTTTCCTACTCAATGATTTACTGTATACATTCCAGGTTCTCCCATGACTGTTTTTCCTGACACAACCTGGTGGCCAACTTGTTTGTATTTCATTTCCTATATGCCCCAGGCAACTTGTTCTCTAGCCATACTGGTTGAGGATTATGAGTGATGAAGTCTAATGCATCTGAAGAACACCAAATTGATCTGTGAGATCTGGAATGTATGATCCATTGTGAAGTATTCTTTTTGGGAGAATATTTTGGTTTTATTTTTACTTGTTGTGTTATTACTGCTTACCTTCAGGGCAGTTTAGTAAAGGTTCCCCCACACAGTCGTGTCCGACTCTAGGGGGTGGTGCTCATCTCCTTTTCTTAGCTGAAGAGCCAGCGCTGTCCAAAGATGCTTCCACGGTCATGTGGCCAGCATGACACGCGCGGAATGCTGTTACCATCCTACCAAAGTGGTACCTATTTATCTAGTTGCATTTGCATGCTTTCAAATTGCTAGGTTGGCAAGAGCTGGGGCGAGTGCGGGAGCTCACTCCATCACACGAGGCTAGGGTCTCGAACCTCCAAACTTGCGACCTTCTGATCGACAAAATCACATCAGTGGAAGTACATCTAATATGGACAACGGTAATCCAATTAAAGCATTGTCTGATAAATGATCATTGCAAATCAATTAAAATACTATATCCACTGGGATCTCAGGTTTACTCAGGAGTCGGTGATGCCCAACACAGAGACATGGAAAGGATATACATGTATTTGATTTTCTTTCAGAGAGCTGTCTCAAGAGCTATTTTTAATACCTCACAAAACAAGTCAGCCATCAATAGACACATAGAGATAAACCACATTTACACACTATTCAAAAGAGACAATAAAAAAGCTAAGAAGGAAATAAAAAGACCAGAACACATTCTCTCCAAGAACCAACACCCAGATAAGCAGGGATTAAAACCAGACAAACAATCAGGCAGAAAATAATACCTTAATCAGGGAACTAACAAGGAGAAAACCACATCCCCACCAAAATTGGCAGGGCAAGCTGCTGTATATAAACAGGGAACAAACCCCACACTCACTCACACTGATGATGTTAGCTAGTTGGGTAATGAAACAACTGCAAGCAAACAACCAAGCTCAGAGAGCACCAAGGACTCCACAAAACAAGTCAGATGTATTATCATGATCATGATCATTATTGTTATTGTTATATCCAGCTTTCTGATTCTACAAGCATTTTGGGTGACATACAACAATAAAATTAAATATAAAGCACAGCAATAAAATCAACATATTAGAAACAACATCAGAATCAATATCATATAGCATTTTCAGTTGAATTTGGGGAAACCACTTGAAGCATTTGTTGTGTTGAGCTATTTCAATTGCTTTTGTTTGATTTGTTCATTGCAAACAGCTGAAAGACTGTACATTTTGGCAATAAACCTGATTTGCATTGGGGGTTGAATAATTTCGATTGCAACTGTATATATATTAAAAGGGGAGGGAGCAACTGTATTTAGTGATTTTTATAACGTGCCAATGGAATGATTTATAGAAATAATGTGATTTTGGTTTAATATAGAATAAGGGATTGATTATGGAAAATTGTTGTCTATTCTTGCTTTTAAAAGTCGGAAGTCAGCTCTTTTTGTAATTTTGAAAAATTTCTCTTGTGTTTCTATACTTTTTTAGTTTTTTCTTTTTTTCTTTGTAGTTTTTTGTTTTTCTGTAGCTTTTATCTTTGCTTGAAACTTAATAAAACTCTGATAAAAAAGAGAGAAAGGCTGCTCTAGTGGCATCATCACTTCACTGCTAAGGTTGTAGCAGCATTTGATGCCATAAAGTTATTTTTTTATTTTGTTTTCAATCATATAAAAATAAAAGTGTGGCCACTGGTTTGCCCGATTCTACTCAGTTTGGAAAGTTCTCAGATCAAGACTCAGCTTAAACATAAAGAACTTGTAAAACAGGAGAGCAGGTAGTTTGATGTTACATGTCCACAGTCAGTCCCCAGACAACAGATTGATTTACACAGCAGTTATTTGTACCAAATCTGCCTTTCTATCTGCACGTTAGCACTAGGTTAAAGTACTTTAAAAAAACCTAGACATTTAAAATGCTTTTTATTATCTCTGTCTGCAGCTCAGTGGTTTTGTTTTTTCAACATCAGATATCATATGAAGGATGTAATGATATATAGTTTTTATTTTCTTATCCATTTATTCATGCATTCCAGCTTGGAATCTATTAGGATGGGGTGTGGACCAGAATGTTTTTGAACAGCATGTCCTTTTTCTTGTACGTCTTCCACTAGGACCACTAATATTTATTTGTTTGCATCCCACCTTTCGTCCAGGAACTCAAGGCGGTGCACAGGGCACTCCCTCGTCAATTTTTTTCCACAACAACCCTGTAAGGTAGATTATCCTGACTGAGAATGACTCGTCTAAAGTCATGCAAGGTGAACTAGAACCTGAGTTATCCCATGGCAAAAGGTGAACTAGAACCTGAGTTATCCCAGTCTAATCTGATTCCTCAACCATAAATAACAGGGGTATCCATAGGGTGTGGTAAAAAAAGTCAAGATGGTAGCCACAATGCTGTGATAAAAGCTTTGCCTGTTTTTTACATGTGTTGCACACACATATGTGATGCACACAAAAAACAGGTGGAGCTTTGTTCGCACCGTTGTGACCGCCATTTTGACTTATTTGACCACACCCTGCAGATATAGTATAATTAGATCATGTATTTTTGAGATTCTCTGGCATGCCCATGCAAATAGGGAAATACAGACTGCTTGCATGCATTCATTGCTTTATATCCTAGTTTTTTGTTCTCAAGCAAGTTCTCAAGGCAGCTAACAATGTTTAAAGTACTAAAGAAAAACCTGTAAGTTAAAACAAGACCAACATTAATAAGCAATTAGATAGCTGGTAAAAGACATCTTTACAGATGTTGCGACCATAAAGAAAGTGGGTGGCCAAATGCAACTCTCAACGGTTGCATAGTCTGGAAGTAACACAAGGGAAGACACACACACCACCCCAGGGGCAGACCCCAGGCAATGAGGAGCTCTTCCAGAGGTCCTCTCCTACAGACCATAATGCCTAGTAGGTTCCAAACAGAACAGACAATCACACAGTCAGACCCTAAAATCTTTAGGGCACTAATGGGAAATATCAATACCTGAAGTTGTATCCATGAACAGCTGAGGATCAGGGCAGATCTTTCAGTTTACGCTACACTTTACTTCAGAGCTTTCCAAACTTTTCATGTTGGTGACACACTTTTTAGACATGCATCATTTCGCGACACACTCTTATAGTAGGGCATCATTTCGCGACACACTCTTACAGCAGGGCACAAGGCAGTCACTAGGACCTGTGCGGAATCACAGCAGGTTTGGAGGCAGCAAGGCACAAGGCAGGCACTAGGACCTGCGTGGAATCCTGGCAGGGCTTGGAGGCAGCAGCAGCCAGGACACACCCAGACACTGCAGCCGACACACTAACGTGTCCCGACACACAGTTTGGAAAGCTCTGCTTTACTTTATTCCATTTATAATTTAGCTGCTGCTTTTTGCATCAAGTGCAATGTTTAGATCATGTTCAAGGACAGCCACATGAACACCATGTTACAACCGTCGAGTCAGGATGTAAACCCAGATGACCTGTCACCAAATCCTCCCAGAGTAGCGGGTGCACTAGCCATGGCTGTGCAAATGTACTCCTCACCACAACCTTCACTTGTAACAATGGAGAACCAAGGAGTATTTCGAGACTGCAGACATGCTCTTTCAAGGATACTGAAACCAGTCCGAAGCAGGCTGAATTTCAGTCCTCAAGCCAACATTGTGGGCTTTGTGGCCTAATTAGCCTCTTCCAACCCTATGATTCTGAGATTTATTTACCGATAGCACTTCCATCATGTCTGAATTTAATTTCAGTTTTTTCACCATCAATCAGCCCATGACTGAAGTTAGACAATATTCATGGGTACCAAATGCTTCCTTGAAGTTGGATGGTAAGGGACAACAGAGATGGGTATGATAAGGACACTAATGCTCCAAGGCTTCAAATGATCTCCACCATTCTTTTCACATAGATGTTGAACAGAATGAGCAACAAGAAGAAATCTTGTTGGATACCACAGGTCTATCACAGAGATTTCATATAGTATTTCTCTAGCACCACAAGGCCCAACGAGAAGGATCTGTACAACTGTGTCCCCAAGGCCCAATCCCACCAGAGATCCAGAAAGATATTTTTGTAGATAGTATTGGAAACACCCAAGAGGTCCAGGAGAACATTGCCCAACTCGTTTCCAGGAACAAAAGCAAACCCTCAAAACTATTAAACCCATCTCAACCTCCTATCTTGTCTTGAATGCCTGGCTGAAATGGTCCAGATAATAACACTGAGATCCATCCAAAGACACTGACCAGCCAAGGTCACCCAGTGAACTGTACATTCAATGTGCATCTGTTTCCCACCTCTAAATAGTTGGAAACCGTGATTAGTTTTCAACAATTGTGCTCAAATGATGCTCCTTGGGGGCTGCATGTGCCTCTAGAGCTGAGGTTGCCCACCTCGAGAACAGAAGTATGGCTCCCACAATCAAAAATGGTCTGGAGGAACTTGCTTGTGAAAGTCTATGGTGCACCTGTGAAGAACTTCACTAATAAAAACCTTCATTTTAAACACTTCAGTTTTTAGAGCCATCCTAGTGCAGGGAAGCTTAACCCCAAAGCTGTTACATTCACATTTTATTTGCTAAGGTGACAGAGAACTTCTTTATCCCCCTCATTTGTGGCTGTCAAAACTCTTTAGCTGTAACAAATACAGTGATGAGTTGACATTGCAGCATTCTCTAATATTTCCTTCAAAAACCATTTCCCCCCCTCAGGTGTGTTATTATTTATCGCTTGCCTCAACATTTGACACTTGCTTTGCATCTGTGTGAGTGTTTGGGGGTGCTACAGAAATGGAAGCCTTCTATCTCTTGTGCTTGGCACATTTGATTTATTTCTGAGATGAAGGAGCATGATGAATTGTATAGCTGTAGGGATGCACAACCACACTGCTGCAACATACAACTTGAATAGAAAAGTTTCAGGTTAAATAATAGCAACCTCAACAGCAAGAGCAACAGCAGCAAAATGAGCACAATTTCATGATGCGAAAGTGGCCTTGGATTATAGCAGACCTACAATGCAGCAATCATTTTCCCATAATGATTTCTAAAGAGAAGGAGGGAAAGGAGACAGTGATGGCCCAAACTCAAGACAATCCAGCATTGAAGAGTAAACCAAAACTAAGAGACAAAGTGGGATACAGGGTTGACGAAGAAGTCAAACATCAAGACCAAACTATGGAATATACCAAGGCTCAGGAAGACAATATATTTCAAAGAAGGATATGCAGCAACAGGTAGCCTTTCATACTAATCCTTGGCTAGGAAGGGCCCACCTGAAGTTCACTGACAAGCAGCCACATGCAGTTCAGCAGCTCACCACAAGATGGGGCTGGAACAGGACAGCAGTTTAGTTTAGCTTAGCTTAGTTTAGTTTTATTCTTCTATGTAGAACATACAGGTAGTCCTCGCTTAACGACCGTCCGGAGTTAGGATGGTGCTGAAAAAAAAATGACTTACCACTGTCCCTTGCACTTACAACCGTTGTAGCATCGCTGTGGTCACATGATCGAAATTCGGGTGCTTGGCAACCGTCGCACATTTACGATGGTTGCAGCATCCCACAGTCATGTGATCACCATTTTTGACCTTCACAGCTGGCTTCCGATAAACAAAATCAGTAGGGAACTGTGTGATTCGCTTAACAACCTCTGCAAAAATGGTCATAAAATCAGGTCTGGATTCGCTTAACGACTGCATCACTTAGCGACCTAAATTCTGTTCCCAATTGTGATAGTTAAGCGAGGACTACCTGTAATGGGCTGCTGAACTGGCAGCTACTACAGTATGCTCTGGAGACATTCTCCCTTCCCAGCAATCACAAACAAACAGAAAACAATAAGCAGAGTATTGCAGCCTGGGGTGTGCTCTAATGAGTTACTACACAAGAAATCAACTGGTGTGGCTTCCTGCAATACACAACCAGGGCAGTGGGTAAACCGCAATGCTGAAAAAGTGGCACCACAGAGAAGATGAGTGAGCAACAGCAATGTCTCTCTTGCGTGGATGATGGGTCCTCTTGGGCTGCCCTGCTTTTCCTTGCCTCAGTGGGTCAACTCACTAAACCGCAGTAGAACATAGAATTGCACTGTGAGTGATTTTCAATGAACTCTGCAGCCCTGGACTTCCAGCTGGTGTTCATTTTTTTATGTGTTTTTCAACCTTGGCAACTTTAAGATGTGTGGACTTCAACTCCCAGGATTCCCCAGCCAGCCATGCTGGCTGGGGAATTCTGGGAGTTGAAGTCCACACATCTTAAAGTTGCCAAGGTTGAAAAACACTGATTTCTTCACTATGTTTATCTCCCCACCCACCCTTTTTCTTAGGCCAAGGGTCAGAAATGGCGGCTCTTGAGCCAGATCTGGCTCTTTGGCCCCTCGACTCTGGCTCTCTCTCTTTGTCTGCCGCCCGACATCCGGAAAGCCGGTCTCCGGAAGCAGCAGGCTTGGCGAGAACCCTGGGGAAGAAACAGAGACGCTGATTGGTGGAGGCTCAGAAGGAAGGACGCCTCCACCAATCAGCGACCCGCCCCAATAAGCCACGTGATTGGCTCCCACCCGCAAACCCCACCCTCTTCCACGCGATTGGCCCCCGCCCGCAAACCCCGCCCCCTTCCACGCGATTGGCCCCCGCCAGCAAACCCTGCCCCCTGGCTCTCAAGCATTTCAAAATGTGCACGAGCATGTCAAAATGGCTCCCGGCATAAAAAGTTTGCCGACCCCTGTCTTAGGCAATTCAGAATGAATAACCACAGAAGTCATGAAATAAAATCCAAGCACATTTTAAACCTTCCCAATAGAAAAAAAAAACAAATAAAAATATCAGTAAACCAGGTTCTTTAAATGCACAGACAAGAGCCATTTCTTTCACTGCCACGACTAGCACTGGTGTTCCTGAAAGGTGTTCTCTCTATGCAGCACAAGTCATACCAAGATTTCCTTGATGAAATCTGATTTATATCACCTAGCATAAAGGCTGTGCCTTTCCAAATGTCTATGGGGTCTTTTCAACCATTTTTCTAAACTTTGCTTTCAGAATTCCCCACCCCAAGGAGAATTTTTGATGAAATTCTCAAAAGGAAGGCACAGAGTTCTCACACTTAACCTCAATTATAAAATTGACAAAAGGGTTTATGTGAGTGTCCTATCTTCGACATTTATCTATCAGTCTACAACTGCCCCTAACATACAGGTAGTCTTCGACCTACAACCACAATTGGGACCGGAATTTCCATCGTAAGTCATTGTGGTCTTAAGTCGAGTCACCACATGACTGGACCCAATTTCACAAACATTTTATGGTGGTTGTTAAGTGAATCACAGATTGTTAAGCGAATCACCACAGTCGTTAAGCAGATCCAGCTCCCTAACCCGGAAAACGACAAAAAACATTGCAAAATGTGATCATGGGACTGCGGGACGCTGCAACCAGTCGTAAATGTGAGCTGGTTGCCAAGCACCAAAAATGCAGTCATGTGACTGCTGGGGTGGTGGTGTGATGTTTTGTGATGCTCGGAAGTGCTTTACAGGCCATAAAGCACCCATTCTGAGGCCGTCGTAACTTCAGACCATTGTTAAATGAATGGTCGTAAGTCGAGGAACACCTGTAATGTTTTCATTAAAACCAAGAAGATATCCAAAGGAGATGTCTTCCATGAACCTTCTCAGACCCATGTGGGCAGCCAACTCTCTCTACCACCTTGCAACAAATATGGAAGCTAAAAAAAATGCTCTACTAAAACTCTGAGAATGAAAATGAATGAAGTAGAAGTGAATGAGAAAGAAGCAGAAGGTCTGTAGCTTGGATCATGTCAACTGGATTTCTATTTTCTTAGTGGAAACATTTCGCTCCTTATCCAAGGAGCTTCTTCAGTCTGAGCAAAGTTGGTAAGGGAATCCTAAATATGTTCCTAGGTAGCTGTGTGACCTTACACCTGGGGCTAGGTCATGGTTATATTGAGATGTAATTTTTAAGTCCTTTTATCATCTAAAGGAGGGTCGTTAAAATCACCATGCTGCTGTTGAGCTTCTGAAATGGTCTTAATCTTCCTAGGCACAGAAGACAAAACGGGGAGGAAGATGGGGGAGAGTTTGTGCCTGAGGCCCCCACCTCTATTCAAGGAAGGATTTTCCAAGTTGGCATAAATGGATTCCTTGACCCCTCTCTCAAACCACCTATCTTCTCTGTCTAAAATGTGAACATTAATGTCCTCAAATGAGTGTCCTTTTTCTTTTAGATGAAGATAAACTGCTGACTCTGGTCCTGTGGTGTTATTTCTCCTGTGTTGGGCCATCCTCCTGTACATAGGTTGTTTGGTTTCTCCAATGTAGAGTTCAGAGCACTCCTCACTGCACTGGATTGCATAAACTACATTGCTTTTCTTGTGTTTTGGAGTTTGATCTTTGGGGTGTACAAGCCTCTGTCTCAGTGTGTTGGTGGGTTTGAAATATACAGGTATGTGGTGTTTGCCAAATATCCGTTTTATCTTTTCAGACACGCCAGCCATGTAGGGAATGACCAGGTTCTTTCGTTTACTCTGAGTCTCAGCCCTATCTGTCGCTGTTTTAGGTCTGGTAGATTTAGATTTGGTGAAGGCCCAATTTGGATATCCACAGGCCTTCAGGGCTGTTCTCAGGTGCTGATTTTCATTCTTTTTGGAATCCATGGAGGTGGGGATGGTTTCTGCTCTGTGTGACAATGTCCTGATGACTCCTAGTTTGTGCTGCAGTGGATGGTGGGAGTCAAACATCAGATATTGATCAGTGTGTGTGGGTTTCCTGTAGATCCCTATTTCTAGCTTGCCACCGGTCCCAATGAGGACTTCACAGTCTAGGAATGCCAGTCTGTTGTCCTTGGTGTCTTCTCTGGTGAAGCCACCAAGGACAACAGACTGGCATTCCTAGACTGTGAAGTCCTCATTGGGACCGGTGGCAAGCTAGAAATAGGGATCTACAGGAAACCCACACACACTGATCAATATCTGATGTTTGACTCCCACCATCCACTGCAGCACAAACTAGGAGTCATCAGGACATTGTCACACAGAGCAGAAACCATCCCCACCTCCATGGATTCCAAAAAGAATGAAAAGCAGCACCTGAGAACAGCTCTGCAGGCCTGTGGATATCCAAATTGGGCCTTCACCAAATCTAAGTCTACCAGACCTAAAACAGCGACAGATAGGGCTGAGACTCAGAGTAAATGGAAGAACCTGGTCATTCCTTACATGGCTGGCGTGTCTGAAAAGATCAAACGGATATTTGGCAAACACCACATACCTGTATATTTCAAACCCACCAACACACTGAGACAGAGGCTTGTACACCCCAAAGATCAAACTCCAAAACACAAGGAAAGCAATGTAGTGTATGCAATCCAGTGCAGTGAGGAGTGCTCTGAACTCTACATTGGAGAAACCAAACAACCTTTGTACAGGAGGATGGCCCAACACAGGAGAAGTAACACCACAGGACCAGAGTCAGCAGTTTATCTTCATCTAAAGGAAAAAGGACACTCATTTGAGGACATTAATGTTCACATTTTAGACAGAGAAGATAGGTGGTTTGAGAGAGGGGTCAAGGAATCCATTCATGCCAACTTGGAAAATCCTTCCTTGAATAGAGGTGGGGGCCTCAGGCATAACCTTTCCCCTATCTTCCTTCCTGCTTTGTCTTCTGTGCCTAGGAAGATTAAGACCATTTCACAAGCTCAACAGCAGCAGGGTAATCTTAACGATCCTCCTTTAGATGATAAAGGGACTTAGAAACAAACATCTCAAAAATAACCATGACCTAGCCCCAGGTGCAAGGTCACACAGCCAGCCTAGAAACATATTTAAGGATTCCCTTACTAACTTTACTCAGACTGAAGAAGCTCCTTGGATAAGGAGTGAAACGTTTCCACTAAGAAAATAGAAATCCAGTTGACATGATTCAAGCCACAGACTGTTCCACCTGGATGACTGAGAACCTTCATAGACATCAGATATTGATCTGTGTGTGTGGGTTTCCTGTAGATCCCTATTTCTAGCTTGCCACCAGTTGACATGATTCAAGCTACAGACAATTCCACCTGGATGACTGAGAACCTTCATAGACAAGCAGAAGGTCTCTTTTGAGGAAGAAAGCTTTTGGGAAGCTGGATCATTTTCACCCCAATACAATACGGACAGTACAACAATCCTATAGTAAATATGCTCTGTTCATACTCTAGACTGTCATTTACTTTACACTTCCTAGCACATACTCAACAGCAACCTGCAACATGCATAGCATGCCCTTATCCCTTCAACCATAATTCAACACATTTGAGTTAAGGGAAGAAACAGACATCAGTGTAACATAGAAGCCACAATGACATCATGTGAATCATGACATCATTATAGAAATGATGCAAAGTACAAAACTAATGCCATTTAGTGATAACATGGTTCGCGTTGTGTCACACCCTCCCCCTTCCCAAGGATGCCCATAGAAACAGAAGAAGTCTTTGAGACCCATCACATGTGTCTGCCGAGTATGACTTAAATATATATTAAGACATCTTGCCACTAACCTGCCAGAATATGCTGTCAATTGTATTCCCCAAAAAGCCATCCCGCCCTTCTGAGGACACCAGTTTTGGCCCAAGGATCGTCATGAATTCATCAAAATCAACTTGACCATCTCCTAGAAAGGAAGAGGAGAGAGAAACTGGTATAAGAGAGGGAAAAAATGAAAGAGGAGAATTCTGAGCGATGACACTGAAGCTTCATCGCCCATCCTGGATTGCTAACCAGAGGAATCTGTATTATTTGCACCAAGAGTTATTTGGTTGCAGGGAAAGAGGAGAAGCCACACATATTTATGCATTTTCTTCCAGGTTTATTCCAATGCAGATAACAGCAAAGCACAAAATGCACATTAAAATCACAGTAGGTAAAAAAAACGCTCAGGAAAAAAGTCAATAAAATAAAGCAAATCAAACTAAAGCCAATTAAACTAAAACTGTTAAAGCAGATAATGAAGAAAACAGGCAATTCAGCTAAACTGATCAAAGATCTAGCTCAACTTGTAAATATTTGTGGGGGAAGTTTCCAGCAGAGCAGCTACTTAGACACCACCATAAACCTGGCGTTGATTTGTGGAAAATGTTAAGGGATAGGCAGTGTGGTGCTCCATAGCTGGTTTTTTTTTTAAAAGATTGGTTTAATTAAAAAGAAGGAAGTAAATGGAAACTGCAAATCAAAGCATCAAGTCCCTAGCATCACCTTTATTCAGAACAGATCCCTTGTCTCATTTTATTAGAAAATAAAAATGGTCAGAGGTCTCTTTCTGGTGCTTTGCTTGGAAGCATTTTTTATTTAACTGGATAAAAAGCAAAAGAGTAGGCTGGGAGGCCAAGGAAACTCATGAGGAGCAACCTTGCTAGTTTATTTTCTGCTCAGTGGATGTTTTCAGGGCTACCAGATTGGGGCTGCCAAAATGATCACCAGATAGCAGCAAAGAGTTACCCAAAACTCAACTCCAGTAGTTGTCTGAATCAATGCAGCCCAGATACCAGAGCTCTAGTGCATAGCTTTCCAGACTGTGTGTCATGACACTTTAGTGTGTCGCAACACACAGTTTAGTGTGTCACAACACAACCTGGAAGCGGCGGTGGTGTGCACGGCGGCGGCGCAGGGGCGTGCGGGGTGGTGGCGGTGTGCACACCGGCGGCGGCAACGACGGCAGCGGCGCGCCATCAGCGCTTCCACGTTTTAGCGGAAAACACGAGGCCGCTGCCGTGCACACCGCCACCGCCGCACGCCCCGCACCACCACCACCGTGCACGCCCCCACCGCCACCCACGCCGCCGCCGCCTTTGGTGTGTCGCCAACGGAGGCAGTTTGGAAAGCACTGCTCTAGTGTTTTATGAGTGGTCACACCCCATCATGGTAGCCATTTTATGCACCAGCAGGTTTCCACAGCATTTTATCTGAGTGGCCAGGAGAGGCTCTCAAAATTCCAATTTTGGTCAATGGAACCCTCGTGTTTGCCTACCTCTGAAAAATGCTACGGTTTATATAGAAAAAATAATGGCCACATAATGAGAAGACAGGATACCCTGGAGAAGATGCTGATGCTAGGGAAAATGGAAGGCAAAAGGAAGAGGGGCCGACCAAGGGCAAGATGGATGGATGATATTCTGGAGGTGACGGACTCGACCGTGGGGGAGCTGGGGATGGCGACGGCCGACAGGAAGCTCTGGCGTGGGCTGGTCCATGAAGTCTTGAAGAGTCGGAAGCGACTGAACAAATAAACAACATATAGAAAAAATATTGGAAGAGAGAAGAATGTGAGTAGACGACCATGTGATTTCTATTCAGTCTACTTTCCAAGTGTTTGTTCTTGTTGGAAAATATCAAGCTTCTTGCTCTCCCTTCATAAATTTGTTGTCTTTTAATCAGACTGAGTAACCATTCACATAAGGGACTGTTTTTCAGAGCCCTTGTAATACAGAACTGTCTGGGATAGTCACCTCATGTATTGAAATGCGTTCCACATGGGGCTACCCTTGAAGACTGCTCAGAAGCTGCAGCTGGTCCAGAATTGTGGTGGTGTGGGCAGAGATGGGCATGCCACAGTATGCCCATGTAACAACACTGCTCTGCAAGCTGCACTAGTTGCCAGTCAGTTTCTGGGTGCTATTTAAGGTGCTGGGTATCATCTATAAAGACTGTTATAGCACAGGACCTGGCTATATGTCTCCAATAGCCTCTGCCTGCCCTGTGCATTTGGACAGAGGGAGCATGCTCTGGGCCCCATCAAACAATATCACTTTCTATGCTGCTGGAAAAACTGGAAATGACTTGAGCAGGGACTGCATATTCAAAGGGGCGCTTTGCTCAAATCTTCATTGAAGTGCAGCACTCATTTGAAGATCTGCACAGCCCTAACTTTTTATTTCTCTCCCACCTCTCTGCTCAATCCGAGCATTTCAGAAGGCTGGCAGGCAGACAATAAAATAAAAGCAAACTAAAATTTAAATTACATACATTAAAATCAAAGCTAACTCAGCAATGAAAAACCTGGCAAAAGAGATGCTGCCCTTCTTAAGGGACAGAAAATAAGAGTCAGACACATGTTCTGAAGGATTTCATTCCATGGCTTGGATGTGGAGCAGGAGAAGGCCTGTCATGTTCCAAAAAGGCCATCTTCTAACAATAGCTTCATCTTCAGAAGGGTCTGTCTAGCAGCTTTTACTAGCCAAGTCGTTCATAATAGAGGAAAACATTCAGTAGATATGTATTGTCGAAGGCTTTCACGGCCGGAGTTCAATGGCTGTTGTGGGTCTTCCGGGCTGTGTGGCCGTGTTCTGGAAGTTGTGGTTCCTAACGTTTCGCCAGCATCTGTGGCCAGCATCTTCAGAGGGCAGGAGCACAGACAGAAGCAAAATCTCTGTGCCCAGGTAGAGTGGGAATGTTCTATTTATAGAGCTAAATTATAGGAGATTAGGTGGGGTTTTTTGTTGTGTTGAAATGTTAACGAGTGGCTGATGAGCGTGATTAGCATGTTCATTGTGAGAAGTATTCCCGTTAGGAACCACAACTTCCAGAACACGGCCACACAGCCCGGAAGACCCACAACAGCCATTCAGTAGATAGTCAGGCACTAAGTCAGACCCCCAAGATTAATACCAAGATTTTAATTTGGGTTTTATAAATGTATCTGCAACAATAAAACGGGGGTGGGGTGGGGAGGAAGGGGTCTTGAAGTGAACTTATGCATGAATGCATCATGATTATTTTTAATGCAGTATTTCATACTTTGTGCCCTTGTCAATGGGCATACTGCGAAGACCATATCAAGACTATATAGTAATGCAAATATATACTTGATCATGTAAGGATTTATTTCTGTGGTGTGTTTGAGCATTGTAAACGGATACATACCCAGCATAGTAAATCATTTCGCAATATTCAAGAGATGCAATTGAATGGCCTACCTACCCATATCTTTAGATGGTCCACAAAGCAGATGGTCATTTCAAGCTCATAAATGGCAAAGGTGCCCCTCGCCTTGTCAAAGATCATCTGAAATTGCACTGCATTTTTTATTCTCTTCTCCTTTCAGCCACTTTTTTATCCTTTTTGTCACTGTGATGTGACTTTAACTTTACCACCTTTGTATTCTATTTTGTGCTAAGTTCGTATCAGTTTGAAGCTGTATTGAATAGGGTTGTTTCAACAAATGTTTTTCTGACTATGTATTATATTTTAAACTGTCCAAATCTACCTTGAGCAACATTTTAAAGCAAAATAGAAAATGTACATACTGAAAATTCAAGTAATTTGAGTGAAACAATATACTATGTTTGGAAAAGAACCCAATTAAGAGAAATCCTCACCTGAAACCAAGCCAGTATTTTTTTCCGAGAGCCCTAAAACAATAAGTTTTAGTAATGTAAGTAATAGTCCCACGTTCTATGGATTTCATTTCAGCTTTTGTTCCAATTTTTTTTTTTTAAATTTAGGGATGTAGAAAACATTTTGCATTCAAATCACCTCACATTTAAAACATCCTGTTCTGAGCTTGACACAGTTGCTTTGAATGCAATTCAAAATGAGCTATTTTGATCATTCAGGAAGTGTTATACTTCCAAAATGATTGAAAGAGACTATTTTAATTGTGAAACAGTTGTCTTGCACTCAGAATGATTGTTTCGAGCTTGAAAAGGGGCATTTCGAATTCAAACAGGTTTTGTGTTCAAAATTTAATACATAACTTTTTTAAAAAAAAGGGGGGGGCTTAGTGTGTTAAGCTATTGTTCCAAATTCTAATAGAAGGATAACATTAAAGAGTTGGACCATAAATGGGCCATAAAAAGGTAAAGGTTCCCCCCGCACAGTTGTGCAGTCGTGTCCGATTCTAGGGGCCGGTGCTCATCTCCGTTTGTTAGCCGAAGAGCCAGCGTTGTCTGAAGACGATTCCACGGTCATGTGGCTGGCATGACGCACGCGGAACGCTGTTACCTACCCACCGAAGTGGTACCTATTCATCTACTTGCATTTGCATGCTTTCGAATTGCTAGTTTGGCAAGAGCTGGAGCTAGTGTGGGAGCTCACTCCGCACGCAGGGCTAGGGATTCGAACCTCCCAACTTGCGATCTTCCAATCGACAAGTCTGGCGTCTTACCCACTGAGCCAGCACGCCTCCCAAATGGGCCATAAACAGCAAGAAAAAAATAAAATAAAATAATATGTCAAGAAGATTGCTAATGAACTGCATTCTGTCTCCAGCTATTACATACCTTGGAGGATTAGGCATGAGAAATATTATTACAAAACAAAATCCAATATTGTTAAAGAAACAATTAAGACAGTACTGTCTTAATGGAACAACATGCAGAGGAAGAGATCCATCCATTATTCTGATAACTCTAAAATCCAGAACCTGTCTAGAGCAGCCTTTCTTGCTGTCTTATGGTCTTCAACTCCCATATTCCTCTGTCAGTATGGGATCAGCACCCACTTTTTCAATACAGGTAGTTTGGGAGCAAGTTTAGTATAGTGGTTAAGGCATCAGGCTAGAAACTGGGAGACTGTGAGTTCTAGTCCCATCTTAGGCATGAAGCCATCTGGGTGACCTTGGGCCAGTCACTCTCTCTCAGCCCTAGGAAGCAGGCAATGGGAAACCACTTCTGAAATCTTGCCAAGAAAACTGCAAGGACTTGTCCAGGCAGTCGCCAGAAGTTAAAAACTGACTTGAAGGCACCAAAAAAAAAACAACAAACAGGTCCTTGTTTAGTGACTGCCTCGGACAGCAACTATTTGCAGTTATGATGGCAATGGAAAAGGAACTTTGCAATCAATGCCCGTATTTACGATCTTTGCAGCATCTCTCTCTCAGTCACGTGTTTGCCATTACAGTCTGTTAGAAAGTGTTGCCCTGTGCCTGGCCCGTTTTTTTCCCCCTCCTTGCAGGCCGGAGAGTTTGCCTAAATAAACTACTGTATCTCTTCCTGAACTGCTTGCCTCCATGGCCAGCACCAAAGAGTTAACAAGCTCAGCTCTGTGACCTTAATTACTGTAGTTGTTTAGAACTCTCCAGGAGCTAGCAGCTGCTGCCTGCAATTGATAAGACCCTAATCAGTTTCACACTAAAGGCTTTCTTTTGCCTCCTAAGGGGTTTGTGGCTCATAGCCACGCGTTCCTTTCAATGTGTATTCCCCATTGTGTGCCTACTTACTCTCTTGTAATCTCTCCCTCTCCAATAGAAGCATTAATTCTCTTCTTGCTAATTATCCCAGCGCAACGGTGGGCATTCCAAAGGGCAGGGAGTGGGGAAAAAGGGCTATAAGTTTTGCCCTTTTACCCAGCTTCCTCATGAGTAAAGTTCCAGAAACCTTCCCCGCCATTCAGGCTCGCCTAGCTGTTTGGGGTCAGCTTGGGATCAATCCCAGTTATAGATTTTATAGTACTAAAAGTATAGTTTATTGGACAGGCCGTCATTTCCCTTTAACTACAATGGTATAACATACAAAAAGTCAGGATTTACTTATGGACTAATCTGGAAAGAGAGGAGGTGAATTCCTATTCTTTGCTTTTGTTTTTTTTTAAATAAACTGTAAAGAGAGATTCAGTGTTTTCTTTCGGCTTTGGCACTGTAGAGAGATCTGTCACTCACATACCCTTCGAATCGCCAGTAACAGTGTGTAATGGAAAGTGACAAAGTACTAAGGATGATTTACACAGCGGTGAAATACTGAAATGAAAATGGGTTCTTCTCTCACCCCTGCCCCCAACACATGGAACAGCACTAAATCGGGTTAAATAAATCAACTAGTAATTCAAACAATTCCTTTCCGATCTCAGATTTTTCTAAGGCTTGGAGCTTTATTTCTTCCCATCTCTTAGGACAACGGTGAACATCTTTAAAATCCCCTGGAGCATGAATAGCCATCCCAGCCAGAATCAGTATGAGAGAGAAATTTCTAAATAAAGTCTTGCTGTACAAGATGTACAGTTTTATTTTTAAAAAATGACTCTGAGTTCATTAGCTACAGGTGCCTTTTGGGACTCATTCATAATGCCTGCTGCTGTCACACATCACCAAAAGGACAGTGGTGTCATCTCTGTACCAGATGTTTGCTCACCTATGGAGAGTAAAGTATTTCCTCTCTGATTTTGGGAATTAAACTAACATTTGACCACTCTCAGACTGGGCTCAACCAACCCCACACTAGTCCCCAAACTCGCACTAGCAAAACACATTGGTGTGTCCATGTAATATGTTAAAACCAAACGAACCATATTGTGGTTTAGCACAGTTGCATGGTTCACACACACATGCTCATGCTCAACTCCATTTCAGCCTAATTTAGGATTAGGGTGAAAGTGTGAATCCAGTCTTAAGTTTGTACCATAATAACTTCTGAATTATTTCATGTTAGGAACATAATAACATAAGCCCTCTGGTCAATCACTCATGCCCTAGTCATCTCCTGTATAGACTATTGCAATGCACTCTACATGGGGCTACCCTTGAAGAGTATCCGGAAGCTACAGCTGGTTCAAAATGTGGCCAGCAAGTAGTCTTGGGTGCCCCAAGGATGGCACACGTAACACCTCTGCTGTGGGAGCTGCATTGGGTGCCAGTTTGCTTCTGGGTCCAATTCAAGGTGTTGGTTATCACCTTTAAAGCCCTACATCGCATGGGTCCAGGTTATTGTTTTATGATTTAAAATAATTTGAATCAGAAAATATTCTGCTAGTTGGAGACAAGAATTTGGAGCACAAGACTGTGGTGCCAGCAAGTCTGGGTTTCTGTTTGTGTTCCCAAGACATTCTATTGTTTTCTTAAGTATCGGCCGGGTTCAGAGGTCAGCTGTCATGGTTACTAATTGTCCTGACCTAAATACAAATGTATATATTAACATGTCCTTTGTGTTGTAAAAACCTGCCTTGTTTCTTCTTTGTTCTCTGCTCTGCTGTTCTTTTTGCTTCTGTAAATTATGCTGAGGCTATCTCTCTCTGTGTATTTTTAAGGAGGGAAATTTTGTAGTTATGTTTTTATAGTAAAATATATATATATATATATATATATATATATATATATAATGTTGGCTGAAAAAAGTTTTTGTGTTTTTATTTGATCTCTCAATTGCAAAGCGTTTCTGGAATATTTAAAACACCAACACAGGTTACCTGAGGGACCGCCTGACCCCCATTACATTGACAGGTCCCACCCGGGCTAGCAGAGAGGGCATGTTACGGACCCCGTCCATGAAAGATTGTTGATTGTTGGGGTCCAGGAAGAGGGCCTTTTCTGCCATGGCCCCAGCCTGTGGAACACTCTTCCCCCAGAGGTGAGGCTGGCCCCCATTCTCCCGGCCTTCCGGAAAGGGGTGAAGACCTGGCTCTGCCATCTCGCATGGGGCATGAGGAGGGGTAACCAACCAGCCTATATAGAGGCAAATTAATCTGGGGAAGCTCTCGGTTTGTTTGTTTGTTTGTTTTGGTGCTATTTCAACGTAAAAGAGTCTCTTTTGTAAAGGAAGGGGGCTCTGCCTGTTTTGGTTGTTTTTGAAATGGCTACTAGACTTCTTATCAATGGAAGACCTAGAGCTCACACCAACTTTGGCTGATCCTGAAAAGCTAAGTAGGGTGGGATCTGATTACAGGTAGTGCTCGGTTAACAACCATTTTTTCAGCAACCGTTCAAAGTTACGACAGCACTGAACCAGGAGACTTACGGATGGCCCTCGAAGATGTGGCCGTCGCAGCATCCCCATGGTCATGTGATCGCGATTTGGGTGCTTGGCAACTGGCTCTCAATTATAACGGTTGACGGTTGCAGTGTCCAGTGTCACATGATCGACATTTGCAACCTTCACTGCTGGATTCCAACTAGCAAAGTCAATGGGGAAGATGGCAGGAGGTCACAAAAGGTGATCACGTGACATTGCTCTTAATGACCACGTAGGATTCACTTAACAACCGTAACTGGAACTGCCAGAACTGCTGTTGTAACTTGGCATGATCATGTGAAGTCACTCTTTATGACTGTGTCGCTTAGCGACGGAGTTGCTGGTCCCAATTACCACTGTTAACTGAGGACTACCTGTAGTATTTCGGTGGGAGACCAATGGGATATCCCAGGGTAGTAGATTAGATTGGCAAAATGAAAAACAACTTCCATATGGTTGCCCAAGAAAACGATACGGATGAGTCCATATAATCAGTAGGAGTCAAGCTCAAATAGAAGAGACTTTAAGCGTAATTTCAGACTTACACTATAATTTTCATGGGTGAAAGTAGAAAATCACATTAAAAATTGTTAGAGGGGAGTTTGGAGACTTCACAATGTGGTTCAGGGGATGTGTTTGGCTCTGGACCAAAGGCTTGCCTAGTCAGTATAAAATTTTGAGTAG
Source organism: Charina bottae (assembly GCA_023362775.1). Lineage (NCBI taxonomy): Eukaryota > Metazoa > Chordata > Lepidosauria > Squamata > Charinaidae > Charina > Charina bottae. The sequence continues at coordinate 9,271,013 of JALMGJ010000027.1, read as the reverse complement.
GAAAAGGTAATAAGTTAGCATTTCTCGATGACTTTCGGAAGGCCATTAAGACCTGGCTCTGCCGCCTGGCCTGGGACAACGGAGGTGGTAGTGCCTCCTGGGGTTGGCTGGCCCCGTAGCAATATGACCTGTGCTACGGTCCCCAATCCATCTTGGATTTTATTTTATTTTATTTTATTTTATATTGGATATATTTTTTATATATTTTCTATCTTGTATGGTTTTAAAAATTTTAAATTTTTAAGTTTTAATTATTGTAACCCGCCCAGAGTCCCTTGTATGGGAGATGGGCGGGGAATAAAATAAATAAATAAATAAATAAATAAATAAATAAATAAATAAACTTTTAAATGAGTGGGGGAATACAGACAGCAGTGTAGTTAATTCGTTTCAATGGCTGCACCCTGACATCATTCAGATACACACACACATTTATACACATCCTTTTCTGTAAAGTATAAATATCAGTACATTTCTTTTGTCTGCAGGGGAGGTACCCACCCTCTTTGTGAGATCCCCTCTGGTGCACACTGTATCAATAAACACTACTGTCAGCCTTGATTATTTGTGCTTTGAGTCCTGTGTTGATTCCACATTTTAACTTATAAGCTCTCTACAGTCATTTGATTGTGGTGAGGTAGATGTCTGATAAATATCATAGCATAACTAACTGCTACGGGAACCAAAGGGAACATCTGCTGTCATATCCATTTGCCCAGATGTTGAGACCATTAAATTCAGCTATAGACTAGGTGCCCCCTTTTTCTGGAGAAAGGTGTTCAGCTAGCCTTTTCAGTAATGGAACTCATGTTTTATTAAGGGTTACTCTGAACCCCTCTAGATGGAAAGGAGGGATAAGCCCTGAATTCATCATCATGGGGAATTCCTTCCTAGAGAGGTATGCCTGGGGCTTGATTTGTTATGGATATTGCAACAGACATAGATTTCTTCATTTACTCCAGCAGCTCTTGACTTCTTTTCAATCAGCTGAAATTTTTAATGGGAAATTATAATTACTGTTGATAACATAACTGCCTCCTTCCCTGTGACTTGGTGTTCTCATTTCTGTATGTATCCTCTTGTAAAATAACTGTTACCAGGCCAGGATATTTCAATCCGAAGCACAAGCTAATAAAATCAGCAACTTCAACTGGGCCTGGAAGCTGATGGAGAGACAGAGAGGTTGGCACAAGACTAGTCGGAGTCCTTTAGCACAATGAAAGGGGACGGTTCATGGATCATCAACTCCACAAAAATCTCAAAGGGAAATCTGTTTAGTAACTCTGCTGTTAAATTCATTGTCCAGTTACAAAACCTTGAGCACTACTGTTGAGTAACAACAAGCTATACTAAGAAAATTAGAGGCTTGTGAAAATGGTTTGCCAAAATAATACTAACAGCAACAATATAGTACTTAAAAGGCTGACTAAAATGTTGACGGGAGGCTTCCATTCAACAAAACTTGGGATGAATCATCCCACTGAAACAGATTTATGAGATCTCTGAATTGAAGCCAGGTTCTACCTCGAAGCAGAAAAACACATCACAGAGCTTTGAAATATTGCATGGCCTTATGAAGCCATTTGCAGACTCGATGGCTTTTCTGCTGCTGTTGTGGTTCTTACAATGTCCATTTTTGCAACTTCACTTCTATACATGCATAATACTAGGGATGTGCAGGTGTGTATGTGAATGGTGGATTGGATTCTCTTACCCTAATATATGTGCTGAGCCAGTAAGATTACTTATCTCGTTCAGCTCTCTGTCTTTTGGAGCTCTTCTAGGGAGACATGGCTATTGTTGAAGGGGCATCCTTCACTTTCTCAGCTCTCTACCGCATAGCTTTCCGAACTGTGTGTCGCAACACTTTAGTGTGTCGCAACACACAGTGTAGTGTGTCGCGAAGTGGCGGCACGGGGGCGCACGCGGCGGCGGCAGTGTGTACGGTGGCGGCGGCGGCGGCGGCAGCGCGCCATCAGTGCTTCCATGTTTTAGTGAGGCTGCTGCAGCTGATGCTGCCGCTGCACCCCCCCCACACGCCGCCGCCGTGCATGCGCACGCACCCCCCACGCGCCAACACACTGCCGCCATTGGTGTGTCACAACAACGGCGGCACTTTGGAAAGCACTGCTATACTGCCTTAAGGTAGCCATCTGGAAGCTTTAACTGCTCTCCGCTGATAATGAGGTTATTACATTCCTCTGCTGGTTCTTCCAACACTAATGGGAGCTTACTCTGAATGTGGGGAGGGGTGTCAAAGCTAACTAGTCCAGTATGCACACATGGATTACAGGTAGTCCTTGAGTTACGATGGCAGTTGGGACCGGAATTTCCATTGCTAAGCGATGCGGCCATAAAGCTCGATGTCATGTGACTGCATCACTTAGCAACAGCAATCCTGGCACTCCCCATTGCTGTTAACAGAATCCCACCAGTTGTTAGCCAAGGACCCACCCCGATCCAAGCCATTCCCGGCTTGGTCCCCCCCCCCCCCCAGCCCTGAGCTTCTGTTCTTCCAAGGTAAGGGACTGCCTCCTCTTCAACTTCCCCCAACTCCCCATTCCCCCAATTTCTCCCTTTTTGGCCACCCTGCCCCCTGCCTTGTGGGGTGGCAAGCAGCCCCAAAACCACACAGCTCTGGGGCTGCTTGCCACAAAGTGGCTCAGGGGCTTCTTGGCGCGCCGCAGCTCTGAGGATACAAGAAGCCCCTGAGCTGCAGTGCAGCACGAAGCCGCAGCCAGCCCAGCCCAGCCCAGCCCAGCCCAGCCCAGCCCAGCAGCATGGTGTGAAGCCACAGCCTCCCTCGCCATCTTCTTGCTCCCACTGCTGACGAGGCATGCCCAGCCTCGCCATTTGTGAGGCAGCTCCTGGCCATGCGAGGCCTTCTTCCCCAGGGCTCACGAGGAAACCACCGCATGTGACCTCGGTAAGAAAGCCTTGTGGGGCCAGCAGTGCCTCACGGAGGGTCAGGCTGGGTGTGCTTGGTCAGCAGTGGGAGCAAGAAGAGGGCGAGGGTCAGCTGGGGGTGGCGGAGTGCAGGGCGGCCAAAAGGGCAGAGATGGGGGGGGAGGTAGGCGGGTGGGGGGAGTTGAAGCACCCCTGTGGTCATAAGTGCAGGTGGGCTGCCAAGGGCTCGAATTTTGATAACGTGATCACGGGGACGCTGCAACAGCCATAACTTTGAGGACCAGGTGTAAGTACCATTCATTCAGCACCACCTTAACTTTGAATGGCCGCCAAACTAATGGCCATAACTCGAGGACTACCTGCACACCTTTTACATGCTGCACCATTGGGACAAATTTAAATTTCTGGATTAGCAGTGAATGGATGCCAGGATAACACTAGCCCAAATATTTACTGAGGGGGTTGTAAAGCTATGCATTTCCCACCCTTCTTTATCAACCACTTTCTCCCTGACTCACCTCTGTTTTGATGCCTCTGTTAACTAAGTAACTTCCTAGCACAGCTCTGATCCAATGAACTCAGGCCAGGAATGAGAGGGTCCTTCCCAGAAAGGGTCAAGCTTGCCATCCAGCTATGCCAACCCTCCTGGTACCCCACAAAACCCATTGTTTGAGTTAGCAAAGTTACAGCACCTCACAAGGGCAACTTGGTGACCATTCTTCAGTGTCATTCCAAGCTGGTTGAAAGGAGCTTATTTTTTAAACAGTTTTTGGAAATTTGGATTATTTAGAAGTTAGAGTAGGACACCACTTTCCTTGATTCAACAACCTGGGCTCTTTGCTTAACAGTTTTGAAGCTGCTGTGCTGCCCTTTCTTGGCAGTCAAACATTGTTAGAATAGACACTTGTGTTTATTCTTACAATTGGGAAAATACTAAGAGGGGGAAATATCCAATTCCTCTTTGCCCTGTTCTCCTGATCCAATTTAGCACATTATCATACATCCAGGTTTAGAGTACAGATAAACTGAAGAACTTATGATCAGATATCTCCCACTGTCCCATCTCAAATTAATTTATTTTATAAAAGAATCACATGTTCTTGTGAATGTAACAAAGGCCCATTAAAGAGAACATCTATGCATGAACTCTACATCTAGACAGCTTCATATTGGAATAAAAAAACCTTTCAGACAATTTCTGTAGTGGTTAAAGACAATGGACTAGAACAGAGCTTTCCAAACTTTTCATGTTGGTGACACACTTTTTAGACATGCATCATTTTGTGACACACTCTTACAGCAGGGCATCTTTTTTGCGACACACTCTTACAGCAGGGCACAAGGCAGGCACTAGGACCTGCGCAGAATCACAGCAGGTTTGGAGGCAGCAGGGCACAAGGCAGGCACTAGGACCTGCGTGGAATCACAACAGGTTTGGAGGCAGCAGGGCACAAGGCAGGCACTAGGACCTGCGCGGAATCACAGCAGGTTTGGAGGCAGCAAGGCACAAGGCAGGCACTAGGACCTGCCTGGAATCACAGCAGGTTTGGAGGCAGCAGGGCACAAGGCAGGCACTAGGACCTGCGCGGAATCCTGGCAGGGCTCTCAATCAGCAGCAGCCGCCGCGACACACCCAGACACTGCAGCCAATGCACTAACGTGTCGCGACACACAGTTTGGAAAGCTCTGGACTAGAAGCTCAGAGACTGTAAATTTTAGTCCTGCTTTGGGCATGGAAGCCAGGTGAGTGAATCTGGGCCAATCTTTCTCTCTCAGTCTTGGGAAGAAGGCAAGCGCAAATCACTTCAGAAAGTGTTGCCAAGAAAATTGTATAGACAACTCCATGTAATTGCCAGAAACCAACACTTATTTGGAGGTACAGGTACACACACACACACACACACACACACACACACAAAAGAGATGTTATCAGGGTAGCATTCTTGGATCTCACTATATACTGAAGGGGAGAAGAAAGGAGGAAATGGATGTCCTACCTGCCAATCTTCCTGCAATACTGAATGGTTAATTAAACTTAATGTAGGTAGAAATCAGATTTACTTTATTTATTACATTAGTAGAATGCCTATCAAACACAGTCCTCTGAATGTTGGGTAACAGAAACAATATAACATAATAAAAACAGCAATATAATAGAAATCAGAACCATTAACTATAACAATAACGCAGCACATAAAATGTCCAGAAACCAGCAGTAAATAACCAGTAATTCTAAAAAGAAGCTTGGAAAATAAAAAAGGTATTCAGCACAATGAAGGTTCCAAAAGAGGCTGTGGAGGGCTATCTGCAGTGCGACTGAAAAGGCTCTCTTCTCATGGGTACCTGCTCTTTTTGATAAGAACATTTGTTGAAGGGCTTCAGAAGAAGATTGTCATGTGTGGGCAGGTAAATGTGAGGTAGAATTATTTCTTCAGATAGAATAAGAACATAATAAAAACATGGGCAGCTTCAGACACCTTTTCAAGAGGAACATCCATATAATTTCATGCAGATGAAAACAATGAAGATATCATAGGCAAACACTGCATTCTGCCACTCACATTTCATTTCACGTTTGATGACCTCCTAATTTTGCATCTTTTCACAGCAAATTACCTCACCTGGCATCGAGATAAACTTTTTCTCCCAAACCTTTTAGACTAGTGGCCATAGTTGTAATTTTGAGAGCATGGAATGAGCCTCCACAGAAAATGGCAGCCGTTGTGAGCGTGACCAATCAGAAAACACCCATCTGCCCAAAGGGATACAGGCATGCTTCCTTCCTTCCTGCCAGCCTTTGTAGCTTCCCAGGATACTTTTACAACTTTAACTTACCTTTGTCTTTTTTGCGTGTAGGCATACTTCCACACAAAGTATTGGCAACAGCCACCCATCCTTTCAAAATCTAAGAAAGGCTTTGGGGTTCGCTTGCTGATTTACTTCTTTAGTCAGTTTACTATATCTGCCCTCAGATATAAACATGACTCAGGGCAGCATATAATTAAAAACAAAAAACAAAAGTGAACCACAATGAAATATAATAAAACTTGTAGAAGAGAATCCACCAAGGCAGTTCAATAAGCAAACAATCACATTGGCTGGGATCATAAATCCTCCTTGTTGGGATTATCAGGAGTCAACTCAGCATTGTCTCATAAGCATAATAGGGGATCTTTCTAGTAAACACATCTCTATTGTACTTGTGCAATGTTACCTGAGTCACCTGATTTCCTCTTCCTCCTACTTCTTGGTTTGGGGGATTAACATTCTCCATTACTCCTTGGGCACACCTGCAAGGAGGACTGCACCATGCAGCTCTTGTCCATTCCATCTCGCTAGCACGCAGATCTACTATGAATCTTCTTGTATCCAGATCTACTGAATAAATGTAAGCTATCTCTATTTTTCTTCATCTAACTAATATGTGAAGACTGAATTTATTTCTGAACGCAATTAAGCTTAAAGTGCAAGTTCCCTGCTGGTTCACACTTCTACTCTGCAAGATTGTTGTTAGATGCTTGGAGTTCTTTTATTAACCTTCAGGACTCCATCACTTTTGACCCAAGGATTGAGGGGGAAAAGGAAGCCATGAAAGCTTTAGAAAGGCAGGCAGAGTCAGGGCCATCTGGATCTTGGGGGAATGCTATTCCAGGGACAGGCATGGTGACAGAGAAGGCACATCTCCTGGTTCCCACCAGATCCCTCTGCTTGAGTGACAAGACCCGGAGCTTACCAACCTTGCCAGATCTTACTGGATGAGCAGAGTTTATTGGAAAACAGTCTTACAAATAACACAGCCCTGTGTCATGAAGGACTTTAAAGGTGTGAAGCGGCACCTTGCATTGCACCTGGAAGCCCACAGGCAACCAGCACATTCTTTTGTAGCGAAGGCTATGACAAGAACTAACAGACTCACCGTCCATGTCCAGCCGCTGCATAATAATTGCCAGTTCCACCTCGCTAGGCATGTATCCCAGAGAGCGCATGGCCATTCCCAGCTCCTGCTTGGAAATGAAGCCATTGCCATCACGGTCGAGGACTCGGAAAGCTTCCCGAATTTCTAAAAAAGAGAAGGGTTGAATTATTTTCCTGGTGCATTGATTTTCTTCTAATATTGATGCTAAGTCAAGAACAAAACCTGGAAGATTGTACTTAGGACGACTTTCATGTTAACAGCCTAGGTCTTTGTAGTAGTATAGCAAAGCCAGAGATCTGGCGGGTGGGGGGGTTGTCCTTTTATTCCTAAACAGGGAGTTCATTTTTTTATCCTTCCCCTTTTTAGGCCATCAGTGGGTCATATGCAGCTTGCATGAGCATGAATATGTAGATTTCAAGGGCCTTCTATTGTCTACAACTAGGGTATGTTGGCAAGAACTTTTTCCCTCTCTTGTTTCTCAGCAAGTGGAAACATGAATAATACTGGGCTGAATTCAAGCCCCCCAATTTGGGGGAATTTTTCTTCTTCTTGCAGCGTGCATTATTTTTCCTATCTTTTCTCAGGCAGTTAAAAAATTTCAATCAGAATTCAAAGGAGGTGGAAGAAGCAGATATTTTTTTGTATTAGACATCCCCCCCGCCCTTCCCAGTGATTCTCAACCTTGGCAACTTTAAGATATGTGGACTTCAACTCCCAGAATTCCCCAGCTAGCATGATGGCACACATCTTAAAGTTGCCAAGGTTGAGAAACACTATTTTATGCTTATGGTCTTAGAATTAGACTGGCATGTGCTCTCTGGCTCAATCTTCTTTGTCATTTCTTTATCAATAAAAAATCACTCGAGCATGCAATGCTGTATGGTCATGTGATCAATGTTTTGGGTCACCTGGCTACACAACTTTGAATGGTCAAATGCTATTTTTCTTGGAGAGGAAGCAAGAGAAGATGCTGCCTTTGTGAGCCAATGGATGCTAGAAGGGAAGAGAGGAATTTCATTCATTCCATTCATTCCAAAATCATCTTAGAGGATGTCTTAAACAGGAACACACTAAATACACAGGCCAGTGATTCCACCAAGGTTGAGAATATTGCAAGATGCCCTCTGCTCTTCTCACCTACATACTTTGGATCCTCCATCTCCTCTAAATGTCTTTCTCTTTCTTGAGCCTTGTCACCGTCTCAAGAGAAAGAGAAAGAGAAAGAGAAAGAGAAAGAGAAAGAGAAAGAGAAAGAGAAAGAGAAAGAGAAAGAGAAAGAGAAAGAGAAAGAGAAAGAGAGAAAGAGAAAGAGAAAGAACAACAAGAACAACAAGAACAACAAGAACAACAAGAACAAGAACACATTCCAGCAATCAGCAGTAGGGATAAGCAGGGGATAAGATCTGATTTTTTTCCCTTTTTAAACAGAAAATAATATCCTGCACCTGTACCTGGTAGTCTCAGTCTGGTGGGGGGCAGGAAGAGTAGCAGCCCTGTTGTAGAACACCCAGATATATTTCAACATAGCCATATTTCAAAATAAGTGGAATCTGCAAATCCTTGTTTCAGAACTATGCAATCATGGGCATCCATGATCTAGAGGGGAGTTACAAGAAGTATGTTATGATGTTATGACCCTAAAAATGTACCTATGTCCTGCATCAGGTATATAAAAATGGGATTTGTGTCATGATGTCACTGCACAAGAATGATTTTTGACACAAACATGTAGTGCTTCAGATATCTATCTGTGACCACTGGCATCTTGGCTGAACACTTCAGAAGTTTCATTAGCTGACAGTGGACTCCTTCAGCAAGCCTTTGTTCTAGGACCTTGGTGATAATTTGTAACAGTCCTTAGTTTGGTAGGCCAATCCACAAACTGTTCAAAATTAAGAATGTGCTTTTACATATGAAAACACTCATATGTGCAGATGCTAATTCATGACTTTAGCCCTCTACAGATGTTCAGACATTCTTAGCAAGAAAAGAAAGAGAAGCACAGCCCCCTCCCTCCTTACCTCCACCTACTGATGGAGTAGATCTCTGGGTAAATTACAAGCACGATCACCTGGAATAGATACTGCAGCCTTCTCCAGCCTGGTGCTCTCCAGATGTGCAAAGACTACAAACCTTCAAGCTGGCTGGGAATTCTAGGAGTTGAAAATCTCACAGATGGAAGGGCTGAGCAAAATGCTTTGTGCTGCTGGGAATTCCAAAGTTCCCCATTATGAAGAAAAACAAAATCTGTTGCCACATTCAGTCAGCCTTTGCATAGCCCATCTTCAAATTTTTATGGAGCACTTCCAGCACCAGAAAAGCAAAACTCAATGGGGTCACAGAGGGTAGACAGTGCATTTTTCAGATAGACCAGCTATGTCCCACTCTTAACTAATGAATTAACCCATTTTCTTTGCACATACAATGCACTGACTCATAAAACGAACAGGCTGAAATTGTGCAACATGTTAGACCACTGAAGGAAAAAACCAGCAAACCACGGTATTGTATAACCAGGGCATGGGAGTTGGGAGGTTAGATGGCTGTGAGATGCTGTTGCTACTGTTGAGTGTTTATTGCAGGGGTGGGCAACATCAGGCCCGCGGGCCATATAAGGCCCGCGGGGCTCTCGCCTAAGGCCCATGGGGCTCCTGCCCACAAACCCCGCCCCTTCCACACGATTGACTCCTGCCCGCAAACCCCGCCCCCCAGTGCTTGTGATTGGCTCCCGACCGAAAAATCCGGTCCCCGGTCCGCGGAAATCCCAGAAACCCCGCCCCCACCCCACCGGTCCCCGGTTATAAATATCTAAATGGCCCTTGGCAGAAAAAAGGTTCCCCACCCCTGGTTTATTGGGTTTGTTCTTGCCGACCACTGTAGGTTTTTATATTTTTCCTGATATTGTTTTTTTTCCCCCACTGTCTCTAATATGTTGTTAGGGGTGTAGTGGCTCAGTGGGTAAGACGCCAGGCTTGTTGATCGGCAGATCGCAAGTTCGGAGGTTCGAATCCCTAGCTCCGCGTGATGGAGTGAGCTCCCGCACTCGCCCCAGCTCTTGCCAACCTAGCAATTCGAAAGCATGCAAATGCAAGTAGATAAATAGGTACCACTTCGGTGGGAAGGTAACAGCGTTCCACGCGCATCATGCAGCCACATGACCATGGAAGCATCTTCGGACAACGCTGGCTCTTCGGCTAACAAATGGAGATGAGCACCGGCCCCTAGAGTCGGACACGACTGCACAAATGTGCAGGGGGAACCTTTACCTTTTACCTAATATGTTGTTAGAGTCACATCTGCAAGATGGGCAGGCATATAAATTGATTTAATATATAAAATATTAAAAAATGCAACTGCTAAGTTTTGAACTGATCTGGTTAAGCATATCATGAAACCGAGACTCAGGATGTTTGAATGCCTGAAAAGTCATTGCAAAAATGTGGGCCCAGGGGGTGAGTGTGTGATGCAGCCTGTGATGTCCCCTCTAACCTATTTTCATCCACGTGCCATTCATTATTAAATGACATCTTCTGTGTCTTTCTTTTTTCCCTTACAGTGCAGAAAAAAATCTGCAAACTTTTTTTTTTTGGGGGGGGGGGGCTGTTGTAAGTAGAGAAAGCTGTAACTCAGAGTACTTTTTCAGCATCAAATCCTCTCTACTACTGGGAAAAAGAAAACTACAGCGGTATTTTTCTTTTGGAACTAGTGGAAGAAGAAAGTTTACTGTATCTCCATTTGTGTGTACATACACACACAAAAACATTTTATACATATATATATATACAGTATATGACGTGCCATCGAGTCAGTGTCAATTTTTAGCAACGACATAGGTACAACTTCTAGAATAAAACAAATACACAAACACATACCCACATGGGTTTTTTTTACCAGAAGAGGGAGCTATAATACTGAATAAGAGTCATAGTGTCACAGCACCCCAACTGATGGAACAAAAAAGCTTCAGTTCTGCCATTGATGAATCAGAACATTCTGGGTATAAAATTCCTTTTAAACTTCAGCATTTCCACAAGAACTAATAACAAAGAGAATTCATTGCTGGCATCTGTTGTTATGCTCCTCTGAGTCATAGCAAACTCCTGGTGACTCTATGGATAAAAGTTCTCCAAGCTGTCCTATCTCTCACCACATTATGCAATTCTTGCAGGTACATTTCTGTGGCTTCTAGTACTCTGTCTATTCTTCTCATACATTATTGGCCTCTTCTTCTCCTTCCATCCACCTTACCCAACATTATCATCTTTTCTGTAGATGCATGAGCTCACCTGATGCACCAGCCTCCCTTAATTGCTCTACGACAGCCTTTCTCAACCTTTTGACAATGGCGGAACCCTTGAAATATTTTTCAGGCCTCGGGGAACCCCTGCATATTCAGGCTCAAATATAGGCTGGAAGTTACAAAACTATTATATTCGTTTCATGTGTAGGCCTATACAGATGCATTAACACTGCTCTTAAACTAAAAATAAAGAATGAAACTCACCTCTTTAATGTGAAGTTGCCTGAATTTGAAATATTTTTTTTAATAAATTGTGATCTCCCAGGGAACCCCTAGTGACCTCTCATGGAACCTTAGGATTCCATGGAAGCCTGGTTGAGAAACCCTGGTCTATGAGGATTTCATCAGTCCTTGGGGTTTTATATTTGCTAGTTGCTTTGTAGCCCATTTGACTTTCTCTTCAATCACCATTGAACTTGGTATTCTCTCTCAAATACAAAGTCATCTGATGGGCTTCTTGCATAGGTTTCCATATATTCCTTCCATCTTTTTTAACATTATGTTCCATCATTGATTCCTTCCTATGCCTGTTTCTTATGACACTGACACAAGGTTGGAACATTCCCATGATTTCTCTGATTTTCTTAACTAGATCCTTTGTGCTTCTCATTCTGCCATTTTCTTCCATCTGTCTACACCAGAGCTTTCCAAACTTTTAATGTTGGCGACACACACCAACGGTGGCGGCGGCGGCATGGCCTGCGGTGTCCTGGTGTGTCGCACGCAAACCCGGAAGTGCTGATGGGGGGAACCGCAAGGAGCAGCACCCCCGCCAATCAGCGCCACGCTTGCGGTTCCCCCCATCAGCACTTCCGGGTTTGCATGCGACACACCAGGACACCGCAGGCGACACAGTAGTGTGTCGCGACACACACTTTGGAAAGCTATGGTCTACATTTTGCGTTAGCTAAACCTCTAGTACGGCTACAGTAAACTGTGTATATATCTGCAAGCTTTTTAAACAGTGTTGGTGAAAGTATAAACAAATTGCTGCATGTTACTAACTCTGGTGGCAATGCTCAGTAAATAAGTGTTTTGACTGACAGTTTTTGAAGAAATTTGGTGAATCATCCAACAATCTCTCACAATAAATTCTGCTAGTAGTTTACTGTCCACATTCTCTAATGCATATAAATTGATGCAACATAAGAAATTGATTCAGATCTTGCTGCTAGCTTCTAGGTTCATTACTGCGAAACACTAGAAAACTAAAGAACATATTTCATTGGAGCAGTGATTCAAATATAAGGAAATTGTGTTGGCAGAAAAAATTAACACAGAAAAGAGTTAGGGAAAAGCCTGAAATGAAGAATAAATGTATTCAAATCTGATCACCATATATTAGTAATATAATGTTTTTTCTTATAGATTACTCTTGGCTATACAAATGCTATTTTGGATTGCCATAATATTAGGGTAATTAAAATGTTTGTATGTACATATTCATATTATATACACAAACACGCACATTCACGATTTTGCTATCTATTTCTTTTTGTAATTTTGCATTTTCTTTTTTGTTTCAGTTCTGGACTTTTGTTTCCAAAACAAAATGAAACAAAACAAAACAATAATAGCCTTGCACACCATGCCTGTCAGTGCATCCTTTAAAAAGCCACTTTATTTTCTGGGTTTGCACCGTTGTTGAATGTTCCCAGGACAATGCATATTTGAGTAAAGGAGGTACGGATAGCATGCCCAAGGCAACTCCAAAGCACTTTGCCACATCCTGTTGGTGCTTCAGGAGCTCAAACATGTACTTTTCTGGGATTGCACAGTTACAATGCAAGCACAAGAAAAGATGTGGCTTCTTTAAAAAAAGTTCCAGCAGGTGATGGCCATGGTGGTTTTGGTGTGCATGTCCATACCCGCTACAAAACAACTTCTCAATCTCAGGCCCCAAAAACTGCAGGTCCCCACAACCCATTAGAATGAAGTAAGACATGTATCACTGGTTCTAACCAAGCAATGCCAGCAAATCTGGAGAAAGACACAGTGGCCAACGGATTGGAAGAGGTCAGTGTACATTCCAATACCAAAAAAAGAAGAGATTTAACAGAGTATGCAAACTATTGTACAATGTCCTTAATGTTACATGCTAGCAAAATGATGTTTAGAGTCATCCAACACATATTAAACCCCTACATGGAAAAAGAGATGCCAGACGCTCAAGCTAGCTTTAGAATAGGCCGAAGAACATGACAAATTATTGCTGATACACGTTGGATAATTGAGAAAGCCAAAGAATGTCAAAAATAAGTCACTGTGTGCTTCATTGATTATAGAAAGGCCTTTGATTTTGTCAATCATGTCAAGATGTGGAATGTGGTTAATTCCAGAACATCTCATTGTCCTCATGACAAACCTACTGTATCTACAAGTCAGGAAGTCACAGTACACACAGAACATAGTGGAACAGACTGACTCTAGGTTGGCAAAGGAGTGTGACAAGGTTGTATACTATCAATCTAAGGTAAGGGTATTAAGGAAAGCTGGATTGAAAGAAGATGAACATGGTTTAAAAATTGGAGGAAGAAACATCAATAACCTGTGCTATGCTGATAACACTACCAATGGCCAAAATGCACAGGATCTACAAGCTCTAGTAACAAAAGTGAAGGAGCACAGTGAAAAAATGGGACTAACATAAAATATAAAGACGACCAAACTAATGACAACAGGTAGAACAACCAAGCCTTAGAACTGACAGTGAATATATTGAAGTGGCAGACTAGCACTTGGTAGAGCAGCCATGAAGGCTTTGGAAAAGACATTCAAATGCTGGGATCTGTGTATTTTATTTATTTATTTATTTATTTTTCAACTTCTATCACCGCACCATCTCCCCCAAAGGGGACTCTGGGCTTTGTATACCTACAAAGACCAGAATTGTGCAAGCCATGATATTCCCTGTGACATCCTATGGAAGCGAACTTTGAAGAAGCAGAATAGGAAGACAGTTTTGAACTTTGGGGTTGGCGAAGACTCCTGAGAATACTGTGGACAGCCAAGAAAACAAACAAATGGATCATCAAACAAATCAACCCAGAGTTCTCCCTTGAGGCACAAACGACCAGGGTCAAATTATCCTACTTCAGACATATTATGTCAGAGCTTTCCAAACTGTGTGTCGGGACACGTTAGTGTGTCGGCTGCAGTGTCTGGGTGTGTCACGCTGCTGCTGCCTCCGAGCCCTGCCAGGATTCCGTGCAGGTCCTAGTGCCTGCCTTGTGCCCTGCTGTAAGAGTGTGTCGTGAAATGATGCATGTCTAAAAAGTGTGTCACCAACATGAAAAGTCTGGAAAGCTCTGTATTATGTGAAGACCCAGCTCTCTGGAGAAGGCCCTGATGCTGGGAAAGGTGAAAGGAAAGAGAAGGAGGACCAGCAGCAAGGTGGGTGGACTTAGTTATGGTAGTGATGGGTTGGAAGACCTGAAGGACCAAATTAGGGACAAATCATCATGGAGAAAATGTGGTTGCTAGGAGTTGAATCAATCAATCAATCAAAAATCAATCAATACTGAGGACAGAGCACAGCTGTCTCTTAAAGTAAAGATATCCTTAAGTCTGTTCTTCATGATTGCACGGATAAAAACATGTTTTCTTGACTGCAGTACAGAAGCGAGTGGCCAGTGCCTTCTTCCAGAAAGTTTATTTCAACTTCCCAGTAGAACCTACAACCCTGAGATTCACTGGAGCTCTTCCATCCTTCTAATCAGGTCCAATCCTGCTTAGCTGCCAAGCCCAAAGTGCTGACACCTGTTGAGACTCCCCATTTCTCAAAAAGATTTTAAAATAGCAAAGTTATAAAAATGTCATATTGGGTCCAACTATCCTTAGCTTTTCAATATCAGCCAAGGTCATCTAGAGGTCTTGGTTATTTCCAAACCATTCAAGCTTATATTTATTCCATCGAATTTCTGCATTGACTTGCATTTTTTTTGGGGGGGAAATCACATTAACTCTCAGGCTAACATCCCCTACTGTGTGTATTTTTTTTGGCATCTAAAAATGCATATGTTACTTTGCAGTGAAGCTAAGGTAGTGCCAAATGTAGACTTTTTTTTTTTTTTGCAGCCTGGCTGGGCAGCAGCATATAAACCTTGCCAGCCTCTGCCATTTTCCACTCAAAAATTTATATCAAGGGAAAAAACTGTACATGGGATCAATTTTTAAAAAGAAGCATTATGTAAAGGAGAATTGCATATAAACCTCTAGAGATTAGTGAATGAATTAAAATTGTGGGTTTTTTTAAAGATGACAGCAATATGTGGGAACTCAAGATACTAAAAATGATGCTTCTGAATTTTATGCCCACTCGCACAGATGCATCATTTTTCATTAAGGAGACAAGGATTTCTTTTTTCTCTCCCAGAAACACAGTCTGACCAATATTTCCTTTCCATTCCTTCCCATTTCTCAAAAAAAAACTTGAATTGTATATTTCAGCCATTTTTATATTTAAATTTGTGTTTTGAAAAACATGGGGAGAAAATCTGAATACAGTTTCAGTATTTTCAAGAGCTCATAAACAACAGTTATAATATTAATAATGCAATTCATTACCAAGCGAGCTGAACTGAACACAAGGAACCATTTTTCTTGTAACCCCTGTGCATGATCACTGTAGCCCATTGATTTAGTTCCATAGGAGAACAACAGACTGTGTTCAGAAGGATTTTAATTTCAAAATATCAGAACAGAAGGAAGCCGTCATAACCAGTATAAACAAGTTTCATAGCTCTTCACCCTGTATAGGGTTTTGTTGTTGTTGTTGTTCAGTCATTTAGTCATGTCCGACTCTTCGTGACCGCATGGACCATAGCACGCCAGGCCCTCCTGTCCTCCACTGTCACCCGGACTTTACTCAAATTCATGTTCATCACATCGGTGATGCTATCTAACCATCTCATCCTCTGCCGTCCCCTTCTCCTTTTGCCTTCAGTCTTTCCCAGCATCAGGGTCTTTTCCATTGAGTCCTCTCTTCGCATTAGGTGGCCAAAGTATTTGAGCTTCAGCTTCAGCATCTGTCCTACCAATGAGCAGTCAGGGTTGATTTCCTTTAGGATTGACTGGTTTGACCTCCTTGCAGTCCACGGGACTCTTAAGAGTCTTCTCCAGCACCACAGTTCGAAAGCATCAATTCTTTGGCGCTCAGCCTTCCATATGGTCCAACTCTCACAGCCATACATTACTACTGGGAAAACCATAGCTTTAATTATACGGACCTTTGTCAGCATTTTGTATAAGATTACAGACAGGTATCTCTTCTTCCCATAACCCATCCCTTATCTATAAGCAAATCCATAAGACATCAACTTTTCAGTTCTGGTTTCAGCAAAAAGTCCATAAAGGGTTGCCAGAGCTTTATAAAGATATGTCTTATTTTAACCTTAATCAAATAAAATAACTTCATATTCTTTATATTTTATTTTCGGTGAATATTTCTCCGCTCTTATTGCATCTGCAGAATGCCACCTGACTGCCCTGTTATCAAGATTACTAGATCTCTTTTGGGTCAGGTGGACTCAGTGACCCATTTACACGGTCGTTCGGAAGAGTTTTCGGAGCATCTGCAGGATAAAATCTCTCAGATCCAGTCTAAGTTGGACTCTAAGTGTGAGGCAAAATCTGGGGAGATGCCAGGGGAACATACTTACCCTGTTATCTGGGAACGGTTTGATCCTATTGGGCCTGAGGAAGTGGACAGGATCCTCCGGACTGTAAATGCCACCACATGCCATCTAGTCCCTTGCCCTTCCTGGCTGGTAAAATCGGCCTGAGAGGTGACATGTGGGTGGGTCCAGGCGATGGTTGATACATCCTTGAGAAAGGGGGTGTTCCCGGTGCCTTCAAAGAGGTTCTGGTGCACCCCCACCTCAAGAAACCATCCCTGGACCCTACTACCTTGGACAATTTTCGTCCCATCTCCCACCTTCCCTTTTTGGGAAAGGTGGTTGAGAAAGTGGTGGTGTTGCAACTCCAGAGGATTCTGGAGGAAACGGATTATCTAGACCCCTTTCAGTCAGGTTTCAGGCCAGGATATGGGACAGAGACTGCATTGGTCGCACTTATGGATGATCTCTGGCGGGAGCAGGATGGAGGGAGTGCATCCATCCTGGCTCTCTTGGATCTCTCGGCAGCTTTCGATACCATCAACCATGGTATCCTTTTGGGGCGGGTCAGAGAGTTGGGGATGGGCATAGTGGTTTTGCCCTGGTTCACCTCCTTCCTCCAGGGCCATTCCCAATCAGTGGTGATAGAAGAGATCTGACCTGCGACCCCTCCTGTGTGGGGTGCCGCAGGGTTCGGTTCTCTCTCCTCTCCTATTCAACATCTACATGAAACCGCTGGGTGAGATCATCCGTCACCACGGGATGAGGTATCATCAATATGCTGATGATAGGCAATTGTATATCTCCATCCCGGGTGAAGTAAGTGATGCAGTTGATGCCTGAGGGCTGTGGGGGTCTGGATGGGGAACAACAGGCTTCAACTGAACCCTGGTAAGACGGAGTGGTTGTGGATTGATGGCCTCTCAGTATCCAGGAAGTTGTCATCTTTGGTTCTGGATGGGGTGGCACTGCCCCATTCGGAGCCAGTGCAGAACTTGGGGGTCCTCCTGGACTCACGACTCCTGCTCAAAGAGCAGGTGGCAGTCATGGCCAGGAGGGCCTTTGTGCAGCTTCGGGTTGTGAACCAGTTACACCCATTCCTGGATCGGGAGGCCCTCCGAACAGTCACTCACGCCCTTGTCATCTCCCATATAGACTAGTGCAATGCGCTCTACATGGGGCTACCCCTGAAGAGTATCCGGAAGCTTCAGCTGGTCCAGAATGCAGCCGTGAGGACAGTTATTGGTGCTGTAGAATCGGCACATGTGACACCACTGCTGAACGAGCTGCATTGGGTACCAGTTTGCTTCCGGGTCCAATTCAAGGTGTTGGTCATCACCTTTAAAGCCCTACATGGCATGGGACCAGGTTACCTGAGGGCCATAACATTGACCCGCCCCACCCGATCATGCAGAGAGGGCATGCTATGGACCCCATCAGCAAAGGAAATCCATCTAGCAGGGTCCAGGAGGTGGGCCTTCTCTCCAGTAGCGCCCACCCTTTGGAATATCTTGCCCCTGGAGCTGAGGCTGGTCTCCTCACTCCCGACCTTCCGGAAAGACTTGAAGACCTGGTTCTGCTGCCTGGCTTGGGACGGGAATGCCAATAGTTCCTCCTGGGGGTGGCTGGTGCCGTAGTGGCGTCCCCATTGTTTCAGATCTATTAGCCCTTGGATTTTATATTTATTTATTCTATTTATACTGATTAGTGTAATGTCATGTTTATATTTTTAACTTTAATTTTATTATCCATTTATCATGTTTATATTTTTAACTTTGATCTTATTGTAAACCGCCCAGAGTCCCCTGGTTGGGGGAGATGGGCGATGATATAAATTTAAATAATAAATAAATAAATATTTTAAATAAATAAATATTTTACTTCTGAAAATCTTAATCTTTAATTCATTCAAATATTGTCATAGGATTTGATCTCTTCAATTCTTCCTTGTCCCATCACAGAGGCTTCTTTGGGGCTTTAAAAAGCCTCTTTTGTAAATCCAGTAAAAAGACATTATCCAAGTCATTCTCTTGGTTTATCATTTGTATTTCCCCTTCAATTTTTAAAACTTCAACCAGCTTCCTGTATATCCAATAAAGGCATATTATTTCTTTATTTATATATTTATTGTATTTTCTTTATCTCACTTTTTCTTTTTTTTCCCTTCTTTGCACTTTTTATTCTCTCTTTTGACTTCCCTTTCTTTCTCTGAGTTTAGTTTGTATTAGTTTGCATTACTGTAATAAAATATTCAATAAAAAGTATATACGAAAATAATAATAATAAATCAAAACAAAAGGTCCTAATTTAGTTCCAGGACCTTGAAATGGCTTTGGGGATTCCATTGAGGGTTCAGGTGAGTCTCAGAGCCAAAAATGCTTATGAAACATTAAGACTGAGTCATAGCTACAGTTTAGAGGTCAAGCATTAGATCGGAGCTTTCCAAACTTTTCATGTTGGTGACACACTTTTTAGACATGCATCATTTCGCGACACACTCCTACAGCAGGGCATCATTTCGCGAAACACTCTTACAGCAGGGCACAAGGCAGGCACTAGGACCTGTGCGGAATCACAGCAGGTTTGGAGGCAGCAAGGTACAAGGCAGGCACTAGGACCTGCGCGGAATCCTGGCAGGGCAGGTTTGGAGGCAGCAGGGCACAAGGCAGGCACTAGGACCTGCGCGGAATCCTGGCAGGGCTCGGAGGCAGCAGCAGCTGCGACACACCCAGACACTGCAGCCGACACACTAACGTGTCCCGACACACAGTTTGGAAAGCTCTGCATTAGATGATCTCAAGCAGGGAACCAAGGTTTCAATATTTGCTGGACCACCAAATATTCAATTATTCAACCTCTACTCTCTTTTCTTATATCAAGGATTGCCAGCTAATCACTTAGGACTGGAAACTGTTTCTCCTCCTTCTCTCATTCCTCCTCACTTGAATATATATGCCATGAAACCCGCCTTGTTATTAACATCTTTCTGTTTGGATGTTATGTGTAAATTACTGTTGTTGTAATTTCATATTTTTAACTTGTTGTTGTGAACCGCCCAGAGTCCCCAGGTGTGGAGGAGATGGGCGGTGATACAAATTTAAATAATAAATAAATACATATATGCTAACTTTGAAGATGCTTACATAGAGGTCTCCCTAATTTCTATGGGATACATCATTTTTGTTCAACAAATTGCTTCTTTCATGGTACAGAATAGAGGAGAGCGCACCGGGTCTCCTTTCCATCTCCTATCAATATGTACAGCAACAGGTTAAAGCTGGAATTACCAAACACTGCTCTCTTTGGGTAGCAGCTACTATTCCAGACTGCACTCTTCTGGGGTCCCCCCTTTTTTTGGCTCTGTTTTGGTGGGGAACTGACCCTAAAGAGACCAAAAAATGGTGTGCAGCCTGGAAGTCACTTGCTATGCATTTCTGTGCATAAGGGAAGCATTATTCCAGAAAACATTTGAAGAGTTGCTCTCTTTCCCACTCTTCGAGGGAGGGAGGGAGGGAGGGAGGGAGGGAGGGAGGGGACAAGCAACCAAATGATCAGGAGGATTGGATAACTTTCCTGCAAGAACAGGCTAGATTGTGGGGCTCTTTAGCTTCAAAAAAGGCAACTGTGTGAGGACATGGCATAATTTGTTATTTGTTTTGGACAATCTGAGGATTCCTGACCTGGGCAGGGAGTTGGCCTAGAAGACCTCCAAGGCCCCTATGATTCTATGATGAAAATCATGCCTGGCATGGAGGAAATGGAGAAAGAGAAAATGTTTCCCTCTCTCCAAACGCAATGACGGAGGTCTTCCAATGAAGCTGGAAGGAGATTTAGAGCAGAAAAGAAAGGATTTCTTCACACTGCACATACGGGACTTGTGGAATGTATTGCTAAAAGATGTGGTGATGGACATTAATTTGGATGGCTTTAAAGAGGGATTGGATAAATGTATGGAAGATGGGACTACAAAGGGCTTTTCATCTTGAAGATTCAATATTATCTCTGCTTCTAAGTACCAATTGCGAAGGAGGAGTGGAGAACATCTCCATCTCCTGCTTTCAATAGCCTCAGAGGCACCAAGTTGGCTGCCATGAGAAACTAAGTCAGACATTGGCCTCATCCAACCTATTCTTAGGTTCCAATAGCAAGAGGATTTAATAAAGCATTTTATTTACTTTTTTACTGTCAGATTACTATCCCTCCTTTCATACAGGAGCACAAGCAGTAAAATAGGACTCACTCCTCCTAGATTTCCACACAACCACCACCTCTTGTGGTAGATTGGTCTGAGAGGGAGTGACTGGCTTAAATTCAGTGAGTTTTAATGGCTGAGGGTGGATTAAAACCTGGATCTCCCCAGGCCAAAACGAAGCTGTAACCACTACACCACACGGCCTCCCAAAGGCAAAACCCAGAGGAAGAGAAGTATTTGGAAAAGTCCTAAATATCAATCTGTCTCTCACCGATATACCTTTCAGAACAAATAGCTGAGAAACACGTACAAAACAATTAAGCAATAAATATCACTTAAAAAAAAGAAATCCAAATATGTCAGCAAAACAAATGTTTTGCCAAATCCCTGCCAAATGTTTGCTGTTTTTGAACACATCTTATTGTACGGAGATATGCTTCAGCATTTTTTTCAGGTATTTTATTTATTATATTTTATTTTAAACCTGTTCTTCTTAAAAATGTGGAATGTAGTGTTTATAATCTCCCAGCAGCAATCTTAATTAAGTTAAGAAACATTGATCATCCCAACAGCTAAGTAGGGATTTGAATTATGTTCTCCACAGTCTAAATCAATGTAAAGCAGAGGAATGAATGGATCAATCTGTTTTTTTTAATCCATGTCAAGTTTTTTTTTGTGCCATTGTGTCAGTCTTGACTCCTGGCAACTGCCTGAATAAATTAATCCAGTTTTCTTGGCAACAGTTTCAGAAATGGTTTGCCCTTGCCTTCTTCTTCCTAGAACTGAGAGAGCGCAACTGGCCCAAGGTTAGCTAACTAAGTTTGTGCCTAAGTTTGGAATCAAACTCACACTCTCCTGGATTCTTGCCTAATGCCTTAAACCACTACACCAAACTGGCTCTCCCATGTCAATTTCACATGTATTTACTTAGAAACCATTCTGTTTCTTCATTAGCCTGCATCAAAATCAAATCTATCAAAATTGTATTAGAAGGTGAATTGAAATCCTTAACCTTGAATGTGTTTCCTCCCTCCCTCCCTCCCTCTCATCTATCTATCACACTAAAAGAGCAAATGTGAAGTATATTTATGCTCCAATCTGCACATAATCTCAGGAAGTGTGAATCAGGTGCACCATAACTCACAAACATTTAATTTTTTCAAACATTTTAGCAATGATTTATTTTGACCTTACAACAGCACTCTGACTGTGTTCACCTGACTTACAGAACACTGATGGATAGTCTTCCAATCTTTGCCCTTGCACAGAAATCTGTATCCAATCCATGCCAGTGTAACACATATTCAAACGTTAGTACATTCTATCAACGTTCTGCATCGTTCTAAATTTTAAAATTATCTTTGTATAGCTCATCTTTCTGCTCTGGTGAGCCCCCAATGTGTCTAATAAAACTGAAAAACAGAATATAAAAAGCTAAACCCAGAGATCAAAAATAACACAAAAATAGGTACAGTACTAAAATCATCTAAATAAGTAAACTCTAGGTGAAAGAGGTGTATCTTTGGAGAGGTTCTATAAGTTGAGAAAGTGGCAAGCAAAACAGAGGAAGGAATTCTCTTGTATGCCAGAAGGACACGTAGCTGGAAGATTATTTTCAGGCAGACGCTAACAGACTTTGTTAGAAGCAGGCAGCAGAAAAAGAATGCTCCAGAAACAGTAGCAGATCAAAAGCAGAGGATAAAATGTTGTGGCATCTGTAAGCAAAAGTTGCATCTGGTGCAAAGCCCAGTCTTTTCATTTATAAGGTCATTTAAAAGATGCACACATCAGACTGAGTATCTGATAGAAATTACCGGCTCAGCTGAAACAGATGTCAAGAAGAACGTATCCTATCTCTGTGAACAGCAGCTTTGTCATTTGCAGAATAATCCCCCCTAACTCAATTGAACAGAAAACAGGGGTCTTCCAAGCAGCTTCTCTGCCTCTGCTAGCAACACTGAGTGATGGCAGAGAGAAGCAGCCTTCTGATATTTCTTATGCTGCTGGCAATCACCACCCAGTGTTGCTTGCACTGCAGTCTCTCTCCTTTGTCTCTACCTTCACAAAACCATCACAGAATCACAGAATGGAATGGTTGAAA
Source organism: Charina bottae (assembly GCA_023362775.1). Lineage (NCBI taxonomy): Eukaryota > Metazoa > Chordata > Lepidosauria > Squamata > Charinaidae > Charina > Charina bottae. The sequence continues at coordinate 9,247,982 of JALMGJ010000027.1, read as the reverse complement.
AGATCTTGGAGATCATCTAATCCAACCCCCTGCCCAGGTCCACTACTATAGCATCTGTTTGTTCTTTCCAGAGGTTCATGACCTTCCTCTTGTTTTAATTGTTCTTGACTTTCAAAAGGTAAGCTTCCCAGAATCATAGAGAGTTGTGCGGCCTCTACATTTAATAAAACCCTCCTCCTCTTCCTTATCTTGGTTTTTCTCTTCTGGACACAATCCAAATTGTTAGTGTCCTTCCTAAAACGCAGTGCCCAGAACTGGATGAAATTAATCAGACATGTGATGAAACCTTATGATATGGGAGAGTCAGAATTGGTTAGTGTTTGGAAAGGAGACTTCCAGGGAACCCTGAGTTTGAAGGCTAGATTGTCAAGGAGGAAAAATAGATCCTAGAAGAAGAAAGTGGCAAACCATTTCCATACTATTTCCAGGCTACGAAAACTACACAGATGTGAGATTTTAACCTTCTTTTGGTACCCCACGGTCCATCCCTCCAAGTGTGCTTACCCACCAGGAGCTGAACTTGATCTGAAGGAGACTTTACCTACATCTTGCAAGCCTTGATGGAATAAACTGTCCCATCTGTCCTGGCTTCTGGAAAGTATCATCCAGCTGTGCATACCTGATAAGGCCACTGCTGCTCGCAATAGGAAGTAAAGTGGTGCAGCATGCTGGCAACTTGAGTAGCATGCTAATGGAGAGGGGATGCTTTCTGCCATCCTTCTTAGTCTGCCATCTGACTCATGGTAGGAAGCTGAATTTAACCATTTGCAGACAAGAAATATATTGCACCTCTGGAAGGCTTAAAAAACATCCAGTCCCCAAAATAAAATGAAAAGGGGCAAACTTTTCAGACTTATTCTTTCTGGTGATGTCACTGTGTATTAGCCCTACGAGGTACTCCAGACAAGAAGGACAACCAGGAGTACTAACTCTATCTTTATTGTAAGGTTACATTAACAGAATCTTGCAAGACTGAAATTTCTCCCCTCCTTTTACCCTCCAAAAACTAGGGAGGGTCCCTTCTGAGACGTTTCCCATGCCCTCCCCGCTTCTGTGGGCTGAGATTCCTTTTACTTGCCGATTGTCCAGTCTGCAGCTCTCTCTCCTGTCTCCCAGGGTCATTCCCACATTCCATTACACTCATAGCCAGTGGCACTTAGAAGCTGGAAATACTTAAGAGGGAGGGTTACCAATGATATGTCGTCACTGGAATGGGCAGGGCTACGGTTATTGAAGGGTTGCCCTTTGACCCCCTCAGCCACACTAGGTAGACCGGACCAGGAAATCAACTCCACAGGAAGGCTAAATCTACCTTTATTGAGATTGGGTAGAACATTTCTGTCAGGGTCAACCTCTTTACTCTCTACCCCCCCACTCCTTAAGAGAAACAGGCTGATATGGGGAATTGGGGAAGGGTAAAGGGTGAAATGCATGCTTCATGCTTCTGCAAATATTAAGGCACCCAATTCTATCTATCTATCTATCTATCTATCTATCTATCTATCTATTTATTTATTTATTTATTTATTTATTTATTTATTATCATATTTATATCCTGTCCATCTCCCTCTCAAGGGAGATCTTATAACCTATGCTGTCCCCTACTGTATGTTATGAGGGGACAGAGAAAAAGTGCTGAGGGCTATATGTGGATAATGAGGTTTCCACCACTTACGGAAAACCACAGGGAAAAACTGCAGCTAATTCAAGACATGACTAAATGAAAAAGGAGGTTAAAACCCAGAACGACAGAGATAACAAATCCATTTCAGGACTCAAATGTCCATTTAAATAAAAATCCTTTTGCCTTCCTCGCTATAGATGTAACCATAATGGAGCACCATAGGGGGATGTAAGGACAAATCACCTGCTGCTATATCCTATGTTAGAGGAGGAGGAGGAGGGTAGTAGTAGTAAAGGATTCTGAACACAGAAGAGATTAATAAACAACAACCCAAAAGGTGGAGTAGAAACTCTTGCACATCTATGTAAGAAAGGTTCCATATTCTGTCTCTGGGAAAGGGGCAACAGATGCATGTAATGCCATCTGGGAGAATTTTTCTCCCAGATCATTCCTCCTAACTTCAGTTTTGCTAACTATGAACAAGTCTGGTTCTCTGAAATATTCTTCTATGCGTGAAGATTTCCAAACATGAAGGACTAGTTTCTTAGCAACCAGAGTACCCTTTGTATTAAAATGTAGCTGCAGGGAACCGACTGTCATTTCCTGGAACCCAAAACACACTGAATCAGCAAGTACCTAAGAAAAGATAGACAGCCAACTTGCAAAAACGGGAATAGGACCCAGTCCAAGACAAAAGACAGTTTAGTCCTATGGAGGAATTCTAATTTCTCAGGGGAATATATGGACAGGAAGGAGTGATTATACCAGCTACTGGGTCTTTTTGTTGTTTATTCGTTCAGTCGTTTCCGACTCTTCGTGACTTCATGGACCAGTCCATGCCAGAGCTTTCTGTCGGCCGTCACCATCCCCAGCTCCCCAATGGTTGAGTCCGTCACCTCCAGAATATCATCCATCCATCTTGCCCTTGGTCGGCCCCTCTTCCTTTTGCCTTCCACTTTCCCTAGCATCAGCTTCTTCTCCAGGGTATCCTGTCTTCTCATTATGTGGCCAAAGTACTTCAGTTTTGCCTTTAATACCATTCCCTCAAGTGAGCAGTCTGGCTTGATTTCCTGGAGTATGGACTGGTTTGATCTTCTTGCAGTCCAAGGCACTCTCAGAATTTTCCTCCAACACCACAGTTCAAAAGCATCTATCTTCCTTTGCTCAGCCTTCCTTATGGTCCAGCTCTCGCAGCCATAGGTTACTACAGGGAATACCATTGCTTTAACTATGCGGACCTTTGTTGTCAGTGTGATGTCTCTGCTCTTAACTATTTTATCAAGATTTGCCATTGCTCTCCTCCCAAGAAGTAGACGTCTTCTGATTTCCTGGCTGCAGTCAGCGTCTGCAGTAATCTTTGCACCTAGAAATACAAAGTCTGTCACTGCCTCCACTTTTTCTCCCTCTATTTGCCAGTCATCAATCAAGCTGGTTGCCATAATCTTGGTTTTTTTGAGGTTTAACTGCAACCCAGCTTTTGCACTTTCTTCTTTCACCTTCGTCATAAGGCTCCTCAACTCCTCCTCGCTTTCAGCCATCAAAGTGGTATCATCTGCATATCTGAGATTGTTAATGTTTCTTCCAGCGATTTTAACTCCAGCCTTGGATTCCTCAAGCCCAGCATGTCGCATGATGTATTCTGCGTACAGGTTGAATACGTAGGGTGAGAGTATACAGCCCTGCCGTACTCCTTTCCCAATCTTAAACCAGTCCGTTGTTCCGTGCTCTGTTCTTACCGTTGCTACTTGGTCGTTATACAGATTCCTCAGGAGGCAGACAAGATGACTTGGTATCCCCATACCACCAAGAACTTGCCACAATTTGTTATGATCCATACAGTCAAAGGCTTTAGAATAGTCAATAAAACAGAAATAGATGTTTTTCTGAAATTCCCTGGCTTTCTCCATTATCCAGCGGATATTGGCAATTTGGTCTCTAGTTCCTCTGCCTTTTCTAAACCCAGCTTGTACATCTGGCAATTCTCGCTCCATGAATTGCTGGAGTCTACCTTGCAAGATCTTGAGCATTACCTTACTGGCATGAGAAATAAGTGCCACTGTTCGATAGTCTGAACATTCTTTAGTGCTTCCCTTTTTTGGTATGGGGATATAAGTTGATTTTTTCCAATCTGATGGCCATTCTTGTGTTTTCCAAATTTGCTGGCATATGGCATGCATCACCTTGACAGCATCATCTTGCAAGATTTTAAACAGTTCAGCTGGGATACCGTCGTCTCCTGCTGCCTTGTTATTAGCAATGCTTCTTAAGGCCCATTCAACCTCACTCTTCAGGATGTCTGGCTCTAACTCACTGACCACACTGTCAAAGCTATCTCCAATATTATTATCCTTCCTATACAGATCTTCCGTATATTCTTGCCACCTTTTCTTGATCTGTTCTGCTTCTGTTAGGTCCTTACCATCTTTGTTTTTGATCATACCCATTTTTGCCTGGAATTTACCTCCGATGTTTCTAATTTTCTGGAAGAGGTCTCTTGTCCTTCCTATCCTATTGTCTTCTTCCACTTCCGCACATTGCTTGTTTAAAAATAATTCCTTATCTCTTCTGGCTAACCTCTGGAATTTTGCATTTAATTGGGCATATCTCCCCCTATCACTATTGCCTTTTGCTTTCCTTCTTTCTTGGGCTACTTCCAGTGTTTCAGCAGACAGCCATCTTGCCTTCTTGGTTTTCTTTTTCTTTGGGACGTTTTTTGTTGCCGCCTCCTGAACAATGTTGCGAACTTCTGTCCATAGTTCTTCTGGGACCCTATCTACTAAATCTAGTCCCTTAAATCTATTCTTCACCTCCACTGCATATTCCTTAGGAATATTAGTGAGCTCATATCTAACTGATCTGTGGGTCTTCCCTATTCTCTTTAGTCTGATTCTAAATTTTGCAATAAGAAGTTCGTGATCTGAACTACAGTCAGCTCCAGGTCTTGTTTTTACCGACTGTATAGATGTCCGCCACCTTTGGCTGCAAAGGATGTAGTCAATCTGATTTCGGTGTCGACCATCTGGTGAAGTCCATGTATAAAGTCGTCTTTTAGGTTGTTGGAAGAGAGTGTTTGTTATGCACAGTGAGTTGTCTTGGCAAAATTCTATCAGCCTATGTCCTGCTTCATTTTGTTCTCCCAGACCATGCTTGCCTGTAATTCCAGGTGTCGTCTGACTACCCACCTTAGCATTCCAGTCTCCTGTAATGAAAATAACATCTCTTTTTGGTGTATTATCCAGTAGGTGCTGCAGATCCTCATAGAACTGATCTACTTCTGCTTCTTCAGCATCTGTGGTTGGGGCGTATATTTGGATCACTGTGATGTTAAATGGCTTACCCTGAATTCGAATTGAGATCATTCTATTGTTTTTTGGATTGTATCCAAGCACTGCTTTAGCCACTTTATTATTAATTATGAAGGCTACTCCATTTCTTCTGTGGTCCTCTTGTCCACAGTAGTAGATCTGGTGGTCATCTGATGTGAAGTGGCCCATCCCAGTCCATTTCAGTTCACTGACACCTAAAATGTCTATATTTAATCTTGACATCTCACCAATAACCACATCCAATTTGCCCTGGCTCATAGATCTTACATTCCAGGTTCCTATGGTGTGTTGATCTTTAGAACATCGGATTCGTCGTTCACCACCAGCACCGTCGGCCGCTAGCCGTCCTTTCGGCTTTGAGCTAGCTGCGTCATCACGTCTGGGGCTAGTTGAACTTATCCTCTGTTCCTCCCCAGTAGCATTTTGACCATCTTCCGACCTGGGAGTCCCATCTTCCGATGGTATACCGACATATCTTTGGTTGTACTGATCCATTTAGTTTTCACGGCAAGAATACTGGGGTGGGTTGCCATTACCTTCCCCAGGGATCGTATTTAGTCTGACCTCTCTGCCATGACCTTCCCGTCTTGGGTGTCCCTTCACGGTTTAGCTCATGGTTTCATTGAGGTGCTCAAGCTCCAGCACCACGACAAGGTAACGATCTCCTTTGCTGGAGCTACTCTTTACTGGGTCTACTCCACATTTATTTATTTATTTTATTAAATTTATATTACTGCCCATCTTTCCTATCGGGGACTCATGAAGCACTGGGCACAGTTCCTGGGCCCTGAAATTAAGTGGATCCCCGAATTCAGCACTAGACTTTCGTTTTTAAGTTCTATCTTGCTCTAGAAAACTTTTGGAAAAAAACACAGAATGAAAAGGTGCTAATTTCTCTGCTTGAAAAGGTGGAAAACCCAGTGCAAGATCATAGCCAATAATTTGGATTTAAGAATAAGGGCTTCCCCAAAGTTTAACTTTTGCTGATCTAGAGATTCCCAGAGTACCAGCAGAATGGACTGGAGCAAAACTTTGTGTCTTTTTTTTTTTTAATGAGGGCCAGGGGGAGAAGCAAAACTGCTGCCTCAATCAAAAAAAAAACCTGCTTCATTTTACCCTTTAAAAATCCCCCAGAATGTTTTTCTCCACATGTGGAGTAACTAAACGGTTCAAACGGGGGGGGGGGGGATGTAGCATGATTGTATATTGTCACCTTGTTTATTTAACTTATATGTAATACATATCATGCAAAATTCTGGACTAGAAGAAATATAAATTGGAATTAAAATTGCTGGGAGAAACATCAACAACTTCAGATATGCTGATGACATGATTCTGATGGATAGAAAAGAAAAAAGACTTAAGGAATATTTTATTGCAAGTGAAAGAAGAGAGTATGAAAGCCTGTCTAATGCCCAATATTACCAAACAAAAGCAACATTAATATTATGTCAACATAAGCCATCCAGATGCAAATATGTGGAGAAGAAGGTGAAGTAGCTACAGATGTGTCTTTCCTAGACGTAAACATTCACAGAAATAGTGATTGCAGCCTTGAAATAAGAGATGTCTGCTACTTGGAACTAGACAAACTAATATAGTGTAGAGACTTCATACTGACACCAAGTACAGATTGTCAAACCATGGTTTTTTCCCCAATTGTAAGGTATGACTGTGAAAGCTGGATCATCAGAAAGGCTGAATGAAAAATTGATTCCTTTGAATTGTGGTTCTGGAGAAAATTATTGAGAATATTTTGGACCACAAGAAGAAAACTAATATTTGACTTCCGGTGAGCAATGGTGGACTGAGCAGCTGTGCCTGCGGGATCCGTGGGTAGAGCTGGCATCGTGGCAGTTTTTTGGGGGGGCACAGGTTGGCTTTTCCTGTAGCCCTGAGTGTGTTTCCGGGCAAGGAAAATACAGGAATCGACCCATTTGTCCTCCGGACGGTGAGTTGCAGCTGGGAGACCGTGGATGGTGTGTGCAATCGACCGGCAAGACTTCATCGGGAGGCTGGGATTTCATCTCTTCTGTGCCACGTTTGCAGCCTTAAAGGGACAGTAAGTTCTACCTTCTCATTTCTAAAACACCAAATACTTTTTAAGTTATGTACCCTAAGAGAAGCTTTCTACAGTAAAAAGAAGCAGAATCTCTTGGTGTTTATCATTATTTCTATTTATTATTTTAATTTTTTTTTTACAGTTTTGGCTTGTTTTCCCATTTAAAGTGCAACGAGGATTGAGAATATATAATTGCCTTCCAGTTACTATTTTTGGTATTGGATTTGAAGGAGGAATATTTTCCTACACGTTGGGACTGCTGTTCTAAATCTTAAGCTTTCTGTTCATTTTTTTGGGACTTGTTTGCTAGTATATTTCTGCCAATTTTAGATGGAAGGTTTTTTTTATTAACTCATTAACTCCTTTTTTTGTGTGTGAGTCAAGTCACTAGGGGGAAACCATAATCTACTTGTTTGAACTATGGAAGATTTTAAAGAAGACTTCTTAGAACTTCATCAAGATATAAAAGAGATTTATTCAAAGTGCTGTCAAGATATTATCCAGAGTGTTTGGGCCATCGGAGAAGAGATTGTTGCTAAACTGTGTCATTTGGATGAAATTGTTGTGATGGAAGGTCTTGAAAAGGATGAGGGATTTTATGTTAGTGAGATTAAAGTAATGCTACGGAAGCATTGTTATTTGGTGCTGAGGGAGTTAAAGCAACAGTCTGAATTTAACCTTGTACAGGGAGTTACTCTGTTGGGGTGATGTTTTGACTATTTGAATCAGTGTTATGGGAAACAAGAAAATATGTTGTGTGGGAGTCTTTTTTTGTTGTTGTTGAGAAGTCAGTGTTTGAAGGTGACAGTGGGGCTGTTTGACTTCTGTAAAAAAAAATGCCTTATGTATAATTGGGAGATATGCCCTTGTATATTTTGAGGAAGAGTTAAAAATGTGTAAATGGATGGATAAAGAGGTTATTATGATTTTATTTTCTTAAGGATTTGGATTAAGATTTACAGGATTTTTTATTTGTATGACTTAAAAAGTATTGATAAGATATAATAATATCTGGCTTTTAAATGTAATAGATTTAAATTTGTTGTAGTATTATTGATTATGAAAATAAAAAATAGATAACTTACATGTTTTTATAATTTGATTTTTATTATAGTGGACAGAAATATATAGAATAGTGGTAGGAAGGAATTAAATGGAAGTTGTTTTAAGGGGGAGGGAAATTGATTTAGAAATATATACATATATACATACATACATACATACATACATACATACCTTTTTATATAAGGGGAAGGAGCAATTGTAAGTGAATTGCATATGTTAATGGAAGGATTTATAAAAATAATGTGATTTTGGTTTGACAAAGAGTAAATGTTTGAATATGGGATTTGCTGTATATTTTTGCTGTTGAAAGTTGGAAGTCACCTTTGTATGTAATCTCAAACTTTTTTTTTTGTGTTTCACACTTTTTTAGTTTTTTCTTTTTTTGGTAGTTCTTTCTTTTTCTGTAGTTTTTATCTTTGTTGAAAACTAATAAAATTATATTAAAAAAGAAGAAAACTAATATTTAATAATAGATAAAGTAAATCCAGACTGTTCATTGGAAGCAGTAATAATAATGATGAAGCTTGGATATTTTAACACATAATGTGAAGGCAAAGTCACTAGAGACAACTGATGCTTAGAAAAATTGAAGACAATGGAAAGAGTCCAACAGAGGACAATATGGCTAGATTCGATAACAGATGACACAAACATGAGCTTATTTGACAGACAATCCTGGTGAAATGACGTCATTCAGATCAGAAAGAGATTTAAGTCAGTGAACAACATGGAAATTGAGGCAACAAATTCGTTCCTCTAAAACCTTCAGCCTCTGCCCTCAAATGCCAAAAATAGGCTATATCCACAGGCCATATTTCCTGCAGCCCCTTCCATACCATTAAAAAAAATACAGGCATTGGTCACAATAAAATTGTCTTCTCCTACTTTAGGAGAAGCTCCCTAATGATGGGTGCTGCTTGGATTTGCTGGATGAATTTAAACTCAGACCTCAAGGCCATCTCTTCAAATTCATACACTAATCACAAAATTGGACCAGTTGTCCTCCGTATCATCTTTCAATCCAAAACTCACACAGTCATTTGCTTCTAAACATTGTTCACCTATTTTTCCCTTTCTGTAGGAAGAGAACAGAATACACTGTCAAAGAGTGCCCCCATAATGTATATTGACTATTGTCAATGAAACATGCAGAAAATGAGGCTCTATTGGTTTACCAGTATCAGAAAAGAACTTGGCAGAGGCTTGCTCCTTCGGTGAGCAAGAGAAAATGCCTGACCTTCCCTAGCGTAGAAATTTGTAAGCGTTTTACTGCTGTCATTACTGTACTTTATCAAAAGTCGTAGGAGTGACAGAAAGTGTATTTGTGTGGGAAAGCGTGTGGGAACAGGGGATCAATGAGGTTAGTGAATTCTTATCACCATTCCACTAAGCAGATTACTAAACAAATGCCTGGAATTTCACCAATTAATCTGGGTGAAATCAGAAAGAAAACTAAAGTAACACCAACCTCAGCTTGGCTTTATATTTGAAAGCTGGAGATTTCAGGGCGTGCTGACTGAGAATGTGAATGAATGCCGAGGAAGTGTTCTGACTTCCCCAAGTCTCTTGTGAGATTGCACAGTATTGAATGCTTTAGCATACATTTATGCACACACACGCAAGAAGATCAAATCAGTCCATACTCCAGGAAATCAAGCCAGACTGCTCACTTGAGGGAATGATATTAAAGGCAAAACTGAAGTACTTTGGCCACATAATGAGAAGACAGGATACCCTGGAGAAGAAGCTGATGCTAGGAAAAGTGGAAGGCAAAAGGAAGAGGGGCCGACCAAGGGCAAGATGGATGGATGGTATTCTGGAGGCGACGGACTCAACCATTGGGGAGCTGGGGATGGTGACGGCCGACAGAAAGCTCTGGCGTGGGCTGGTCCATGAAGTCACGAAGAGTCGGAAACGACTGAACAAATAAACAACAACAAAAACACACACACATACTCCACATCACACATACATATATGGTGCCTAGAGATGGCAATGCTGATCTCAACTCTCCAAAGTTTCAGGCTGGAATTTCTCTCAGCCCTACGAGGATTTGAGATGAATGAATATGGAATTTAAATGAAATATGAAATATACCAACACCTTAGTAAACAGGATAGAAGCCAAACACACACATGAACAAAGAACCAAACCTCACAAAGACAAAAACAAAACTTAATGGACAGCTGTGTCTTCTTCTAACTTGAGATTCCAGAGACTCAAATTCTTGCATAAAGAATATGTCTTATACCCTGAACAAAAATTGCCTGTTCATTACCTAACTTGCCTTGCCTTGGTGCTTTCAAGAAGGAAATGGTGGGAGCTGTTTGTTTAATCATATCAACCACAGAGACCACCTAAGTACAGAATAGTAGCATTATATAGCTTATTGGATATGCAGCTTATTGGCTTATTGTGACTATATTAGAACAAAAACAAAAAAATAAGCAGTGCCCTGCTGGATTGGACCCCTGGCCCAGCAAACAGCAGTCTGTTCTCCCAGTGGCCAACTAACTGCACAAGGGAGCCCACTAGTCTCCCGGCAGATGGACTTCAGAGGCAGTCCCACTGCCATCAAGGGTAAGAGCCACTAATCCATGTTATTCACTGCATTAAAGTCAGTGTCCTTTATAGTAGTCTAGAATTAGAAACCTATCAGATTAGATTTATTGATCAAGAAGATTTCACACACTATATTAATTCTGACCATTAAGGAGCTAAACCCAGAAACTTATAATGGTGTGGATTAGATCATCTACAGTTTTCCTGAGTTAGTTCCCCAATTAGCAACCTCTATCCATCTGGAAACTAATAAAAGAAACAGAAATTTCCCGGATGAGGTGGTTTCGGCAGACAACAGATTAAACATGAGCCAGTAACCAGTAGCTATCAAAAGAGCCAGGGCTATCTTGGGTGGCATCAACGGAGGTATAGTGTCAAGATCATGAGAAGTGATTGCTCCACTCTGTGCTGCACAGGGCAGACCACACATGGAATACTGCAGCCAATTTTCATCGCCACCAGGAGAACACTGAGGAATCGGAAGGAGTGCAGAGAAGAGTGACAATGAGCAGCTTGGAGGTTAAATCATATTAAGAATGGTTAAAGAAACTGGATAGGTTTCAACTTAAGTAGTGAAGGCTAAGGGAAGACATGATAGCAGTCTTTTAATATTTGAAGGGTTGTCACAGGGAAAAGGATGTGGATTTATTCTCTACAGCTCCAAGGGTAGGACAAAAAAACTGTTGGGGGTCTCAGCAAATCAGCATGCCTCATTAGCATATGGGTGAGTTCGTTCTAGGAGGCAAACTCTCTATGTGCTTCCAGAGGAAGCTGTTTGTTGCCCCTCCCACATTCTCTCTCTGCCTCCATCAACCAGAGGAGAAGGACCATGCGGCTGCTGGTCCTTCCCACTGAGAGGCCATGCCTAGGCCTCAAACAAGGAGGTTTTTCCCCTCTTTCCACATGCAGCCCTTGGCAGCAATGAGGGCCAAGGGCATACAGTTTAGGGAAACACAGAAGAAGAAGAATCATTCCTAACAGAATGGATGTAACTGTAACTGGACCAAATAAATGTAAGAACTCTCTTGTACTTACTTTTGAAACTACTTTATTTTATTATTAATCAAATTTATCACCGCCCATCTCTACTGCAGTAGACTCTGGGCGGTTTACAATAAAATATTAAAATTAAAAAACCTACTTTGTCTAAGCATGTAATTCTTTATGCTTGGGTGGGCTAAGTGTGTTAAGATCAATAACCTATATTTCTCTAATGTGCTCATTAATGCTATTTTGATAAAAACTCTTTTCTGTGCACTTCTTCCTTCGCTGCATTAAGCTCTGCCCCATCCAGTGGTCCTAGCAGTCCACTAATGGCATAAAAAACAAAGGATGAAAGCCTTAGAAAGGGAGAGGCAAACTTGAAATAAGAAGGAATTTCCTGACCATGAGAGCAATTAAGCAGTGGAACAGGCCACCTCCTGGAGTCATGAAGGCTTCATCACTGGACGTTTTCAAGCCAAAGTTGGACAGCAATTCGTCTGGGGTAGTATGAGGATTCCTGCCATGCATAGAGGGTTGGACCTTTGAGATCCTTTCCAATCCTATAATTCTATGGTAAAGTACCAGAGATGAGCAGGTAGGCTCATAGAGTAGTTGGTGGCCATGGATCATGTCAAGCAGGAACTATGGAAGCACTTCTCTTAAACATTTGCTGGGAAAGACACCTTACCACTGCTGCCTCCTAATTAGCAAGAATAAGAAGAAAGGGTGGCAGCCAAAAATATACCTTCCAACTGTTTTAGTTTGGGGAGGGAGAGATACCCTAAATGTATCCAGCCTGGCTTGTTTTTTTTTTCTCAACTGGGAGGGAATTGTTGAGAAAGAGAGAGGAAAGTTTGTGGTGGTTTCAAGAGGATCAAAAGAAGATCTGGGAGAGAAGCCAGATTTTGCCAGATATTGGGAGATATTGGGGAGGCTGGGAAAGCAATGGGAGAGCAGACATAAACAATAAAGAGATAGAAGGCAAGTCTGTTGGCAGTTTGTCTCATAAATAGCAACTTAGCTAGGGAGTCCAGATATCTGTACAGATAGAGGAGGACACGGACAATTGGAAAGGAGGACAAATGGGGGGGTGGGGGAGGAGGACACACTGTTTAACTTTCTTAGCATCCGTGACAAAAAATTTCAACAAAAAACTGCCCCCCGCCAAAAAAAGAGTACTTAGGCCTATATGTGTATGAAATGACTTTTCCCAGCATCAGAAAGACTGGTTTTTCAATTGCCATATTTTTCCAACAAATCTTCACTTTCAAGAACATTTTGTTGTTTATTCGTTCAGTCGTTTCTGACTCTTCGTGACTTCATGGACCAGTCCACGCCAGAGCTTTCTGTCGGCCGTCACCATCCCCAGCTCCCCAATGGTTGAGTCCGTCACCTCCAGAATACCAACCATCCATCTTGCCCTTGGTCGGCCCCTCTTCCTTTTGCCTTCCACTTTCCCTAACATCAGCTTCTTCCCCAGGGTATCCTGTCTTCTCATTATGTGGCCAAAGTACTTCAGTTTTGCCTTTAATATCATTCCCTCAAGTGAGCAGTCTGGCTTGATTTCCTGGAGTATGGACTGGTTTGATCTTCTTGCAGTCCAAGGCACTCTCAGAATTTTCCTCCAACACCACAGTTCAAAAGCATCTATCTTCCTTCGCTCAGCCTTCCTTATGGTCCAGCTCTCGCAGCCATAGGTTACTACAGGGAATACCATTGCTTTAACTATGCGGACCTTTGTTGTCAGTGTGATGTCTCTGCTCTTAACTATTTTATCAAGATTTGCCATTGCTCTCCTCCCAAGAAGTAGACGTCTTCTGATTTCCTGGCTGCAGTCAGCGTCTGCAGTAATCTTTGTGCCTAGAAATACAAAGTCTGTCACTGCCTCCACTTTTTCTCCCTCTATTTGCCAGTCATCAATCAAGCTGGTTGCCATAATCTTGGTTTTTTTGAGGTTTAACTGCAACCCAGATTTTGCACTTTCTTCTTTCACCTTTGTCATAAGGCTCCTCAACTCCTCCTCGCTTTCAGCCATCAAAGTGGTATCATCTGCATATCTGAGATTGTTAATGTTTCTTCCAGCGATTTTAACTCCAGCCTTGGATTCCTCAAGCCCAGCATGTCGCATGATGTGTTCTGCGTACAGGTTGAATAGGTAGGGTGAGAGTATACAACCCTGCCGTACTCCTTTCCCAATCTTAAACCAGTCCGTTGTTCCGTGCTCTGTTCTTACCGTTGCTACTTGGTCGTTATAGAGATTCCTCAGGAGGCAGACAAGATGACTTGGTATCCCCATACCACCAAGAACTTGCCACAATTTGTTATGATCCACACAGTCAAAGGCTTTAGAATAGTCAATAAAACAGAAATAGATGTTTTTCTGAAATTCCCTGGCTTTCTCCATTATCCAGCGGATATTGGCAATTTGGTCTCTAGTTCCTCTGCCTTTTCTAAACCCAGCTTGTACATCTGGCAATTCTCGCTCCATGAATTGCTGGAGTCTACCTTGCAAGATCTTGAGCATTACCTTACTGGCATGTGAAATAAGTGCCACTGTTCGATAGTTTGAACATTCTTTAGTGCTTCCGTTTTTTGGTATGGGGATATAAGTTGATTTTTTCCAATCTGATGGCCATTCTTGTGTTTTCCAAATTTGCTGGCATATGGCATGCATCACCTTGACAGCATCACCTTGCAAGATTTTAAACAGTCCAGCTGGGATACCGTCGTCTCCTGCTGCTTTGTTATTAGCAATGCTTCTTAAGGCCCATTCAACCTCACTCTTCAGGATGTCTGGCTCTAACTCACTGAACACACCGTCAAAGCTATCTCCAATATTATTATCCTTCCTATACAGATCTTCCATATATTCTTGCCACCTTTTCTTGATCTCTTCTGCTTCTGTTAGGTCCTTACCATCTTTGTTTTTGATCATACCCATTTTTGCCTGGAATTTACCTCCGATGTTTCTAATTTTCTGGAAGAGGTCTCTTGTCCTTCCTATTCTATTGTCTTCTTCCACTTCCGCACATTGCTTGTTTAAAAATAATTCCTTATCTCTTCTGGCTAACCTCTGGAATTTTGCATTTAATTGGGCATATCTCCCCCTATCACTGTTGCCTTTTGCTTTCCTTCTTTCTTGGGCTACTTCCAGTGTTTCAGCAGACAGCCATCTTGCCTTCTTGGTTTTCTTTTTCTTTGGGACGTTTTTTGTTGCCGCCTCCTGAACAATGTTGCGAACTTCTGTCCATAGTTCTTCTGGGACCCTATCTACTAAATCTAGTCCCTTAAATCTATTCTTCACCTCCACTGCATATTCCTTAGGAATATTAGTGAGCTCATATCTAACTGATCTGTGGGTCTTCCCTATTCTCTTTAGTCTGATTCTAAATTTTGCAATAAGAAGTTCGTGATCTGAACTACAGTCAGCTCCAGGTCTTGTTTTTACCGACTGTATAGATGTCCGCCACCTTTGGCTGCAAAGGATGTAGTCAATCTGATTTCGGTGTCGACCATCTGGTGAAGTCCATGTATATTAATGATTGATAATTAATTATGAAGGCTACTTCATTTCTTCTGTGGTCCTCTTGTCCACAGTAGTAGATCTGGTGGTCATCTGATGTGAAGTGGCCCATCCCAGTCCATTTCAGTTCACTGACACCTAAAATGTCTATATTTAATCTTGACATCTCACCAATAACCACATCCAATTTGCCCTGGCTCATAGATCTTACATTCCAGGTTCCTATGGTGTGTTGATCTTTAGAACATCGGATTCGTCGTTCACCACCAGCACCATCGGCCGCTAGCCATCCTTTCGGCTTTGAGCTAGCTGCGTCATCACATCTGGGGCTAGTTGAACGTATCCTCTGTTCCTCCCCAGTAGCATTTTGACCATCTTCCAACCTGGGAGTCCCATCGTCCGATGGTATACCGACATATCTTTGGTTGTATTCAAGAACATGTGCTAGCGATAATATGGAATGGATGACGACGTGCCTTTCAAATTTCACCATAGAAATGTATGACGAATCATGTGATCTACAGACTACAATGATAGTAGATTTGAAGGGGCTGGTTTGAAGCTGATTGCTGGAATCAGGAAATCAATTAAATAACATAAATCTAGACTGTCAAGTTTGTCGACTGACAAGAGAAAAAAAGTTTCATCCCGTGTGTGTGTGTGTATTCTTTAAAAAGTATAGTAGCTCTATGTTCATTGTTTTGTCTTTCACTTGGATATGTGGGTTGGATCAAAAGAATATCATTCAGAAATACTGGTTTTATCCAGGCCTTGTTTGTGGCTTAAGTTGAAGAGGAAATTATGCATCAAGATTATGGACAGATGATACATATGCAGAAACAAAATCATAAAGTTGCTATTTTAATTCTTAAAACAACCACAGATATTGATACCTTTGCTCAGTTACAGTAAAGAAATGATCTTTGATAGAAAAGCGGGGGGTGGGACCTTGCTGTATAGCAGGGGTGGGGAACCTTTTTCCTGCAAGGGCCATTTGGATATTTATAACCGGGGACCGGGGGGTGGGGGGCGGGGTTTCTGGAATTTCCGCGGACCGGGGGCCGGAGTTTGCGGGCAGGAGCCAATCACAAGCACTGGGGGGCGGAGTTTTCGGGCGGGAACCAATCGTGTGGAAGGGGCAGGGTTTGCGGGCGGGAGCCCTGCGGGCCTTATACGGCCCACGGGCCTGACGTTGCCTACCCCTGCTCTACAGCTACAGCAATTCAGAATTTAGCCTTGGATTGCTCTTATGCCTATGGACATTAGCCATCCGTTTTATGTTAAATTTGGATTGGAGAATATTTCAGTTGCTTAGGATTCGTGATTGAAAAGTCACACACATAACATAGCTAAGAAAACTGCTGATCGCTTGCCATATACGCAAAATTTATTCATTCGTTCATTCATGGTCATTCATTCATATAAAATGTGTGGACTTCAACTCCCAGAATTCCCCAGTCAGCATGCTGGCTGGGGAATTCTGGGAGTTGAAGTCCACGTGTCTTAAAGTTGCCAAGTTTGAAAAACACTGGTCTAAAGCGACCTGTGGAAGGGAGCAGAAGTCAGATCACAAGGTATAAAAATGTCAAGCAAAGGTTAGTGTAAAAGCGGTAAACGAATGACCACGGGATGAACCTCAAGCTCTGGATTTGGGTGATTGCTTTACTGCCAATATAGAGTTTGGAGGCTTTTCCTGCTTGTGCCAATACAATTAATTATTCATGACTCTTGATGCATCCATGCCAGCTCCTATATAATCTTTTGTCAATCTGTTGTAGGGACTCTCAGTTAGTTTGGCTGGAGGGATAGTTTAATAAAGACACTTTGGTTGGGATCTCAATTGCTTTGCTCCATATTATAGTGGATGACTTTTTTTTTCCATGACAGCAGTTAGTTCTCCCTCATTTTGTTTGTATGGGTTATATTCATCAATATTTACTGTATTAAACATTAAAATTGATGCATTCATAGAATCCATGTGAGTGAGACGGGCAGTGACTAAATTTGAAATATAAATAAAAAATAAATAAATTACTTGGACATATGTTTTGGGTTGGGGAGAAATGCTCCTACAGCTTCAATCCCAATTATTAATACATTACTCTGTTGGATCCCTTTTGGGTTTAAAACACTGAATGTGTGCTAGGATGGTGGGAATATGAATGAATGAATGAATGAATGAATGAATGAATGAATGAATGAATGAATGAATGAATGAATTTTGCACTTTCCACTATGCAAAGCACATTAGGTGAAACAAATCCTTCTCCTGAGTGATGTCTTTTTCAAAGTGTGGTAGCCTTTAAGGCAGAGCTTTCCAAACTGTGTGTCGCAACACAAAAGTGTGTCGCCACACAGAGTCTGGTGTGTCGCCACACAACCCGGAAGCGCTGATCATCATCAGCGCTTCCGGGTTTTCCCACGGCGACACACCAACGGCGGCGTGCAAAACCCGAAAGCGGCAGCAGCGCTTCCGGGTTTTTGCGCGCTGCCGCAACGGCAGCACTTCCGGGTTTTCCCGCAGCGACACACCAACGGCGGTTGGTGTGTCGCTGCGGGAAAACTTTGGAAAGCCCTGCTTTAAGGACACAGCAAGATTCCATCTGTAGGTTTACTTTCCAGATCTTTTCCTTTACTACTCAATGCATGCCAGCCACAAACAATTTTTTAGACTGTATATAAACTGAGTAGGAGTTTTATTTACATCAAAAAGTCTTTGAATGTAAAAAAAAGGCACCAAAGCTGAAGTAAATATTTTAAAATACCTCACAAACACTACAAATGTTTAAAGCTTTTGAAATACATTAACAGTTGGAATAAATCTGATATCTTAAGCGTAATGCAAGGAAGACAAGTTGATCCCTGAAATTCTGTGTTTCGGATGAAAGCCTTCCACATTCTTATTTCCAGCGTACTGGAAATAACTGCACTTACAATTAAATTAAAGAGAAAAGTCTCAAAGAAAGGGGAATTCCAAAAGACAGGTTGTAAATCCCTAAAATTGATATTATTGCAAAAAAAAAAAAAAAAATCTCTAATAGACTGCACTTCTGGGAGAACTTTCCCATAATACACATGTGCAAGTTTATGTTGCAAACAACATCAGAAAAAATAGAAAGAAGTGTAAATTTTGACATATAATTGGGTTTCCATTTGCATATAAATTCAGGAATTGAAAATCAAGTACCTTTCCATTTAAATGCCAGCCAAACTAATTTCTTCCGCCTCATTATTAACAGTGAGCACGCCTCTGTGTGGTCCGTAACTCACAGCTGTGTATGTGTGTTTATAACATAAAATGTGTACACAACACACAACCAATTGACTTAAGAGAACTGCACAGCACTTGGAACAATGATGGAAGCTGTCCTCCAAAGCACTTCAAGTATTTAGTCCTCAAAGTTGGACACACGCTATTTTATTTTATTAGTAGTATTTTTTCTAATTAATTAAAGTATGCCTCCCTTTATTTGGAGCTTTATTTTCTTTATAAGTCAATCCTGGCTGGAGGCTCTGAGGGAACAATTGGAGAAGGTTATATCAAATCAGTGTTGCAGTACTTTTCAGTGTTACCTTATTCCTGGAATAAATTCAGCAGCTCTTTTGCTTTGAGCCTATAGTGGGCTGCAATTCAACACAAGAAAGGCAGAAAAAGGAATCCATAACTATTCAAGTATGTCTTCAAACTCTGCAGCTTATGTTACTTCAGGCATCAATAGCAGGTTTTTGTTTCAGTATTTTGACAATGTACATAATTCAAAAGAAGTGTCCGTTTACTAATACTTTGTTACATTTAAGCAGCTGGTAATAAACAGTTTTATTCTGTTGTAGCATGGTTAGTGTTCCAGGACTGTTGGTCCATTTAATGGACAGTCAAAACAAGCTATTTACTTCTATGTGTATTGAAGGAAAGGCTATCTCACTTTCTTTTGTGCATTTTTTAAAATGAGTAATCATGTCTTCTTTTTATTATGATTAGGGGGGAAGTGGTGGGTAGGGCAGGCATAATGAAACAGAAACAAAAATGTGGTAGTCCAAAAAATTTAACACTGACCCAATGACATCTGAGATTATGGATAAAAAGGTAAAGGTTCCCCCCGCACATTTGTGCAGTTGTGTCCGACTCTAGGGGCCAGTGCTCATCTCCGTTTGTTAGCCGAAGAGCCAGCATTGTCTGAAGACGCTTCCACAGTCATGTGGCCGCATGACGTGCGTGGAACGCTGTTACCTACCCACCGAAATGGTACCTATTCATCTACTTGCATTTGCATGCTTTCGAATTGCTAGGTTGGCAAGAGCTGGAGCTAGTGCGGGAGCTCACCCCACACACAGGGCTAGGAATTCGAACCTCCGAACTTGCGATCTTCCAATCGACAAGCCTGGCGTCTTACCCGCTGAGCCACCACGCCCCTGAGATGATGGATGGATGGATGGATGGATGGATGGATGGATGGATGGATGGATGGATGGATGGATGGATGGATGGATATATATATATATATATATATATATATATATATATATATATGTGAGAGCACTGAGTATCTCACTTATATCTTGTCCTGTATGTAAGTACAACAGCTAGTGTCCAATATCATTGCTGTCCTTCACAAAGAATTATCAGACACATTAAAACAACTTGAGGCACCTTCACACCTATGGCTGTAATATACAACCCCCCCCCAACCGGCTTTTTGTGTTCCTCAAAACAGGAACACAGCTAGAGGCCTTGAATATTGGAAATGTCCTGGGCCTTTTAGGATCTCAGAGGCCTGAGAAGCACACTATTCTAGTGATAAATTTCAGTGAAACGTAAGCTGAGTTCCAGTGCCATCATTTGATGCCAAGATATTTTACACTGTGTTTAGTCATACGTAATTTCACCAGTAAGCCTAGTATGCAAAAAAAAAAAAAATAGTTATGCTTCCCTGATATAAAAACACAGGCACCTAAGAATAGTTATGCTGGATCTGTCCAAGCCCACTGTAGTCCAGCATTTTGTTTCTCACTGTGGCCAACCAAATGCCTCTGAACTACTTTTAAGTACTGTAGGTGATGGAGACATTCCCCCTCTCACACTGTTGTTCCCCTGCAAGTGATAATTGAAGTCAGGGTGCCCCCAACCGAGGTATGAAATTGAGCTGTCAGATGAAGAACCTTTGACAGACCTGTCCAATATGAAATATCTACTCTTCACATTGGCAGCAAGGGTGTAAGAGGTTCATTCTTCACTCCTACCCATGTGAGCAGTGGTTCAATTTGATGGCTTGTCTGTCACAGCCCCAATGATTGACTGATTATGTGGCATCAAGTTGGTGTCAACTCTTAGCAACCACATAGACAAGACTTTTTCATTGACAATGACAATCTATTCCTAACCTGGTCCTTCAGGTTCACAGCCCCTATGCAACCTTGGAAATGTAAATACATGCATATATTAAAATTAAAATATTTTTAATTTACTGAGAACATATTTGAGTATGTCTGTAGCTTGAATCATGTCAACTGGATTTCTATTTTCTCAGTGGAAACGTTTCGCTCCTTATCCAAGGAGCTTCTTCAGTCTGAGCAAGACTGAAGAAGCTCCTTGGATAAGGAGCGAAACGTTTCCACTGAGAAAATGGAAATAGAAATCCAGTTGACATGATTCAAGCTACAGACAATTCCACCTGGATGACTGAGAACCTTCATAGACATATTTGAGTATGTGTTTTGCAATGCTGTCTAAGGTGGAGGGGGACACCCAATCAAAACATAGCTTAACCCTAAAACAAGAGGACAACCTTGAGGAGCTGAACATGTGTCAAATAAGCACTGAACAAGATAGGAAACAGAATTTACCTTTAGTAGAACAATCTTACACTCATTCCACACACATTGCCTTCTTTAAAGGTCATTTGTAGTTCCTATGTTCATTTACACAGAAGCACCACTTAACTAACTGGGACTTCCTACAGAAAGACATGGATGGGGGTTCTACTGCTTACACACATTGGGTAAAGATACGTGGGAATGATCTTGAGAGACAGGAGGAAATGCTGCAGCCTAGACAACAGTCTGATAAATGAAATATGAATCTGAAGGAGGAAGGAGGAAGGGTGGCAAAGGCATCTCAGAAGGGATCCTCCCTAGTTTTCAGGAGAGTAAAAGTGGGGGACAGGAGGGGTACTTTCAGGCTTGCAAAATTCTGTTAATATAACCTTACAATATAGATAGAGCTAGTAATCCTGAGTGTGCTTCTTGTCTGGACTACCTTGCAAGGCTGACATCAATCTTGCAAGTCTGAAAGTACCCTACCCATTCCTCACTTTTATTCTCCCGAAAACTAGGGAGGGTCCCTTCTGAGATGCTTTCGCCACCCTTCCTCATTTGGACTCAAATTTTGTTTATCAGACTGTTGTCTAGACCAGCGGTCCCCAACCTTTTTGGGATCAGGGACCGGTCATGGAAGAAAATTTTTCCATGGACCAGGGGGGTGGGGTTTGCAGGTGGGAGCCAATCATGTGCACCGGGAGGTGGGGTAATTGCGTGCACCAGGGGGCGGTGTTTGCAGGCAGGAGCCAATTGCGTGCACCGGGGGGGGGTTGTAGCTGGGAGCCAATCGCGTGCACCGGGGGGCAGGGTTTGCAGGCAGGAGCCCCGTGGCCCACTTCCTAACAGGCCGTGGCCCACAGGTTGGGGACCCCTGGTCTAGACTATGGCTCTTCCTCCTGTCTCCCAAGATCATTCCCACATACCATTACACCATACCTTTCCAAACTGTGTGTCGCGACACACTGCTGTGTCGCATCCAGGGCCCAGGTGTGTCGCGGGCTAACCCGGAAGAGGAGGCCATGCACCATGTGGAGTCCCGCCCAGCACTTGCTGTGCAGCCGGTCCCTGCTCTGTACCCAGCTCTTGCCGCAGAACCTAGGTAAGGTGCCAGCCCGACAGGGCCGCAACTGGGGGGGGGGGCAGGGACGCGACTAGGCCACCATGCTGGGGGGTGCAGGGATGTGACTAGGCTGCAGCGCTGGGGGGTGGGGGTGCAGGGACGTGACTAGGCTGCAGCGCTGGGGGGTGGGGGGTGCAGGGACGTGACTAGGCTGCAGCGCTGGGGGGTGGGGGGGTGCAGGGACACGACTAGGCCACCGTGCCGGGTGGTGGGGATGCAGGCGGAGCCAATCACATGGGCCGGGGTGGGGGTTGGAGCCAGGAGCCAATCGCGTGGGCTGGGGGGGGTTTGGAGCCAGGAGCCAATCGTGTGGGCCGTGGGTGCAGGGTTTGGAGCCAGGAGCCAATCGTGTGGGTCAGGGGGCGGGGACCCCTCATTACTGTGTCACGAAATTATGCATGGCTAAAAGGTGTGTCTCCAACATGAAAAGTTTGGAAAGCCCTGCATTACACATTGGTACCAATGGCTTTCTTTTCACTAGGAGACTAAATGGCTTGGTTTGTATAATGCATAACACTAAAGTAGGGCTGGGTAGTTTGCAGTTCACTGTTCTGAGGAAACCCAGCACTTCTTTGCACACTGTATGAACCAGGGCATCCTGTTATACCACAATAGAGTTTATTTGTTTGGGTGGAGCATGCCATTAATTTAGGTAAATCAGATTTGGGGTTTAGCATTAGCCAATATCAAAGAGGCTGCAGATGTCCATAAGGAGGTACAAAGTAGTTCCTCATTGTGTAAAGTGGGTTTTACAATTGAGAATATTTTTCTCGGGAGAAAAGGTCATTGGAGAAATTTATGCCAGTATTCTGAACTGGCAAACCACTCTACAATCTCTCATTGGCCTTGCTGAAATATAATGGCAGAAGACGACTAGGGTCTGTAATTTCTTTCCAGCAATTAAATATTGCAGTGAGTCAAGCAAAAGCAATGCTAAACAGGGTTTGTAAACAGGCTATCATGGGAACAATATTTTTAAGCTGCCATCCTCTCCAAATAGCTTTGCAGAACGCAGCCACACTACCAGCTTCCCTTTCAGACAGAATGAATCACAGCTTCTGCCATGCATGCTGAGCTTATGACTGTGACTGTGTCTACATCGCGAGGGCATATGGTCACTGGCTGCCCACTCCCACTGCGTTCAACTTATTTTGATGTTTCTCCTAACATATTTCTCACTTCCACGTAACCAAGTGGGGAGAAGCAATCCTTTTTGTGTCTTTCTACAAAACATTCATTCCTTACCTCAAAACAACCACACAGTACTCACTACCTTTACGCCAGCATTTGCACATCTTAAAATTTCTCTATTTTCCCATCTTTATTAAGCATACTACCAAGGTACAGAATGTCATTTGCTCCAATTTGTTGCCATTTATCTGTAAATTGCAATTATTCACTCCATTTTCCCTGTCAAGCCTTAGTCTTTGATGCATTAATTTTCAGATCCATACTCCACAAAACATAATACGACTTATCTGACATTTGCTGCAAATCATTCAGGATCTCACCCAACCCAACATTATCTGCACATAAAAGTGCATATTAATTCACACCCCTAATCAACACGCTTATAGCAACATCATAAGCATTCCTTATACATTAAAAATGAAAGATGTCTCTTCCACGTATCCTTATCTTACCTTTCCTTCAATGTTCAAGCATTCTCGAAGCATTCAATTTATTCTCACGCATGCTTTCCTTCCATCATATACTGCTATGATTGCATACAGCAAGCAACCTTCAATACCAATATTCCACAATTTAAGGCTATACCCTTTATCATACACTTCCTCTAAATCAACAAATGTACAATAAAACTTTCTTTCTCACATCCCTACATCTCTCCATGATCAGCTGAGAGAAGAAATCTGGGCTGCATACCCACCTGCCTGGCACAAAGCCTTACTGCAGTTCCAAATTGTTCTCACTATCGCCTTTCATACCCTTGCAATCAGAATTTTGCCAAACCCCTCCCGGTGCACTTAACAAACCTCTTTAGTTCGTGCATTCACTCTTGCTACTTTTCTTCTTCTTTGAATGGGGAAACTACAGCAGCACTTTTCCAATCATCAAGCCCAGATGCAGCCTTCATACACATGGTAAATAAGTCATACAGTCAGTCCCTAAGCAAACCACATCCAAGCTCTAATGTTTCTCTAGTTATATTATCCACCCCTGAAGCCATATCCCTTTCTAAACACACTCACGGCATTTATGTCCCTTTCTAAACACACTCACGGCATTTATGTCTTTTTTTTTCATCCACTTTTTCTTGGAGACGAACATTTATAGCACTTGTTTCAATTCAACTCTTTGACTCCTGAGAATAACATGGCTAGCCAAGAAAAGTAACAAATGGATCACCGAAAAATTAACCCCAGAGTACAAACGACCAGGCTCAACTTATCCTACTTTGGACACATTATGTGAAGACCTAGCTCTCTAGAGAAGGCTCTGATGCTGGGAAAGGTGGAAGGAAAGAAAGAAGAGAACCAGCAGCAAGGTAGATGGATTCAATTACAGAGATGATACGTGCACCATTGGTAGGCCTGAAGGACCAAGTTGGGGACAGATCTTCCTGGAGAAATTCTATCTATGTGTTTGCTAAGAGTTGACACCAACTTGATGGAACATAATCAATCAATCAAATATTGCTAAGGACTGTGCTTACATTTGGGGTGACTGATTATGTGCCATCAAGTCAGTATCAGTTCTTAGTGACCACATAGGTAAACCATTAGCATTAGCTATGGAGAAATCACTGGTTTGGCAGGAAATGATGTCATTCTTTTGCTAAATTTCTTTTTCCTAGGCCATACAATGTTTTTCTCCTTACTATTGTCAACTTTGGCATTCCAATCTCCAACCATAAACAGCTTATCACGCTTGGATGTTCTGTTGCTTTCAGATTGGACTTGACCATAAAACTTGTCATCCTCTTCTTTCTCTGCATCAATGATTAGAGCATAAGCCTGGATAACCATGGTACTAAAGGGTTATCTGAGAAGTTTAATTGCTATTATTTGGTCTTTGACCACACTGTAACTAAGTACTGACTTTGCTATATACTTCCTCACTATGAAAGCAATGCCATTCCTTCTTTGTTTTCTGTCTCCTGAGTGGTAAACAATAAAATTTTCTGACTGAAGGTGTCCAGTTCCAGTCCATTTCAATTTGGTGGTGCCTATGTTAATGTGTAGTTGATTCATTTCATTTTTCACTGTGTTGAGCTTCCCCATGTTCTATGTTATTTTATGTTCCATGTTCCCACTGTAATTCTGTCTTTGCAGCCTCAGATTTTCTTTTCCTGCATGGCAACATCAGCAACTAGATGACCCAAAGACTTTAATCTAGTCCCGTCATACACACCATTAGTACTCTAAACTTTAGGTGGGGAAGACTTGAAAAAGACCCTTTCCAGGAAAGTTACTGTTAGCTAGAGCTCTTACTGAAACCGACTGGTTAAAGCAGTGTTTTTCAAACTTGGCAACTTTAAGATGTGTGGACTTCAAGTCCCAGAATTCCCCAGCCAGCACACTGGCTGGAGAATTCTGGGAGTTGAAGTCCACCCATCCATCCATCCATCCATCCATCCATCCATCCATCCATCCATCCATCCATCCATCCATCCTTTTCTTTCTTTCTTTCTTTCTTTCTTTCTTTCTTTCTTTCTTTCTTTCTTTCTTTCTTTCTTTCTTTCTTTCTTTCTCTTTCTTTCTTTCTTTCTTTCTTTCTTTCTCTCTCTCTCTCTCTCTCTCTCTTTCTCTTTCTCTTTCTCTTTCTCTCTTTTTCTTTCTTTCTTTCTTTCTTTCTTTCTTTCTTTCTTTAATTATTTATTTATTTATTTATTTTTCATATTTCTATCACTGCCCATCTGGCTGGAGAATTCTGGGAGTTGAAGTCCACACATCTTATTTATTTATTTTTCATATTTTTATCACCGCCCATCCAAAACGGGGACTCTGGGCGGTTTACAATAAAAAAAAGATGCCAAGTTTGAAAAGCACCATGTGAAAGAATAGACCAAGGCTCTCTGTTCTTTGTTTATGGTAGAAAAATAATTCCAGAGGATCACTTTTCACAGTCCAGTGAGTGACATTATGAATCTAATTGAACTAAAATGTTTTGCATAATTGATATTTGTATTGATTTGGCTTTCTTCCTATTTCAATACAGTTTACGAGACACATTTGAAAATAAATCTAATCGTAATTAAGACTGAAAGAGAGGCAATTAATTGACATTTACAGTCCTAACAAAAATGCTTTGGTCGTCAGTCTGAATTAAGCCAAGGACAAATTAAACGTTGTATGTGACAAATTCATCAAAGATGAACTGTGTTTGGAAAGAAATATGGAATATGCTCTTTGAGCTACCGAATACACAATACCCTTCACCAAGTCAGTTAACCCTGAAATGACTATATTCACAGTATCTGTTAACCTTAGTTAGTGCTAATCTTGGTGAAATGTTGTATGGCTGAGCATGTTTATTTTATTTAAAAGATTTGTATGGCTGCTCATCTTGAAACAACTCTTGGCAGCTCACAACAAAGAAGTAAGTAAGTAAGTAGTGTTATGTAAACCCAGCCTGTTTGGTTAATTTATGTAATGTATGAACCCCAAAATGAATGGATTCAGCAACCATGGACATGCTGAGTTTGAGAAAAGGTGCAGCTGGTGGTGAGAAGTTGGGATAAAGATTCTCCCTTCACGTTTATTCCCTGTGGAAAACTTCTCCATTTTTGATTCATCCATTTTTCGCAGTCACGAGAAAAATTAAAATGTTTTTGAAACATCTTTGATAAGAGAATAAAATCCAGTAAAAGTTCATGGCTAGGTTGTGTGAAGGTCTCCTCTTTTAACATACAACCGCATCCCCAGTGGTCAATATTCTTCCTACAGTTCAATTCACTTTCCAGAAGAAGACATTAGAAAAGGAATACTTCAGGGGAGCCTTTTTCAAATCAAGAAGAAACAGCTAGGAGGGCTGGAGAACAAAAGATATGTGTAGCTGAAATAACATAGCACTGTTTGCTCCTTCATGCTAGTAAAGCAAGAACAAACTCACTGAAAATGAAATAGAAAAAAGACACTTTTGCAGGGGAAGACACGCAAAATTATTCTGACTTTTTATATCACTCTTCCAAGATTTCCATTGAATTAGGAGAACTTCTGATGTTAATTCAATAAATGCGTTAAAAAATCTGAAGGATTGAAAATCCAGATGCACACAGGCTTCTTAAAAGAATCGGCAAAGAAAAGAGAATTATAATAGAAGATCCTGAACACAACAGTTCCATTTTTTAAAACAAGATTTGGAACACCAAAATCCAGGAAGAAATTTGGGAACATTCATATCTTAACTTTGTGAAAGATGAAAGGCAAAGAAAAAAGATGGTTGCCTCTCAAAGTTATTTTTAAACTTTTTTTTCTTTTAATAATCACTGCCTAAGATTGATAGACATTAGTAATCATAACAGACACACATGAGAAAGTTGACTGCAAGTTCTATCAACCACAGAAAGACACAGGTAATTTTGTCCTCCAATGATATACACATTTTTAGGCCACAACTGAACCCGGCCTAAAATACCACAACAGAAAGTATTTCATTAACCCTGAGGAATGCCATATAAAGTGAGAAATTGGTCTTCTTTTTAAAAGTGAGTCCTTTCAATTATTGCCAACTGGATAGGAGAGAGGTTTCAAAAAGGTGAAAGCCAATTAGAGCAGTATAATGTGTGTTTGTGTGCTTTTCGGTTCGAAGACAAGCAAATGCAGAAGTGCCTTGGAGTACACCAGGGATACTGAACCGGAAGGCTGTTTGCGCAAAAAATATGCATATAGATCAGTGTTTTTTTTAATTTGGCAACTTTAAGATATGTGGACTTCAACTCCCAGAATTCCCCAGCCAGTGTGCTGTCTGGGGAATTCTGGGAGTTGAAGTCCACACATCTTAAAGTTGCCAAGTTTGAAAAGCAAGGATTTAGATCATCACTGAGCCATAAAGTACCCTTTTCTCTTCTTTCACACATTTATGTACTGTAGTTTCTTTCTGCCTCATCCTGACCCATCATCTACCCAATAGATAATGGACAGCATCCATTATCTATTACTGAACTCAGCTGGCAAGCACCAAGTCTTCAATCAAAGAAGGTCTACTGAGAAATAACAAGGAAGTATCTGCCTCTATAGAAGAAATCTCAAGTCTTGTGCTGGTTAAAAATAGGACACAAGGATACTTCCCCAACCTTGATAAATCAATAATTCAATAAGGACTGAGTGGCTCAGTCATCTAGAGTAGAAAACCTGAAAAAACCAAGTAATAAGATGTTATGGGATGGTCTCTCCCAGAATAAAGTATGGCTGGATGGGTAAGAGGATTTTTTTTTTTTTTGGACAGGCCCCCTTTTCAGTTCTCTGGCGACTGAATTTCTATCAATTAGGAAAGAGAAATGGGACCGCTCCAAAATTAAAGCAGTTGTTTCTACATTTTTGGAGGGATCATCTAGGTACTGTAGGTATATGTATGGACGTTTACAAATTGTAAATTGTATGAATTAAATTTCAAAAATAAAAAAAATATATTTTTAATATTATGCTACTGTACACCATGCAGAGTTGGTTTGATATTGGGGCAGTTTATTAAAGGTAAAGGTTCCCCCCGCACATTTGTGCAGTCGTGTCCGACTCTAGGGGCCAGTGCTCATCTCCGTTTCTCAGCCAAAGAGCCAGCGTTGTCCGAAGACGCTTCCACGGTCATGTGGCCAGCATGACGCTCGTGGAACGCTGTTACCTACCCACCGAAGTGGTACCTATTCATCTACTTGCATTTGCATGCTTTCGAATTGCTAGGTTGGCAAGAGCTGGAGCGAGTGCGGGAGCTCACTCCGTCACGCGGGGCTAGGGATTCGAACCTCCGAACTTGCGATCTTCCAATCAACAAGCCTGGCGTCTTACCCGCTGAGCCACCACGCCCCCGTTTATTAGTCTTGTAAAAAAAACGAAACCAAACAAAATAAAGATGGTAAATTGACCTGACTAGAACCTGCAAGCTTCCAAAACTCTGAGAGAGAAAAAGGATTTACTGTAAAGAAACCAGAAATTAAGGAGATTCTGTGAGTCAGTCAATTACATCTATCGTTGAGAATAACTGAGACAAGAAATGTGAAGGAAGTCATTTGCAACTGCAACGAAGAATGAAAGAAGAAATTAGATTAGAGAGAGGGAGAAAAAATGGCCTGCTTAAGCCCCTTTTGTAGTAATTCGGGTTCAAAGATGCACACTCGGAGGTTAATAAGATCCTTTCTTCCAAAATTGACCCAGCTATTTCTCCTATTTTCAATGTTCCTGAAATTCATGGCTTGTCTGCTTTAATTTTTTCCAATTAGAGGAAGGCATTTCTTTCCACAGCTATCCAGCACTGTGTTAGCAATGCACGGATTGGTACAAAATTGGCTATTTTGTTGTCTGCCCGAGCAGAACATTAGTCCAGTTTGTTTTTTAAAGAAGGATCTTTTAAAAAAGAAATCCATAATCAATGGATTTCTTTGTTTCCCTAATATAAGTTTCCATATACCCCTAACATACATTTTTTAAAGTAAAATTATGAAACCTTTTTAATACACATTTCTCTGACTTTTTAAAAAATGTAAATTTCTCCAATGCAGACTTTTAGGATTGAGTTTTGATGAGGCTCCCAAATCAATGTACAAATCCAGAGAACCTGTAGATGGAAACAGAGAACGAGGGAGTTCTGTACCTCTTTGATATCATCTAGTGCAGGGGTCCCCAACCTGTGGGCTGCGGCCTGTTAGGAAGTGGGCCGCACAGCAGGTGAGCGCTGGTGGTCCACGCAATTGGCTCCCGCCTGCAAACCCCGCTCCTGGTCCGTGCAATTGGTTCCCACCTGCAAACCCCAACCCCCGGTCTGTGGAAAAATTGTCTTTCACGACCGGTCCCTGGTGTCAAAAAGTTTGGGTACCCCTGATCTAGTGGTTATTGTGAATTTTCCTACTGTTTAGTGGTCTCCTATGCATTTTGAATTGGACAAATTCAGATATAAATTGATTGAGTTCTATGTTGTCATGCTATGGGAGAATCCATGTCGGTGGAACGCACAAATGAACTCCCATAGAAATCTGTGCTGGATTTTACAATCCTAGGTAGCATAGCAGAAATAGTCCCAAATGAACAGGGGAAGAAAGGAGAGGGGGAAGATGTCCCATATTTTCTCTGTACCTCGAGGTTCACAAAGCTGTTCCAAGTTTGCAGAAGCTCTTTGAGGATGGAAATGGTTTTCGGCACTGGGCTCTACTTCTGACCACTTGTTCTGATCTCTTTTTCTCCCATATCCAGCAGGAATCACAAAATTTGTTTTAAAAAAATCCTAAAGTCCCCCCCCACACACACACACCCAATTGGAGGGCCAAATAAATCCAGGGTTAAGAAAACAGACTGTGTAGAACCCTGTCTCACATCTCCTGTTCACATCTAGATTAGAGGACCATAACATTCTCTATGTATGGCTGTATTGGGAAAATATTGAATAACTTTGATATGATTGTAATATTGTCTGAAACCTATCAAGCTTTTCTGAGGGGAAGGGGAGGGGGAATGAGCATCTTAATTAAGCACTGTTCTCTCAGTTAGATCCCAGACCCCATTCAATTATATAACTTTTGAAATATTTTAGAACCCAGCAGAGCAATTTCCTCCTACTCACCTGCTGCACTGTAATTAGATTTGCCCCCCTTAATTTGGTTAGGAAGGAGAACTAGAGAGAACACTTATACATCATTCATAAAACAAGGACACAAATCTGCATCTCATGCACATGTGCTAATTTATATGTCTATGCACATCCAGAAATAAGTATTATTTGAAGACAACAATACATCTGAAGATAGTTGGCAAGGTTGCGACCATGTGACCAGTGGGCTTGTTCAGTCAGCCCATTATCCATGTACTAATTATTGATCAGGAACCTCACAGGGCCATGGGTTTTCTTCTTAGACTTCTTCACCCTTAAATTGGTCTGCCTTTCTCATAGAACAGAGGTGGGAAAACTCTGGTGTTGGATCCAGCTGTCATTAGTCCCATCTAGAATATCTAATAGTCAGGGATGATGAGAGTTGTATCCTGTCAACATCAGGCGGATCTCAACTCCTCATCTCCCAAACAAAGAATGCTCTGAACTAGGGCCGTCTTCTGGTTGTTCTTCACAGTGTCACTGAGTGGATGATCTGGAAGGGACCTTATAAATCATATGGTCTACTCCCTGCTCACTGCAGAAATTCATTAAACCATCCCCAATACAGGGCCAGGCAGACCCATTTGAAAACCTTCAGTGAAAGGACTCCATCATGGGTCAAAGACCCAGTTCTGCTGGTTAACTGTTCTTCCTGTCTGGAAATTCCTCCTAGTATTCAGTCCAAATCTTCATTTTATTTCCGTCTCTTGTCCTACTTGTGCTTGTCCTACCCTTGATTTCAACAAGAACAGGGGTATCCCTTCTTGCAGGTAAGAGATTTTTAGATGCTTGTAGAATACTATCACATGTCTATGAAGGTTCTCAGTCATCCAGGTGGAATTGTCTGTAGCTTGAATCATGTCAACTGGATTTCTATTTTCTCAGTGGAAACGTTTCGCTCCTTATCCAAGGAGCTTCTTCAGTCTGAGCAAAGTTGGTAAGGGAATCCTAAATATGTTTCTAGGTAGCTGTGTGACCTTACACCTGGGGCTAGGTCATGGTTATATTGAGATGTTATTTTAAGTCCTTTTATCATCTAAACGATCCTCCTTTAGATGATAAAAGGACTTAAAATAACATCTCAATATAACCATGACCTAGCCCCAGGTGTAAGGTCACACAGCTACCTAGAAACATATTTAGGATTCCCTTACCAACTTTGCTTAGACTGAAGAAGCTCCTTGGATAAGGAGCGAAACGTTTCCACTGAGAAAATAGAAATCCAGTTGACATGATTCAAGCTACAGACAATACTATCACATCTCCCCAAAATTCTCTCTCTTGCCAGCTAAACATGCCCAGCTTCTTTGATCATTCTTCATGGGGCTTGGTTTCCAAGCCCCTTATCAGCCCAGTAGCTCCTTTGATGCTGCTTCAGCTTCTCCATTCCTCTTTGAAATACAGGGTGCAGAACTGGACACAATATTCCAAACATGGTCTAACTGGTGCAGAGTACAATGGAACTACTACCCGTAGAGGCAGAGTGAATGGCCTTGAGGGTCAGGAGGAAAAGCCACTACCAAGAAAATGGTCAGATAAAAGAGGGCTGAGTTCAGGGCAGAATTAATGTAGCCTGAGAAAATGTGTCAGGCAAGATCCTCCCTAGTTCTCACAAATATAAAAGGAGGGAGGAGGGAAGCACATTCAGACTTGCAAGATTCTGTTACTGTTCTGTTCTGTTTACAATAAAAGTAATACCGACCTACATGACACTGAATTCCTGGTCCCAGGTACCTTGAAGGGACGACATCACCTCCCATGATCATGGTCTGTTAAAACAGACAAAGATTGCACTGGCCTTTTCTGCTGTATGTATCATACAGTTTGCTCATGTTCAACTGATGGTCTACCAAGACTCTAATTTCCCTTCTCAGTGCACTACTGTTAAGCCAGGCCTCTCCAATTCTCTCCCTATGCATTTGATTTTTTATTTTTCTTACCCACGTGCAGGGATTTATGAACACTGTCTTGTTGGATGGCCCAAATTTAAAATCAATTGACGTCATTTTAAATTGTGACTTCAGAGAGAGGACTATTCTATTCTTCTCTGTGAAGCTAAGACTGATAGGGCAATTATCATTGGGCTGCCCCTCATATTCACTCTTTCAGATGCAGCCCAGAAATAGTAGAATTCCTTCTGCTAGAAGACCCAGAAGAGAGCCAATCTGGTGTAGTGGTTAAGGCACCAGGCTAGACTGTGAGTTCTAGTCCCACTTTAGGCATGAAGCCAGCTGGATGACCTTGGGCCAGTCACTCTCTCTTAGCCTTAGGAAGGAGGCAATGGCAAACCACTTCCAAAATCTTGCCAAGAAAACTGCAGGGACTTGTGCAGGCCTTCGCCAGGAGTCAAAACTGACTCAAAGGCACCATGGATGGATGGATGGATGGATGGATGGATGGATGGATGGATGGAAGGAAGACCCAGAACTGTACTTTTCCACTACTATTTGTCTTAGTAGTGGAACCATTACTGTTTGCAGATGGCTAGCTGCACCATGCCTCAAGAGGCTCTAGAGATCAGCTCACCCCATCCAGATTGTTTGGTGGGGAACAGGAAGGCAAAGCATAAAAAGAGGGATGAGATGGTTGAACCGGCTCCCTTTCATGGAGCACCTGGTTGCAAGAAAGCAATTTCAAGAAGCCATATATCCCTTTCTTTCCCTCCCCAGCTATATGACAGCAGTATCATGAGAAGCAGCCTGAATAAAGTACATTAAAAAATGAAAAGCTTAGATTAAAATTGCATGAGTACATCGTTAGCAGGATATAGCAGGTATTTTTTTAAAAAAAAATCTGTTCAAGACTCAGCAAGAACTATTCACACTACAGTTCAGTTTACACAGTCCCCTTAGGCAATTCAAAAGAAGACTTGTTATATCGCACCAAGTGTAAAAGTACACAGCTATCAAATAAAAAAAAAACTTGCAATGAGAGGTCAGCTAGGGATCATGAAATTCCGGTGGGACCTAAAAACATCTCCCCATGATTATAAAGGCCTTTAGCTGCAGATTGGCAGAGTCACTGTTTTCCAGCGCATTTCCAGTGGTGTGCTAAAATCAGGATCAGCATCCAGGGTTTAGAAGAAAACTCAGAAAAAACTTTGAAACTAGACTATAAAGAAGGAACGTGGCTGCATCTTATTTTGTTTTCCTCTCAATTTATGATTTATTTTTAAATGCCCCCCACCCAAAAGGTGAGACCCACTTTGGCGTAGTGGTTAAGGCATCAGGCTAGAAACTGGGAGGCCATGAATTCTACTCCTGTGTTAGACATAAAGCCAGCTGGGTGACCTTGGGCCAGTCATGCTCTTTCAGCCCCAGGAAGGAGGTAATGGCAAACCACTTCTGAAATCTTGCCAAGAAAATTGCAGATAAATAGATAAAATACAAAAATATAGAGAGAGATTGAAGAAAGAAAGACTAAAAAAATAGATTAAAATGTGCAGAATTACAAGGGAAGTGACTTCTGACCTTCTCCAGCACAGATACAAATCCATTAATTTATTATCTCTTACTCTAATTCTTACCATAATCAACATTATTTCTTCAAACTATAACAACCTAATCATCAAAAGCCAAAATCAAAACTTCATTTTTTTCCATTACAAGAAAAAAGTCCAAAAGCGGTTTCCACAGAGAAATCCAGCCAAATTATTTTCTCTAATCAATGCTGTCAGTTTCGCCATCTCTGCTAGTTCCATTAATTTCACCATCCATTCTTCCACTGTAGGAATTTATAAGTCCTTCCACCTTTGTGCATACAAAAGTCTTGCTGCCGTTGCCATTTACAAAAACAAAGTCCCAAATTTTGTTTCAAGTTGTTTATCCATCAAACCCAAAAGAAAAACTTCCAGTTTCAATTGTACATTCATCTTAAAAACCTTTTTAATTATAATACATATCTGGTCTCAATATTTCTTAGCTTTCTTACAGGTCCACCAAAGGTGATAAAAAGTACCCCCACCTTGGGAACATTTCCAACATTCATTTGATACCCCTTTATACTGTAAATCTTCAACAACTTATCAGGCGTTAAATACCAATGGTACATCATCTTATAAAAGTTCTCCTTCCAATTATAATTCAATGTAAATTTCAAACCTTTGTTCCACATATTGTCTCATTGATCAAGCATAATATTATATCCAAAGTTTTTGCCCATTTGATCATACAGTCTTTAACATATTCATCCTCCAAGTTCATTTGCAATAATATTTTATACATCTTAGCGATGCTTTTAATAATCTTGATCTTTAGTCCCTTCAAATCATGTCCTAGAACTTGATTTCTTTTCATTTTTTCTTTGTCTCTTCTCACCAAATTCTTCAAAGCTTTAACAAGCCTCTTTTGTAAATCCAATAGAGGAAAATTATCCAGGTCACTCTTTTGGTTTGTTATTTGTATATCCCTTTTAATTATTAAGACATCAACCAGTATTTTTTGTATGTCCAGTGTAGCATCTTTTTCCATATCATTCTTATAGCCTGTCATTTTTAAATTCGCTTTCAAGTCAGTCTCGATCTTGTCAGGTAGGCAGACACTTTTAAAATTAACTTCTGGGTCCATTGATCAAAAATATCCTTCAATATGTCCAATGTTAAAATATTTTGCTCCATTCTGTATTAGTAAGTCAAATTCAAGTGTTCTTCTCCTTTAGTTATAATCCTTAGTTCCTTCTAGTTCCCTCTACTGTCCAACCAAAGTCCCATTCTATCATGGTTTTTTTAGAATTCAAAACAGAAGCATTCAAAATAAAAGCATTCTTATAACTTTCCAAAATCAAAGTTCTAATCACTGTTTTGCTGTTTATTCCAAAAATATTTTTTTTAATCCTTAAATTTGAATTTAAAACTTCTTTCACTAAGGATTGAAGGAAACTCACCCTGTGTTTTCAGACTTGTTGATCCAAAGGTTCCTAATAGCTGAAAAGCAGTTAACAAGCAATTTCCAAAAGTGATTAGAAAAGGATTATGCAAATCCATTGTCCTTTTGAAGTTGCTGACCGTGGTTTGAGCAAGATGGTTATTCCATCGTCTCCCAAAGCTCTAAACCTGGTAGAGACTAATGTCTTGAGTATCCTCCTGGGGAGCAACTGTCTGGAGCATTTTTTGGGTGATCTCAAGTCCTTTCTTTGTCTGGAGAGGAATTACGAAGAGACAACTCTTACTCACCAACTCTTCATTCCGCCAAGGTCGTCAGCTCTGCTTTTAGCAGAGCCATCTTCAGTTCGCCATTTCTTCCCCAGAAGTCCGAAACGTTAGTGACCTTCTGATGAATCATGTGCCATTTTGTAGTGTTGTAAGATTTGGGATATTAAAAAAAATTGCAATGTTGCCCAATGGAATCCAGGGGCCAGCTGCTAACCCCTGCCTTAAGAGGAAAATAATTCTTTTTTATCCTTAAAAAAGTTTCTTAACATCAGATATCCTGCAAGTGTTGGACTATTTCATACAGTATAAAACATCATACAGTAGGAACATCATACCCCAATCAAAAGGGGGGCAGTTGTTCAGCCCTGCCTATAAGGTCCTCCAAGAAAAAGAGTTCGTGCTATAGAGCAGCTAGAAACCCAAACGTTTCATTTCAGAACTCATGGCCAGGCACTGAGCATGCCTCCTTAACACTCACTACTCTAGGAGTCAACCAAGAATCCTGTACCTACACCCTGTTTGACTGGAGCTTTGTTGTTTATTCGTTCAGTCGCTTCCGACTCTTCGTGACTTCATGGACCAGCCCACGCCACAGCTTCCTGTCGGCCGTCGCCATCCCCAGCTCCCCCACGGTCGAGTCCGTCACCTCCAGAATATCATCCGTCCATCTTGCCCTTGGTTGGCCCCTCTTCCTTTTGCCTTCCACTTTCCCTAGCATCAGCATCTTCTCCAGGGTATCCTGTCTTCTCATTATGTGTTGGCTGGAGTACAGGAAGAATATCTGCAAGCCCTATTAACGAACAATGACTCCAAGTGGGGGGGGGGGGGACTTTACGTGGAGGCTCATGTTCATCACATAACATGTTGGATTATAAAGCCACTGTGGTTTTTCAAGCCATGATTTATAGCTTTGTGTGTCGTATGCACGTACCATGGCTTAGAACAGTGTGTGAACCAATCTAAAAGACCTGGAAGGATCCTAACCTTTCTCTTCCGATCAATCTTGGGTTTTCACATATTCAACCTAAGTTATTGTGATGCCACTTGAATAGTGGTTGTTCTGCCTGCAAAACACACAAAGATTGCATTCACTCAACCCGCTCTGCCTGGTTAATGCATTACCTCATTTTGTGACTTTGTGTAATATATCAAACCATATACATGAGTTGAGGAATGAGTGAAGACAATACACTAACCTGTAAACAACCAATTATACTTAGTGTTGAGATCAGCACATTGCTCAAATTCACTCACTAAGTAATTTCCTGACTTGATTATTATGTGAACATGGCCAAAGGGTATCTTGCATCTCTTCAGCTTCCAAGGAAAATTTTACATCATCTCAGAACATACCTTTTTTAGGCTGTCAATCACCATAGCCCAAAGCCAACTAGGGATTTACATGCATCCACAAGATTAAACAGATGTTCATACTGTCTTTCCGTCTTCTGACAATAACTTCTACTACTTCTGACAATAACTTCTACTACAATGACTTTGTAGAGTTGACTCAATATTTTAGTTGTGGAAGGCTGTGTGCCCTATCGAACAGCTCAAATCTAAATTTGCACAAAAGTTTACCTCAGTGTGTGTGTGTGTGTGCGTGCGCACAAATGAATACAGGTAGTCCTCAACTTACAACCATTCGTTTAGCGACCGTTTGAAGTTACGATGGTGCTGAAAAAACCGACTTACGACTGGTCCTCGCACTTACCACTATCACAGCGTCTCTGCAGTCACATGATCAGAATTCAGGCGCTCGGCAACCAGCATTTATTTACAACACTTGCAGCGTCCCGGGGTCACGTGATCGCCATTTGCGATCTTCCCAGACAGCTTCTGACAAGCAAAGTCAAGGGGGAAGCCGGATTCACTTAATGACCACGTGATTAATTTAACAACCGTGGTGATTCACTTAATGACCGTGGCAAAAAAGGTTGCAAAATTGGGCATGACTCACTTAATGACTGCCTCGCTTAGCGGCAGACGTTCCAGTCCCAATTGTGGTCATAAGTTGAGCACTACCTGTATGCACAAAATTCTCGCCAGTCATCTCAAAGCAGTGGGGTTTGCTAGTGAGAGAGAAAGAGTTAAGCCTCTAATAGCCTGCCCTATTCTAAAATTGTGGCTGCTACCAAGTTTCTGGAAAACCCTCCTTCTGCCACAGCTAGCAACCACAGCCCTACTAGAGATGTCAAGAGAAGGCTCTGTGGACGCTGGGCCATGCATGAGGCCTGTTTCCTAAAAGATCTAGTTCCTTGCCAGCTCTAGTGACCATATAGCTGAGTCCTTTTAGAACCCAGAATAGGATTCACTCTTATGTCTCCCCGAAAGGATTTCATGGTTACTGGTTCTGCAGAAACAAGCCATTTAATACTGCGGCAGTTGCATCAGTGGTAAATGGGGAGCGACAGTCAAGTAAGGAAAATAGGTAGGACAGCTTCAAGAGTCTGAAAGTTCCTTAAACAGGGAATGGTTGCTCTGAAAGTCTATAGCAGTGTTTCTCAATCTTGGCAACTTTAAGATCTCTGGACTTCAACTCCCAAAATTCCCCAGCCAGCATGTTTGCTGGGGAATTCTGGGAGTTGAAGTCTATGGATCTTAAAGTTGCCAAGGTTGAGAAACACTGGTCTACAGGTTGCCCTGGTTTAGACGCTCTCTTAAGTCTGGCCATTTTGAAGAGGCCAGGATGCAGATTCTACTCCTAGGTCTCCCTGAAAGACCCTCCCCACATTAGAAGCAGGCCTTGGTTGGACTATCCTGTAGAGTTGCAGTGAAATGACAAACGTGTCAGAATCTGATCCAGAGTACAAAAAAGACCAGACGGAGCTGCTGATGGAGGAGACCCATGAAGTTTTTTTTTCTTCCCCCACTCCTGCTTACGGCTTGCTTTACCTCCATCATCCACTTAATCCTGCCAATAATCAGCATTGGTTTTAGATGACGGCAAGTGAATATTGCAAGAAGCAAGAGACCACCCAGCAAACAGATTTAGAGATGAGTTTATAGAAAATGGGGGGACGTATGGAATGAAGATGTACATTTTTTTGCATTTTAAGAGACAGTGATAAGTTGTTAATGTTGAATATACTTGCTGGGGATGAAGGGGCAAGTTTCTTCTTCTTTCCTTCATTTTTGTTTGGGGGGAGGGGAGTTTTTTCTGCACTTCTTTCATGTTTTTTTTCTTTTATCAATGCATTTTTGTATTAAGTTTTGAAATTAGTTTTATCTGTTTGATATAATTCTTAATAAAATTATTGGGGGGGAAAAAGAAAGAAAAAGCAAAAGAGAACCCCAGACAGCAAGCAGGGAATGGGGAAAAGCTGCTACTTATTTTTCCAATTGAGGTCTTGCTAACTGCTGAAAACTTAGGTCCCAGCATAAATAAAAGAACTAAGTTTTAAGAACTTTGTGGACTACCTGCATCCACAAAGAACTAAGAAATAAAAGAACTAAGCAGAATAAAACAACTAAGTATGTTTGCATACCATAAGGCAGGGATAGGCCACCCACAGGCTGCACATGATTCCCCTCCCCCACCAGCACCCTATATGTCTTAAAAGCCCCCCCCCCCGGGGGGATGTTAAGAGACAAAAAACGGGCCCTTTATCGAGCCAGTGGTTCTCATGGGGGGGAGATTTTAAGTGGCAAAATGGCACTCCATTTGTACCTTAAGCTTTCACTGAGGTACAGTTTTTACTCCTTAAGGTTTTCCCAGCTGTGTAGAAAACTCACTTGAGTTTTGTAAAAAAAACAAAAAAAAACAAAACACGTTATTTCTATAGCAATTGGGGTGGGGTCGGGGACAAAGTTCAAAGTTCAAATGGAATGATAATTTTTCCCATTCACCTCTGTATATAGATCACAGAGACCAAGATTTTTCCCCTCAACCTAAGTAAAATTCTCCCTTTTCACCTCAGATGGTAAAGTTGCCCACAGCAGCAAATCTCAGTTTAGCTTAAAACTGGAACAATGCCAGAAAGCTAAGATCTGCAATAAAAACAGTGCTAGAAAAGGAAAACAGTGTTGGGATTCCCACGAGAAATACGCCGCCTAACAGGTGAAGAATAAATAGGCCATTAGCAGAAAAATTGTGTGGTGTTGTGCAAGGAACGTGCAGCAATACATCCACACAAGTCAAGCGGAAGACAAATAAGGCATGAAAGGATGGGGTGCACTCAGGCTCACAGCTTTTATAACACAGCTGCCACGTATCTCTTTCCGCGACTGGCGGGCATTCACTGGAAGTTCATAATTTCCTTCCATGTGAGAATCAGTTTTGAGGCAATCTACAAGTCAATGTATTGTCGAAGGCTTTCACACAGAGATTTTGCTTCTATCTGTGCTCCTGCCCTCTGGAGATGCTGGCCACAGATGCTGGCGAAACGTTAGGAACCACAACTTCCAGAACACGGCCACACAGCCCGGAAGACCCACAACAGCCATCAATCTACAAGTCCATCTACAACTGCACAATTTCAAAATGTATGGTGAGGACTACTGTGTCTGGTTCCTAAAGCAGGGGTCAGAAACCTGCCCCCATATATATATATATATATGTATGTATGTATGTATGTATGTATGTATGTATGTATGTATGTATGTATGTATAGCATATACACTGAACGGCACAACCAAGTACAGTAGCTGGCATTGTATAGAGGAACATCTGCACAGTATATGGGCTAGACCCTCCAAAGTCCAGATGGGAGATTCCACAGAAGGTTGTGGAGAATGACAGGGCTAAGATCCTGTGGGCAGGCAGGTACTGGCCAATCAACCAGACATTGTGCTAGTAGAGAAGGACCAGAAGACAGCAGTGGTGATAGATGTAGCGGTGCCAAGTGACAGCAACATCAGGAAGAAGGAGTATGAGAAGCTGGAGAAGTACCAGAGCCTGAAGGAGGAACTAGAGAGGACGTGGGAGGTGAAGGCCAAAGTTGTCCCAGTGGTGGTAGGAGCACTGGGGGCTGTGACTCATAAGCTGGGAGAGTGGCTCCAACAGATCCCAGGAACAACATCAGAGCTCTCTGTCCAGAAGAGTGCAGTGCAGTGCTAGGAACAGCTAAGATATGCACAGAACCCTCAAACTCCCAGGCCTCTGGCAGAGGACCCGAGTTTGAGGAAGACACATACCACCCATAGGGGTGAGAAGGGAATTATTTTATTATTATTTTGAGCTGCCTTCACTATCAATCCTATGAGATGCCTCCGCCACAATACATGTGAACTGCTTAAAGTGCCCTTGTAAGAAAACATTCACAGCAAGCTGAATCGACCCTGAATGGCAACAGGGGGAGGCATCAGAGAGGGACCAGTGGCACAGTAAACCAAATTGTTTCTATTCACTGACCATATCTCAGAGATAGTATAGCTGGCATGCTGACCTAGTAGGAAGGGATAAATAATGTCACACGGATGGATTTATCTAAAATATTCCAACATCACACTGTAATTTCCACTGTGTCTGCCTTTTTCTTTCTCTTGCCTTTGCAACATAGTGGGCCAAAGGTATAGAAGCCGTGGGTCTGCTTTTGCTCATGGCTGTTCAGCAAAATGTTAATGCTTTGCTGGGAGCCCAGGATATACTGTATGCATGTTAACAATATTATGTTGTATCTTCAAAGTGGTTTGCTTTAGGGAGCCAGTTTTGGCCACAACAATATGCATATGTGTCTCTGTGTCTATGCCTCCAAGGGCTACTGAAGGCATGTTCTGGTGGTGGCACTAGGGCATATGTGTAGAATTTGGCCCTTTTGGGGAGGTCTGGGAGATGATTCAGCCATTTTAAATGTCAGCATGGGTGGGTTAAGCTGAAATGCATCCATCCGTTCTGTCCTTTCAAACACCCACTCCACGCAATCTAAATAATGCACTGAAGAAATTGGCTCTTTTAACATTGAATCTGGACAGTGTGGTCTCAGAGAGTCAAGGGATTGCAAAGTGGAGGCTGGGGCCAGCCCACGGGTTATTCTTTGATTGCAATGACTTTTGATGAACAGCTGCCAATATTCCAAAAGGCAATTGAGAGGACATGGTTGAAATGTAAAGAATCATGCATGGCATGGAAAAAATGGGTATGACAACTCTGTGGATCTCACATAATTTTAACAAAGCATTCCACTCCAAAAATGTCAATGGAAAAGTAGCAGTTCTGGGCAAATACACAATCTTAAGTAGACGTTATTCCAGAACAGATAAAAGGTGATCAAAATTTCAAATGAACTCAATACAGATAGTCCTCGACTTACGACTGTTCGTTTAATGATGGTCCAAAGTTATGATGGCCTCAGAATGGGTGCTTTATGGCCTGTAAAGCACTTCCGAGCATCACCAAATGTCGCACCCCCCCACAGTCCCATGATCACATTTTGGGCACTTGGCAACTAGCTTGCATTTACGATCGGTTGCAGCGTCCTGCAGTCACGTGATTGTGTTTCACGACTTTTTGGCTGTTTTCTTGCAAAAGATACCCATTGGGGAAGCTGGATTTGCTTAACAACCACCGTAAAAATGGTCGTAAAATTGGGTCCAGTCACGTGGTGATTCGACTTATGACCATAATGACTTACAATGGAAATTCCAATCCCAATTGTGGTCGTAAGTCGAGGACTACCTGTATTCTGAATTTAATCATGCTCCAAACAGACCCACTGAAATCAGGGGTCTTAAGTTAATTACAGCTATGTCCCCTTGATGTCAAGGAAGCTTCTCTAAGTATGATCAATATTGTTATCAATGTCCCTGATTGTGATTATGCTTCCTTCCTCCCTTCCTTGCTTGCTTCCTCCCCACCACCAATCCTTTCCTCCTACCTATATATTTTGGAACGGATAGCTTTTGAAACAGTTTGTCAGAAGCACAGCTTTTTTCATTTCATAAATTATATGGAGGCACGTAACTGGGAAAGTACTTGCTCTTCTAAAGAGGGGCCTAGATGTTCAAAATGTTACTTGTTCACCTTTGCTTCTGACTTCAGTAAATCCTGCAAATTCTGTGCAACTGGTATATAGATAATGTGAATTCAGTCCCCATGAATATTCTCAAACATGACCTGCAGGTTACCCTTATCTTTTCCCTCACTGCAAAGAGACTGAATCCTGCCTGTGCCCTCTTGTATATCTGAGTTCCAGAAAAAGGAAGTGTTAATAGAAAATTCCATATCCTATACCTAATTTAAACCTCAGGAACAAGTATTGAAAAACAATCCCTGGTAGGTAAGAATGATTGCATTTTATGCTTTCCTTCAGTTTTTCTGAACAATATTTTTCAGCAATTGAGACATGCTTCCCCAAAACCAGAACGAGTACTTGCTTTTTCATTCCTATGCATGCTCCAGTGCTTCAATATTAATGCTAATTTCCATGATGGTGTTATTTTGCAAGTGTGAATGCATGCATAAA
Source organism: Charina bottae (assembly GCA_023362775.1). Taxonomy (NCBI): domain Eukaryota; kingdom Metazoa; phylum Chordata; class Lepidosauria; order Squamata; family Charinaidae; genus Charina; species Charina bottae. The sequence goes on along the minus strand of JALMGJ010000027.1, from coordinate 9,204,593 downwards.
CATAAGAACAGATCTGCTGGATCAGACTAAAGCTAGTCTCAGTCCAGCATTTTGTGGGTGCCCACAAGCAACAAATTGAGATATACTCCTCTTCCACTGTTGTTCCTCTGCAACTGATATTTGGAGGCATGCTGGCCCCAACCCAGAGGTCACACTGAGTCTTCAAGACCTATAGTTTTTGATAGACTGAGCCTCCATCAATTTATCCAATCCTCTTTTAAAGCCATCCAAGTTGTGGCCATCACTATATCTTACAGGAATGAACTCGGTGAAAAAGTGCTTTCTTTTCTCTACTTCAAATCTCCTTCCAAAGAGCCTTACTGGATGACCCTTGTCCTTCTGAGAGAGGAAGAAACTTTTGCCATAACCATTTTTTCCATGCCATGCATGATTCTCTGCGCCTCAACCATGTCTCCCTTAGTTGCCTTTTGTCCAACTGAAAGAATCCAAATGTTCTAGTCTTCTCTCATAAAGGTGTTCAAGCTCATGTGTGTATGTAATTAATTTTGGATAGTGCCTTGAGTCTTCTAGTTCAAAAAGAAATCATGTCTAAAAAGCAAATCACCAAAGCTATTCAGTGGGGATGTTTTCTCATCATTGCATATCACCATACCCTAACCTCGAGTCCTTCATATCTACGTTTTCAAGACGTAGCATTAACATTAAGAAATAAAAATAGAACCCTATGTTCCTCCTATCAACTGATTAGTCATCCTTACCATCCAATTCTTCCACTGAGATATTGGCCAACTGTTCACTGTCGCTTCCTGCTGAGAGTGACCGGTTCAGATAGTTTCCTTTGTACAGCAGCCCAGCCGTGACATGATGGAATGGCATCTTCTCCCTAATGGTATAAAGACAGGAAAGACAGGTCTCATTCTGATTCATCTCTAGAATCCAAAGCGTGACATATTTTAAATAACAAGTAATACAAATGGGAGAGTCAGTTTGGTGTAGTGGTTAAAGGAATCAGCAAGAAACTGGGAGACCGTGAGTTCTAGTCCCGCCTTAGGCACAAAGCCAGCTGGGTGACCTTGGGCCAGTGACTTCCTCTCAGCCCTAGAAAGGAGGCAATGGCAAACCACCTCTGAAAAACCTTGCCAAGAAAACTGCAGGGACTTGTCCAGGCAGTCTCCGAGAATTGGACACGATTGAACGGATTAAAAACAAAAAAATGCAAACGGAGGAGAGTAACAAGATATTGAATGCATAGCCCAATATGTTAAGCAAAGTGCTTCTAAAACTGGTTGTGAGTTTATAGTATATTATTTTCGATGGTCTTTAATTAACTATGTCCCCTTCTTGAATGCATTCTGGAGATAGTTGACAACCGAGAAAAGCCATCTTGATCCATTTCTTTAAATCTGAAATAAAAAGCAAAATGGTGTTCCCTTCAGTTCCAACCTGACTGGCAAGTATATTTTTTTATTTTATTTTATTTTATTTTATTTTATTTTATTTTATTTTATTATTTTATTTTATTTTATTTTTTATTCATATTTATACCCCGCCTATCCCCTCCCTATCGGAGGACTCTAGGCGGCTTACAATATCACAAATCCAATTACTAACAATTCATATTTATTTTAACAATGTTACAACCGCGCGCTTAGGAAAGGGGTAAGGGAACCCTGTAAGGGAACCCTGTAAGGGAACTGTTGATCACTGGGGTGGGATAGCACCATCCCCTGCTTAGAGAGAATAAGAAAAGTCAGATCCCAAACTCTTTGATGCTGCCTCCTGATAGGTGATACCTGAGATGACTACTTCACTATGTCCAATATCCCTGCACTTCAACTGATGAACTTTAGCAAGGGGGAAAAAGTAACATTAAAAATATTTTTTTCATAAGCCATCTCCAGCAATAACACCCCCCGCCCAACTTTTCCAAAAACCCAATTTTTTTATGACGATGCCACACCATGCCAGAAAATACTGCCTTCTTGAAGATATTTTACATTTTCACATTTTGAGAAAAAGTTCTCAATCAATTTGAAAGAAGGAATTATTTTTTTAAAAAAAAGTACATCAGAAATAAATCAAAGGAGATTCATGCATAAGTGTCCAATGTAAGTCGCAATGATGTCAAAATGATGAGAAGTTCATCATGATGTCATTGCATAAATAACATAATTAAGTAATCTCCATCAATTGCATGATGCCTGATACAGAATACATAATTTTCATTTGCATGACAGCGTCATGACTCACATGATGTCATTTGCTCCTCCTCTGCACCCAGCAGATATCTACAGATACATATGTAAGTTCCTAAGTAACCCATACAAGTTCACCCATTAGTGTTCCGCTGTTGTTGTGAAATAATCTAAGAGCCTACCTCTTTCCCTATGCTTTAGTAAAATTCCTCCCATGATCCTTTTTTGGATTAGGAAGCATGGTAGCTTCCAAGACTGTAGACTGATTGGGTACAATATAAAGTGGGTGGGGGGGAATCCATAGCAACTGGAAGTCAGGAGAAGGAGTACTCAGCCAAACACTTAACCTTAAAGATTGGTGCTCTGGGCCAGACATCCGAGGTCATGCTGTATGAATGAAGGGTCCCTAAACAAAACAGGCTGATTGGGCTGTGTTCATTTTCAATAAATGAAATCAAGAGTATTCCCATTGAAACAGGAGGCCTCCTTAAGCCTTTTTAACCCCAAGTCTAAACTTACATAAAAGCACCACAGTGCATGAAATTGCCTGCAAATGTCTCTCCAGCAGTTACATAAATTCATCTTTAAGCTTTAAAATGCTATTAAATTTGAGGCGGTAATTTCTTTCCATTTCTGCATTACAAAACTGCAGTTGCTCTGTCCGCATCAGGCCCAGTTCCAACTTCCCTGCTGCTGCCAGTGAAGTCATTTTGTGTCCCAATTTATCAAAACTAAACTTCCAAAGTGCCAATATATGAATCAAAGAGCATCACGGGTAAGGCACAGTAATAATTTGCCAATTCCAAAATGCTGGATAGTGCTAATGTTAACAGTGGTTGTTGTACTTAAAAACTTCATTTAATTAACGTGGGTTAGAACAGGATACTGAACAACAGAACACTTATGACTTAAAATATAGCTCAGAGTCACATACTCAGCCTATTGCCTTCTTCTTTTGCCTCTTTGATCTATTTGGTCACAGCGTTTTCACTGCTGAGGGTTTTCTTTTTTTAATCACTTCAAAAGTAACCTGAATCTGCAGCAGAAGTATGCATAAAAGAACAAACTGTATTCCTTTACAGAGATGGAATCCAGTTGCTAAACTCATAACAATACAGACTAGGGCAGGGCTTTCCAAAGTTTTCCCGCTTTAACAGCTATAGATATGCCTATTATGACTTTGGCTTATCTCAAAAAGCTAAGGAGGGTTGGACTTGATTAGGAATTGGATGGGGGACCGCCAGAAACCCCAGAGCAGTTGGCTAGACTGGGAAGTAAAAAAATATATATTCTGAATGGAGGCAATAGTAAACCATTCCTGTATTATTGCCAAAGAAAACTACATTGACATGTTCATGTACTTATCAGGAGTTGAGTTCAACTCAAAAGGAACTTTAACTTTTAATCTTTATGTAACTTGCATGTTCTCCTGCGAAATTTGTGAACTGTTGTCTTATCTTGATTTGGACAACTGATCCAGCTAGCTTAATATGGCTTCTACCGAGGAAGTCTGAGAACATATTTTAGGCTCTTTTGCAAAATGGCTTTGGGAATGACTTGTCTATTCTCAAAATGACTCCATGGGTCACATAAGGTAAAGGTAAAGGTTCCCCCCGCACATTTGTGCAGTCGTGTCCGACTCTAGGGGCCGGTGCTCATCTCCGTTTGTTAGCCGAAGAGCCAGTGTTGTCCGAAGACGCTTCCACGGTCATGTGGCTGCATGATGCACACGGAATGCTGTTACCTTCCCACCGAAGTGGTACCTATTCATCTTGCATTTGCATGCTTTCGAATTGCTAGGTTGGCAAGAGCTGGAGCTAGTGCGGGAGCTCACTCCGCACGCAGGGCTAGGGATTCGAACCTCCGAACTTGTGATCGACAAGCCTGACATCTTACCCGCTGAGCCACCACGCCCCATGGGTCACATAACCAGTGACAAAGCCTAGATTTACCAGAAGACTATCTGCCACTTTCCCCAACCCCCCTCTTCAAAATGCTCCCCTCCTATACAGTACCTGCTTAAGATTGCCTTCCTTCCTTCCTGGGCTTTTGGGCACGATTCCAAAGCTCAGTAAAGCTCATTTTATATTTACTGGGACTGAATTATATTTGCCATTTGTTCTTAGCCAGAAATAGGGTAGAAATTTGCTTGGATTGCCCTTTAATTCAAGTATAATTTTCACTTCCTGAATATAAACAAAAAGTGAACACTTTGGTATTCACAGTATTCTGAACGTTGAGGTTCATTTTCACTCAAATTTTGTAAATCAGGGGACAACACACACAGAAAAAGTATATTTGTACAAAACCACATTATATTAGGAGAAAGCATTTAGAAATACATAAATTAGAAAATATATACATGGGTGTTAATATAGATTTTTGTGGAGTCATAGAAAAGATGAAAAAAATTAGGCTAATGAAGAAATAGGGTGGAATGAACTAAAGATTGGGGGGAGGTGGGGGGAAGAAAGAAAAAAAAAACAGATTTGTTCCATGCATTCACCTTATTCAAAGCCCAGACTGGTTTTCCCCATCCTTTCCCCATCAATTCAATTTCATCTGCAAAATTGGCCACTGTGGTGCGCATCCCCACTGGGACTCTGAAGATATGTCCTGGACCACCGATAATCAATTGCTACACATACCTTTGGTCCCTATGTTCATGGGGTTCCATCATTAGTATCTGGTTTCCATTGAATTAAATTTCTCAGAATTGTGGCATTTTTTGCAATATTTGTTTTATGTATCCAAGAGTGGTAGGCAGCCCTGGGGGTGGTTGATGGCTTAAGATGCTCTCTCTGCCTTTTAGTTTCCCTCTTTTATCTTCTATTTTTTATACTTTCTATTTTTAGAATGATTTTATAATTTTTATTATAAAAATTATAATGATTTTATATTTTTTATTTGTAAGCTGCCCAGAGTCACTTTTATAGTGAGATGGGCAGTGTATAAATTTAATAATAATCAAATAAAAATAAATGTACCATGAGGGAAATATGATTTAGTGGTTAAGGCAACGTGCTAGAAACCAGTAGACTGAGAGTTCTAGTCCCGTCTTAGGCATGAAAGCCGTCTGGATGACCTTGGGCCAGTCCCTGTCTCTCAGCCCTAGGAAGGAGCCAATGGCAAAGCAGGAGACTGAGAGTTCTAGTCCCGCCTTAGGCATGGAAGCCGGCTGGGTGACCTTGGTCCCAGTCCCTGTCTCTCAGCCCAACTCACCTTACAGGGTTGTTATTGTGGGGAAAATAGGAGGAGGAAGGAGTATTAGGTATGTTCGCCACCTTGAGTTATTAAAAAAAATAACTGCCACCTTGAATTATTAATAAAAATAATAGAGGCAGGATATTAAGTAAAGAAAGAAAGAAATATGTGGATACCAGTGCACTCAGTCTAGATCTCAGTCTAGATCTACAAATCTACTTCCCCAGCTCAAATTTCAAGTGGCAAAGAGATCTAGAATTTAGTACTACTCATCCTATGCATGTCTGCCTGCAAGTATTATTATGTGTGAAGCTGACAACAGTTTGCATGGAGTAGGTGGTCTGGAATCTAATTCAGAACCAACAGAAGCTGAGATAGGAGTAATGGTGAACAAAGTAGCTCTTTCTGGGGTTCCTGAGACTCTCCATCATTAGTAATGGAGTGGGGACTCACTGTGGACTTTTTCCACTACTAAATTATACTGTTATCCACCCGTCCTTGAATTGGCAAAAAACCCCTGTGAAATTGCTGTTTCCATTGCTAACTCCCATTGTACTTCTATTGCCTCTGCACCAAGACACTGCTGTCACATGATTGCCCTCCAAGATAATGGATGACAAAGCCTAACATATGTTACACATGCCAGACTGTTCTTGGACAGCGTCAGAATAACGGAGAAAGTACTTCTTTAACATTAGTGGATTTTTTTCTGAAACAGGCAGCCTTACTTGGGGTCACTCAAGCCTTAATCACCTCCTGGTTTGGACTACTGCAATGCGCTCTACATGGGGCTGCCCTTGAGATCTGAATGGCTTCAACCCTGCTAGTCTTCTATAAGGTGTTATAGAGATGGTTCTTCCCTCAAGCACTGGTTTGGTGTGCCCTGTTGGTTTATTTATTGTTAGCTGCTGTGAGTTGGGGAAGGAAGGAAGGAAGGAAGGAAGGAAGGAAGGAAGGAAGGAAGGAAGGAAGGAAGGAAGGAAGGAAGGAAGGCTTAAATCTATCTCACTTATGGGCTGGGGATGAGATGAAAACAAAGTCATGAGGTCACTGCCCAAAAAAGACATTGCCAAGGCACATCTGTGCTACATTAAGTGCAAGTGAGGAGCCAACTTCTATAAGCCTGACTAGAAATCCCCTCCTTGTTTCTCCTCCATGTCTGAAGGGGAATCATCAACCAGGGTTATCACATCCCCTGTCTCCTCCAGTGCAAGCCACCTTATGCAGAGCGCACAAAACAGAGTAAAATTCAGTAAATTAAAAGCATAAGATAAGGAAAGGAAACATAAATAAATCTAGGTTCCACCATCACCATTCACTATACTTCTCCATACCTTGCCATCCTTGCAAACCATTCCTACTTCTACCATGACCATATACTGCCTTTTTAAAAACTTCTCATCTCTTTCTTTCTGAGGATTTCATCAACTCCATCCAACTACAATTTCTTCAGTATTTCCCTTCTTCTTGACTCATTTTCCTTTGCTGCAGTCCTAATTCAGAGTAGACCCACAAACGTGGCATATTACTTTTAAGAAGCTCTTTAGATAAATGCTGTGTGAATGGTGCTGTTAGATAGTTTAGATTCCCATCATTGCAATGCCAGGCACAAAACAAAGAGGGAGTGGGGATATTCAATGCTTCAGCATACACAATCAGCAATAAACAGTGATATAGATCACCTAGGACTTGCCTCAAAGCTGTTGCTGCTGGTGATTAGTTGAAACAGTGCAACTCAGTAAATTTTTATGTTCTGGATTTAATGGTGTTGGTGGGGAGGAAGGAGAAAAGCTCCCTCTGGAATGACTTTTGGACAGCCAAGTATATTTCTTGACAATGAGCACCATTAGCTCTTCATTCATCTTGCCAAGAAAAACATTCAAAAAAACAAAACGAAAGATTATAGTTTTGTGCTAAAATATTTTATAGAATAATAAGAAAAGGATGCTGCAGTGAGCAGTCCCATTTCTGGACAGGAAACTGTTCTCATCTTCAACTCTCTAGGCTTTTATTCAAGAAACCACTCTGGATTTCAGCCCTGAGCATCCTAACTGCACCACTGACCTGCTTTACTACACTTGAGGTTAAACTATCAGTTGGGAGAGGATGGCCATACCATTAAGGAAGCAAACAGTTCTGCACTAAGCTGAGTGGCGAACTAGCAGGAGGCAATTAGCACATTTCCAATGGTTTTATGAATTAGGCTGTAAATCAGGTAACTCAACAGATAATGCTGGGAGTGAGAGACCATAAATTAGGCAAGGAAAAATCTGCAGAAGGAGTATATCTTGCATGAAGCTCATAGCTGTTGCTTGAACACAGCTAAGAAGAACAGACCAGTTATGATCCAACTGTCTAGAGCAGTGTTTCTCAACCTTGGCAACTTTAAGATGTGTGGACTTCAACATCCAGAATTCCCTGGCCAGCCAGGGAGTTGAAGTCCACACATCTTAAAGCTGCTAAGGTTGAGAAACACTGCTCTAGAGTCAACCAAATCCATAATATCCAGTCCAGGGCTGGTAAGCCAAAGATCTCTTTGCAGGGCATGGAACCAGGAGAAACCAAGAACGAGAGGCCAAAGAAACATAGATCTTCAAATGGAAAATTGTTTCCAAGAAGGTGAAAGCGCCTGGGAAAGTTTTCCTCTCAAGGAGACCTGCTGATCTCCACTGCTCAGCTGCTCTTCTTCCTTTTTTTTTTTTTTTTAAATCTCTTTTGAAAATACTCTGTATTTTGTTTCATTTGAAAAATAGAGAGTTTGAAACTGTTTGTTTCAAACAGCTGCGTTTACATAAAAATGCAGTTTCTGTGTATGTAGGCACGTATGTACATATGTGTGTGTATATATGCAGTGGTGTATTAAATCAATATTATATAATAATGATGCACTATGTGAATATAATATAATATCTGTTTTTTCATCCTGCCATCTTTACCCTTCTTTTTCTCTCTTGTTTTTAATGTTTTAAATGATTTGTAAACCACCTAGAATTGATGGGAATCAGGCAGCATAAAACTTAATAAATAATAATTATTATACACAACAAAGTGAAATCACGTTATTCTTATTCTTATTATTGTGTTATTGTTACAATCTTGTCCTAGATGGTTTTTGTTCAGAGAATTAAGATACTCTCCTATAATTCTTTTAAGCAAAATGCTTGTTTCTAGTCATTTTTCCTAAAATGAAGGTATTTCATCCTGGTTTATGTACTTTTTAAAAATTGTGATACACATTTCTCAAAATGCCTTGTATAAATGGTTTAAAAGATTTCACCTGGAGGAACACAAAATGGTCAAACCTAAAGCAAGATTTAAAAAAGACCATTACTCTGTTCACCTATAGACTTTAAAGAAGCAGAATAGAAAGAGCATTGGCACTTTTGAATTTGGTGTTGGAGAAGACTCTGGAGAATACTATGGACAGCCAAGAAGACAAACAAATGGATCATCAAACAAATCCGTCCAGAGTTCTCACTTGCGGCACAAATGACCAGGCTCAAATTATCCTACTTTGGACACATGATGAGACGACTTAGTTCTCTTGAGGCCAACTATAATGCTGGGAAAGGTGGAAGGAAAGAGAAGATGATACACAGCAGCGATAGGTGCATTGTTGGAAAGACCTGAGGTGGGAACAGAACATCCTGCAGAAGGTCTTCTATGTGGTCACTAAGAGTCAACACTGACTTGATGATACATGATCATCATCAAATTGTGTGTACACAGACACCCCAAAAAAATATAAGGAAAGCAAAGGACATCTGAGAAAATGACCATAGAATTTATTATCAGAGCAGGAACACAATAACAGTGGAGATTTCAAGGCAGAATTTCAGCCAACACCAACAATGACATTGAGTTTTGTTTCTCCCCACGCATGCTTTTCACCAGAACAGACTGGCAATTTAAAAAAATTACCAAGGGGTCACATTTCAAAAAGATATCCTACTGATGAACAACAGAAGCTTGTAAGATACTTATCTCCCATCTGAATATTGCAGATGGAGAGAAGAACAAAATTGTGACAAGATGTCAGGTCAATTTCTTTGTGCATGGTGAGGAAAATGGATGTAGGGTGCCGCAGGGCAAAAAGAAACATCCTTGCTTTTAAGAAATTTTTTAGACATACACGCTCCCTCAGCCTAAAAACCAAGGGCCCAGAATATAAAGCAGGTGTGCAAACAACTTCAGTATTGGGGTATTTAAAAATCCACCTACAGAATCCACATAAGGACAAAAAGGAGCTGAACTCAAATACCTCCCACACAACATGGCTGCCTTGTCCTATAGAACTGTGATGTTGGGTGGATCTTATTAGGTTTGTCCCACACCGCACTGGCCTTTGTGGCAGCCACAGACCCCAGTATGGCTGGTGCCGGACACCATATTTTCTTCTATTTAACCTTCAAGCCACCAGCATGAGAGTAGAAAACATTGCCCTCACTCTGATTTGGCTTCACCCATCATCACTGTTGTGACACTAGGGGGCATTCAGAAGATTGTCAGCTACTTCCCAGATGCAGAAAAAAGCTAAGACTAACCTGCATGTAACCTAAGATGGATGGATGATATTCTGGAGGCGACGGACTCGACCTTGGGGGAGCTGGGGATGGTGACGGCCGACAGGAAGCTCTGGCGTGGGCTGGTCCATGAAGTCACAAAGAGTCGGAAGCGACTGAATGAATGGACAACAACAAACCTGCATGTAGACCATGGAGGTTCCCTCAGCTCCTCTCCTTTCTAGAGAGGAAAACTGCATGTATGCTTACTGAATATGCATGCATGTTTAATTCTAAGCCTCAGAAAGATTTGAGACCAAGGCAAGGAACAGGAACCCCTGGAAAATGGCTCCAAATGTGTAAGAAACTGGGAAGGTCCAGGGAGACAGAGTGGATCCTTTGATTTAAAAACTCTTGTTAAAAACTGCTTGTCTCTTAGGCAATGTTTCTCAGCCTTGGCAATTTAAGATGTGTGGATTTCATCTCCCAGAACTTCCCAGCTAGCATGCTGGCTGGGGAGTTCTGGAAGTTAAAATCCACATATCTTAAAGTTGCCAAGGTTGAGAAACACTGCTCTAAGGAATAAACATTTTTAGCTAGAAACCTACATTCAGATATTATGCTTTAATTCAGCTGCCTGTTCCTCAGTCTGCTTTATTGACTCTGATATTCTGATTGTGCTCAATTATCCATGCAAGCCAAGTGTTTGGGAGAGCTTCATATAACTTGGATTCTCTGAGTAACAAAGCTTTTCCTCCTTATTAACAAATCAGTTCCATCTCATGTCTTGCTTAAAATCTTCTAATTTTAAGCTGATCTTGTGTGTTTCTTTTTCCTTGCAGGAGAGATCCTCTGTAGAATCTAGAAGATTCTAGATATGCTGTAGCAGCTCTATAGCTCTACATCTTTTATTCCTGAAAGTTTTGCATGTGACTCCTTAAAATTCCAAAAGAATTCCTATATTCTCTCTTCATTTTTGATATAAAGTTTAATTACCCTCTTTGTGTGATTGACCGTATGCCAAAATACCAGGAAGGGCATCTCCCTAGTCATACACTCTGAAAGCTACAGAGCCAGGAGTAAGTACTACTATATCATCATCTCTTCAGAGTCCCTCTTCTGGGGGGAGATGGGTGGTGGCAAAATTTGAAACATACAAAAATAAAATAAAATAAATAAAAATAAAATAATAAAAAATAAAATAAAATAAAATAAATAAAATAAAATAAAATAAAATAAAATAAATAAAATAAAAATAAATAAAAAAATAAAAATAAATAAAATAAATAAATAAAATAAAATAATAAAATAAAATAAAATAAACAAAACAAAACAAAACCAATAAAATAAAATAAAATAAAATAAAAATAAATAAAATAAATAAATAAAATAATAAAATAAAATAAACAAAATAAAACAAAACCAATAAAATAAAATAAAATAAAATAAAATAAAATAAAATAAAATAAAATAAAATAAAATAAAATAAAATAAAATAAATAATAAAATAAAATAAAATAAAATAAAATAAAATAAAATAAAATAAAATAAAATAAAATAAAATAGCTAGCTTGTATTTCTCCCTAGCTACAGCAAAAGTGCCCACCTTTTGGGAGTGTTTTGCCCACCCAAGGGTGTGAATAATTATTGTTTGCCAATAATCATGTACCTCTTTGTTCTAAACATGTATAAAAGTTGTGTTGATTTGCAAGCTCCGCATGCCTATGGAACTAAAGTCACGGGAGCCCTTTCTTCGGCAGAATAAAGCTATAAAAGCGATTTCTGCCTTGCGTGTTAATTGGCAAGGCATGCCAGGTTTTAAAGAACCCAGAGTTCCTGGGACAACTTCTTGCTTGCCAAAAAACCCACATGCCAGGGTCAATGTGATAGGATGCCAGGTAAAAGCACGTATTTTATTTATTTATTTATTTATTTTTTAAATGTATATGACCGCCCATCTCCCCCAATGGAGGACATATTCCCTGGAGATAGGTGCTCGCAGAAGTAACTACCAACCAACCACATCATGGTGGAAGAGTAGAGTAGAGGAGGAGCTATTCCAAAGGATTTTCAGGAGGAGAGGTGGAAACCTCCAACCTTTCACATAATGGGCCCAGCCCTTTGCCATTATAATCATATTCTCATGTAGGCAACTCTGAGTGAGGGCAGACAACTGGGGCAAAATAGAAGGGGTACCCACAGGGCATGCACTTGTGCTGTTACCAAGTCTATCAGCTGTGAAAACATAGGAAGAAGATAGCAACCTCACTCCCAAGCAACCCCAATGAGTTCAATATGTTTACTTTGAGGGTCTTGGCTCAGCTTTAGTATGAAGACACAGGCTTTAAGTATCTGTATATTTTGCATACATATGATCTACAGCAGGGTTCCTCAACCTCAGCCATTTTAAGATGTGTGGACTTCAACTCCCAGAATACTCCAGCCAGCAATGCAATGCTGGCTGGAGTATTCTGGGAGTTGAAGTCCACACATCTTAAAATGGCTGAGGTTGAGGAACCCTGATCTACAGTATCCCAAAATGCCTCAAATGAGCCTTCGCTACAATTAAACAGTTAATTCTGCCTCCCCAGGCCATACTTCACAATCTAATCTTCCTTTCAAATCATAACAGAGATTTGGATTATCAGTTTTACCAGGCATGCCTTTTAAAGCATCACACAGTTTCTGACTAACAGCCCTTTGTGCAAAGTAGGCTGCTACTGGGTCTCCTGCATTATTTGAAACCTGCGGTGAATTTGCAATGGCCTGTTCAAAGAACAACAAGAGAAATCTTGTTTCATGGGGGCTGCTGATACTGAATGGGATGGACTCGCAAAGAACATCCCTTGATTTAAAAAAGAAAGCAGAAATCTTCCTATATGCTAGAACCAAGCTGGACATTCTTAAAGAAATCTTTCTTAATTTGAAATTTGAAGGGAAGCAGAGAGGGGGAAATGACCCATCAATTAACCTTTTCCCCCTTGCTGTCAATTTGTCAACCCTGTATGCACACACACTCTCTCTGTTTTTCCAAGTATCCTTTTATTGCTCTTTCTAGCCAAAAACAACACACTGGTGGTAGTGATGATATAATCTCAAAGCCAATTCAGGGTGAGGGCACAAGCACCACCAGAGAGAAGCCAGAAGCATTTATTTTATGTATTAATATTATAATTTATGAGAAAGGGATTAAAAAAACTGGTAATCCACTTTCTCTAAACCATATGTAATTTTATCCATTTCTAATTGAATCATTCAAGGATGTTTTCCTAAAGAGCCTCCAAACTTACAATGTTTCTAATTGGTGACTTGAACCACCCCTCGGATAATTTTGTTTGCCATTGCTTAATCCCCTTCCAACCCTGCTATATCTTTTTTGGAAGGAGGAACTAGAACCATATATAGTATTCCAAGTAAAGCGAAAATTCAGGCTTCTATAAGGGCATTATTTCCTAGCCTTTCCAAATGCAGAATTCAACTTTTTTACAGTCTCACTTTAAGCAACAATTCAGTGATCAATTGTGTTTGATTACAAGTTGAATGGGAATCAGCAGTCAGGTTTGACTGCAAAAAAAGGCGGACATAATTCTAGGTTGTATTAACATAAGTATAATTTCCAAAACAGGAGAAATAATAATTCCACTCTATTCTACAAAGGACAGGACATTCCACCTCAAGAAATGTGCCCAATTCTGGGTGTCATACTTGAAGGAGGATTCAGTTAGAATGGAACAGATTCAAAGAATGGCAGTGAGGATGATCTAGACTCTAGAGCAATATTTCTCAACCTTGGCAAATTTAATGTGGGTGGACTTCAACTCCCAGAATTCCCAAGCCAGCGTGATGTGATTTGTTTGGCTTTGGTTTACTATGTTGTGACAAGTCATGGTCAAACAAACTATGAATTAATTTAGTATGTGAACCACGTCTGTCTGGGTGCATGCTTGTTTTTCCTTTTTTTTTAATGCCTCTGCTGTCTGCTGCAGCACTCTGATGCCCCTGATCTAGATTTTGTTCTTCTCCACATTTCCTGCAGGCATTCTCTATACCAGTGTTTCTCAAACTTAGCAACTTTAAGACATGTGAACCTCAACTGCCAGAAGTCCCCAGCCAGCATGCTGGCTGGGGACTTCTGGGAGTTGAAGTCCACCCATCTTAAAGTTGCCAAGGTTGAGAAACACTGATTAGGGACTGGACACTATATCCTATGAAAAGGTTTGAAGGCATAGGTTATGTTTGGCCATGGGAAGAGACAACTGAAGACTGTTGTGGCAGGGGAAGAGAAATCTGAAAGGTTGTGACACCAAAGATGGCAATTATCTGTTCTTCCAAGGGCAGGCATAGAAAGGCAGATTCCATTTGAATGCTAGGGAAAACTTCTTAGGAGGTAAAAGCAGTTTGACAATGAAATTACTATGTAGAGAGGAGTAAGTTCCCCTTCGTTGGATATGTTCAAACAGAGACCAGCCAGCCACCAGTCAGAGATACAATTTAAATTCCAGAATTGGACAAGGAATTGGACACAGTGGCCTACATGGTACCTTCCAACTTCGTGATGCTATAATCACCCAAATAATTTTGAAAGCCAGAGATATTCTGCATGTTTCTAATGAACTCTTTCTTCTCCCTCCATGCCAATTCCCTCTCCCTTTTCTGGACTGCACCATGCTTTCGGAACCAAGCAAAACCTTCCAAAACACAGTATGCAAAGCTCTCAGATTGCAACCTATGGATTGAAAATGGATGATCATTATTGTGTGCTTGATTTGGATGGCATGGCTGGAACATGGGTTTGAGCAGCTATGGCTGGAGCAACTCAGAAAGGGTGGGAGAAAGTAGTTTTCATGAAAGGAGAAAATGTACAAGTTATGAAAGTTTAAAGAGCACAGAATTCTTTTATATTTTGAAGAATTCATTATTTTTCTTAAGTAAGAACAGACTTGGGAAACTCTTAAATCACATCCCTAGGTACAGCTGAGCTCTATGCTACCTAAACAATAAGCAAAATAACCCTATACACACCAGGGTTCCTCAACCTCAGCCATTTTAAGATGTGTGGACTTCAACTCCCAGAATACTCCAGCCGTAATACATTGCTGGCTGGAGTATTCTGGGAGTTGAAGTCCACACATCTTTAAATGGCTGAGGTTGAGGAACCCTGCTATACACCATAGCATTTTTCATGTCTTGCAAAGCATAATTTGGGGTGACCACCTGAGCTGAACCAGTGACTGCAGTGATCTGGTTCTCACAAATCTAAACTCAGTTGAAGGCTCTGTCATTTTAAGGGTACATTAGTTCACAACTGGATGTTATGGCAGCACAAAGAAGTATCAAGATGATATCTACAAAAAGTGGACTCACGGATGTTGGGGGGAAATGACTACTTTAATTAAGGAACCAAAGCCTTTGGAGATAGATACAAACAAAGTAACTTTTATTGGCATGCACAACTGCAGTGATCACTGGAGTCTTGCCCACAAGAATGCAAAAGAACCCTGAATTAAGTAAGGTTATGGGTTATATACCCCAGAAAGGTTACATAGAAATGATAAAGAAAGCAATGTAAATGTCCTGACTTTGAGTGAAGGAAAACGCTGAGACTTGGTGTAAAAGCTCTAGTGTTTTATTGTTCTTCTCTGCTAGACAGAATCCAGGTAAACTCAAATGAATTAGTGATGCTCAGAGAAAAGGCCCAAGAAACTAAGGTGGGGCCTTCTTTAGCCTCTTGGGAGGAAAGCAAAGCGATTCAGTACTGCGCATGCATTTATCCCCCTGGAGGGAGCCCCCTCCTTCACCAGTTATCTCCCTGACAGTAAATCATACATGACCTTTACAGGTGGAATGTAACATCTGATAACACTATGGGCAACAATCTGGTTTCTGCTATCCTTCCCCTCCAGGGTCCTCAGGCAGTTTCACTTCTTTTGCTCTAATACACATTTCAGAACTATAAGGAAAGGGTAGAATATTATTTGTCCCCACACAGGCAAAATACCATTTTCAATGTGGCTCAGTGGTAGAGCATGTGTTTGGCATGCAGGAGGTCCAAAGTTCAATTCCTACCATCTCCAAGTAACACTGGAGAAACTCCTGCCTGAACCTGCCGGTGATGGATAGATCAATGGTCTGTCTTCTAAGGTAGCTTCCTGTGATTCATAATGTTTCTGACAATGCTGTGAATATTCTGGGATTCACGGGAATTAGAAACCATGTTTCCTCCCCAGCAGTAGGATTGGCTTATTCTGCATTTTTGGGAGTGAGGTCCAACTACTGTCAATAGAACCGAGGCAACTGGACCTGATTATGACCACAATGAGGAATCTTATGTCTAAATATTCAATTAGAAATGGATAAAATTACATACAGATAGTCCTCGACTTACAATCACCATTGGGACCAGAATTTCCATCGTAACTCATTGCAGTCGTAAGTCAAGACACCACATGACCGGACCCAATTTTACCACCATTTTACAGTGGTCGTTAAGTGAATCATGGGTTGTTAACCAAATCCAGCTTCCCCAATGGCCGTTTTTTGCCGGAAAATGGCAAAAAACATTGCAAAATGCAATCATGTGACTGCGGGACGTTGCAACCAGTTGTAAATGCAAGCTGGTTGCCAAGCACCCAAAATGCAATCATATGACTGCGGGGGGGGGGGGTGCGACATTTTGCAATGCTTGGAAGTGCTTTACAGCCTATAAAGCACCCATTCCGAGACTGTGGTAACTTCAGACCATCGTTAAACAAACGGTCGTAAGTCAAGGACCACCTGTACGAGAGCCAGTTTCGTGTAGTGGTTAAGGCATTAGGCTAGAAACCAGGTGACCATGATTTCTAGTCCCACCTTAGACACAAAGCCAGCTTTGGGCCTGTCACTCTCTCTCAGCCCTAAAAAAGAGGCAATGACAAACCACTTCCACAATCTTGCCAGGAAAACTGCAGGGATTAGTCCAGGCAGTCACCAGGAGTCAAGACTGACTTGAAGACACCCAAACAAACAAAGTCCAAAGAAAATTAATCCTGTTTGCACAAGAAGTATTAAGCAGCATCTCTCATTCTTTAGTGACATGTAGACCCTTTAACCTCCTCCTCAAAAGCAGGCTAGATGTAATGAAAAGCAATCATGGAAAATGATACCCTTAAAAAGTCAGGATTTCTCTTTAATTACATTGTGTATTGGTCACCAGTTCACAGGATAAAGTCCACAAAGCCATTGATCAAGATACATTAATTTCTGCAGGCAATAAGGAAACTACCAAACACTACTTGATAAAATCCAATATATTCTATATTACTATTAAGATTATTGAACTCTTCATAAAGTAATTCAAATTATTCAGTAAAATAAAAGATAGTCATCTTCCCCCCCCCAATACCTAGTATTTTTAATAAGCAAAAAGCAAAATACTCTCTCATGCTTTAAAGCAAAAACTATTCTGTTTCACTAAAATCAGTCCACAGATGATTGGTATGCATAAATTAAGGGCAGAAACGTTAGTGTTGTTTTTTGCTTACTGGCAAATGAGAAAAGATGCTAATAAGACATTTTATTTTTACATCAGTGACTTACACTCTACTTCTTTCACTGACTTTAAATGAAAGAGCAAGAAGAAATCCTAGGGGCGGGGGGGGGGGAAATGGAATGACTTGTTTATATTGCTGATTAGAAGCAAGTTCCCTTCGCTTTTTGACAGCAAATGGTTAAAGCAAAAATTTTGAGCAGGTTTCATCTCTCCTAGATCATCGTATGCTATGCATAACCTGCTTCCATAGTAACAAAAGGTGAATTCTATTTGAACAAAAGTTACATGGTGTTTTAAGCCTTCTTCAACTTCGTGCCCTCTAGGTGTGTGCCACATGTTCAAAGCCAGAATCTTATGGGAGTTGGAGTCCAACACATCTAGAGTATGCCAAGCTGCAGAAGACTGTTGTAATGAGATTTCTTTTTTTCTTTTCTACCTAAGAACTACCACCCAATCCTTCTGGCCAAGGATGATTCCAATCATTTTGGCCAATGCTTCTAGTTCTAAACAAAGCATGGCAGCAACAGTCATATTTTATCATTATTCCGAAAGCATTCACTGCTATGATGTCTTTGAACACAGAGATTCTGTTTCACTACCAAGACTAAGAGGCACAGAGAGACATCTTCTCCTCCACTTTCTCCTCCACTCGTTCATCTAATTGTCTTTTTTATTTAAAGCCCCCTGAGCTAGCGGCCAACTTCACCTCTAAATTCAGTACATTAGGTGAGCCAATTCTGTGATACCCACAGATACCCATAGACTACTTTTATGCAGTCTCTTATATCTTCATTAACAATGTGTTTGTTCTTTTTTTACCTGATGCTCTGATGCCTCCCCTAACAATTTCTCACTTCTATTGTTCTGAAATAGAGGGCCAGATCTATCATTAGGTAGAACAAAGCAGATGTTTCAAGCAGCAAATTGGGGTAAGTAACAATGTAGACTCACACCTCCACCGACTGCTCTCCTGACCTCTGGCCAAAACAACCAATTACTTGAGCTGAAAGTAAATTGGGCTTTTTGTACTTTGGAAGTATTTTGGGGAAGAGTATGTGGGAACAGGTGGCAAGGGGTTCTGTTCCCATCTCAAGCAATTGTTAGTCCATCAGTATGTGGCATCCTGGATAAAGCTGTGATCTTGGCATAGAGAGGAGTCCTCATTCAATTCTCACACAGCTGTTAAAGCTTACTGTGTTATCTTGGGCAAGGCATCATTCCTGAGAGCTTAATCTCCCTTGCAGAGTTCTTGATGGGATAAACAAGAGATATCATATACTAAGACTTATAAGGAGAGAATGAGAAAACATGGCACCTTTACCTTTGAGAAGACAACTGATTGCACTCTCCAAGTACTCAAGACTATGCCACACAAAAGGATGCCAAGAAAAAGGAAATGCGAACGGCATGTTAGAAAAAAATTCTTAACAGTAAGAAGAGGTTGACTGTGGAACTCATTAATGGAGATGGTGAGAGCTCCTTTATTGGATGTCTTCAAGCAAAGGCCAGACAGCCATCTGTCAAGAGTGCTTAAACTGGATTTTTGCACCAAGCATCTCTTGGATTCCATGGCATGAATGAACCCTCCCAACTTTGAAGTTTCAAGCTCTTCAGAAGTCTGACTCTTTGCAGGAACCTCACTGATTCTGCCTTCCCAAGGCCACCCCTTCTGCCTGCTCTGAAATGCAAAAAATGGCAGATGACAGAATCAGAGAAGGGAAGGTGGCATACAACTGTCGACACAAGCAGCCGAGATGGGTTGCGGTATACCTCCACCATGTAATGCTACCTCAACCTAGCACCAAGGGAAGGAGTTGCCAATAGCTCACCATCTTCATTTCTCAGAAACCCGCTAGGATCCAAGAAAATTTTGCAGAAAGGAGGAGCCATAAGGAATTAAGGGATGGAAGGAGAAAAAAAATGGTTGCATCTGCTTCAACTGGTGCTGTTCGTCTACTCTTTAAAAATGAATGGATGATTACATGGACAAAAGAATGCTAGCATAAGCAGTGGTACCCCCAGATGTTTTCAAATATGCCACATGTTGTCAGCAGGACTATATTTTCGGAATAAAAAATGGGTTTTTCACCAGTTAGAGAGTTCTTCTCTGGCTTGCAGACAAAAATTAAGTGGGTAAAGATCTAATCTTCTGCATTTCCTTTGGATTCTGCTTTTTAAAAGGAGGGTTTAATATCAATTTCCAATCTTCTAGTCACCTGGGAAAAAACAAAACAAACCCCTTAAGGGTAATAATTGGTTACATCACTTTAGTAGTCCCTTTTGTCATAACTGAGCTAAACAGTATGAATGGCTGCACCTAGGTGCAATTCAATACTTGCTTTCTAATTTATCAGTCAAGTTCCATGATGATGTTTAAAAATACAGCTCTCCTGATGCACTGCATCAAAGGAAAACCATGAGGCCGTAACTATCCACCGAACCTTGCCTGCTGCAAGAACAGTTAACAAAGAATCTGTCTAGCTCTGCCACAACACCATTCCTCTTCCCCAATCTAGTTAAGCACTCCCATCTGGCAACTTCCTACTTCCTCGGCTCACTTCTTGCTTGTCATATGGGAACACCACCAACAGCTGATTAAGAGTCATTAAAATGAAACCTTCTAAACTTTCAAGATTACTGGATACATGGCAGCCTCAGGTTTTCTGGACCTGTGCCCACTTCACCAGATGTATGAACATACTGCTGTCAGCCAGCTGCCTTTGCTGCCCTAAGGACCTTGGAGAAGAGGCAGGATTTTTTTTAAAAAAAAAAAATCAAAATATAACTATGTCAAGCAAGGGGAAGCAGTAGGGAGCACCGCATTAATTGACAGAAGTCTGGTTTATTTACATTATCTCAACAAGGTTTTCTAACTCCCAGTTAATCAGTTATTACAACTAAAACCTTGCTCTTAACTTGGGGAATTCATTACCAAAGGACACGGTGACAACCATTAACTTGGACGGCTTTAAAAGAAGATTGGATAAATTTATGGAAGACATGTCTATCAAGAGCTATTAATCTTGAAGACTTAATATTACCTCCAAGTTGGGAGCAGGTCTATCAAGGGCTATAAATCTTGAAGGCTCAATGTTCTTCCAGGTTGGAGACATCGCTTCAGAACATACCATTCATTGGATTCTAGAGAAGGGTCAGAAAGAAACCTCACACTACTGTCTTTCTATCATTACAGTGAAGATGCCATTCCATCATGTCCCTGTCAACGTTATCCGGGGGGGGGGGGAGGCTTCCTTTTCTTTCCTTTTTACCTCTCAGCTCACACGCCTCCTGGCTGGAGGCCTCCCCCCTTGTCCTTTCCTTTGCTGGCCCACACAATTAACTAAAAGGAATACTGCCCTTTTAATATTAACTAACCAGGTTCCACACCTCAGCAACGACTGCAGTAAAAGGAACCCTGGAATAGTTTTCTACAGGGTCTCTAATTAGCTTCATGAGAACCCTCTCCTAAAGGGCAGACTAATCCTAATTTGGGGCACCAACCCCTATGTTCCTAGTTTGGGGCACCAACCCCTACTGTTCTTAGCTTGGGCACCTACCCAACAGCCTCTACCTGGGCACCAACCCAGATGTTCCTAATTTGGGCACCAACCCAAATGACAAACTTCGCTGCCACCACCCTATCACTATAGTCCCACAGCCCTAGGGAAAGCTGGGGGGCTCTGGGCCAAACCTCAAAACCTCCAAGGATGACTTCTCCCTTCAAGCCCCAAACCTTGGGAATTTAACCATCTACAATCTCCTGGTAATAACAAGCCAAGTGGTTAGGCAGACTGGGTAGAATCCAATTTCCATATGCATGTGACCACAACACCAGCATGTAAGATATATATTTTTATTAAATAATTATAATTAAGACTTACACACTAAAATAGGATTCTTTTAAAAACATAGTATGCAAGACGACAGTTAAAAAATAATAAAAACTATCTCCCTAAAATTTACTGTAGTTCCTTAATCTGGATACGCTGTTATTTATCCATTTCCAGGCATCATAAGATAAAATTGCATTTAGGCAGGTTGCTGAAAGATACTAACCCTTTCGATGGTAACAAAGCATCCTGTTGTTGCTGACGACCTTGAGAGAAGAATCTCTCTCTCTCTCTCTTTTGCTCTCCTTTTCCTTATTTTCATTAGGCAACTTCCCAATCAAAAGCTCGGCCAGCGAGGCTTCAAGGGCGTTGCCCAACAAGCTACTCCAATTCCCCCTCCCAACTGAAATGCAGCTGCAAGGGGTTATTAGGACATCCTTACTGGCCTGGATCCAGCAATTCAAAGGAGAAGCTGGCCAAACTCACTCCTCCGAAGTAAAGGATCCCACACTCAGCACTTGTTCTTCGGGTTATTTTCTAATAACAACCTGGCTTGCTGCCAGAGTCTCCAAATGACCCAAGATAGGGTCTAGCAACAAGCTTGTTCTTCACAGTCCCACCCAGCTGGGCTGCTGTACAAAGGAAACTATCTAAACTGGTCACTCCCAGCAGGAAGCATCAGTGAACAGTTGGCCAACATCTCAGTGGAAGCTGGATGATAAGGATGACAAATCAATCAATAGGAGGAACATGGTGCTCTTCTTTTTATTTTTTTTTTATAGTTTTTCTTATTTTAAACAATCTTACAATCTTGAAAATTAAGATACGAAGGACTCAAGCTTAGTGTAAGTAGATAAGATGCAAGGATGAGAAAACATTCCCATTGATGTTCAATGATTTCTCTTTGAAATTTAAGTTGCAAAGCACTATCCAACATTAATTAGACATACATAAGGGGACTGAATATCTTCCATACAAGGAAATACTAGAATATTTGGGACACTTCAGCTTGGACAAAAACTACTAAGGGGGACAGGTCAAGATGTCAAGTTGTATAGAATCATGCATGGCATGGAAAAAGTGGGCATGGTAATTTTTTTCTCTCTTTCTCAAAAGGACAGGTCATCCAGTGAGGCTATTGGTCATCCAATGAGATTTCGAGGAGACAAAGGAAAGCACTTCTTCACAGAGCATATAATTAACTAGTGGAGTTCATTACAACAATATAAATATATAAATTTAATAAACAAGCAAATAAAGATCTGGAAATCTTGTATCATTCTCTTTCGCCCCTATACTCCCCTTCTAGACCAGAAATAAATGGATGGATGGATGTATGGATGGATGGATGGATGTTTAGGAAGGGGAGATTAAGAGGCAAAAACAACAAAGTAAGATAGTGCAGTCAAAAATTGTGTTTTTGCCTCTGAATTTCAGAAGAGTGGTCTGAAAGTGTTCTAGACACAGCAAAGTCATCTTTGGGGATGACTACAAGCCAAGAGCTCCTCATCTATGAATTAAAGGGTAGCTTCCTTATTGGAAAGAAGGATGGACCCTATCTTATTATAAATTTAATTTTGTTTCCCCAGACTTACTTAGCTTTTCACATTGTGAGCAAGATTACATTAAAGCTATTCCATGTCATCAACAACCAGCCACAAGTATTTCTTATGGTTGTGATCTCTAGTACCAACATTTCCCTACTAATATTCAGGTTGGCACATATTCAGCTTTCCTTATTTTGAAGGACAAACCCATTTTAGCTTCATTTTTCCTCTTCTACTTGATTTTTATTTTAGAGATTCAAGACCCACAAGATTGTCCACTATTTTGTTCTTCCTTTTTCATAAATTGCTGGCCCTAATTTTACATCAATTGCTGTGAAGTGGTATGATTTTAATTGGGCTTCATCGCTGTGAGCCACAACTAGCACAAACGGTAGATAGATGAATCCTTTCTAAAACAGACATGATCACTAAAGCATTTTTTAAAAACCTTTTGACGGTGTTGGACTGGGGTGTAACTCTGCAGGATTCCATCTGGGTCTTTTACTTGGAGATGCCTAGAGGTAAACCTGGAACTTAGTTTATCTTTTTGTACCTCTGAGGTGCTATAAGGCTATACAGGCTACAGCAGAGACTGATTTAGGACTGTCTGAAATCAATAGAGCTAATTCCCCTTTAAATTAAGGAGCTTTCACTTAACGAGCTTCTGATTCTAAGCTATTCAGTTTGTCATTTGTCTACATAAATAATAGAAATGATGTGTGATAGGCACTTTTCTGCAGATTTCTTCACTGATGTCCAAAATAAACTGGCCAAGTGCCCCTCTGCAGATGTTTGCCTATAAAGGGCAGAGGGACAGGAGGAAGAGCCACTACCAAGGCAACAGTCAGATAAAAGGGGCCTGAGTCTGGGCCACATCTGTAACCCAAGTAAGCGTCTCAGACAAGTCCCTCCCTAGTTCTCATGAAGATAAAGGGAGGGAAGGGGAGGCACATTCAGTCTTGCAAGATTGATGTCAGCCCTTCAAGGTAGATCAGACTAGGCAACCAGTGCTATGTAGGTCAGCACTATTTTTATTGTAAAGCTATAGTAACAGAAACTTGCAAGTCTGAATGCACTTCCTCCTATCCCTCAAGGCCATTCCCTCTGACCTCTACATTGCTACTTTCCTCTGCCATCCATGCCTATCTAACACATCTAACATATTTCTTAGAGCCGCCTTAAATATTTTAAATATGTTTAGCTTCACTGTAAGAAACACCTGCCACTTGGATTTTATTGTATTTATTGTATTTATATTTTTACTGTGTTTTTATTTTATTTTAATGGTGTTATTGTGGCGGTGAACCGCCCAGAGTCCCTCCTTGAGGGGGAGATGGGCGGTCATAGAAATTAAATAAATAAATAAATAAATAAATAAATAAATAAATAATCTCAGCTCTCTTTTTTAAGAAAAAATCTTCCCCCCACCACCCCCAGGGCCAAAAAGGATGTCA
The DNA here is from genome assembly GCA_023362775.1 of Charina bottae. Taxonomy (NCBI): domain Eukaryota; kingdom Metazoa; phylum Chordata; class Lepidosauria; order Squamata; family Charinaidae; genus Charina; species Charina bottae. The sequence goes on along the minus strand of JALMGJ010000027.1, from coordinate 9,180,372 downwards.
AGTGTGTTTAGAGAGAGGCTGGGTGGGCAGCACTGTTTTTCTATCAGTCCCTCCTTAGATAAGGACAGCCCCCTTCCCACTTCCTCAGTACAACAGCAAGGACAGCCAGTGTGGTGCAATAATTAAAGGTGTTGGGCTAGCAGCAGGGAGACCCAGGTTCAAGCTGACCCTCAGCCAGAGAAGCTCTAAGCCCCAGAGCCAGGCTGGTATAACAGTGAAGGGGGCTGGACAAGTAGACCCAGGTTCAAGTCAGCCACAGAAGCTCCCTGGGCGACTTAGAGCTAACCTCTCTCACAGGGTTCCTACGGTAGGGAAAATAGGAGGAAGCACCATGATGCATGTCAACTCGTGTTTCTGGAGAAAAGGTGTGGAATCTAAATCTAAGACATAAGAGAGCCAGTGTCATGTATGGGGCAAGGAGACCCATCTTCTAGTCTTACTTCAGCCACAGAGGGTGACTATGGGCCAGTCACTGTTTCTTGAGCTCACTCTCTGGGGACTGTGATAGATGGAACCTAAAACTGGTTCTTTTTTTTTGCTACGTCATACACCCATCACCTTGCCGACAAAGGTCCGTATAGTTAAAGCTATGGTTTTCCCAGTAGTAATGTATGGCTGTGAGAGTTGGACCATAAGGAAGGCTGAGCGCCAAAGAATTGATGCTTTCGAATTGTGGTGCTGGAGAAGACTCTTAAGAGTCCCTTGGACTGCAAGGAGGTCAAATCAGTCAACCCTAAAGGAAATCAACCCTGACTGCTCATTGGAAGGACAGATGCTGAAGCTGAAGCTCAAATACTTTGGCCACCTAATGCGAAGAGAGGACTCACTGGAAAAGACCCTGATGCTGGGAAAGACTGAAGGCAAAAGGAGAAGGGGACGGCAGAGGATGAGATGGCTAGATAGCATCACCGATGCAATGAACATGAATTTGAGTAAACTCCGGGAGACAGTGGAGGACAGGAAGGCCTGGCGTGCTATGGTCCATGAGGTCACGAAGAGTGGGACACGACTAAACGACTGAACAACAACACCTGTATTCTGCTTTTGGCCAACTTCAATTCTAAGACCCATTTCTGAGGAATTATTGCCAAGCTTACTCACCCTATACTTACATGTTTGATTTCTCTTTTATAGATCACTAACACTGTGCTTGTCATACTTAAATGTAAGTCTGATTTTGTTTTCTAGGGATGTTATCCCATCCAATTTAGTGTCCTCTCCAAATTTAAAGATGCATGCCTGCTGTTTAATTGTCCAAGCCATTAGTAAATGTGTTGAAGAATGCAAGGGCCAAACACTGTGTTACCCTAAGCAATGCTCTCCTCCCCAGGAATCCCACTTGCATTCAACAAGACGTTGCTGAAGTTTGGTAGCAAAAATAATGATTTCCAGATGTCTGATTTCTGCTGGGGGGGGGGAGGAGGGGGTAGTTTTAAAGGTGGGATTGAAGACTTTCCTTTGAGAAGTTTGTTGCTCCTATCCCTACTTGTAAAACCTATCCCCTCCAAACCACACAAAACCACAAAAAGGTTGCATTTGGCCTTTTGGAGAGATTTTAAGGGTAGAGAAATGTCACAGCAAGTCACAGCATCAAAAAGGCCTGGTTGATCTTGAAAAAGCTAAGTGGGGTCACAGCTAATTAGTACCTGCATGGGGGACAGCTTGTGAATGTTGGGAAGACTGGGGAGTCAAACAAACATCCTGGAAAAAGAACCTTTACACATATCCCTAAAGTAAATGCTACTTGATGTAAAGAATGGTTGCTTTTAATCTCAGTTGATAAGCTCCTCCAAAGCATTTAGCTAGTCATCCAGCAACTCTGCTCTTACATTCTTAACCAGAAGGAAGGAAGGGGGGAGGGCTGGATTCATTCAAATAAGCTAAGGTATTTAGTGATTTGTGTGGTCCTGGCTCAACATGGTGAATCCAGCCATTGTGGCTTAGAAAGAATATGTGAACCAGGCCACTTATAGCTTGCTCATGAAAACATGACTGCAAAACACCCTGGCTTAGGGTGATGTATATAGCTAAGCACTGCAGAGGAGGCAATATAAGGAATTCTCAAGAGCCAGATTTTGTAAGTAGTTGTGGACAAAGTCATTCATGTACCAGCAAAATGGGTTGACTGCATTCTCACAAGGCTGTGCTGGGAATTGCCGAATTGATTCCTTGTCTTAAAGGGAACCAGAGCCCCCTGAAGGGATTCAATCACAACAATGCATTTACATGCATGTTTTTAGTGAACTGAATTGTTAAATCAAGCAGATTTAGGTTGAAGCCAATCAACTTCTTATATCAGATCCCAAACTCCCAATGAATCTGCTCACCAAATACAAATCAGATCTTGGCTGATTCATGCATCCCCGACTGGAGGCATGATTTGAACTGTCCCTTGCATAGACTGGAAGTATGTTAGGGCAGCACCCGCTTCGGGGGAAATGAGAGGCTAGGAAGACAAGCGGAACAACAAACTGGTGACAAACATAATGCCTTGTTGCCAGAAAGCTTATTAAAACCATGACACAACTAAAAGTGTTTGTCTGCTGCTAATTTGCCAAACACTAAGCAATAATCTCTAGTAAGCCACCAGTCAGAATGGCTGGCAAGCATGTGGCAGAAGATGAAGAAAATACATGGATAAGATGTTCAAATGCCCATCACATCTAGCATTTTCTTCCCATAGTGACCAACCAGATGCTTCTGGGAAGCTCACCTGCAGGATCTGAGGATAGATTCCCCCCCCCCCCCCCGCAAATTGTCACTGATAGGTACCCTGCCTCTATTGCAGGCAGTATTAGAATGTGTGCATTAAGCTATGCCAAGAGTGGGAAACCTGGTATCCATAAGCCTGCGTGGATTTCCCAGTGCTCTTTTGTTAGGACCCTAGAATTCTCTCCCACCAGCAGGGACCAAAATGGGTGATTTCATTTCCCATTTTGAAGTGGGAAACACAAGGCTGCAGGGCAAGCCGTGGAACAGGCGATTAAGACTGAGCTCTTCTGCAGAGCTTTTACTCTGTAAAAGCGTCCCTTGGACTGCAGACACCAGGCTGGGATGATGGTTTTATTAATATGCATCTGTTTTATGAATCTGTCTTACAGATATGGTGATTTTGATGCTCTAAACCACTGGGAGTTGTTTCAGAGCACAGCAGTATCACAATCCAAAGAGAAAGAAAAAAAAAGTCTAATTTCAGCATTAAGAAGAGCAATCCCAAATCTCCCCGGTGGAGGAAAAATACAAGAAAACCCACAAAATCCCACTCTATGCATGAGTTGACCTTACCCAGCCAGCCAGCCAGCCAGCCAGCCAGCCACCATTTACTGGTCACCACAGCCTTCTACCTACATCCTTCACAAAGGCTGTCCAGCCCGGTACTAAGTCATAATGTGCTTTATTTGAGTCATAGAATTTAGAATCATAGAATTATGGCCTTAGAAGGAACTATAAGGATATCTAATACAGCCCTTTGCAATGTGCAGGAAAAACAATTAAGCTATCCCCGAAGGGCCACTGTCCAGCCAGGAGCATCTGAAGCCTCTGAGGGGATGGCTGTGTGTGTGTAAATAAAAAAAGTCCCAGGACACATGTAAAAAAGGGGTGGAGTTTCAACTCCATGGTCACAGTCACTATCTAGACTGTTTTGATTCTGCCCCCATCCCCCATCCCCAGTGCCCCTGTGGTCCTGCCTCTTCTTAAAAGCCTCCAGAGATGGACAACCTACAACTTCCATAGCACATCTGTTCCATTGTAAGTTCCCCATCTCTGTTGTTTTACTAGTTTACTAAGCATGTTGTGCAAACCCAGCCATTGTGACAACTTCATGCAATGTGTGAACTTACTCAATAAAAACATGGTTAAACTAAGTAATTATGAATTCAGCCAATATATACGTAGGCTTCAGGCCAACTAACCATTAATAGCCTGATACTCCAGGGACTGATCTAAAATGGTATTACCATAATGAGGATTAATCTCTTTACTAGTACTTCACATTTGCACAGTTTTTCAGAAAATTGGAAGGATACCCCTTTTCTTCCTGCAGTTCTGGCAATCACCCTGCAAGAAATAAGCTTCAGTCATCATCTCCCTGATAAAACCTGAGAAAGCAATGAGTTTACAGGAGAGAAAGGATGATTTTCCAGAGCATCAGATGAGTTCATGGAAGAGAAAGTTGACTCCATTAATTTATTGACTTTATTTATCAATTTCTTCCATTCACACACTGTCTTTCTTCCAGAAAAGAGCCAGTTTGGTCTAGTGGTTAAGGCAACAGGCTAGAAACCAGGAGTCTGAGAGTTCTAGTCCCGCCTTAGGCATGAAAGCCGGCTGGGTGACCTTGGGCCAGTCACTCTCTCTCAGACCTAGGAAGGAGCCAATGGCAAACCAGGAGACTGAGTTCTAGTCCCGCCTTAGGCATGAAAGCTGGCTGGGTGACCTTGGGCCAGTCCCTGTCTCTCAGGCCTAGGAAGGAGCCAACAGCAAACCAGGAGACTGAGAGTTCTAGTCCCGCCTTAGGCATGAAAGCCAGCTGGGTGACCTTGGGCCAGTCCCTGTCTCTCAGGCCTAGGAAGGAGCCAATGGGAAACCAGGAGACTGAGAGTTCTAGTCCCGCCTTAGGCATGAAAGCCGGCTGGGTGACCTTGGGCCAGTCCCCGTCTCTCAGGCCTAGGAAGGAGCCAATGGGAAACCAGGAGACTGAGAGTTCTAGTCCCGCCTTAGGCATGAAAGCCGGCTGGGTGACCTTGGGCCAGTCACTCTCTCTCAGCCCAACTCACCTCACAGGGTTGTTGTTGTGGGGAAAAGAGGAGGAGGAAGGCGTAATAGGTATGTTCCCCACCTTGAGTTATTTATAAAAAAATTAAAGGCGAGATTAAAAAAAATCTAAAGGTCAAGCCTTTTTCTCATCCTCAATTTTGCATTCACAACAACCCTGTATTGTTGCCAAGCTGATCAATGAGTGACTAGCTAACAAATTGTGCTAAGCCATAATGTAGTTAATTCAAATTTGGCTCAGAGTGATATTTAATCTCAGCCACAGTGGCTTGTAAATTACTGTTCCTGGCTGTGTTGCACGAACACGGCTTTTGTCGCTTTTTCAACATACCAAGGTTAAAAGATGTGAACTCAGCCAGTGAGTGGCTCAGTGCCTTGATTCATGCAGCAGGCTAAATTAGGAGAGAGGGGGCTTGAGGAGCTGATGGTATAGTATATTGTGAAAGCTCAGTCATTGATGAAGGATGTTCCACAAACTACACCATCATGTTAAGTCATAATACTGTTTGTTGGCTAGAGCGTAAGTTATTATTGGAACACTGTTCTGTTTTGTTTATTTGGATTCGGCGTTTATGTGAACCCAGCCAATGAGTTTCATAATGGAATGGAGACAAACACAAATCTCCCCACTTCTAGGTTAGTACATCACACTATTTCTTACAAGTGTCTTCTACGCAAACTCCAGGAATTCATGGCAGCTTGCGTAGAACTCCCTTCTCCAATTTTTCCCCACAACAATCCTGTGAAGTAGGCTGACCGAGAGACAGGACTGGCTCAAAGTCATCCAGTGAGTTTTCCATGACCGAGGGTGGATTTGAACCTGGGTCTCTCTAGTCCTAGTCCAATGCCTTACACCACTGGTTCTCAGGCTTAGCTGTACCCTAGATCAGGGCTTTCCAAACTTTTCCTGTTGGCGACACACCAGCGAAAACCCAGAAGTGCCGCCACCACAACGCTTCTATGTTTTCATGTGCGGCGGCGGCGCTTCCGGGTTTTTGCACGCTGCAGCAGCGGCAGCAGTGGTGTCCTGGTGTGCCGCGCGAAAACCCAGAAGCGCTGATGGCCCGCCATCAGCGCTCCCAGGTTTTCACACGACACACTTGGGGCCCGCACAGTACTGTGTCACCACACAGAGTTTGGAAAGCTATGCCCTGGATCAAGGGTCGGAAATGGCGGCTCGCGAGCCAAATGCGGCTCTTTGGCCCCTTGAGTGTGGCTCTTCCGCAGGCAGGCGTGGCGGGCGCGGCGCAGCAGCGAGTGTGGCGGGGCAGGCGCGGCAGCGGGCATGGTGTGCGTTGCTGTGGGCATACCCCTGGCAACCTGGCAGCCGTCTCCGGCAGCCATCTTGACGACGGGCAGGGCTTTCCAAACTGTGTGTCGCGTGACAAGCCGGAAGCGCTGAAGCGAGTGGAAATTCTCCGCGCCAATCAGCTGTGCGTCGGGAAGCCCGGCAGCCTGCACGCGCGATTTTCGCCTCCCTGCCGGAACCGAGGGCATTTTCGGGGTCCCCGGAGCCTGCCCTTTCGAAGGGGCAGCGGCAGCAGCAGCAGCAGTGCTGCCCCTTCGAAAGGGCAGGCTCTGGGGACCCCGAAAATGCCCTCAGTTTAGGCAGGGAGGCTGCGCGGAAGCGGCGCTCGGAGAATTTCCACCCCAGGGCAGCGTGTGCATGTGGGGAGGGGAGGTTTCTGCCTCCCTGCCAGAACCGAGGGCATTTTCGGGGTCCCCGGAGCCTGCCCTTTCGAAGGGGCAGTGGCAGCAGCAGCAGCAGTGCTGCCCCTTCGAAAGGGCAGGCTCCGGGGACCCCGAAAATGCCCTCAGTTTAGGCAGGGAGGCTGCGCGCAAGCTGCGCCAGCTGTTCTGCGGGGAGAATTTCCACCCCAGGGCAGCGTGTGCATGTGGAGAGGGGAGGTTTCTGCCTCCCTGCCGGAACCGAGGGCATTTTCGGGGTCCCCGGAGCCTGCCCTTTTGAAGGGGCAGCGGCAGCAGGAGCTGCAGTGCTGCCCCTTCGAAAGGGCAGGCTCCGGGGACCCCGAAAATGCCCTCAGTTTAGGCAGGGAGGCTGCGCGCAAGCTGCCTCAGCTGTTCTGCGGGGAGAATTGCCACCCCAGGGCAGCGTGTGCATGTGGAGAGGGGAGGTTTCTGCCTCCCTGCCGGAACCGAGGGCATTTTCGGGGTCCTCGGAGCCTGCCCTTTCGAAGGGGCAGCACTGCAGCTCGGGCAGCAGTGCCCCTTCGAAAGGGCAGGCTCCGGGGACCCCGAAAATGCCCTCGGTTCCGGCAGGGAGGCAGAAACCTCCCCTCCCCACATGCACAGGCTGCCCTGGGGTGGAAATTCTCCCCGCAGAACAGCTGGCGCAGCTTGCGCGCAGCCTCCCTGCCTAAACTGAGGGCATTTTCGGGGTCCCCGGAGCCTGCCCTTTTGAAGAGGCAGCACTGCTGCTGCTGCTGCCGCTTCGAAAGGGCAGGCTCCGGGGACCCCGAAAATGCCCTCGGTTCCGGCAGGGAGGCAGACACCTCCCCTCCCCACATGCACAGGCTGCCCTGGGGTGGAAATTCTCCCCGCAGAACAGCTGGCGCAGCTTGCGCGTAGCCTCCCTGCCTAAACTGAGGGCATTTTCGGGGTCCCCGGAGCCTGCCCTTTCGAAGGGGCAGCCGTTGCCGCCGCAGCGACAACCTGGAAGCACTGCCACTGAAGCAGTCGAGCCTCTCTTTCCCTTCTTCTTCCAAGCCTCCCCCGCCCCCTTCCACGCGATTGGCTCCCGCCCGCAAAACCCGCCCCCTTCCACGCGATTGGCTCCCGCCCGCAAACCCCTCCCCCTTCCACGCGATTGGCCCCCGCCCGCAAACCCCGCCCCCTGGCTCTCGAGCACTTCAAAATGTGCACGAGCATGTCAAAATGGCTCCCGGCAAAAAAAGTTTGCCGACCCCTGCCCTAGATTGTCAAGTACATGTGGATTTTTCTGAATCCTTCTAGACCAGTGTTTCCCAACCTTGGCAACGTTAAGATGTGTGGTCATCAACTCCCAGAATTCCCCAGCCAGCATGTCTAGTCCTGAGCATAACAGGAAGGCATGCAACTTTGTGAGAACAACTGGTACTGAAGCTGATGGGCTGAGCCTGTGTTTATTGGGGAATAAGCAGAGAGAAGAGACTGTACCCCAACTTTGGGGTGATGGACTGCAGGAAGGACAGCTCAGATAATGCACGACACAGCCTTCAAGTACTTGCTCAAGGAAAAACAATAACAGCTCGGGATTTCCCATTTCGCTACAAAATCACCTTGCCTAGTGAGGCTTCTTGGAATATTTTATGCCTAGCTCCGGGTATGAATTATGGCAGATTGCAATATCTTCCCCCTCCCCATCCATTCGCTGCAAACATTTGCCACTTCTCCAAGTCCTGAAATGAGTGGGCGTTAGGTACCCATGCATGTTGGCATCCAAGCATCCTATGACACATCCTATCCATTTAACAAACAGCTACCAACACATCTCTGCAGAAGTTCAGAGAGCAGGCGGCCAGGGCTCAGGGATTAGAGGCACCTTCTGCATTTACAGCATGCCGGTCCCCAAATCACACACGTCTGTCCTAACAAGGATTTCAGCTCGCAACCTAGGAAAGGTCACTTCTGGGGACCTTGCAAGGGAACAGATGGCTTGGTGCAATAAAAAGACAGCTTGCCTCGGGGACCTGATATTCACCATGTACACATACCACACTCCTTACCCTACCGTAATTTAACTTTAACTTCCCTTAAGGAAGAGACACAGATCCATCCACAAATCTAGTGGTGGGGAGGAATGAACAGCAGAAGCCGCATCTCGGTGGAAGATGAAACCATCCAGACTGAAACCTCACCAACACCAGTGCAGATGCAGAGCAATTAGACTGAAAAACATCGGAGGCTTCTGGAGAGCTGCTGCAACCAGCAGAACACACTCACTTCGATAAACTGATCTGTCTGGCCCTGGATAAGATGCTCTCTAGGACTCCGTGTTACACCAGCACATATTGCTTGTTTTTCTCCAGCGCTCCTCTTCCTCCTTCTCTGGGAAAGGGAACAGGCATGGCATCAGGGCCCTTGTGTTGGGTGGGCTTCCTGAATGCAAGCAATTGGTGCCCTGCCTGGTAATTTGCATAATCTAAGGGACCGTCTCATCCCCTTCACGTCATCCCGTCCCATCCCGTCCCACCCGGGCATGCAGAGAGGGCATGCTACGGACCCCATCAGTTACAGAATTCCATCTAGCGGGGTCATGGAAGCGTGCCTTCTCTGCAGTAGCCCTGCCCTATGGAACTTCTCCCCCCCCCCAGAGATAAGACAGCCCCCCTCACTCCAGGACTTCGGGGAAAAAACTCAAAACCTGGTTGTGTCAATATGCTTGGGGTGGGAAGGAGAAAGGACACTCTTGGGGATGGCTGGTGCCTTAGAGTGGCCCTGGAGTGCCCTTCCCCATGGACTTAAGATGATTCATTTGAAGCCATTTGGATTTTATTACATTTATTATATTTATAAATTGTCAATTAATGTGTATTTTAGTCTATTTATAATTGTATTTTAATGAATTATATTCTGTTGTAAACTGCCCAGAGTCCCCCTCGGGGGAGATGGGCGGTGATAAATCAAATAAATAAATAAATAAATAAATAAATAAATAAATAAATAAACAAACAAACAAACAAACAAACAAACAATCCAATCCTAAAGCTGAAACCAAGATGGACCTGTAGTCTAACTGAAGAGTAGCAGAGCTTCTGACATTCATATGTAAAGTTAGAGGCAGCCCTTCCCCCTTAAATTAGGGTTGGAACAACCACCTCTTTGCATAATATTGTAATTCAAAGGTTAGCACAGGCAACCAGGGTGGACAGAAATTGGGGTGGTTTGCCATGGATTACCAGGTAGTTAACAATAACAGCTGCAATAAAAGATCTGCCCATCGGAAAGTAGACCTCAGAAAGGTAGGGATGGGGGAACAACCAGGAGCTGTCGGTGTGAAAGGGTTTGTAACGGGATCCAATTCTGGTCCTGGATCTGTTTGTTAATTCTCAGTGAATAGTCTAGCAACATGTCAATAGTTTTTCCTGGATTCTGGCCGGAGAGATCTCCTGGTTGTAGCAAACAAAAAACAAGCAGATCCTATATGTCTGAAGCCTCCCCACCTGTGTGCCAATACTTTAGATTAAATGCATACAGTGCACACAGACACACACAGCAAACGGCTGTGAAATAAAAAAGAAATGCCAGAAAAATGAGAAAGCCAGCCACACAGGGCCAGTGTATAGACCTGACTTAACTGTCCCCCCTTTTCTACTCACCTCCATGCTAGTCACACTTCTCTTTCCTCCTGCCCTCGGCAAAGAGACCATCCTACCTGATGCTTAGCAACTTTGGAGTTATTTTTGGAAGGCAACCACCTCTCTGGGTGCACCATCAAGGCAGGCTTCAGTGAAACATAGAAGCCTGCTTTCTCCGGCAACCTTTCAGCCCCCCCTGAGTTGGAGAAAGAGGAAAGCGTGTGCATGTGTGGTGTGTGTGTCTGTGGCAGGGAGGGGGGAGCCTTTGCTGTTTCTTCCTCCTTTCTCAAGACCTGCCACACATTCTCCATCCCCTGCCATTTTTGCCACCTGCCTAGGGCACGCTTGCTCAAGTGTTAACAATTATGCATGCATCCACACACACCTTGAGGAAGCTGGAGAGAAGCACAACATGGAAATGAGCAGGGGGGCAGAGGAGAGGAAGCTCTGAATAAATCTGCCTTCCCCAGCTGGGGATTTCTCGGATGCTAACTCCCATTACCCCAGCTGAGAATGATGGGCATTGCAGTCCGACATATGCGAGGAGCACCAGACTGGGGAAAGCCTGGCGGCAGGAGATCTTGGAGAAAGATTTGCCTCTAAGGGCCAAGCGCTTTCAGGAGACGGTAGTAAGCTCGGATATTTTTGCCCCCCCCCCTTGCACTCCGACCGCGAATTCTCACGACCGCTGCTACGGTTTCTCAAAACCATCTTCTGCCAAGTCTTCCACCGACAACTGCTCAACCCGGGCCCCGTTCCCCAGCCTGGAGGCCACAGCCCGCTCGGAAACGGTGCCCCCGCCGCTTCAGACTCGGGGGAACTCACACCACGCAACCCCCCACGTTAAGAGGTGAAAACTTGAGCACAGGCGACCTCCACGCCTGGCGCCGAGTCAACTCCAGCAGCCCCGTTCCGTCCTCGACGGCTTCGGGCGCCAACAGGTCTCCGGTCGGCCGAGGGGAACCTTCCCCCGTGCCCGGTGCCCGGCTCCCGCAAGAGAACCGGACCGGACCGCCTCGCCGCCTTGTCCTAAAGTCACGGCCCCCGCCGCCCTCCTCCTCCTCTCACCACCAACGGGGGCATCTCCCGGCGCCGCGCCTCCTTTTGGGCACGTCGGAGAGGGCCTGCGCCCGCGCCCCCAAACCAATTTTCGGGCCAATTTTCAAGGGAAAGGTCTCTCGGGAGCGGGGTGGCAGCGGACCCGCGGGGCTCACCTTCCAGGCAGGCGGCTCTGCTGCTCCTACAGGTCTGCCTCCCGCCTCCCCGGACGCTGCTGCTCCGCGGCAGATCCTCGTGCCTTCCTTCTCGCCTCCTCCGCCGAGGCCGTTAGGTTGCTGGCCGGATCCTCCCTCCTCCCCGACCTCTCACCCGAAGCAGAGACAGAGGAGCCCACGCCGGCCTCCAAGGGGGTCCCAGAAACCTCCGCATAAAGCCCCTTAGGGGAAGCGTGCGAGCGCCCGGCTGGCTCGGTGGAAGGCGGCGGCGGGGCCGTTCGGTTCAGGTGCGTCCGGCTGCCCCCCGAGCGCCCGGCTGGTCCCGGACGTGCTTGGAGGTGGGCGGCGAATCCGCGCAGCAGGTGGCCATGGCCGAGGGCCCCGCCCGCCTCCGCTCGTCACCGGGTGGGGGCGGTCAGAAAGAGAGAGGTAAAGATTTAGAGCGGGGAAGATACGCGCAATGAGGGGTTCGCCTTTGTCCGGCAGCGGCTCACCCCGCCAGCCAGCCAGCCAGCCAGCCAGCCAAGCGCGGTCTTTCCCTAGCAGGCGATAAGATGGGGATGGGGGGGGGGAGACAAATCCTGCCTCGATTCAGCAACCCCTCCAACTCCTCCCGATTCGTCTCGCCCACGTCAAAACTCTGCACGCGAGGAGGCGGCAGATCCTCGTGGTTCCCGGACGCTGGGGTCCCGGTAACCCTTTCCGCACCAGCTGTCAGCCACCAACTTCCTTCTGAGAATGGTTTCACACCTGGAATCACCTACCTTCCCCTTTCCTCTACTCTGGGCGCATGTAGGAAGAGAGGGAGCCCACAACATCATGATGATGATGTGGATGATGATGATGATTGATGATGATATGATGACAACATTTGGATTTCTTTCAATCTCATATCTTGTCACCTGGTTTTCAAGACCTAAATCAATGCCACCACCATTCACCATCCTAGGGATATTCGGAATTCTTTCAATCCCATTTTTCCCAGTGTGGCTTCCAAGATCTACCTTTTTAGCACAAAAATAATACTAGTAAGTCCAAGATCTAGCTCTGTAGCGTGATAACGATAATAACAGCCTGATTTCTTTCAATCCCAATTATCTTAGTCTACTTTCCAAAATCTGTATCAGAGTATACTGATAATGATATTGAAATAATAAATACAGCACTTTGTGTGACAACTTAAAGACAAATGGGTTTGTTATGGCATGACCTTCCTTGGGCTTGAGCCCACTTCATCAGATGTATGGAGTATGGTCCTTGGTTGCCAGCGAGATGGGTGGAAAGCAAATGGGTGTGTGTGTGGGGGGGGAAAGACTGAAGTGAAATGGGAGCGCAATGCACACATTTTTTTTCCAGTGACATTTCAATTAAAGCCTAAATGCAGGCAAAACAGCTGAGGAGCTGGGATTGATCAGTCCTGCTGCAGGTTTTAATGTCAACCTACTTAACCTGTTGTCCTTGTTTGAGGTATAAAAACAAAAGATAACCAGGGTCAGACATGGTTACTACTTGAATGGAAGACCACTATGAAGGACCAGAGCTGGAAGCTAGTCTGGGAGGTTAAAAAAAAAATTGGAAGAAGGAAATGGTAAACAACTTCTGTATTGTTACCAAGAAAACTACATAGACATGTCCTTGAAGTCACCAGTTTTAGCTTTCCCTGGGGGGACAGGGAAGGGGAACCACTGCTAATTCTACTTGCTTGTTTCTGTCAGCCTCCCAGGTAGACCAGACAGGAAACACAACCAGACGAGCTAATTCTACTTTATTGTAAGGCTACATTAACAGAATCTTGCAAGCCTGAAAGTACAAATCTCCCATCGTCTCTTTTTACAGCCTGATCAATTAGGGCGGGTCCTTTCTACGTTTCTTTCTCTCTCTGTTATGCAGCTGTGGGCTCCTCCCCCTTTTATCTGATTATTCCCTAGGCAGCACCTCTTCCCCTCACCTCTCAAGGTCATTCCCACATACCATTATAGTTTCCATCCCCATCCAACTTGGTTTCTTCCATTGCCAGATGCTCACTTCACCCCATCTTCTCTGCCAACATGGTTCTTAGCACTTACGATGGAAGCCAAGCTGGCCATTTGTTGCATTTGAGATTAGAGGGCTGCCATAGCAACAGATAGCTGACCAGGGCATGGCATATTGAGGAATCTAACCCAGTGGCTGCTTTTTCTCATAGTAAGGACTGCCCAGAGAAGAAGGACTAGATCAGAGCTTTCCAAACTTTTCATGTTGGTGACACACTTTTAAGACATGCATCATTTTGCGACACACTCTTACAACAGGGCATCATTTTGCGACACACTCTGACAGCAGGGCACAAGGCAGACACTAGGGCCTGTGTGGAATCCTGGCAGGGCAGGTTTGGAGGCAGCAAGGCACAAGGCAGGCACTAGGACCTGCACAGAATCACATCAGGTTTGGAGGCAGCAAGACACAAGGCAGGCACCAGGACCTGCGCGGAATCCTGGCAGGGCAGGTTTGGAGGCAGTAAGGCACAAGGCAGGCACTAGGACCTGAGCAAAATCACAGCAGGTTTGGAGGCAGCAAGACACAAGGTAGGCACCAGGACCTGTGCGGGATCCTGGAAGGGCAGGTTTGGAGGCAGCAAGGCACAAGGCAGGCACTAGGACCTGCGAGGGATCCTGGCAGGGCAGGTTTGGAGGCAGGAAGGCACAAGGCAGGCACTAGGACCTGCACAGAATCACAGCAGGTTTGGAGGCAGCAAGGCACAAGGCAGGCACTAGGACCTGCGCGGAATCCTGGTAGGGCAGGTTTGGAGGCAGCAAGGCACAAGGCAGGCACTAGGACCTGCACAGAATCACAGCAGGTTTGGAGGCAGCAAGGCACAAGGCAGGCACTAGGACCTGCACAGAATCACAGCAGGTTTGGAGGCAGCAAGACACAAGGCAGGCACCAGGACCTGCGCGGAATCCTGGCAGGGCAGGTTTGGAGGCAGTAAGGCACAAGGCAGGCACTAGGACCTGAGCAAAATCACAGCAGGTTTGGAGGCAGCAAGACACAAGGTAGGCACCAGGACCTGCGCGGGATCCTGGCAGGGCAGGTTTGGAGGCAGCAAGGCACAAGGCAGGCACTAGGACCTGCGAGGGATCCTGGCAGGGCAGGTTTGGAGGCAGCAAGGCACAAGGCAGGCACTAGGACCTGCACAGAATCACAGCAGGTTTGGAGGCAGCAAGACACAAGGTAGGCACCAGGACCTGCGCAGAATCCTGGCAGGGCAGGTTTGGAGGCAGCAAGGCACAAGGCAGGAACTAGGACCTGCGCGGGATCATGGCAGGGCAGGTTTGGAGGCAGCAAGGCACAAGGCAGGCACTAGGACCTGTGCAGGATCCTGGCAGGGCAGCTTTGGAGGCAGGAAGGCACAAGGCAGGCACTAGGACCTGCACAGAATCACAGCAGGTTTGGAGGCAGCAAGGCACAAGGCAGGCACTAGGACCTGCGCGGAATCCTGGCAGGGCAGGTTTGGAGGCAGCAAGGCACAAGGCAGGCACTAGGACCTGCGCAGGATCCTAGCAGGTCAGGTTTGGAGGCAGCAAGGCAGAAGGCAGGCACTAGGACCTGCACAGAATCACAGCAGGTTTGGAGGCAGCAAGGCACAAGGTAGGCACTAGGACCTGCATTGAATCCTGGCAGGGTTCAGAGGCAGCAGCAGCCGCGATACACCCAGACACTGCAGCCGACACACTAATGTGTCCCGACACACAGTTTGGAAAGCTCTGGACTAGATGAATGCCATGCTAAGGCTTTGGGAGTGAAGGACTAGCACTGAGTAGGAATCTTTATGGAAGCCAAGGAACCCTTCTGTGCCCCTTAGTGACCCTAGAGTTTAATGTCATAATTTTGTTTTCCTTTGACACATTAAGTCTACAATGACCTTACTATACTTGCTTCCAATACTTGTTCAAACTAACATTTTTTTTTAAAAAAAATAATCCCATCAAATGTGCAACTATATGCCCTCCCAAAGGGGGAAGTTTTCTTTCAGGCTATTATTCAGTCTCAGGTCAAGCAATAGCTATTTTTTCCACCTTACCATCTAGTTCTGAACAAGGGAATATGCTGTCACTTGGCTTCTCTCTCTCAGCAGAGGGTTTGGAAGAATTTTTCACAAATCAACTGGCAAATACTATTTTTTCCTTCCCTTCCAGGAGCAATCCTCCACTATCTTTTTTATCTTCTACTCCCTCTGCATTTTAATTTATTCCTCTTTTTCAAGACATGTTTGACAAATTATGGAGGGCTGTCCTTATATTCCTTATAGTACTATTATTACTTAAACTACTTCCCCTGCTGATCCCTCTCTCTCTATCCAACTCTTCTATGCCTTTTTGTGTTCTATATTACTCACTTGGTGAACTGTTTTTAACCACAGTTTTCCAGACTTTTGTAAGCATGCTGTTCCTCATCCTTTGTTGAAGGACCCCTGCTTGGATCCTTCTTTGTGATCAAGTCGCTGATGTCTCTGCTTCCTCTTTTCTTATTTAAAATCCTTTAGAGTTCCCCTCTCACAACATATACTTTTTCTTCTAATAGCCTTCTTGACCCATGTCAATCAGGATTTTGGGCAGGCCATCCAACTCTGATGGTGCTTCCTTGAGTTTTCCTCTTACAACAGATACTTTGTCTTCTAATAGTCTTCTTGACCCATGTCAATCAGGATTTTGGGCAGGTCATCCAACTGTAATGGTACTTCCTTGAATTCTGAATATTTTGGTGCCCAACCTCAATGCATTACATCAGTACTAGTCAGTTTGGGCCTGATGGCAGCATTTGACACATTTGACCCTGAGATAGATAGATAGATAGATAGATAGATAGATAGATAGATAGATAGATAGATTTAATTAATTTTTATCCCACCTTTATTATTTTTATAAATAACTCAAGGCAGGGAACATACCTAATACTCCTTCCTCCTCCTATTTTCCCCACAACAACAATCCTGTGAGGTGAGTTGGGCTGAGAGAGAGCAACTGGCCCAAGGTCACCCAGCCAGCTTTCATGGCTAAGGCGGGACTAGAACTCTCAGTCTCCTCATTTCTAGCCCAGCACCTTAACCACTAGACCAAACTGGCTCTCATATTGCTGCCTAGTCTCTCTGCCTCTGGGCTTCAGTGGCACTACACATGCTTGGTTCAAAACATTTTTGTCTCTACATTATTTTGCAATACAGCATTGTCGATTACAATCAGGATTTTTTTTTTTTTGCTTTTAATGAGCATCCCTCAAGATCCTGTTTTATACTCTTTCCTTGAAAATCCTGATTCAGGGTTTTTAGAAACATTATTGCTGATGATACTGAGGTCCGCCTCTTATCACCCTTGATGGTGCATGGTCAGCCGCAATGGAATGTCATATTAATATTTCATCCTGGATGTCTTCCCATTGTTTCAGTTTGAATATGGATGTAAGAATTGGTACCTTGACTGATGAAGATTCAGAAGACCACTATGTAAACAGCCAGGGGCAAGCTTCTTAGTTCTTAGAAGAAAAAACCTGCCTCCCCACCAGATCACAGGAAGGATCCGAGAATCAAACAAGTCTCCACCCTAATGTAATATTGGTTCTAAATGGGAAATATTCAGTTGCTGGAATTTTTGTAAATCCCTCCTCCCTCATTCTTTTCAATAGATCTTGCTAAAGATACTCTGGGACAAATGTGCTTCGAAACAATCACTTTTAATTTTTGGCAATGGCCAGACAACGTGATCATCATGTTTTGGCTGATCGCCTTTCCCCTATTTGTCTCTGGGGTTCCCAGATCACCCCAATTCCCTCCACTTACAGCCTCAGAGTTGGGATTGATGATCAGAGGACTTTGTGCTTCTTCACTGAGCTTATAGCAAAGGTCACTCATTTCCATTTGCTGAATATTCTTAGAGTCCAGAGTTTCCGACACAGGAGACTGCGGCTTTATTGGTGCAACCTCCGGAGTTCCATGCTTACTTATTGCAATTGTCTTCAGGTGTTCAAAATACCTAATTCATCCCTTGATCTTAATTCATTCAGGTTGTTCTGGACATTCCATGCTATTTTCATCTCTCATTTCCCCACAGGGCTCCTTCTTGGTTCCCTGTTTGAGTCAGAGCCAGTTCAAATCTGGCTCAAATTGTGTTGAGAGCCCACTGGTTCAATGCCTGATCCTCCCCCAATATCTCTCTGCCCATATTTCTCCCTTCAATCCTGTTTGCTCCTCATGTCCCTCTAAGCAAGACCTTCTGTTCCTTGCTCCAGAGTTGTGGTCTCCAGATTCCCACAACTCTGGAATCTACTCCTTCCTTCCCTATGTCTCTGTGAAAATGTGATGGCCTTTAGAGAGGATTTTAAGAAATTTTCTTTGACCAGCGGGTCAGTGTAGTCCCTGGTTATCCCACCCTTCTCTCATTCATCCTGGCAGTCCTAGGTTAATACCTGCTTTATTTTAATTATGGACGTATAATTAAAGCTATGGTTTTCCCAGTAGTAATGTATGGCTGTGAGAGTTGGACCATATGGAAGGCTGAGCGCTGAAGAATTGATGCTTTCGAACTGTGGTGCTGGAGAAGACTCTTAACAGTCCCTTGGACTGCAAGGAGGTCCAATCAGTCAATCCTAAAGGAAATCAACCCTGACTGCTCATTGGAAGGACAGATACTGAAGCTGAAGCTCAAATACTTCGGCCACCTAATGCGAAGAGAGGACTCCCTGGAAAAGACCCTGATGCTGGGAAAGACTGAAGGCAAAAGGAGAAGGGGACGGCAGAGGATGAGATGGTTAGATAGCATCACCGATGTGATGAACATGAACTTGAGTAAACTCCGGGAGACAGTGGAGGACAGGAAGGCCTGGCGTGCTATGGTCCATGGGGGTCACGAAGAGTTGGACACAACTAAACGACTGAAGAACAAAAAAGGCACTCAATCTTATTTTAGGGTGCTGTTTTAAATGTGTACCATTGTTGTGTTTGGTTGTTAATACTTGATTACTTGTTTGGCTGCTAAATTGTGAACTAGTTTTATTGGGTGGAATTTTTGAATTTCGATTTATTTAGTTTTATTTGTACCATGGATATAATTATGTACGTATGTATGTTTGTATGTATTTTTATTATTAAATTTTGAGCTCGCCCAAATCCAAAAAAAAAAAAAAAACCTCTGGGCAGCCTACCACTATAAATGAATTGTTGTTTATTCATTCAGTCGCTTCCAACTCTTCGTGACTTCATGGACCAGCCCACGCCAGAGCTTCCTGTCAGCCATCACCATCCCCAGCTCCCCCATGGTTGAGTCTGTCACCTCCAGAATATCATCCATCCATCTTGCCCTTGGTCGGCCCCTCTTCCTTTTGCCTTCCACTTTCCCTAGCATCAGCTTCTTCTCCAGGGTATCCTGTCTTCTCATTATGTGGCCAAAGTACTTCAGTTTTGCCTTTAAGATCATTCCCTCAAGTGAGCAGTCTGGCTTTATTTCCTGGAGTATGGACTGGTTTGATCTTCTTGCAGTCCAAGGCACTCTCAGAATTTTCCTCCAACACCACAGTTCAAAAGCATCTATCTTCCTTCGCTCAGCCTTCCTTATGGTCCAGCTCTCACACCCATAGGTTACTACAGGGAATACCATTGCTTCAACTATGCGGACCTTTGTTGTCAGTGTGATGACCATTGATCCATCTCCATGTCCCTTCCCGAAACACTCCCAGTAGTGATCACGGCTTTCAGATAGGACAATTTTCCAAACATTTCTGTAGATACTAGGAATTGGACATGGAACTTTATAAATGAATACAAATTAAAAAAAAAGAAACTTGAATGCCCAAACAAAACCAACCAGATACCAACCAGAAAAAAATCACCCGGGGGCTCCACAGACACTCTAACCCCAGGCCTGGGAAACGAGTCCGGTCTTCACAGAACATTTAATTATTATTATTATTATTATTATTATTATTATTAGTAGTAGTAGTAGTAGTAGTATTTTTACTGGGAGGATTCTTATGCCTTTTGGGCTGTAAGTTGCCCAGCCTATCTTTAATCATCAGTGATAAAGCCTCTGTTTTGAATTAAGAAAGTTCCATGTCCAATTCCTAGTATCTACAGAAATGTTTGGAAAATTGTCCTATCTGAAAGCCGTGATCACTACTGGGAGTGTTTCGGGAAGGGACATGGAGATGGATCAATGGTCTGGTGTAAGGCTCATGCCTCAGTATAAATTGTGGAATATTAGGCAGTGAGTTACTTTCTACCTGGGAGTCAGATCAGAGGTTGAGCAAATGCTTTGCACACAAAAGGTGACAGGTTCTCTCCCCAACAAATACATCTAGTAAAATTCCTCTTTAAAATCTGGATTTTGCTTCCAGTCAGAGTTGTCCATACTGAGCTAAATGGACTAATGGTCTGACTCAGTGGTGGGTGTTACATATGACACATACAGTAGCTATGGTTTACTTAACTCTGGTTTATTAGCTGAGTTCATGCATACCAAGCCTAAATAGATCATAATATGGCTTAGCAAAATGGGTGAACCAGATCAACATGTTACTAGCCCAGTCAGCTTTTTGCTGTAACGCATCAAGAGGAGTTTTCCTTTGGGGAAACATCCTTTGAGGAAGATGACATATTTAAGAATAATGGGCAGCCTTCTACTTTTTGGTCCCTAATGAGAACCATCTAAAACCCTTTAGAATCTATTATCTGGGCACATGAGACTTTACTCATCATCCTGATTTTATATGAAATCCTCCTGCCTTCATGTACATAGTATGTGAGTCATCTGTGGAATTCATTAATATAAGACATGGTGATGACCACCAGCTTGGATGACTTTGAAGGGGATTTCATGGATGAGGCATCTATCAAGGTCTATTAGTCTTGAGGACTCAATTTCTCCCACAGGAGAACAGTGGTAAGAGAGGTGTGTGTCTCCATCACTCGCCTGCAAGTACTTTACACTACTCAGTAGTGCAGATTACTCAGATGTAATCTGCAAAAAAAAATAATATATTACTAGATGGCAACCAAAGAGTTAGAATTTTCTGTTTTTCTTGGTTGTCAACTAGTGGTCACTCAGACTGCTGCAGCCAAGATCTGACAGCCCTATTCCAGAGGCATCAAGTTGGGCATCTTTTCCTACCAGTTTTCATTCAGTTTGAAGGAAGATAATGCTTGCATGTATGTTTGTGTGTATGTAGACTTTTACTTAAAGGTAAAGGTTCCCCCCGCACATTTGTGCAGTCGTGTCCGACTCTAGTGGCCGGTGCTCATCTCCGTTTGTTAGCCAAAGAGCCAGCGTTGTCTGAAGACGCTTCCACGGTCATGTGGCCACATGACACACGCGGAACACTGTTACCTACCCACCGAAGTGGTACCTATTAATCTACTTACATTTGCATGCTTTCGAATTGCTAGGTTGGCAAGAGCTGGAGCTAGTGCGGGAGCTCACTCCGCACGCAGGGCTAGGGATTTGAACCTCCGAACTTGCAATCTTCCGATCAACAAGCCTGGCGTCTTACCCACTGAGCCACCACGCCCCCTCAACTTTTACTTACTAGGGCATATATGTGACTCAATTCTGAAAAGCACTCTGAGTGGCTTACATGCCCTCTTAGAATAAGAAGGTTAAAACTAATAAATTTAAAACAACAACAACAAAACAATTAAATTACAGTTACAATCCCAGTATTTGAAGAACAGTCAAAACTTTATACAGAAAAGAAACTCGTAACAAGAGGGGGTCACTATTCATAACCATCCCACAGCCAAGGCTCTCTGGAAATCCTTTAATGCTCTTCCTAATAACCAACAGGGTAGGGACTAATTTAATATTGAGGACAGGGGATATGCTGTTCCAAGGAAGGGGGGCTGAGACTGAGAAGTTTCCATGGTCCCTGAAGATGACATTCCTGTAGAGATGAGACTCAGAGAAAGCCCACTCTGAGAGAAGGTAGTCCCATAAATATCTAAGTCCTAAGCCCTGAAATTTGCTTTGGAAATAAGTTTCAGAGGCAAAGATTGTTTTGGAGAAAATCTGAGGTATGATGTGAGTGCAGCTTATTTACTTACAAGGGAGACAAAAAGTGTATATAAATGTCCTGTCTCTTGCTCTACATTATTTTCTCCAAACTCTGAAGCTTCCTTGGGTTTCTCATGTTTCCATTAGATCCCTAAGATGATTTCACCAGGAAAAGGCTGCAATTACATTTTTCCGATAGCAGCGCTACTGTCCCTGAAGTGAGAAATGGTTGGAAAACATCTCCATTCAAAGAAGAAATTCAGAGAAACCATCTACCCAATTTCTTCACCCCTAAAGTTGTTGGAGAATTTTGAAAGGCCATTGGTGTCCTATTCTTATTTTCCCACATCATTAAAAACATCCCTATATAAATGGTGACACAATGAGACCAGATACAGTAGGATGAAACTAAATTTTAAGTTATATTGGCCAGATTAGATATCCCAACAAATAAACCTGGCTGATACACCAACCTCCTAGATATTGCCAAATCTTGTAGTATAGTAGAGAACCTGGGTACTATTGTGGTTAAGATGTTGGATTTGAATGGAAGAATCCAGATTCAAATTTGCACTTGTCCATGGAGCTCCGTGGAAGACTTGGAGCCAGTCAGTCTCAGCCCAACAGTCTCGGCTCAACCTCATGGAACAGTTGTGGAACTAAAATGGAGAGAGACTCCCATACATGGTCACACATGCCTTGGTCACTTCCTGTTTGGATTATTGCAATGCGCTCTACATGGGACTGCCCTTGAAGACCACCCAGAAGTTAACTGGTACAGAATGCGGCGGCGCACGCAGTGATGGGTGCCCCTAGGTTTATCCACGTTACACCCCTGTTGCACGAGCTGCACTGGCTCCCAGTTTCCTTCCAGGTGCAATTCAAGGTGCTGGTTATTACCTTTAAAGCCATACATGGCACGGGACCAGGTTGTTTGTGGGACCGTCTCTCCCTAAGGACATCTGCCCATCCTACCAGATTGTATAGGGTGGGCATGCTCCTAGTCCCGTTTAAATGCTGACATCTGATGGAACCTAGGAAGTGTGCCTTTTCCATGGCAGCCCCTGCCCTATGGAACACCCTTCCCCCTGAAGTTTGGCAGGCCCCCACCCTTTTAATCTTCCAAAAAGCACTTAAGACCTGGCTTTTCTCCCAAGTGCTGGGATAGGGTGAGATGGATGAGATGAACTTATTGCATGTGAAAGTTTAGGTGTGGTTTTGTTTTGTTTTGGTTTTGGTTTTTGTTTTAATACTTGTGGGTTTAAATATTTTTTAATTGTACATAGATGTTGTTTTATCTCTTGATTGTGAGTCACCCAGAGTTTGGTACAAGATGGGCAGCTATATAAATGATTTAAATCAATAAACAAATCTCATTGAACTCTCCAGAGAAAAGTTAGGATATAAATGCAACAATAAATATGTAGAGTCAGAACTGGATCCTGGAGATCCTTCAAGCCAGTGTTTCTCAACCTTGGCAACTTGAAGACATGTGGACCAACTCACAGAATTCCCCAGCCAGCCAATGTCTTTTAAGGTGCAAGGAGAGAGATAGCCAATCACAGAGCAGGGAGGTCTCCAAATAGTGAAGGGACACCATGTAACTTCCCCATACTAGGGGGAAAAGTGATGTACAAATAAGGCTATGCATTCTTCATTATTGGAATGGAGTTTTAAATATTACCCCGGCTATGGGATGGGTAACTTGCAGTCTTTGAGCTAGTTTTCCTGCAGCTGTTGGCCTAATATCAAAAGCCCTCTGCAACAAATCAGTTCAAACAACGGGTAAGAGCCATCTGTCCTTTTCTACAGCTTGAAGAGATAGAGAGACAGAGAGAGATGTCGGAATTAAAAAGAAGCCAGAGAGAATGGGTAATCTGTCTTAAATTTGGCTCTGGTCCCACCCATCCTGGCTTCATCCCTGCCCACCATTGGCCTCCAGCCTAGATGCTTCTCTCTCTCTCTCTCTCTCTCTCTCTCTCTCTCTCTCTCTCTCTCTCTGTGTGTGTGTGTGTGTGTGTGTGTGTGTGTGTGTGGCTCTGAAATAGCTAGAGTAACATTTAATGCAGGGATAGGAAATGTTCAGCTGTGTGGCCACATGTAGTTACTAGTTTCTCATTCCAGACCTCTGTGCGGAACAGAGGCTGGACGAGATGGCTTAAAAGGGCCCTTCCAACGTAGTTGATGAGGACAAAATCCACCCTGCAACATTCTGGCTATGGTATCGTTTCCTTCATCCTAGAAAATTGGTAGTACTTTGTACAAGATGCAAGGGGAAAAAATGTATGAACTCCCTCTACCCTTCCATCCCACTATACATAGAAGAGTCACACCTACAACCCTACCCATTTTGGGTTCTGCCCCGGATCACATCAGCTAAGGTAACCTCTCCCCTCCTCTTAATTTTAAATTATCCAATCTTGTGAGATGGCAGCCCTGTCACCTTCAAGATGAATTTGTAATTCTCACCTGATAGCTTCTGACAACTCAGGGAAGCATGCCATGATCTCATGAGATTTTGACTGTTTTTAATTTTAAATACTTTTATTTAATTCGGGCAAACCAAATTCGATGCCATCTAGGGATGTCAACGCTGCATTGGCAACATGATAGCATTTGAAAATGGCTTCGTTTGCATAAAGTTTTAACATCTGGATGAATCTTATGCCATCTTTATAACTTTTATTAATCTCTTTTTATATATGATAATTGGGGTGCCCCATGTCCAGAAAAGGTCAAGAGATGCATAATAATTTCCATTATAATGCCAAATATGTGATGTTCCACATACAGATATTTCTATCATGCTCTTCCTTTTAGGGTGAATGTTACACACGAAGGGAATAAAGAATACTAAACCAAGAAATTAATAAGAAACATAGCTAAAATTAGATTATACCAAGACTATTTGTTATACCTCCTCATACCTTTCTACTCTTGCAAACCATCCTTGTGTCTACCATGACTATACACATTGCCATCTCTTTTATACTTCTCACCTCTCTCTTTTTGAAGATCTCATCAACTCCATCTATCCATCCACCCACCCACCCACCCACCCATCCATCCATCCATCCATCCATCCATCCATCCATCCATCCCCTTCTCATCCCATTTACTCTTCCATCCTACATTTGTTTTATATCCAAGAATCAGTGTATTATGGTGGGATATAAATCCCATCCATCCATCCATTTTATCCTCATTCAGTCTTCCTATGTCCAATCCATTCTTGTTTCCTACTGGTTACTCACTTTTGTATTCCATCCACATTCATTCATTGCCCGTTCCTTCTTGGCCCTGTCTTCCTGTTTTACCTCACTTTTTTTTTAATCCGTTCAATTGTGTCTGATTCTCAGAGACTGCCTGGACAAGTCCCTGCAGTTTTCTTGGCAAGGTTTTTTGGAAGTGGTTTGCCATTGCCCTCTTCCTAGGGCTGAAAGAAAGGGACTGGCCCAAGGTCCCCCAGCTGGCTTTGTGCCTAAGGTGAGACTAGAATTCATGGTCTCCCAGTTTCTAGCCAAGTGCCTTAACCACTACACCAAACTGGCTCTCTTTACCCTACATAGTTCTTAACTATCTCATTCTTTTACTTTCAACTTACTTTGATGTTTCTCATGACATAGCCACGCTTGCTCCTGCATAAGAAAGTGGGCAGAAGCACTCTCTTATACAAAGCCATTTTCCTTCTTTTGTTTTTTATGTGACACTTTAATATCCTGTTTTGTGAAATTGTCAAAAAAATGAAGACAAATCACTATTAATTATGAGTGCACGAAATTGTGCAGGCTAATGTAAATTAGTATTAGAGAGGCTTCTCTTGGAAGGCTCCCATGGCACATTATTTCAACACAGACAAAAAACAGCCTAAGTTTTTCCTGAGTAGAAAAACTGAACCACAACCAAAG
This sequence comes from Charina bottae, assembly GCA_023362775.1. Lineage (NCBI taxonomy): Eukaryota > Metazoa > Chordata > Lepidosauria > Squamata > Charinaidae > Charina > Charina bottae. The sequence goes on along the minus strand of JALMGJ010000027.1, from coordinate 9,155,164 downwards.
TTAATATTCTTTAACATGCAGGCAAGTATTGCTAGCCTTAATAAAAATCAGTTTTTAAGTATTTTTGTTCTTCAAAAAGCCTTGTTACTGCTGGGATGTCCGGTGGGGACATGGCGGACTGAACAGCTGTGCTCACGGGCTCTGCGGCAGAACTGACAACGCGGCAAATTTTGGGGGCTCAGGCAGGTTTTTCCTGATACCCTGGAGTGGTTTTCTGGACAAAGAAAATACTTGGAATAATTCCATCTGTCCTCCAGAATGGCATCTTGCAGCCAGAGGATCGTAAACAGCATTTGCGCTAATCTGGTAAGAGACGCAGGGAGGCTGGGACGTCACCATTTCCAAACCGTGCTGTAGCCTTAATGGGACACTAAGACTGGCCACCCCAATTCTAAATCACCCAATTTATATTCTTTAAGTTTATGTACCCTAAGAGAGGCTTTCTACAGCAAGGAAAAGCGATCTCTCTTGGTGCTTATCGTTATTTTGGGGATTAATTTTTAAAAATCTTTTAAAGTTTTGGCTTGTTTCCCATCCAAATACTAAGAAGGATTGAGACTAAATAATCGTCTCCCTGTTATTATTTCTGCACTGAATTTGAAGATTTTAATATTTTCCTATATATTGAATCTGCTGTTTTGAATCCCCAGCTTTCTGCTGCTACTTTTCCTAGGGAGCTGCTTGTTATCATACTTTCACTTGTGTAAACAACTCTCAGAAACTTTCCATTAGCTCCTACTTTTGCTGGTTAAGTACCTTGTTGTTGTTTATTCGTTCAGTCGCTTCCGACTCTTCGAGACTTCATGGACCAGCACATGCCAGAGCTTCCTGTCGGCCGTCACCATCCCCAGCTCCCCCACGGTCGAGTCCGTCACCTCCAGAATATCATCCATCCATCTTGCCCTTGGTCGGCCCCTCTTCCTTTTGCCTTCCACTTTCCTCAGCATCAGCATCTTCTCCACGGTATCCTGTCTTCTCATTATGTGGCCAAAGTACTTCAGTTTTGCCTTTAATATCATTCCCTCAAGTGAGCAGTCTGGCTTTATTTCCTGGAGTATGGACTGGTTTGATCTTCTTGCAGTCCAAAGCACTCTCAGAATTTTCCTCCAACACCACAGTTCAAAAGCATCTATCTTCCTTCACTCAGCCTTCCTTATGGTCCAGCTCTCGCAGCTGTAGGTTACTACAGGGAATACCATTGCTTTAACTATGCGGACCTTTGTTGTCATTGTGATGTCTCTGCTCTTAACTATTTTATCAAGATTTGTCCTTGCTCTCCTCCCAAGAAGTAGACGTCTTCTGATTTCCTGGCTGCAGTCAGTGTCTGCAGTAATCTTTGCACCTAGAAATACAAGGTCTGTCACTGCCTCCACTTTTTCTTCCTCTATTTGCCAGTCTTCAATCAAGCTTGTTGCCATAATCTTGGTTTTTTTGAGGTTTAACTGCAACCCAGCTTTTGCACTTTCTTCTTTCACCTTCGTCATAAGGCTCCTCAACTCCTCCTCGCTTTCAGCCATCAAAGTGGTATCATCTGCATATCTAAGATTGTTAATGTTTCTTCCAGCGATTTTAACTCCAGCCTTGGATTCATCAAGTCCAGTATGTCGCATAATGTGTTCTGCGTACAGGTTGAATAGGTAGGGTTAATAGGGGTGCGGTAGCTCAGCTGAGCCGGAAGACTGCCTGTAAAGATCTGATGGTCGGCAGTTCTAATCCCCATGTGGCGAGGCGCGCTCTCGTCATTCACCCCAGCTTCTGCCAACCCAGCAATTTGAAAGCTAATGCGAGTATATAAATGGGTACCATGTTAAAGTGGGAGAATTTGCCGGCGTCCTGTGATCGGGGGTCGCCCTCGGAGCGAAGAAGATCCCGGGAATCCCATTAAATGGCAGCAGAGGACGACGGAGCCTGATCGGCGAACATCCAGGACGTCAGCAGCTGACTCGGAAGCGAGGCATGCTGGGACATGTAGTCCAATGACTACGGAAGAAGAGTCGGTTCCCCTACCTCTTCCTGTGCGCGTGGTTAAATGATATGTATATGAATTGTTAAATATATATTGAAATGCTGTAAGCCGCCTAGAGTCCTCCAATAGGGAGGGGATAGGCGGGGTATAAATATGATAAATAAATAAATAAATAGGGTGAGAGTATACAGCCCTGTCGTACTCCTTTCCCAATCTTAAACCAGTCGATTTTTCCCTGATCTGTTCTTATCGTTGCTACCTGGTCGTTATACAGATACCTCAGGAGGCAGACAAGATGACTTGGTATCCCCATACCACCAAGAACTTGCCACAATTTGTTATGATCCACACAGTCAAAGGCTTTAGAATAGTCAATAAAACAAAAATAGATGTTTTTCTGAAACTCCCTGGCTTTCTCCATTATCCAGCGGATATTGGCAATTTGGTCTCTAGTTCCTCTGCCTTTTCTAAACCCAGCTTGTACTTCTGGCAATTCTCGCTCCATGAATTGCTGGAGTCTACCTTGCAAGATCTTGAGCATTACCTTACTGGCATGTGAAATAAGTGCCACTGTTCGATAGTTTGAACATTCTTTAGTGCTTCCCTTTTTTGGTATGGGGATATAAGTTGATTTTTTCCACTCTGATGGCCATTCTTGTCTTTTCCAAATTTGCTGGCATATGGCATGCATCACCTTGACAGCATCACCATGCAAGATTTTAAACAGTTCAGCTGGGATACCGTCATCTCCTGCTGCCTTGTTATTAGCAATGCTTCTTAAGGCCCATTCAACCTCACTCTTCAGGATGTCTGGCTCTACCTCACTGACCACACCGTCAAAGCTATCCCTGATACTATTATCCTTCCTGTACAGATCTTCCATATATTCTTGCCACCTTTTCTTGATCTCTTCTGCTTCTGTTAGGTCCTTGCCATCTTTGTTTTTGATCATACCCATTTTTGCCTGGAATTTACCTCCGATGTTTCTAATTTTCTGGAAGAGGTCTCTTGTCCTTCCTATTCTATTGTCTTCTTTCACTTCCGCACATTGCTTGTTTAAAAATAATCCCTTATCTCTTCTGGCTAACCTCTGGAATTTTGCATTTAATTGGGCATATCTCCCCCTATCACTGTTGCCTTTCGCTTTCCTTCTTTCTTGGGCTACTTCCAGTGTCTCAGCAGACAGCCATCTTGCCTTCTTGGTTTTCTTTTTCTTTGGGATGTTTTTTGTTGCCGCCTCCTGAACAATGTTGCGAACTTCTGTCCATAGTTCTTCTGGGACCCTATCTACTAAATCTAGTCCCTTAAATCTATTCTTCACTTCCACTGCATATTCATTAGGAATGTTAGTGAGCTCATATCTAACTGATCTGTGGGTCTTCCCTATTCTCTTTAGTCTAATTCTAAATTGTGCAATAAGAAGTTCGTTATCTGAACTACAGTCAGCTCCAGGTCTTGTTTTTACCGACTGTACAGATGTCCTCCACCTTTGGCTACAAAGGATGTAGTCAATCTGATTTCGGTGTCGACCATCTGGTGAAGTCCATGTATAAAGTTGTCTTTTAGGTTGCTGGAAGAGAGTGTTTGTTATGCACAGTGAATTGTCTTGGCAAAATTCTATCAGCCTATGTCCCGCTTCATTTTGTTCTCCTAGACTAGAGCTTTCCAAACTTTTCGTGTTGGGGACACACTTTTTAGACATGCATCATTTTGTGACACACTCTTACAGCAGGGCACAAGGCAGGCACTAGGACCTGGCGGAATCCTGGCAGGGCAGGTTTGGAGGCAGCAGGGCACAAGGCAGGGACTAGGACCTGCGCAGAATCAGAGCAGGTTTGGAGGCAGCAGGGGACAAGGCAGGCACTAGGACCTGCGCGGAATCCTGGCAGGGCAGGTTTGGAGGCAGCCAGGCACAAGGCAGGCACTAGGACCTGCGCGGAATCCTGGCAGGGCAGGTTTGGAGGCGGCAAGGCACAAGGCAGGCACTAGGACCTGCGCGGAATCACAGCAGGTTTGGAGGCAGCCAGGCACAAGGCAGGCACTAGGACCTGCGTGGAATCACAGCAGGTTTGGAGGCAGCCAGGCACAAGGCAGGCACTAGGACCTGCGCGGAATCACAGCAGGTTTGGAGGCAGCAAGGCACAAGGCAGGCACTAGGACCTCCGCGGAATCACAGCAGGTTTGGAGGAAGCCGGGCACAAGGCAGGCACTAGGACCTCTGCGGAATCACAGCAGGTTTGGAGGAAGCCGGGCACAAGGCAGGCACTAGGACCTGCGCGGAATCACAGCAGGTTTGGAGGCAGCCGGGCACAAGGCAGGCACTCTGACCTGCGTGGAATCACAGCAGGTTTAGAGGCAGCAGCAGCTGCGACACACCCAGACACTGCAGCTGACACACTAATGTGTCCCGACACACAGTTTGGAAAGCTCTGTCCTAGACCATGCTTGCCTGTAATTCCAGGTGTCGTTTGACTACCCACCTTAGCATTCCAGTCTCCTGTAATGAAAATAACATCTCTTTTTGGCCTATTATCCAGTAGGCGCTGCAGATCCTCATAGAACTGAACTACTTCTGCTTCTTCAGCATCTGTGGTTGGGGCGTATATTTGGATCACTGTGATGTTAAATGGCTTACCCTGAATTCAAATTGAGATCATTCTATCGTTTTTTGGATTGTATCCAAGCACTGCTTTAGCCACTTTATTATTATTTATGAAGGCTACTCCATTTCTTCTGTGGTCCTCTTGTCCACAGTAGTAGATCTGGTGGTCATCTGATGTGAAGTGGCCCATTCCAGTCCATTTCAGTTCACTGACACCTAAAATGTCTATATTTAATCTTGACATCTCACCAATAACCACATCCAATTTGCCCTGGCTCATAGACCTTACATTCCAGGTTCCTATGGTGTGTTGATCTTTAGAACATCGGATTCGTCGTTCACCACCAGCACCGTCGGCCGCTAGCCGTCCTTTTGGCTTTGAGCTAGCTGCATCATCACATCTGGGGCTACTTGAACTTATCCTCTGTTCCTCCCCAGTAGCATTTTGACCATCTTCTGACCTGGGAGTCTCATCTTCCAATGATATACCGACATATCTCTGGTTGTACTGATCCATTTAGTTTTCACGGCAAGAATACTCGGGTGGGTTGCCGTTACCTTCCCCAGGGATCGTATTTAGTCTGACCTCTCTTCCATGACCTTCCCGTCTTGGGTGTCCCTTCACGGTTTAGCTCATGGTGCTCATTGAGGTGCTCAAGCTCCAGCACCACGACAAGGTAACAATCTCCTTTGCTGGAGGGTTAAGTACCTAGGGGGCACCATAATCTACGTGAGACATGGAAGATTTCAAGCAGACTTTCTCAGATTTCCATCGAGAGCTTAAACAGATTCTTTTTGATTCTTGTCAAGTCATTATGCAAGATATCCGGGACATTGTAGAAAATATCAGCTCTAAAATGTGTCATGTGGCTGGGGATGTTGTGGAAGAAATTGAAGAGCTTGACAACAATAGAAATGTTTTTACTGACAGCGAGATTGAAGCTTCTGTTGAAATGCCAGATGACAATCGGATTGTCGAGTTGAAGAAATTAAAGGGACAGACTGAATTCCAAACCTTAAGTGAAATTGATTTTCTCATGGAATGTTATGGAAAGAAGGGGCTGTTATCTACAGTATGGGAGGTTTTTTGCTGAGAAGTCGGAGCCTTTAAGGAGGGCAGTTGGGCTGTTTGATTTCTTTATGAAAAATGCCTTGTGTGTACTGTGGAGATATGTAAATGCTTTGGTTTATTTTGAAGTGGGGCAAGGGTTTAAGAAGGTTCATCTGGATTGCTTCCAGGGCTTGTTTGACTTCATTTTTTTCTAACGATTTGGATTGAGATTAATAAGGTATATTAATAAATGCTTGGTTTTAGGTTTAATATGATTAAGATTGTTATAATTGTAGTATTATTAATTATAAGAGCAGACTATTTATATGCTTTTTAGTTTGATCTTTATTATAGCGGACAGAAATGTATAGAATAGTGGTAGGAAGGAAATAATTAAATAAATGTCTTTGGGGGGGAAGTTGATTAGGAGGTTTATATATTTCCTTTTCTTTTAATATAAGGGGAGGAGCAATTGTATTTAGTGATTTTTATAATGTGCCAATGGAATGATTTATAGAAATAATGTGATTTTGGTTTGATATAGAGTAAGGGATTGATTATGGAAACTGCTGTATGTTCTTGTTGTTAAAAGTCGGAATTCACCTCTTTATGTAATCTTTAAAAAAAAATTCTTCTTGTGTTTTCACACCTTTTTAGTTTTTTCTTTTTCTTGTTGTAGTGTTTTGCTTTTTTGTAGTTCTTACTCTCGCTTTAAACCTAATGAAATTTTATTAAGAAAAAAGCCATCGTAATTTTGAACAGTCACTGCACGAGGCAGTCAGTAAGCGAAGACTACCTGTTCCCTGTCCTGCCAAACTACTGCAGATCCTGGAGGGAAAAAAATCCTCACCAATTCTCAAATCCATGCCAGAGTTCTCACTTGAAGGACAAATGATCAGGCTCAAGTTACCATATTTTGGACATATTATGCAAAGACCTAGCTAGAGTGGAAGGAAAGAGAAAAGGATGATGAACAGCAAGGTGGATAGACTCAGTTACAGGGGTAATGGGTGCACCATTGGAAGATGTGAAGGACAAGGTTGGGGAAAGATTTATTTATTTATTTATTTATTTATTATTTATATTTATATCACCGCCCATCTCTCCCAAAAGGGGATCTATGTGGTCACTAAGAGTCGATACCAACTCGATGGCAATAATCAGTCAATCAATAGAAAAGGAATAGGAATAATCAGTCAATCAATAGAAAAGGAATCAATAGAAAAGGAATAGAAAAAGAAAAGGTGAGGTGGTATAGTAGAGGAGGTCTACTTTTCTCTCTCTCTGCATACATAAGATAAATTCCTTATACCCATGCTCAGAAAGGATTACCTAACAAACTTCACAGATTCTATCTTATAATTACTTTCACTGTTGAGCTTCCTATCTGTATTATAGTTTGTAACAATTAAGATAAAGAGGACAACATGTACCCTCCGGTCCAACACGTGGAGAAGGGAGGGTAAGTAGCAGCACACTAAGAATGATGCTCTAATTACCTTTGGCAGTCAATCAACTGTCTGGGCTGCAATCAAGTCACTGATAAGATGTGCCCTCAAAGCTTATCCTGGTGTTGTGCTATTAACATCCCCTATACTCTTAAATTATATATATACTTGTGTGTGTGTGTGTGTGTGTGTGTGTGTCTATGTATGTGTGTGTGTGTGTGTGTGTGTGTGTGTGTGTATATATATGTGTGTGTATGTATGTATGTATGTATGTATGTATGTATGTATGTATATATATATATATATATATATATATATATATATATATTTGTTGTTTATTCGTTCACTCTGACTCTTCGTGACTTCATGGACCAGCCCACGCCAAAGCTTCCTGTCGGCCGTCACCATCCCCAGCTCCCCCATGGTTGAGTCTGTCACCTCCAGAATATCATCCATCCATCTTGCCCTTGGTCGGCCCCTCTTCCTTTTGCCTTCCACTTTCCCTAGCATCAGCTTCTTCTCCAGGGAATCCTGTCTTCTCATTATGTGGCCAAAGTACTTCAGTTTTGCCTTTAATATCATTCCCTCAAGTGAGCAGTCTGGCTTGATTTCCTGGAGTATGTGTCATGTGTAGGTGCAGAAATAACATGCCGAGGCTTGGAATCTAGTCTCTAGTGTTTATTGCTTCCTACATACAGAATCCTGCTAAACTGATAGTGCCCGAAAAATCCCCGAGACATGAGTCCAATCTAGGGCGGAGCTTTCCGGAGGCGTTTGGGAAATAAGGCCAGGCCCTCCGAGCTTCGTGCTCACTTCTCTCCCGTGAGTAAGCTCCCCCCACCGCTCTCCTGTGTCTCCCTGACAGTATGGACTGGTTTGATCTTGCAGTCCAAGGCACTCTCAGAATTTTCCTCCAACACCACAGTTCAAAAGCATCTATCTTCCTTCGCTCAGCCTTCCTTATGGTCCAGCTCTCACAGTCATAGGTTACTACAGGGAATACCATTGCTTTAACTATGCGGACCTTTGTTGTCAGTGTGATGTCTCTGCTCTTAACTATTTTATCAAGATTTGCCATTGCTCTCCTCCCAAGAAGTAGACGTCTTCTGATTTCCTGGCTGCAGTCAGCGTCTGCAGTAATCTTTGTGCCTAGAAATACAAAGTCTGTCACTGCCTCCACTTTTTCTCCCTCTATTTGCCAGTCATCAATCAAGCTGATTGCCATAATCTTGGTTTTTTTGAGGTTTAACTGCAACCCAGCTTTTGCACTTTCTTCTTTCACCTTCGTCATAAGGCTCCTCAACTCCTCCTCGCTTTCAGCCATCAAAGTTGTATCATCTGCATATCTAAGATTGTTAATGTTTCTTCCAGCGATTTTAACTCCAGCCTTGGATTCCTCAAGCCCAGCACGTCGCATGATATGTTCTGCGTACAGGTTGAATAGGTAGGGTGAGAGTATACAGCCCTGCTGTACTCCTTTCCCAATCTTAAACCAGTCCATTGTTCCGTGCTCTGTTCTTACCATTGCTACTTGGTCGTTATACAGATTCCTCAGGAATGTATGTATGTATGTATGTATGTATGTATGTATGTATGTATATAATGACAAGAGACCCCAGACATTATGAACCTTGTTGTAAACTACAACTACCAGAGAAGGGGCTATGCATTAACCAGCTGAGGTCCATCCACTCTCATTATTTTAGGGTTTCCTAAGAGACTAAAGGCATGTAACCTTGTATATTTTCTTTCCCCCCCCCTCTATAATTCATCCATCCATCCATCCATCCATCCATCCATCCATCCATCCATCCATCTATCACATTTCTTCACCGCCTGTCTCGTACAAACAACTCTTTTACTCAGTGACATTCCTTTGCCTATTGCCTCTGAATGCTAGAAGCTATTACTACCAGTTGGCCACAGGTGCCAAAACAGTGAAGTATGATGATGTGGTGATCTTGGAGAAGCATGCTGTTATATTCAAAATGCATATGGGAAAAGAAACTGAACCTTAACATGTACAACATGGAATTGTTGTTGATTCTGGGAGCCAGATGCCAGGATTTAAGGGAAATGCCTCTTCTGGATTGGATTGCACTATCTATTTATGTATTTATTTTCTATCCCGCCTTTATTATTTTTTATAAATAACTCAAGGCGGCTAACATACCTAATACTCCTTCCTCCTCCTATTTTCCCCACAGCAATCCTTTAAGGATCGAGTTTGCAAACATCATGCTGGATAGCTACATAACATCAATGGCAAGAATGGCAAGGCCTTTTACTGCCTTCAGCTGATAAAGTAACCATGTATCTACCTGGAGTAAGGAGACCTGCCTTTGGTCACTCATGTGTGGTAACCTCAAGTATGAATTATTGTAATATACTGTTCATGGGGTGGCCCTTGAAGATAGTGGGAAAATGCAGTTGGCCCAAAATGTTGCAGCATGAATGTTGAGTAGTGCCTTTGGAAGGTCCAGACAACCCACATGTTGACATAACTTCACTGGTTGCTACTTGCTTTCCAACATCTTTTTAAGGAGTTCATTCTGGGGTATAAACTTTATACAGCTTAGAACTGATCTATTTACAGGGCTTCCTACTTCTCTTAGATGATTAATTAGACAACTTTGGAAGGTCCTACTGCAGATATATTAGATACCTGCTTTCTCTATGGTGCATCCATATGGTGGAGCAGTTTAGGATGGGGTTCAAAACATATTTGTTTACCCATGCCTTTAATTGTTTCAACTGTTTTATCTGCTTTAACTTTTTAATTGTTTTAAAATGTGTTGTTTTATGTTTTTAATAACGCTTTGTTTTGGTGGGATATACAGCTAACAAATAAATGCAATAAATTTCTGTAAGCTGTCCTGAGCCATTAAAGGAATGGACAGCCTACTAGTACTAAGATAGCAACAAGGTCAAGTAATAATGTGGTGGGCCACAAATTATACTATACTGTATTGTTTACTGGTATTGGATATAAAGTTACAGCATCATGCATAGAATACAATAATAACAATAAAGAACAATGAAAAAGGCCCCAACAGCCAACATATATGAATAAATACTGAGAACAGGATGAACAAGCAGTAATGCTAGCTAACATTAAAAAACCTGACTAAACGCATTTCGGCTAATAAGCCTTCATCAGTAGTCACAATTATAAGGTTATAATAATGTTGGGTAGTTAAAATATAGTTTATTCAAAATTCCTATAAAATAGATCGTTCCACACCTCCATCCAAGCAAGTGGGAAAGCTGGGTTCAAGATACCATAGGTTACTTGACCTTGTTGCTATCTTGTTTCTTTCAGGTTAAGTGTGTTTTCCTTTCCTTTTTGCTCCAGCCTACAAGTACTCCCAATAAAGAAAAAACAGATATAAAAATACTCCAAATAAACGAACAGATAAATTCAGATTCAAATGAGCACAAGGAACAGGATGCTGAAGGATGCCTATAAGGTAGGGTAAGGGGAAGTTAAGGGAGCGTGGTGGCTCAGTGGGTAAAATGCCAGGCTTGTTGATTGGAAGATCGCAAGTTCGGAGGTTCGAATCCCTAGCCCTGCGTGAGGAGTATGCTCCCGCACTAGCTCCAGCTCTTGCTAACCTAGCAATTCGAAAGCATGCAAATGCAAGTAGATGAATAGGTACCACTTCGGTGGGATGGTAACAGCGTTCCGTGTGCGTCATGTGGCCCCATGACCATGGAAGAATCTTCGGACAATGCTGGCTCTTTGGCTAAGAAACGGAGATGAGCACCGGCCCCTGGAGTCGGACACGACTGCACAAATGTGCGGGGGGAACCTTTACCTTTTTAAGGGGAAGTTTGGTGTAGAGGTTAAGGCACCAGGCTAGAACCAGGGAGACCGTGAGTTCTAGTCCCGCCTTAGGCACAAAGCCAGCTGGGGGACCTTGGGCCAGTCACTCTCTCTCAGCCCCAGGAAGGAGGCAATGGCAAACCACTTCTGAAAAATCCTGCCAAGAAAACTGCAGGGACTTGTCCAGGCAGTCTCCAACAATTGGACATGACTGAATGGATAAAAAAAAAAAGGGGGGGGGAAGAGAAGGTCCTGGAGCAATCAAAGCCTCAGTACTACCACTCTGCACAAAAGATCAAACAGAGAAATTGCTAGTGACACACTCTGTCTACAAGGCAATCATGGGGGTGGGGGTGGGGAGTAAGCACCCTGGAAATTTGGCACCCTGGCTAGATCTTTGCTGAAGAGAAATAGGAAATAGAACTCTTTATCTTGCCTTTATTTTTTGTCATACATCACATCATCATCATCATCATCATCATCATCATCATCATCATGGTTATTATTTATTTGATCTGTATGGCCACTCATCTCATCTAAGAGACTCTGGGTAGCTCACAACAGGTAAACAACAATCCAATAAGAACAAGTTAAAAACCAATATACAAACATATAAAATCCATCCATAATCCGTTTAAAACAGAAAATCGTGATCAGCAGCAGAATTCATCCTACATCAGCTCAACACAGCCCTTGTAACAGCTCCCCACCATTGCCAGATCTCCAGGCACAGTGGCAGAGCCATGCTTTCAGGGCCTTCTTAAAGGCTGGGAGCGTCAGGGCCAATCTGATCTCTGGAGAATGGTGTTTCACAGGGCAGGTGCCATGGCAGAAAAGGCTCTCTTCCTGGGTCCTACCAGATGACACTCTTTTGTAGACAGGACCCATACATACCAATTGTTCCCACCTTCTATTTTCCCCACAAGAACAGCCCTGTGAGGTGGGTTGGGCTGAGAGAGAGCGACTGGCCCAAGGTCACCCAGCCGGCTTTCATGCCCAAGGGAGGACTAGAACTCACAGTCTGGTTTCTAGCCCAGCACCAAAGCCACTGCACCAAACTGGCTCTCTTTTCACATCATTCCCTTTTCTCTGGGCTACTGTGGGCACAAAAACAAGGATCTGTAGAGACAAAACAGCACAGATGAATCCCAGTTGTGTTTTAAAATGTGGTGAGGTGCATTTGGTTGTATGGAAAAAAAAATCCAAGGCAGTTTGCTGAGAAGGGGGACATCTGCAGCCTGCAAGCTATCTTTCCCCTTTGAAGACCTGGGAATAGGATGCAACATCAGCTGAACCCTGGGACCTGGGAAGCAGGAGAAGGCAAGGATTCCTGCCAATGTGAAAGCTTTTCAGACCTTCATTGTTGCAAAGGATAGCCACCTTTTCTGGTTTGGTTTACACCACAGCTGATTTTTGATTATGTGATTATGGGCCATCAAGTTGGAGCAAGAAATAAATCAGCACAGCTGCTGAACACAGATGACAGCATGAGCACAGAGAGGAAATTCTAGCAAGCTTACATGTACCCAGCCATTTGCCCAGACCATGACTGAAAACTAGATACTGACTCATACCTAGATTCTTGGAGATCGGAGATATCTTTTTTTTATTATTATTATTATTATTATTATTATTATTATTATTTATTTATTTATTTATTTATTTATTATTTAAATTTATCCCCACCCATCTCCCCGAATAGGGGCCTCTGGGCGGTTTACAGCATATTATGTTATGTTGATTAGTATTACACTGTATACTAGGAACCCAGGAACACAAGGTTATTTGGGTTTTAATGCCTGGATCTCTGATATAAGCCTTAACAAACTTCATACTGTAGGGCACTGCATAAAAGCAAGCACTGATCTTTGCCTGGAGGCTGATCTCCTCTGTTAAATCCACCTCTTGAGGAAGTCTGTTTCACTGTTGAACAGCTCTTAACATTATAAGGGTTTTCCCTGATGTCCAACTGAAATATGTTCCTTGCAATTTAAGCCAGTGGTTTCTTGTCCTGTTTTTTTCTGGCTATCCTTATCTTCACACCCAACTCTGTAGCCTACAAGCAGGGTGCTGTGGTTTTAAATTCCTTCAGTGCATTGGTATGTTTTGTATCTACAGTATCTCAGAGTGCAGAGGAAGGAAATGAGGAGCGATGAGCGATGACCTGAGCCATCATCATCATCAACATCATAATAAATAGGTAATGAATGCCTGGAATTAGGAATCTTGATAAACACATCTTGATGTTTCCTCCCTCCCTCCGTCGTTTCAAATTTAAGCTTTTCTATGCCAAATTAGAGGCAGCAAAACAACCTTATAATAACTGCATTCCAGTACACCAGTTGGATATGTATCAAGCTGGTTTCTCCTTGAAAACACACACAGAACATAATGTACTTCTGGCAGCCTATTGGAAGTAAAATCTTTGTTTAAGACATGGAAGAAGCATTATCATCTCTCTCCCCCTCTCTTTAACAGTTTGATTTGTGCACTTGTACATGTGTTTGTGAACATATGCTGAAAACCTGACTCTTCCACAATCAAAATTTATTGCTCGCCCTCAAGGCAACTTGATGCTCTGGAAAATAAGAAGTCAGTGGGCAAAGATTTCCCTGCTGACCAACATGCCTTCCTTTTGTGTGTGTGTGTGTGTGTGGGGGGGGGGTTGGAAGTTTTATTCTAACCAAGGTGATGGTGGGGAGAATTTTAGGAACATTTGAGGAAACATGGAAGATTCATTTAGGTTTCGGTTGGACATGTACGGATAACTTCAGAAAAAATGGGTGAGGGATCACAGGAGAGTCTAAACTCATGGGAGTGCCAGGATGTCTGTCTGTCTGGACTGCCTCTCAAGAGTCCTCTGCTGAAGAGGAGCAGTTGGTGTCTCTTCAGGAAGGACTAGGCTGACCATATTTCCTTGAGACAAAAATGGGACATTGGGATGGCAAAACGGGATGGGGTCTTATGTAATATTCCGTATTCATTAAAAAGACAGGGGTCCCCGCCCCTGGTCCACACGATTGGCTCCCACCTGCAAACCCTGCCCCCGGTCCACATGATTGGCTCCCGCCTGCAAACCCCACCCTCCTTTGCCCTGCGCTGATAGGCGGGAGAGCTTCCTCTTCTGGGCTGCCTCCAATCGGCAGCTCCGGCTCGGATCCTCCTTCCACGCCATTCCCACCGGGTTTAAAAACAGGACAAAATTGAGATTTTTATCAAAACGACGGGACGGTTGAAAAATGCTAAAAAAACAGGACTGTCCCGTTCAAAACGGGACATATGGTCAGCCTAGCCAGGACTCATGGGAGACTGGAATCCCAGCTACCTATCAGGAAAGACCTAGCAGCGAACTTTTTCCAGAAGTGAAAATACCTGGAGACAAGGTGCTGTTAGAGCCCATTTCTCCTCCTCACAGTCCTAGAGTGTGAAGACAAATTAGGGCACAACTGGAGAGATGCAGTGAGCGGCTGGAGCTAAGAACTGGCAGAAGAAAACTCCCCCAGCACATTAATAAGTCAGGTGGAGGGGTCTTCCCTGGCAGCTTCAAGTAAGCTCACTGTCTTGTTCTTATTACTGTATGCAACTGAAAACCTGCCCAAGTGCACTTTGAGCATCCACAATGATTCCACCATGTCTCTTGAATCTATGGACCATGGCCTCTACCCTGGACATGACCCTGCCTTAAGAAACGTGACACAACGTGGCTAGGGATATTGACTGTACTTCTAGTAATCCACTGGCTTCCTCTGTTTTTTGCCCATTTATCTTCTCAATTTCTCTTGCCCCAGAACAGCGGCTCCCTTGCCAGAAAGATTTATTATTATTAAAGCTATAAAACAGGACATTACAGGTAGTCCTCGCTTAATGACCATTCATTTAGTGATGGTTCGGACTTATGAATAATATTGCTGAAAAAAATGACATAGCTGGTCCTCACACTTATGACCATTGCAGAGTTCCCGCAGTCACATGATCACAATTTGGGTGCTTGGTAACCAGTTCGCATTTATGAGTGTCTCAGCATCCTGTGGTCACATAATTGCCATTTTCGACCTTCCTGACTGGCTTCTGGCAAGCAAAATCAATGGGGAGCCATGTGATTCGCTTAATGCCCACATGGTTCACTTAACGCCCATGGTGATTCGCTTAATGACTGCCGCAAAAAAAGTTGTAGAATAGGGTCAGATTCACTTAATGACCGCTTTGCTTAGCAACCAAAATTCAGGTCCCAATTGTGGTTGTTAAGTGAGGACTACCTGTATACCACCCCAAAAATAAATCTGCAACCCTGCCTGCCCAGTTAAACCCTCATTAAATTAAACTTAAATCAACACTAGAGAGCCAGTTTGGTGTAGTGGTTAAGGCATCAGGCTAGAAACCGGGAGACCAGGAGTTCTAGTTCCACCTTAGGCACAAAGCCAGCTGGGGGACTTTGGGTCAGTCACTTTCTCTTAGTCCCAGGAAGGAGGCAATCCCAAACCACTTCTGAAAATCTGCCAAGAAAACTGCAAGGACTTGTCCAGGCAGTCTCTGAGAATCGGACACAATTGAACGGATTAAAAAAAAAAAAGCAACACCGAGTAGGTATCGGCACGTGGCCTCCTCTGGCTCTTTCTGCAGGTCTAGTCACTTATTGGAAGTGTTGCAAGAGGTTTCTACATATGGGAAGCCCTAAACCTCAGAAGCAGCATGAAGCAAAGCAACAAGGCAGCTTTGTTTCACTTCTATAAAACATTGCAGCCCGCAGCTTGTAAAGACAGCTTTGAAGTCATGCTTCACACAAAGCATTGCTGCCCCCTCAGCAAACTCTTACACAGTCCTAATAATAAATAAATATTTTTAAGCCCAAATAATATAAAATCACCAGTTTTCACAAGATTGCAGGGGTTCCGACAGTCCCACGAGACTTCTGAAATCTCACAGCATCTTGCAGGAGAATGCAAAAACCTTCTGCCGGAACATCTCCTTGCAGCCCCATCTAGAGCTGGTGACATGATGCAAGAGTTAGCCCTTCCTGTAGACTTCACATAATTGCAGGAGAGGGGATAATCCAGACCATACGACAAGATTGCATGAGGATACCCAGGGAGTTATAAGATTGTCAATCCCTTGCTCGAAAGGACTTCAAGCAAAGATGGTTAGAAAAAGTTTGTTAAAATGCAAGGTGCAGATTTGGATCTGGCTGCTAGTATGAGCTTTGAAAAGGAACCCAGAATTCCCCTGACCTTCAACCAGTTTAGTATGGTGGTTAAGGCACCAGGCTAGAAACCAGGAGACTGTGAGTTCTTGGCAGGGATGGAACTAGGGTCTGTGTCACCCGGGGCAAACATGGATTCCAGCCCACCCCCCCATGGGTTATTTTGTCATTTTGGCGCCCCCCGGGCATCATTTTGGTGCATCCCCCAGTGCGGCGCCTGGGGCACATGCCCTGCTTGCCTCCCCCTAGTTGTGGCCCTGGTTCTTGGATTTCTTATGAGCTTGCCTAAGTGGTTCACTCCTGCTAGTGGGGTGAAGCCTGACAGTACAATCCAGGGATCCACAGAAAAATATCTTCTGTACTGCCTGTGAAAGAACTGATTCATATTGAGTGTGAATCAGTCTAGGGAATGGGAACAGACTAGAGATTCTGTTACTAGATTGCAACAGCCTAATGGATCTCTGATGAAACTGGTCATGGAGCTGAAACTTGATTCTCCCAGGCTCATGACGCTGAATTACTTCAACGTGTAGTTTAGAGTTGATTTGTTTAGAGCAGCTTAAGAGCTCATAATAGATGTGACAACCATAAACCTATCCCAGTTGGTCCCAGGGCAAGCATATGATTCAAGGCACATACTTGATTTGAAGTTTTTGTTCTGATCTGGGAAACATCTAGGATCTCCCCAACGTAATGGCCAGGGTGGGTCCTAAGAGGCCTTGGAAGGGTCTGTGGATAGTCCCACCATTGATGTTGTCAATGCCCTGGTTGGTACATGGAAAAAGGAACTTGTTAATAAAACTCTTCCTTCACTACCCTTTCTGGTGTGCTTCAAAAGGGGTTCTCTAGTATGTAGATGAACTGAGGGAGCTGAGGTGGCAAGAATGCAGATGGAAGGAAACCTGACTCAAATCCAATCAGATGCAACATAAAGCCCACTGGAAGGTTTATGCCATGATGATATATACAGCAAACATTTTTTTAAATATATTGCATTTGTAAGCTCACAGTGTACTGAATCATTCTGCATTGCAAGGTGCTGACTTGTACCCCCATATTTCCTCCCAAAGTTTGATCACAGAACCCTCAGACTTTTTTTCATGTTTTCAATAAGGTTTTATAGGCAAAATCATTCACGTTTCAGCCAGTCTGGAGGCTGCTGTTGATGGAGTTAATTATCAAGAGGTCTGGTGAATCCTCCTATATAATTAAAACTGAACCAATTTCAATTTGTGGACAAGCTGTTTGGCACCGTACATTCCACCACTTGGATGCTTGCCCAACTAGGTCTGTAACTTCTAGCTAGGAGTCTATTTAGTTAAGATCAAAGTGCTACTTTCAGGAAGGATAGAAGGTATCCCTTGTTTAAAGGAGGCAATTTCCTCCAAATAAACTTGTATTGGACCCTTCAGAGATAGATATTAAATAGGCCAGTCTCTAGCTATCCTTGACTGGGTAAGGTGATCAAGGCAGTGATGGTTTCTCAGTGGCAGGAAATCCTGCAGGAAGAGTATCTTGGATCCATTTCAAACTAGGCTCTAGAGCAGATTATGGAGTTAAGATTACTTTGGTCAGTCTCTTGAGGGAGGTTTATTTGGTGAACAATAGAGGATCAGTTGGTTCCTCTTGATTTTTCAGCTTTCAGTACCACCAACCATGGTATTCTTCTGGCTTACCAGAGAGATCTGAGAGTAGTAGTCGCTGCTTTGTAGTAGTTCCATTTGAATCTCTCCTAATGTCAATAGTGTCCTTATAGACAATTGTTGCTCAAAATGGTGTCCTTCAGGGCCCTATTCTGTCTCCAGTGCTTTCCAATATTTACGGGAAACATGATGGGGATCATCAGGAGAGCTGGAACTGGATTCTATCAATGTGCTGATGACACCTACTGTACAACATCCTCAGGGCATGGTATTGCTCCTTTGAATGCCCATCTACAATTGATAATAGGGTAATAATAAATTGAAACTTAATCCAGACAAACTGGAGAAGCTTATTATGAGGGGTTACAATTCCAGAGAGCAGTTAGATCTTTCTGTTTTGAATGAGATAATATTATCCCAGAAGGAGCAGGTATGACATTTGTGGGTACTACAAGTTCTTACAGACCGAGGGATTCTTCCCAGACTGAGGCCATGGCCTGGAGCATATTTTATTATCTTTGGTTGACATAGCAACCCGTCCCTTCTGGAAGGACGTTAGAACTATGTGGTAGCAGCAGTGTTCCAGTCTTTACACTTTGCACATGGGGCTGTTTTCAACCCTGGTCTAGAAACCAATCGGAGGAGTAATGAGCAGTCAAGGTGGTCTTTGGAAGAGCTCAAGGAGAACATGTTCACCTAAGCATTATACTGGCTGCAATTTTGTTTCCTGGGGAAATATAAAGTGCTTGTTACTACCTTAAAGGCAAAATATGTACAGGCTTCTTGAGAGAACACCTTTTTCTACAAGATCCTCTTGTTCCTGCTCACTGAACGTACCTGAGGGTTATCTACCGTTGCTGCATGTTCAGCTAGGGCAACTTGAAAACGAGTCTTCCCTGTTCTGGAATGCTTGCTCAGTTGAGTTAAAGGGCCTAATCATTGCTGGCTTTTCAAAGAGGCCTAAAACACACCTTTTCCCACAGGTTTTTAATTAAGTTATTTGTATTCCTGTTTTTAATTTTCTTAGTATCACTGGTTTTCATTTCAACATTATGTTTTCTTCTAAACCTACTAAGCCTTGTTGTGCTAATTTAAAGATATTTCATTTGTGACTCCTACTCATTATCTGAGTGAGGCCCTGGTTTTATAAACCAGGTGGTATACTTGGTATAATAAAGTTAATAAATAGACAAGCAAAGCCTAATTAGGTTAACTAAACACAGTTGGGGGGCTCATATAACATGCTGTTTTTTGGATTAACATGATGGCCTGGTTCAGTCAGTTAAGACAGTGGCTGAGTTGCCCACAACACATCCAAACCCAATGTATCCATTTTAGCCTAATCTAACATGTTGTGTGAACCTAGATTCATTCATTCATTCATTCATTCATTCATTCATTCATTCATTCATTCATTCAGTTTTGAAGCTGCCTAATTCCACAAGACTAGGCAGCTTACAACAGTAAAAGCAAGGAAACAGTAAAACAATAAGAACAAAAATCATGTCCAACCAGAAGAAAAGATACTTAATCAAATAAAATTTCAGGGGTTGTCACCACCCTAACCCAAGGATATGGGGAACAGCCAGGTTTTCAACAAACTTTTGAATGTGATCAGAGTGGGAGTATACAGATCTCTGAGGTGATGCTGTCCCAGAGGGCAGCTCCACAACAGAGAATGCATAGTTCCTAGGTCCCAATAGTCCAGGTAAAAATGGGTATGGTCAAAAACAAAGATGGCAAGGACCTAACAGAAGCAGAAGAGATCAAGAAAAGGTGGCAAGAATATATGGAAGATCTGTACAGGAAGGATAATAATATCGGGGATAGCTTTGACGGTGTGGTCAGTGAGTTAGAGCCAGACATCCTGAAGAGTGAGGTTGAATGGGCCTTAAGAAGCATTGCTAATAACAAGGCAGCAGGAGACGACGGTATCCCAGCTGAACTGTTTAAAATCTTGCAAGATGATGCTGTCAAGGTGATGCATGCCATATGCCAGCAAATTTGGAAAACACAGGAAAGGCCATCAGATTGGAAAAAATCAACTTATATCCCCATACCAAAAAAGGGAAGCACTAGAGAATGTTCAAACTATCGAACAGTGGCACTTATTTCACATGCCAGTAAGGTAATGCTCAAGATCCTGCAAGGTAGACTCCAGCAATTCATGGAGCGAGAATTGCCAGATGTACAAGCTGGGTTTAGAAAAGGCAGAGGAACTAGAGACCAAATTGCCAATATCCGCTGGATAATGGAGAAAACCAGGGAGTTTAAGAAAAACATCTTTTTCTGTTTTATTGACTATTCTAAAGCCTTTGACTGTGTGGATCATAACAAATTGTGGCAAGTTCTTGGTGGTATGGGGATACCAAGTCTTCTTGTCTGCCTCCTGAGGAATCTGTATAATGACCAAGTAGCAACGGTAAGAACAGAGCATGGAACAACGGACTGGTTTAAGATTGGGAAAGGAGTACGGCAGGGTTGTATACTCTCACCCTAACTATTCAACCTGTACGCAGAACACATTATGCAACATGCTGGGCTTGATGAATCCAAGGCTGGAGTTAAAATCCCTGGAAGAAACATTAACAATCTTAGATATGCAGATGATACCACTTTGATTGCTGAAAGGAAGGAGGAGCTAAGGAGCCTTATGATGAAGGTGAAAGAAGAAAGTACAAAAGCTGGGTTGCAGTTAAACCTCAAAAAAAAAAAAAAACAACCAAGATTATGGCAACGAGCTTGATTGATGACTGGCAAATAGAGGGAGAAAAAGTGGAGGCAGTGACAGATTTTGTATTTCTAGGCGCAAAGATTACTGCAGACGCTGACTGCAGCCAGGAAATCAGAATACGTCTACTTCTTGGGAGGAGAGCAATGACAAATCTCAATAAAATAGTTAAGAGGAGAGACATCACACTGACAACAAAGGTGTAAAGCAACGGTAATCCCCGTAGTAACCTATGGCTGCGAGAGCTGGACCATAAGGAAGGCTGAGCAAAGGAAGATAGATGCTTTTGAACTGTGGCGTTGGAGGAAAATTCTGAGAGTGCCTTGGACTGCAAGAAGATCAAACCAGTCCATACTCCAGGAAATCAAGCCAGACTGCTCACTTGAGGGAATGATATTAAAGGCAAAACTGAAGTACTTTGGCCACATAATGAGATGACAGGATACCCTGGAGAAGATGTTGATGCTAGGGAAAGTGGAAGGCAAAAGGAAGAGGGGCCGACCAAGGGCAAGATGGATGGGTGATATTCTGGAGGTGATGGACTCAACCATGAGGGAGCTGGGGATGGCGACGGCCAACAGGAAGCTCTGGCGTGGGCTGGTCCATGAAGTCACGAAGAGTCGGAAGCGACTGAACGAATAAAGAACAAAAGGTCCCAATAGATGGCATTGTTTAATTGAAGGGACCTAGAGTGTACCCACTCTGCTTGATCTTTCAGGATGGACAGAAACAGAGATAGGCAGGCCCTTACTCAGATAGTGAGCAGGAGTCACAAAGATACTTTATTTGTTGTTCCTGTTCATTCTCTTCCATCCACTATCCCAATTCAATTTCTTCATTTGTTTTATATCCTGCCTTTCATCCAGGGGCTCAAGAGGATTTACACGGAGAACCCATGTCTTTTGTCCCCAGAACAACCACCTCTTCTAGAAACCTTGTTTTCTGGTAGCATCCTGATCAGTCCCAGAGAGCTTTTTGCAATAATCCAATCCTGAGGTTAGCTGTGCATGAATCACCCACCACAGACAAATATCTCTATTCCGAAGCCAGAAAAAAATGATGTATCAGTCCAAATTGGTATCTTAGGGCTCTTTTTATTCAATGAAATTGAATAAAGCAAGTTCAGAGAAGGGCAGCAAGGACAATTAGAGAACTGGAATATAAGTCTTATGAGAACTAGGTATGTTTGGCCTTGAGAAAATATGATGAGATGGATAGATAGCACTTCTCAAGTATCTGAAGGGACGTCAAATAGAGGGTCAAGATCTATTCTCTATAATCGAAGAATACTGGAAATGGAGTAATGATCTTAAGTTAGAGGAAGGCCAGTTCCTACTGAATGTTAGACAAGACTTTCTAGTAATAAGAACAACTTGACAGTTCAATTAATAACCCAGAGAAATGTGGTCTCACCTTAGCTATATACTGTATGTTCAAGGACTTGATATCCTAAATGGCCTCTTTCAACTCTATGATTCAAACGAACACATAAAGAAGGAACTGGAGAATCATACCAATATCTGACCTCCATTTTCAATTGCAAGTATACATATCTGCACAAAAGGGAAGTGCTGTTGTTTATGGAGATAAAGATTATGTGTGCCAATTGTGACCCTACAAACATTTATTAATTTACCCAATTTGTAGTCATCATTATGTTAAAGGAGACCCTAAAAATGTTTACAGCTAAAGATAAATTCTAAAAGGAATAAGAACATGAGAATAGCCTGCTGGATCAAGTTATGGCCCATCTTAGTCCAGTATTTCATTTGTCATAGTGGCCAACTAGATGCATCTGGGTTTTCAGGAGCAAGAGAAACTTATTACCTGCCACAGTTGATCCCCTGAAACTCATATTTGGAGGCATGTTGTCCCAGATCAAGAGATATCATTGAGTGTTCACAACTAATAGCTCTTGATAGACCTTTATTAATTTATCTAAATCTGCTTTAAAGCCACCCAATGCATTCCACATCCACATCCACATCATGTTTGTGGATGCAGGGATATGCAGGAGACATGATCTGTAGGGTTCCTTGGAGAACTCTAATACAATTCCATGCCTTTCAGCTCTTCTGCCAAGAACACAGAGGAACTGGAACCCTGACCTTCCAGCACTAAATAGGGTTGCTGCTGAATGAAAGGGGGAGGTTTTTTGTTACTTTGTTTCCATCTAGAACCCTTTTGCTTCCTAGAAAATTAAGTAACTTCAGGAAACCCAACAAGAAGAAAATAAAATGTAACACTTACCAGGTGGAGAACTCCAGTGGTCTGTTCCTCTGCAAAGATTCTTCTGAGATCTTCTCCTTGACAGTAAGAGACTCTTCCCTTTGGTCTCCTTCTGGTTTGGGATGGCCTTCTCCATGTTGTGCAGTCCACCCCATTGGGCAAAAGAGAGAGATGGCCGTTCCTGGGAGAACCAGAAGTTCTTCACTGGGACATCAAAGGCACCAATGTGACTCTGTAAACAGTTTGACAGAAAGGATAACTGCACAAGTTGTCCCATTATTATTATTATTATGATTCATGATGCCCTTCCTTTCAACCCTCTCTTCTTTTTCTTCTTTTTTTTTACCCCAGCTCTTTGGTAATAACAAAATAGCAGTGAATCACTACAACTGTGTAGCAGATGTTTGGAAATTAATAGGATCACAGTGCTATGAAAAACATAATATTAATTGATGAGTAAATGGACCACATTTATGGAGACAGATTCAGTTATTTACAAGGAATGGTGAAATTATTTTTTGAATGGTGCTTGAGTGATTTGCTTTATACATTTCATATTTAGAGAGAGCAAACAGATTGATAGTTCATCAGAATTTAGAGAGAGCAAACAGATTGATAATTCATTAGAACTGGAGTGAATGATATGAATGTGGATTTGAGGATGCACTAGAAAATCACTATTTGCCAATCCTTGTTATGGTTATCTGAAACTGGGGACCATTCAAAACTTGGTAATTCCCAGGCTTCCCAGGAGAAATCTGAGGATTCTCTGGAAAGAAAAAGATAACATCTCAAAATCAAAGACAAGGCCTGAAGGCTGTTACTTCCATTTCATGCTACTCACCGCTGCTGTTCCCTACTTGGCATGATAAATTTGAGCAAGGAAGAGACTGGAAGAAAACACTGGAATGAGCTTTTCACCAGGCTTTATTTCTGAATCTGCTCAGTCCTCACTGTAATGATTTAGCTCTTTCTCCTCTAGTGTATTCCCCCCCCCCCAATTTCTTTTGTACTTCTGGATAATCTGGGGTTTCACTCTTCTTCATAGATGTTGCTGTTTTGACTGTCTAAAACTCCTTTGATACCCACCTGATTTCTGCCCCTAGTTTTATGGAATAATTCATTTTACAAATGGTATGGAAACTTTCACAACTGACCCCCTCACTGTTGCCTTTCCCTTGATCCTTTCTTGTTTGGATGGGAAAAACAGGTGAGGATCAGACCTTTGAGAGCTTTGTTAAAGGCAGCTCCTGATGAAGAAGGATGCCTCACTGTTTCATTGAAGACAGCCAAGGCTTGAAAGAGGAGCTTGGAAGATGAATTGGAAGGCTGGGCAGGTTGATTTGGGCCCATCAGTGGGTAGCTCCCAGGCCATGCTTTAAGCTTTTGTCACCTCAAACAAATGAACTCATATTTTCCCAGACTCAAATTTACTATTGCATTTTTTTTTCTAAAGAGAACTCAGAGATCTCAAAACAGAACAACACCTACATAGAGAGAGAATGAGAATCAATGTGTATCTTGGGGGGGGATCTGCTTTCATTTTGGGGGGGTACATCCATGCAAGAGTGTTGAACCCTCCTTCTTGTTTCTCAGTGACGCCAAGGTGGCTCCAATCCTGTTGGCACAGGAGCATCTGAGTTCACTATTAGAAGAAATGATTCTTCTCACTTTCTGCCTAACTGTCACTTTTCTTTCTTCTTCTTGGAGGGGGTGGCGGTGGGAAGGACCATTCACTGGATAATAAGTAGCAGAGGCCATGTTAATTAATGCTAAAACAAGAGCAATGAAAGGTTTGATATTTCACTGCAGACACTCAAACCTTGCCTCCCTGAATTCATAGCAGAAAGATGGAATGAGGTGGGGGAGAACAACCATTTGGACAAAATTTCATAAAAAGGCTCGAGCAGATATAAAAAGATGAAGAATACATCCATGTACTTTCCCAAAATAAATACCAACAATTCCCTACCATCATACAGCACCACAATATAGTATTTGTATGTCGATGAAGGTTCTCAGTCATCCAGGTGGAACAGTCTGTAGCTTGAATCATGTCAACTGGATTTCTATTTTCTCAGTGGAAACGTTTCGCTTCTTATCCAAGAAGACTGAAGAAGCTTCTTGGATAAGGAGCGAAACGTTTCCACTGAGAAAATAGAAATCCAGTTGACATGATTCAAGCTACAGATAGTATTTGTATATTACTGAGCTATCCTCGCCCCCACCCCCAAAGCATTTCATATGGCTTTATACCTGAGAAAAGGAAACTTACATATTCTTTTTCCCTCTAAAAGAAAGACTACATTACATATGTACAGGTATATATACCTTTTAAATCCTGTAATCGCAACAAAAGGAAAGAAGAGGTTAGACCTCTTTACCCCCACACAGATCACCTTCGCAAAACCATTTTGTCTGCATCCAGAAATACTCATTCACATGCCAAATCTTGGGGGACACTAAATAGAGGCTGGCTTGCCACCCTGAATGTGGTGTAGCAAGCTCAGAGATCTGGGATTTGGATGTTTCTATCATCATTTGATGTTTTTGAGGAAGGAAACAAGCTCCGATCTCTACAAAGCTTTGCTTGTTTAAGGACAGATTCTTCGCCCCTCCTCCCCCCAAGCTTGTCGCATGGAACTGTTCGAAAGCTGGACTGGTTACCCAGCAAAACAAGCCAAAAGCTCGTTCAGCATTTCTTCAGTATTGCATTCTTTCAACAGCAATTCATTAGAGTTGTTTCAGCTATTTCAAGAGCCCAGGGAAAGTCATGAAAGTCAACTTGCCAAGACTGGACTAACCAGGTGGGAATGTCACCTAGACTTCTCTTCCTTTCTCCCACCTTGCCCATTCATATCCCATGAAATGTTATTAAGTCTTAATAAATATTTTTCCAATGGGTCAGTGCACAAGCAGCTTTGATACCAGGACTTTGTCTATTACTGGTAGAGCAATGAAGACAGGATACCCTGGAGAAGATGCTGATGCTAAGGAAAGTGGAAGGCAAAAGGAAGAGGGGCCGACCAAGGGCAAGATGGATGGATGATATTCTGGAGGTGACGGACTCGACCGTGGGGGAGCTGGGGGTGGCGACGGCCGACAGGAAGCTCTGGCGTGGGCTGGTCCATGAAGTCACAAAGAGTCGGAAGCGACTGAACGAATAAACAACAACAAAGTAAAGCAATGATGGCAGATGCCCCTGTTAGTTATTTGAATATTTTAATTCAGGAAGCATACTACTTGGATGATTCAGTATTACACCTTTGTATTTGCAATTTAGAGGCACACACCCACACCCAAAGGGTAGCAAGACATAACACAGTTTGTTTGATTTTGACTTAGTGCATTGTGCAATCTGAACCATGGTGGTTTACATACCGATGTATGGCTTAGAAATATATCCGAACCATTCCATTATGGGTTTTTCAGTAAACCATCTGTTGTAATGTCACCTGGCATTCACAATATTGAAAGCTATTTCCCAGATACAGAAACAACATCTCTCTGTTCCAAGCAGGATCTTCCATACTGAGACATGGTCTGGAGCCTATAGTTGAAGCAGATTTAAACATAAACAAGGACACACGCACCTCTGCCAAATGTCCCCTTTCAAGGAGAACAAATGTTTTGCTTTTAAAATCTAAGCTAGAATCTGGATACTGGGGCAGGAAGAAGAACTAATATCATATTGCGTCTAAGCGTCTGATAAAGGTTGAAAAACTACAAGAATCTGTGATCATCAGGAAATCTATTGGTCTCTAAGGAATAGCTAAATAAATTAAGCTAGAAGTATGTTTTAGAGGGGGCATGGTGGCTCAGCAGGTAAGATGCCAGGTTTGTCGATCGAAAGATCGCAAGTTCGGAGGTTCGAATCCCTAGCCCCGCGTGACGGAGTGAGCTCCCGCACTCGCCCCAGCTCTTGCCAACCTAGCAATTCGAAAGCATGCAAATGCAAGTAGATGAATAGGTACCACTTCCGTGGGATGGTAACAGCGTTCTGTGTGCGTCATGCCAGCCATATGACCATGGAAGCGTCTTCGGACAACACTGGCTCTTTGGCTAAGAAACGGAGATGAGCACCGCCCCCTAGAGTCAGACATGACTGCACAACTGTGCGGGGGGAACCTTTACCTTTTCATGCTTTAGAATCTTATGCTTTATTTGACTGTACCTAAGTTTGATATACAGCCTCTGGTGATTCATTTTATCTATGCAAACTCATTATTTATTTATTTATGTATAGATTTATATCCTGCCTTTATTTTGTACAACTAGTTATTGTATGTTTTATGCATTAGGGGGTTTCTGCAAATCAAGGTTTCCTATATTATTAGCAGACCTTTCCATCTTGCGATCTGCTCTAAGCTTATATTCTCCTTTATAGTTTTCTGTTGGATGTGCCCTTAAATTGTTGTGATCTGATTAGCAGCATATGTTTAATTCCTCCAATAAAACAACTAAGGTTTTTTGTACATGACTATTTAAAGTAAAAAAGGAATGTTTGTATCCTCATTTTTAAAGCAAAGATTGATTTTAATTATCCCCTGTGAGATTGGTCTACTTCCCAGAGGAGGGGAAGAACTGATTTCCCTATTCACATGCCTCAGTGCTCCAGTACCAGGAGGTAGTGCTATAGAATTTAATTTTTGTAAGTTATTTTCTTTTCTTGTGCATAAGATGCACAGTGTCATGGGGGGCTTGGGCTTGGAGTCAGAGAATGAGGATGGGCAGCCAGCCTCTGATGTAGAGATGGAGGGCGAGCAGACAGCTCTAGGTAAACGGCCACCTGAGCAGTCAGAAGAGGCAGGGCTGGTCAGCGAGCAGCAGGCACAGGCACTGCTGATTGGTGAGGACGGAGACTCGGAGCTGCCGCCCCCTCCCAGTGCTCGAGAAGGGAGAGCAGAAAGGAGAGAGGAACAGCGGAGGTTGGCAAGGCTGTGCGCGAGAAAGCAGCCCCGCCCTCCTAAATAAGCTCCACCTGGGTCTGCCTCTATAAAAAGGGCACCGCAAGCCCAGACCGATTGTTGGGGACAACCGTCTGCTTACCGGACTCCATGTGCCTGGATTCCTGATTGGAAAACCTCATGACCTGACTCTTGACTCTTGGACTCACTTGACTAATCGTGTTTTGAACGTGAAACTCCCTTAAGGCAAGCTCGTGGGACTTTTGGGGCTTATTTTTGTAGAGTATGTGCATTTGCGCCCAAACTCCCTGGCTGCCTGTTCGTTACATCACAAGTTTCTCAGCAAAGTTTACCTCACAAGTTTACCAGTAAAGTTTTACAACTGCCTCCCTGGTGTATGATGTGTGATTGGGCTGGGACAGGACACACAGGCTGTGGAATCTCTATCCCATAAGCCGGAATGAAGGGGAAAGATGCCAATAACTCCTTGGTGGTAACAGCAATTACTATGTAGCTACACCAAGGCAGCAAGAGGATTTTACATAGAGGGATACCTTTTACCCTACAGCTTCAGCCCTGTACTATATCATCTTCAAACCAAAACATGGCCTAGCATGATATGAAAACCTGTAGAAATATTTTATGGCTTAAACTTTTAACAAGATATTTAAGGTGCAGTTAAGATTTTTTTTTGTCACAAGATTTTCAGTTGGTCTGAGGATGAGAGTCATCCCATAAGATGTGTTTTAATTTATTTATAGTATTTCCAACCCAATTCTCAAATATTTTTTTGCAAAAATTACTTGGTGCAGGTTGTTGAGACCAGCCCTCACCAACCTGCACCAATTGGAAACCAGCTCAGCTAAAGACCAACCAGAAGTCAAGACACCTGGCTATAAAGACAGGAGCCCAGTCAGTCCCTGCTCAGTTGCCTGTGGTCTGTGTAGCAGGCCACCTTGCCTCTGAAGATGCCAGCCACAGTTGCTGATGAAACTTCAGGAAACCTGTTGTCTAGACCATGGTCACCAAACCCTGAAGCCCAACACTGCCCAAGAGATACTGGCCGTGAAAGCCTACACCAATTTTTCCAAACACTATGCTTTCTAAAATAGAATGTCTAATATCTACCTAGAACATTGATACATCAGTTTACTGGAAGCCAGTTAAGAATACTTGGGTGTTTTGCCTTTCTACCTCTCAAGTGATCCTTGGCTGACAAAAGTCCAGAAAAAAAAGTCCATAAATATTAATTTTTTTGCTAGAAAATGTGTCGATGCAACAGGCTTTCTAAACTTTGTCCTAGTCTACCTATTTTCTGGACAGCTCCTCTTTAACTTGGTACTGAGCATGCTAATCCTCTTTGAGGGAGGATTAGTTATTCCTCTTTGAGGGAGGGGGTGTTCCCGCCAGCTCTTAAGGAGGAAGTGGTGCACCCCCTCCTGAAGGGGCCATCGCTTGACCCAACTAATCTGGATAGTTTCCGTCCAGTCTCCAACCTCCCCTTTTTAGGGAAGGTTGTTGAGAAAGTGGTCGTACGGCAGCTTCAAAGGGCTCTGGATGAAGCGAATTATCTAGACCCCTTTCAGTCAGGATTCAGGCCGGGATATGGGACTGAGACGGCATTGATTGTGCTCTTGGATGACCTCTGGCGGGAGTGGAATGGGGGCAGTGCAACTATCCAAGCTCTTTTTGACCTCTTGGCAGCCTTCGATACCATCAATCATGGTATCCTTCTGGACCGGTTTCAGGAGCTGGGGATGGGCAGCACTGTGTTGCGCTGGTTCTCCTCCTTCCTCCGGGGTCAGTTCCAGTCAGTGTTGGTAGGAGGGGAGAGGTCCAGTCCATGGCCCCTACTGTGTGGGGTGCCACAGGGCTCGGTTCTCTCGCCCCTCTTATTTAATATCTACATTAGGCTGCTGGGTGAGGTGATCCGATGGTTTGGGGTGAGGTATCATCAGTATGCTGATGATGCCCAGCTTTATATCTCCTCCCCAGGTTTTCTGAGTGATGCTGTGGATGTCCTATCTCAGTGCCTGGAGGGGGCGCAATGGGCTCCAGCTCAACCCAAGCAAGACTGAGTGGCTTTGGGTGTTTGGGCCTCCCAGTACCAAGGTTATTCCATCTTTGTTCCTGGATGGGGTGGCACTGCCCCAGATGGACCCGGTGGAGTCCTTTTGGACTCGCCGCTCCTGCTGGAAGAGCAGGTGGCAGCCGTGGCTAAGAGGGCCTTTGCACACCTTTGGGTTGTGCACCAGTTGCGCCCATTCCCGGACCAGGAGGCACTACTCACTGTCACTCATGCCCTCGTGACCTCCTGTTTGGACTATTGCAATGCACTCTACATGGGGCTGCCCTTGAAGAGCATTCGGAAGCTTCAGCTGGTACAGAATGCAGCTGCCCAGGTTGTAAATAGTGTTGGCTACTCGGAACACGTAACACCGCTACTTCAGGAGCTGCATTGGTTGCCGGTGTGTTTCCAGGTACAATTCAAGGTGCTGGTTGTCACCTTTAAAGCCCTTCATAGCTTGGGACTGGGTTACAGTAGGGACCATCTTTTCCCAGTTGTTTCTACTCATACAATCCTGTCCAGCAGGATGGGCATGCTCCGGGTCCCGTCAGCCAAGGAATGTTGGCTGGCAGGGACCAGGAGACATACCTTTTCTGCTGTGGCGCCTGCCCTCTGGAACATCCTTCCTCCCAAGATTAGGATGGCCCCAACACTTTTGGCTTTTCTCTTGGCCTTGAAGACCTGGCTTTGTGCCTGGGCCTGGGCCTGGGGCCCCGAGTGTGTGAAGGGCCCCATTTCATGGTTGTGCTAACAATGGCTTTTAAGATCTCTCGGCTGCATTTATATTTATATTTAATTTTCTGGTATTGTTTATATTATTTGATTGTTTTTATTATTTTTAGCTGCCCAGAGTCACTGGTTTGAGATGGGCAGCTATATAAATTGAATAAATAAATAATCACTGATGCCAATAGGAATCTCTTCTGTTTACCTGGATAAACAGAGATATCGGCCATGGGGTCTACACTCCCCACCACTACATTGAACCTTCTTGCTCCTGATTATGTTACAGAAAGAGATCTGACCACTGGATTATTTGCAGGTTCCAATGAGATGAGCATAATGCCTGAAATACTCCAAGGAAATGGTGCTTGAAACAGCTGTTGATTTCTGCTCCACAGTATAAGGAGTCTGATCATGCTAATAAAGCTCCAAATTGCCCTAGTTTAGCCACATCATTGAACAGAGGTGAAATTTCCTGAGCACAAAGTTGTTTCAGAAAGACAGAGAGGGAGGCCAAGTAGGAGGAAAAAAACCTAGCTCATTAGTACACACAGACAATCCATCCCCACAGTCCAGTAATTTCAAATAGAAAGAAAGGTCCTTGCCCCAGAAGGCTTACAAGCAGGGCTTTCAGTACATTTATTCTTGGTGTGTTCCTGTTCGTGGTTCCAACCTATCAGGAAACACATTTCCAGCATATTTCCTACAGGGCAACCAAGGGGTTCTTTGTATGTGTGCATGTGTTGGGGAGGGGAAGATTTTCCCAAAGATTCTTCCTATTTTTACAGATGTTGGAGCTCATAGAATCCTATAGCTGGAAAAGGACATTTAAGCCCTGGATTCCATCCCACTGCAGAAATCCAAATTAATAATAATTTATGAAACTTGTATGTTAAAGTGTTCTCTGTAGGCATCTGTCTAGGCTCTGCTTGAACACATTCAGCAGAAGCAAGTCCAGTCCATCACTTCTTTGGATAATTGTTCAACTGCCAAATTGCTCTTACCATTAGGAAACTTTTCATAAGCTTCATCCAACAGCTGCTTTCCTGTAATTTAAGTCCTTTTGCCAATATCCTGCCCTCTGGGATGATCCAGAATAAATCTCAGCCTTATAGCTGGTCAGCTTTTCTCTAGGCTAAACATACTGGTTCTATTTTCATTTCTTAGTTTCAAGTCCCCTGAACATTCTTTGCACCTTTTCCAATTTGCCAAAATCCTTCTGAAAGATCTTTAAGGCTGCTGATTGCTCTCTTTTATGAATGGACAATGCTATTTACAGTATGCTGCAGAAAGATCAACATGGAGATAATGAATGGACCATTAACATTCAAGAGACCTGCACAATCTGAAACCCCAGGCTCATTTCGGCTCATAAGAACCCAAGAAGAGTCCTGCTGGATCAGGTTAAGACTTGTCTTGCAACCCTCTGTCAGAATGCCCTTCCCAAAAATAGATGCTGAATTTTAATTCTGAATACGATAAAAACGAAAAGCAGTTAAATATGTAGGGCAGCCTTTCTCAGCCTTTTGACCCTGGAGGAACCCTTGAAATATTTTCTAGGCCTCGGGGAACTCCTGCACATTCAGTTTCAAATATAGGCCAGAAGTTACAAAACTATTATATTTGTTTCATGGGAAGGCCTGTATATATGCATTAACAGTGTTATTAAACTAAAAATAAAGAATGAAACTTACCTCTTTAATGTGAAGTTGCCCGAATTTGAATTTTTAAAAAATATAAATTGTGATCCCCCAGGGAAATCCTAGTGACCTCTCGTGGAACCCTACGGTTCCACAGAACCCTAATTGAGAAACCCTGATATAGGGAGTAACATCAACACATGATAATTTAATTACATTTGCAGATAATTCCAACTGTGACTGGCCCTAATCAATACTAGAGTTCCTTTTGGTAAATGGGTAGCCATATAAATTGGATGGATGGATGGATGGATGGATGGATGGATGGTAGAATGGAAAACCACTATGAAATCTTCAGGACTCTAGTCTAGATTGGGAAGTTTAAAGAAAAAATTTCCCAGAAGGTAGTGGCAAATTATTTTGGTATTGTTGCCAAGAAAAAAACTATATGGACATGAAACTTGGATGTCAGTTTGATTTTAAAAAAGACATCACCTTTCTTATAACATTTAGTTTTTGTCCTGGCCTCATTCATTTATTTTTCTTCTTCTTTTTAAATATAATTTTTATTGAAGAAATTTTTAACATGATAAAAACAATACAAATATTAGAAAAGAAACAAAGAAAATAAGGAAGAATAGTGAATAAGTAAGAAAGAAAATAGAAATAAAAGAAAAAGAAAAAGAAAAGATTATAAAGAAGCAGCTTCCGATCTTTTTGACATTTATTTGACATGCATTTATATTTTACCCTCTCTCTCTAAGGTTGCATCATAACTTCCTCCTTTCCATAAGCTACCTTTTCCAATCTCCAAACCCATAAATCAGAAGTTCATTTTTCTCTATTTTCAGCAAAAAGTCCATAAGGGTTTCATTCATTTCTTTTTCTCATCCCACTCAGTTTTTGAAATGTGCCCATCCCAATCATATGCCACACAAAAGCCAAGAGCAGGCCTTGGCCTGAAAAAAGTTGTGCAACCCTAAGATAAAAGATTTATTAAAAGCCTACGAAGAAAGAAAGAAAGAAAGAAAGAAAGAAAGAAAGAAAGAAAGAAAGAAAGAAAGAAAGAAAGAAAGAAAGAAAGAAAGGAAGGAAGGAAGGAAGGAAGGAAGGAAGGAAGGAAGGAAGGAAGGAAGGAAGGAAGGAAGGAAATTGTTTTAGAGTGACAACTTGGACGATGTTTGCAAAAGATTGGCCTGCCTGCCTGCCTGCCTGCCTGCCTTCCTTCCTTCCTTCCTTCCTTCCTTCCTTCCTTCCTTCCTTCCTTCCTTCCTTCCTTCCTTCCTTCCTTCCTTCCTTCCTTCCCCAAATCTCAAATATATTCCTGAGACAGTATATCATAGTATAAAAATGCCAGTACAATATTTTCTAATATTTTGAATACAAATGCAGAGCAAAAGTTAACAATTTAACTGATTTATTTATATAAAGATTTAAAGAGCCACCCAATTTGTAAAAATGCAACTCTGGGCAACATACAGTCATAAAACAAATCACAGGATCCCCCCACCCCAAAACCCCACCAAAAACCAAAACAAAACACCGCCAAACCAATAATAAAAACAAATCACTCAATTGGGGTATGACCACATACAGTCAACCTCCCAGGACAATTCCATCTAACATCCTTGCCCCAGTGCCTGAAGGAACATCAGGTCTTCAAGGTCTTCTTAAAGGCTTACACTGTTGGAACTACTCAGATCTTGGGGAGGAGAGGAGAAATGCTCCCTTTGTAGCTGCCCAGATCCTACTTATGGAAGAAAATGAACTAATTTCTAATTTCTAAATACAAATAATGATTCCTAGCCATTTTCTTTAAAACGTCTCAGAATAAGATAGCAGATAATGAGGAGAAAGAGTTTGAGGAAGATGCGGTAGGACAAAAAGACTTTGAAGAAAGCCAGGGGAAATCACACTGAAGAGAAACGATAAAGAGAGATACTGTGCAGACAATAGAATCCTTGTTTTTCAAAGTACAACTGCCCAGCCACATAAAAGATATGTGGGGAAGGATTAAGGATTAAAGCAAAGTGACAAATTAAAAAGCAATGACTCATCAGTATGTCAGAGGGCAGTCACTTGGAAATCAGAAAGAACTCAAGTGCAAAATTGCTGATTCTTGAACTAAAATATCTATTCATGTTAAAATAGGCCTTGAATAAATTAGAAAGGAACCAGAAGAGGAATTTTCAGCATAGCTGCTCTTCTAGGTGTAGCTGGTGAAAGGATTGAATCAGTATTAAACCAACCCCTGTTGAGAAAAGGATGAGTAGGATTTCTGCAAAGAGATTGGATCCTGCTTAACCATCTTAATTAGATTGTGAAATCAAAAGTAGTGATGAAGAGTATCTGGTCATCTTGGCATCAATAATCACTGTTAAATGGCAGCACTAGCTAACTTTGGAAGAGTTTGAAAAAAATTAAGTGGGTTCATACCACAATCGCAAGATCAAGGCTAGACTGAGAAGTTACAAAAACATTGCAGAAGATGACTACATGGTATTACTATCAAGAAGACTGCATGAACATATCTACAGTATGTGGTCACCAGGAACTAAGAATGATTAACCAGAATTTAACTTTTCTGCACTCTTTAAATGTTCAAATGCATTTTTAATTTAAACAAGAAAAATCTGTGGAGAATGTGCCTGCCCACCCAAAATAAATATAAACTTCAGAATTGTTTATTTTCCTTAGGATCATTATTACTGAGGAAATGGCCAAATTCCTGCATTTGTATACTCTGTTACATTATCACTTCAGTTAATATAGTTCATGGAGAGAGCTGGCTTATGGAATCGCCAAGGGTCGGATATGACTGAATGGATAATTCGATTTGAAAATGTGTCCCCAACTTGCATATTAGATATACACAGTAAATTAACACATTATGCTAAGACAGGGACACCTCTGTTAGCTGAGCTCCCACATAATATCTGAAGAAGAAGGCCACATCCTGATTTCTATCATTCCAAAATGTTGTAATAGTAAGAGAACTTTAATAGTGGAACCCTTGATCTAGGGAAATAGAGGACTTCATGGATGTTTCACAAACAGGATAGTGTAATGGTTTGTTCACCACCTGAGAAAGATTCAGAGGTTAGTTGGGAAATCATTGACCACCTATATATCCTCAGGATATCTAAAAATCGAGAGCCACCTTGCTGGTTTCCAGTGATGCTATTTGTAAGAAAGTTAAACCCCCCCCCCTTAACAAGCAGAGAGATAAATTGGATTCTAAAGTGAAAGTAATCCTGTTGAGATCATTTCTTAACCTTAGTTCAATTCCTTTCAATAAATCTTGTTAAAGAAAACTCTGGGGGAACCTTGCTTTTGGTCAAAGTCAGCTGCCATCTGTCAAGGATAGCAAGCCACTTTTTGTTGTTTGTTGTTCAGTCGTTTAGTCGTGTCCGACTCTTCGTGACCTTATGGACCATAGCACGCCAGGCCTTCCTGTCCTCCACAGTCTCCTGGAGTTTACTCAAATTCATGTTTGTTACATCGGTGATGCTATCTAACCATCTCATCCTCTGCTGTCCCCTTCTCCTTTTGCCTTCAGTCTTTCCAAGCATCAGGGTCTTTTCCAGTGAGTCCTCTCTTCGCATTAGGTGGCCAAAGTATTTGAGCTTCAGCTTCAGCATCTGTCCTTCCAATGAGCAGTCAGGGTTGATTTCCTTCAGGATTGACTGGTTTGACCTCCTTGCAGTCCAAGGGACTCTCAAGAGTCTTCTCCAGCACCACAATTCGAAAGCATCAATTCTTCGGCGCTCAGCCTTCCTTATGGTCCAACTCTCACAGCCATACATTACTACTGGAAAAACCATAGCTTTAACTATACGGACCTTTCTCGGCAAGGTGATGTCTCTGCTTTTTAATATGCTGTCTAGGTTTGCCATAGCTTTCCTCCCAAGGAGCAAGCGTCTTTTAATTATATGGCTGCAGTCACTGTCTGCGGTGATCTTGGAGCCCAAGAAAATAAAATCTGTCACTGCTTCCATTTCTTCCCCTCCTATTTGCCAGGAAGTGATGGGACCAGATGCCATGATCTGAGTTTTTTTTAATGTTGAGTTTCAAGCCAGCTTTTGCACTCTCCTCTTTCACCCTCATCAAGAGGCCCTTTAGTTCCTCTTCACTTTCTGCCATTAGGGTGGTATCGTCTGCATATCTGAGGTTGTTGATATTTCTCCCGGCACTCTTAACTCCGGCTTGTGATTCATCCAGCCCGGCATTTCTCATGATGTACTCTGAATATAAGTTAAATAAGCAGGGTGATAATATACAGCCTTGTCGGACTCCTTTCCCAATTTTGAACCAATCGGTTGTTCCATGTCCGGTTCTAACTGTTGCTTCTTGACCCGCATACAGGTTTCTCAGGAGACAGGTAAGGTGGTCTGGTACACCCATCTCTTTAAGACTTTACCACAGTTTGTTGTGATCCACACAATCAAAGGCTTTAGTGTAGTCAATGAAGCAGAAGTAGATGTTTTTCTGGAACTCTCTTGCTTTTTCCATGATCCAGCAAATGTTGGCAATCTGATCTCTAGTTCCTCTGCCTCTTTGAAACCCAGCTTGCACTTCTGGTAGTTCTCGCAAGTCACTAGGAGTGCTTCAACTTCAAACTCTGCACTAAAATCAGGGGCTTAAATGGTGCCTTCCTTTCTATGTTAGGATCCTATGATTACAGTAAAGTTGCAGCTGATTACCACAGTAAAAGAATCAACCTCTGCAGGTGTTTTGTATGTCCTTGTTGCTCTCTGAGCTGGGTTGCACTTGAGTGCACTGATTATGTTACCTAGTCAGGTAATGAAACATCTGCAAGCAAACAACCCAGATCAGAGAGCAACAAGGACACCACAGTTCAACCCTGAGCTACAGATATTCTCTTCTATTGGGTGCGTTGTATGACACAGTTGAAGAGAAGCTTCAATCTGCCAGTAATGGCTTGTAGTTCTGTACGCAAACCCAACTGAAACACAAACTTCCTGTGCTGGCTCGCCTCCAGAACAGATTGGAGAGTCTTGGCAGTCAGCCCGAGGTAAAGAATGCAGCCCAAGGTTTCTTTGCAAGACTGGCCGGGAGATAGAGAAACCAGCGTGTGCCAATAATCAGAGTAGTGAAGCAAAGGAGTAGTCAATAATCCAAACCGGGTCAAGGGTTCCAGAAGTCCGAGCCACGATAATCCAAGCCAGGTCCAGGGGTCCAGCAGGCAGAGTAAGATAGTCCAAACAGGGTCAGGAACGCAGGAAACAGGATACCAGAGTGGTCGCGAAGCCAAAGTGCAACGTTGCTCCCACAAATCCCTCACTGTGTCGTTGGTGATTTATCAGGACCTCAGAAGCTGTCCTCTGGGTCCTGCAAAGACTCTCCCTGCCCTCTGCGTAACTCCCTAGCAGCCAGCCGAGCACTTTTCCTTCTGTCCTTTAAGGCGAGGCGCACACGCCTCCGCCTCTGCCCTTTGGAGGATTCAGGAGAGCTGGGAGGCTGATGGGATCCAGCTGGCTGCTGGCTAGAGGGTGGGGACAAACCGCAATCCCCAGCTTGCTCCCCTGTATGCTCGGTTGCTGGCTGCTGGCTAGAGGGTGGGGTCAAACCACCATCCCCAGCTTGCTCTCCTGCAGCCTCAGGTATTGCTGCCTCCTGCGGTGCTGGGTCATTGTCTGGGCCCCTGTCTGCGTCTGGGGCCTCGCCTGGCTCAATCCCCTGGGGGTTTGCCAGGGGCAGCTCGTCTTCTGACTCATCGCTGAGGCCCTGGGGCAGAGGCTGATCCAGGACACTTCCTGCTGAATTTGACCAAAGAGAAGGGTGCTAATGTTCACTCACCTTCAGCAGCATCTACAAGGGGGACAAAGGGGTCAGACTGATATCAGCAGCCTCATGATGTCACAAAGCAAGCACCTCCCCCTTTCTCTATGCATCATAATATCACATGCATGCCTCAAACAAGTAGAGCCTATAGGGTGACATTGTGACCCTGCTGTGGATGTTGCTGTCCTCCCCCCTAGCAGAAGACTAGATTTTTCTTAGGATGAAATTTCAGAATAGTCTAGGGGCTGAATTGAGAGAGTTTGAAGCCTTCACTCTTGATTTACATTAAGGAAGCTGGGGTTGAACTCAGCTCAACCCATCTAAAGCTGTGCAACTGCACCATTGTTGGTAGTGATTTTCTAACCCTGAATAACCTTCCCATCAATTGACTTTATAGGGTGCCTTCCTTCTCCACCACCGTTGGAACAGAAGGCCCAATTTAGACATGTCAGCTAGTAACTGCCTATATATAGCACGAGAGATAATAAATTTGGTTGAAGGACGTTCTACAGTTTTATGAACATTTTTAACTTACAAGACTAATTCCAACTGGCAGATTTCTGGCAGATGTGTAGGCTTCATTTGAGATATGGCCCTAATTCTGTACAAAATACTGTGACTACAGAGAATATATTGTATCTTGTTCATATTTTTATGTCTGTGTCTCACAGGCACGTGTGTTATTTTTCAAAGATGATGTGGAGGGTAGAACGGTGTGTAAGTGTGACAGCAAGACAACCAAATTCTCTGTTACGGCTGTACATTTTCAGTAGCAGTGCCAAAAGAAATGACAACAAAGGGTAATTTTCATCAGGAAAATGGCAAAGTGGGGGAAGGATTAATCCAAATCCCCCAGGACCTTGCTTTTAATCTAATTCATAGCATTCCACCTGCCTTTTTATTAAAAATATATAAAGATATAATCACTGGTCTCGTCTAATCAAAACTGAGAAACGATACCATTTTTTTTAAAGAAGAAAAATGTTCAAAAGTCAGAGAAGGACTGTGTGTGCAAACGAAAAAGATTTAATGAAATTTTAAACTTCACTTGTCTTTGGGTTCCTCCTGCCTGCACAAACCCCAGTTTAACGCTGGGACTGCAGCATCAAACACACTCCTTAGTTCTTGGCAGGTACTATTTTATATTTACCTATATTTACCCTGGAGTGAGGGCATGAGACACTGCCCTTCCTCTGATCTGGCTTTATAAGGATAGCACACCTGAGTGGTTTACATGAATCCCTCTCCTTATGTGATGATATGTATAAAGTTGTGAGGTTGACTTGCAAAGATACAACTTCATACTACCCTCCCCCCCACACACACAAAAAGACAAGAGTAGCCCTTGTGGTGTCCCAGAGGACTATGAAAACCTAATTATTCCTGAAAGCTTTGAGAGACCATGCAAGTTAAGGGTATGATGACTTGAATACATGTTGTTAAATCAGTATTGTAGTGTACACTCACTCGCTGGATCGTCACCTTGTTGTGGTGAGTGGGCTTGTGTGTTCCCAATGAACCCTGTGAGTGAAGCCGTCGGGAGTCATGTACTCCTGGTAGGGTCACCCATGGCGGTAAGGTCCAGGGGGAGGAACCAGACAAAGAACGATCCAAGAAAGTCCTCAACGGCAGAACAGGCGGAAGATAACAAGGTGTATTGTTACAACGGCTGTGAAGGCGGATGAAGGCTGCAGCAGACAAAAGGTCACCAATCGTCATGGTATCCATGCCATTGGATTAGAGCCTTTTTCTGTGAAGGTTGTGTGCTGATCGTTGTGCACCGATCTCCACACATAAAACAAATTCACGCACAGGTGTCTTCCAACCACACCAAACCCAAAACAACGAAAAGTCCCATGGCGATTGATGAATGGCAACGGGGGCAGGACTGTGAAATCCGGAAGCTCCTAGTCATGAACCAGCACATGGGCGGTGGATACGGATTCAGTCGCCCTGACTCAAGGATCGAGGCAGTTGAGTAGTTCGGCAGCTGTATCCACGACTGAGCAGCCCTATTTAGGATCCACTCTGCTCACCCCATATGGGGAGGGGGCTAGAAAAGGTGCCCTAAACATAGTCTGCCTCATTTTCTCCCTGACTGGATTACCGCGACCACTGGGGTCACCATCTAGCGGTCGTAAAAAACACATGAATTTTGGAACATGGAATATACGGACACTGCAAGACAATATGGATAGTGAACAACCTGAACGTAGGACTGCCATTATTGCAAGGGAGCTGAGACGTTTTAATATTGATATAGCAGCACTCCAAGAAACTCGAAGAGCAGGAGAAGGAGAGTTGAAGGAAGAAAAAGGAGGTTATACCTTCTTTTGGAAAGGACTGCCTGAACAAGAACGACGAATACATGGGGTAGGCTTTG
Source organism: Charina bottae (assembly GCA_023362775.1). Taxonomy (NCBI): domain Eukaryota; kingdom Metazoa; phylum Chordata; class Lepidosauria; order Squamata; family Charinaidae; genus Charina; species Charina bottae. The sequence goes on along the minus strand of JALMGJ010000027.1, from coordinate 9,114,945 downwards.
CTATCAAAAACGACCTTGTGAAGCTCTTGTCAGAAGTTCCCACTGGGATTAATGAACGACTCTCAACTCTGCGAATAAAACTCGCCAAAAACCAACAGGCAACTATCCTAAATGCTTACGCACCAACACTAGATGCAGATGAGGATATCAAGGAAAAATGTTATACCCAGCTGGACACCATCTTATCAGAGATACCAAAGGAGGATAAAATTATCCGCCTGGGCGATTTCAATGCAAGAGTTGGGCGTGACTTTGATTTGTGGCCAGGGATCATTGGGAAAGAAGGAGTTGACAACAGCAACACGAATGGAATCTTACTTCTGACTAAACGTGCAGAGCATAACCTTGTCATTACTAACACACTCTTTTGCCAGAAAAATAAATTTAAAACATCATGGAAGCACCCACAGTCGAAGCACTGGCATCTTTTAGATTATGTAATTGTCCGTGCTAGAGATCGCCATGATGTACTTCTCACCAGAGCCATGACGAGTGCCGATGACTGCTGGACAGACCATCGATTAATTCGATCCACAATGGCCATAAAGATTGTCCCTCATCGTAGGCTCCAAGGAAGAAAACCAAGGCGTAAAATGAATACACTGGCCCTTCAAGATTCTATTAAACGAGCTTGCTTTCAATCAACTCTCAAGGAACATCTGCCTATGGAACTTCCTGAAAATGTTGAGGAACACTGGATTAAATTGAAGACTTCTATTATTTCAGCCTGTGAACAAACTATCGGATACCAGACTAAGAGACATCAAGACTGGTTTCATGAGAACGATAGTGAGATTGAACATATTATTGACAAGAAAAGGAAAGCCTTCCGGATATGGCAAAAAGATATTAAGTGTGCCGTTAAGAAAAAAATCTACGCCAGTGCAAAGGCAGAAGTCCAAAGAAGAACTAGAGAACTTAAGAACATATGGTGGATAAAGAAAAGCCCAAGAAACCCAACATTTTGCAGATGCTCATGATGCACGGGGCTTTTTTAATGCCATAAAGGCCATCTATGGACCAACAAACCATGGTACAAATCCCTTACGCTCAGTAGATGGTGCTAAACTTCTAAAGGACAAAGAGTCTATTGCACTGCGGTGGAAAGAGCATTACTACAATCTCCTTAATCGTCACTCTACTGTGGCTGATGAAGTCTTCTTGCAAATCCCGCAAAAACAAATAAGAGATTAGCTCGCAGTACCCCCTAGTTTGGAGGAAGTCAGTAAAGCCACTAAACAAATGGAAAATAACAAAGCTAGTGGACCTGATGGGATTCCTGCTGAAGTCTTTAAAGAAGGCGGGCCTGAACTTACACAACAACTTCATAAGCTCATCGAAAAAATCTGGATGAGGGAGAAGATCCCAGCAGACTTTAGAGATGCCATAATTATCACTCTCTTTAAAAAGGGTGATAGAACAGACTGTGGAAACTATCGAGGCATCTCCCTTCTAGCCACAGCAGGCAAAATCCTGGCAAAGATCATCGCAAACCGTCTCCTATCTGTATCAGAAGACATCCTCCCTGAAACGCAAAATGGCTTCCGCCATTCCAGGGGAACAGTGGATATGATCTTCACTGCACGACAGCTTCAAGAAAAATGCAAGGAGCAAAACCGCCCTCTGTACATGGCGTTTATTGATCTGACTAAAGCTTTTGATACTGTAAATCATACTGCTCTCTGGACCATCCTTCTGAAAATCGGATGCCCTGATAAATTTGTGAACATCTTGTGGTTACTCCATGACGACATGATGGCAACAATCCTGAATAACAATGGCTCTCAAAGCGATCCATTTAAAGTGGAATCCGGCGTTAAACAGGGATGTGTTATTGCTCCAACCTTATTTGCTATCTTCATCGCTATGATTATACACCTTGTTGAAGAGAAACTTCCTACTGGTGTAGAAATTATATATCAAACAGATGGAAAGCTTTTTAATCTTAGTAGGCTGAAAGCAAAAAATAAGGTAATTACAACTTCTGTTATAGAACTTCAATATGCTGATGATAACGTAGTCTGTGCACACTCCGAGGAAGATCTTCAAACTATCCTAAACATCTTTGCAGAAGCATATGAAAAGCTCGGCGTCTCGATTAACATTAAAAAAACCAAAGTTCTTTACCAGCAAGTTCGAACCAATCCCTCTGCAGCACCATCAATCCAGCTTAAAGGTGTGTCACTAGAAAATGTCGACCACTTTTCTTATCTCGGCAGCCATCTATCTACAAAAGCCGACATCGACGCTGAAATTCAGCATCGCCTGAGCTCTGCGAGTGTAGCTTTCTCCCGAATGAAGCGTAGAGTGTTTGAGGATCGGGGCATTCGCAGGGAGACCAAAATGCTTGTTTACAAAGCCATTGTACTACCAACCCTTCTGTAGGCCTGTGAAACATGGACCCTCTACAAACGCCACCTCCAACTTCTTGAAAGATTCCATCAACGCTGCCTCCGAAAAATTCTGCAAATTACTTGGGAAGATAGGCGGACTAATGTTAGCGTATTAGAAGAAGCGAAAACCACCAGCATTGAAACAATGATCATCCAACATCAACTTCGCTGGACCGGTCATGTTGTTCGAATGCCTGACCATCGTCTTCCAAAGCAGCTACTTTACTCCCAACTTAAGAATGGAAAACGGAATATTGGTGGACAGCAAAAGAGATTCAAAGATACTCTCAAAGCTAATTTAAAAAAATGTAATATCAGCATTGAGAACTGGGAAGCCCTAACACATGAGCGTTTCAATTGGAGGTCAGCCTTTATTAATGGTGCTATGGACTTTGAAGAAGCACGAGTACAGGGCGAAAGGGAGAAAAGAGCTAAAAGGAAGGCACGTCAGGCAAACCCTCATCATGACCGTCTCCCACCCAGAAACCTATGCCCTCATTGTGGGAGGTTGTGCGGATCCAGAATTGGCCTTTATAGCCACTTACGGATCCACTGTTAAAATTTTACCTTTGGAAGACAATCTTACTCGGCTACGAGTGATCGCCAATGAATGAATGTAGTGTACAGGTAGTCCTCGACTTACAACCACAATTGGGATTAGAATTTTCGTCGTAAGACATTGCGGTCATAAGTCGACTGACCACCTGACCGGACCTGATTTTATGACAATTTTTACTATGGTCAATAAGCGAATCGTGGGTCATTAAGCAAATCACCAGGGTTGTTAAGCGAATCCAGCTTCACAAATGGACATTTTTTGCCAGAAAACAGCAGAAAAGGTCGCAACTCGTGATCACGTGACCGCAGGACGCTGCAACCAGTTGTAAGAGCAAACCAGTTGCCAAGTGCCCAAATTACAATCACATGGCCACGGGGGTGCTACAACAGTAGTAAGTGTGAGTACAGGTTGTAAAGCACTTTTTCTGAGGCCATCATAATGTTGAACTGTCATTAAACAAACAGTCATAAGTCAAGGACTACCTGTATTATGATTATTTTATACCATAATTATTACTGTACCATTTTAGATTGCTGGTTTTTATGATGCATGCCTTAATTTGTAAGCCACTTAGAGTCATGTGAAATTGAGGTGGCATCATGTAGTATAAATGCATAAAAATAAATAATAAACAAACAATTCCCTCAGTGTGAAATAATGGAGGGTGCTGTTATCCTGAAGCAATCCCTAGATTGGCAGTGCTTTCTCTTCTTAGTCTAAAGTACTTCCTCATGGAGGCATCCTCCAGATTTGTTGGGACTCCAACTCCTAGAATGACTTTGATGGTTGGGACTTGTACTGGTATGTGGGAATGACCTTGGGAGACAGGAGGAAGAGCTGCAGCCTAGACAACGATCTATTGACGTTAGCCCTTCGAGGTAGTCCAGACAAGAAGCATGACCATGAATACTAAGTCTATCTTTATTGTACGATTACATTAATAGAATTTTGCAGGTCTGAAAGTACCCCTCCTGTCCCTTACATTTATTCTCATGAAAACTAGGAATGGTCCCTTCTGAGGCACTTTCTCCACCCCTCCTCCTTTGGACTCAAATTTCATTTATCATACCATTGTCTAGCTATGGCTCTTCCTCCTATCTCCCAAGGTCATTCCTATTACAGGACTTCTGGGAGCTGGAATCCACAGAGACCTGGGAGGCATCAAGTTGGAAAAGGTTGCTCAAGAGATGAGGGGGGATTTCTATACTCCTTCAAATGCTGCTGTTCTACAGCCATGGTATACCTCACCCATAGACCAAGACAACTCAGTCTACTAGGAGTTTTAGTTCAGCAACATCTAGACCAGAGCTTTCCAAACTGTGTGTCGGGACACATTAGTGTGTCGGCTACAGTGTCTTTGTGTGTCGCAAGTGCTGCTGCCTCCGAGCCTTGCCAGGATTCCGCGCAGGTCCTAGTGCCTGCCTCATGCCTTGCTGCCTCCAAACCTGCCCTGCCAGGATTCTGCACAGGTCCTAGTGCCTGCCTTGTGCCCTGCTGCCTCCAAATCTGCTGTGATTCTGCGCAGGTCCTAGTGCCTGCCTTGTGCCTTGCTGCCTCCAAACGTGCCCTGCCAGGACTCCACGTAGATCCTAGTGCCTGCCTTGTGCCCTGCTGTAAGAGTGTGTCACGAAATGATGCATGTCTAAAAAGTGTGTCACCAACATGAAAAGTTTGGAAAGCTCTGATCTAGACTTTCCCAAATCTGGGCTACAGTGCTACAGGAGCAGATGTCAGGGGCTGAGAATTGATCAAATTCTGTTTATGCCCTCTCCTAATTGGACACCCTCCTAATTCCATTTTCTAGGTGGAGCAGTGTGAGTTGGGGGTAATCAGAGCATCTTGCAAGCCATAATCTTGACTAGTCTGTCCCTGGTTCTTTTCAGTGAACAATTCCATTTTAAACCTGCAAACAATATTTTCAACTCAACAGCAACTTGGGGAGTGTTGGACTCCCTCCATCTCTGTCTTAGCACACAGACAATATCAAGATCCTTTAGTTCCTGTTACTCCCCTAGCTGTGACCACGCTCTCGGCCATCTGCTCACCTAATTGTATGCTCCAAGCTTCCATTACACTTTCAGGAATTGCAGTTTGGAACATTTGAATATTTTCTCAAAGCCCATATCAATTAATATGTAAAAGTTGATAATCAACACTGAATTCCTTGGGTATCTCACTATAAGACCTGGTTCTGCCGCCTCGCCTGGGATGGGAAGGGTAATAGTTCCTCCTGGGGCTGGCTGGCACCATAGAGTCCTCGTTTTTATATATGATCTTATCGCCTCTTGGATTTTATACTTAATTTATTCTTATATAGCTGTTCGTATTGTATTTTATGTGTTTTATAGTTTTAATTTCTGATTTTATTATAAACCGCCCAGAGTCCCCCTTGTGGGGGAGATGGGTGGTCATAGAAATTGGAAACATAAATAAATAAATAAATAAATAAACCAACTAACCAACCAACCTCTGGAGATGCCAACTTTCTGCGTTGGACATTTCAAAAATATAATAATTTTAGCAACTTGTTCAAACGTCTAATATACAATTCAAGGAGCAAAGTGTTTTTTTCCCCTTTAAAGCATTATTATTAACAATAAGGTCAGCTTTTAAAGATATCTCAGTGGCCTCCCTCTCCCAATGCTTTTTGTCATTCATGTGCAGGATAACGAGACCTAAAAAGAATGCAGAGTTGAATGAAAAGGACAAAACTGGGGGGGGGGGGCAAGCGGGGCATGTGCCCTGGGCACTGCGCTGGGGGGGGCACCAAAATGACAAAATAACTGGGGGGGGGCATGGAATCCATGTATGGCCCGGGTGACACAGACCCTAGTTCCATCCCTGGACAAAAGACACAATTATGATCCTAGAAATGATTATGCACCAAATCTACTTGTAGATTAAATGAGTCTGTTGAATATTCTACTTCTACACATTGCTTTGGCTTAGTTTTAAAAGCACGACTAAAGTCTGAAGCCCATGTTGTCATGTGTCTGTGACACAATTCTCCCACCAACCCAAATCTAGTCCTCAAATAAGACTTTTTAAAAAGTGTAATGAACCAAGTATGTGAAACTGCCGTATCTGTGGTGTCTTTGGGCACAATCCAAAATGCAATTCCTTTGGAGTAAACCTCATTGAAGATAACATCTGAGTTCACACAACACACTGCACCTGGTGAGTGAAACTTATTTTCTGGATTTGCACATTCACACCAAGTACTGTACATTGAACTACACACTAACCAAACAGCCTGGCCCACACCCAACACGTTGGCTGTGTCTACACTACACCCTTAAACAAGTAATTTACAACCCTAGTAGCACACAACCTGTTTGTAAGAATCAAAGCAAACCAGCTAAATAATACCCCTTCCCTAACCTGACACACTTCTCCAGGTATGGATTGCTACTGCAGAATTCACAGCTAACCTGACAGTGGGTAGGGAAACTGAGCATATAAGTCTTCATGGTTTTGTTCTGGTTTTCCCAGGCAGCAATAAACAATCTTCCTATCTCTAATTTTTCAGCTTTTCAAATTCACCTCTCATATCCTTCCACTGCAGAGAGAAATAGGGCGTATGAAAGAGCTTCTTGAAAGCCAGTCTGCTCCTCCTGATTTAGACAAGACAAGAAGAAAAATCAACCAATCCAAACATTGTTCTGTCACTTCTTTCTTCGACATTGGATGCCCCAAGGCCTAACACAATGTCCTCAAGGCTGCAAGGGGACAGAGAGTCTCTCACACGCATGCCCCTGAAAGCTTTTGACCTACTCTTTCATTTTTGTGATCTCTGGAGCAAGCAGATAGCAGTGGTTTGAAGGAAAGGCAATCAAAAGATTAGTTTTGTTCCCTGGTGGAAAGGGTATTCCATCTTCTATTGTACTTTCCTCTCCTTTTTTCCTTCTTAACTATTATTTAGAAGAAACGTGGCTGAGAGAGGAGAGATAGTGCAGTTCAGGGACAGACAATTTCTTAACAGCCTCCAATCTCCTGGCCTTCTGGGTCTCAGGAGGCCATGTGGGGATGTGGTAAAGTCAATGGAGCTTTTTGGCTGGTTTTTATGATCTGGGGAGGGGCTTTAAAGTTGAGGATGGGAACAGGAGGCTTCTAAGAGGCAAACCGTTCCCTTTACTACCCTTAAAACTCACCCAATCCCCCCAAATTGACCAAAATCATGATATGCTATTCAGTAACCCCACATGATATGCCATCAGATGGAGACAGGAAGCTCACAAGATTTTACAAGGCAATTAATTAATTAATGGAATTTATGCACTGCCTCAAGCCAGACAAACATCCCCTTCCTCCTGTTTCCCCTCCCCAGCAACTGCTATTTAAAGTATGTTACCTCCAATCAAGGAATGATCAAACAACCATTAAGATTAGATAGTCATTGATAGTCGCAGTTCTCCATCATTTCTGAAAACCATCTGGATAGCCAGCCCTTTATCTGATGGCTGCAATTTCCCCACTTTAATTACGTGTTCTCTAAAGCAGCTTTCTTTTATCAGCCCCAATCTTCCCATATTTAGTTCTAGTTGGAGGCCACTAATTTCTAGCATCATGGGAAAATGAGAAAGAGAAAGCTCTGCCTATCCACATTTCCCATATCATGCATGGTAATTCATATCTCCACCTTGTCTCTTCCCATCTGCCTTTTCTCCATGTTAAGAGCCCCAGATGTTCTAGAGCAGTGTTTCCCAACCTCAGGAACCACAGGACCAGAGTCAGCAGTTTAACTTCATCTAAAGGAAAAAAGGACACTCATTTGAGGACATTAATGTTCACATTTTAGACAGAGAAGATAGGTGGTTTGAGAGAGGGGTCAAGGAATCCATTTATGCCAACTTGGAAAATCCTTCCTTGAATAGAGGTGGGGGCCTCAGGCACAATCTTTCCCCCATCGTCCTCCCTGCTTTGTCTTCTGTGCCTAGGAAGATTAAGACCATTTTACAAGCTCAACAGCAGCATGGTGATCTTAACAATCCTCCTTTAGATGATAAAAGGACTTAAAATAACATCTCAATATAACCATGACCTAGCCCCAGGTGTAAGGTCACACAGCTACCTAGAAACTTATTTAGGATTCCCTTACTAACTTTGCTCAGACTGAAGAAGCTCCTTGGATAAGGAGCGAAACGTTTCCACTGAGAAAATAGAAATCCAGTTGACATGATTCAAGCTGCAGACAATTCCACCTGGATAACTGAGAACCTTCATAGACATACTGTAGGTGCTGCTACTTGCTGAGACATCTACAGAATAAAAGTGCTTATGACTGTCTCTCCACATATTAGACAGTCAACCCCATGATCTCCTATCCTTCATCACACTGGTTAGACTGAATGCAAGTTAAAGACAGAGGCTAAACACTGCTATTGAATAATGCTAACTTAACACAGAACTGTAACAAGGAGGCACTTTGGGGTGACATAGGGAATGGTAGCCTGAGAACACCTTTTCTGATGAGTTTTCCATAATAGCATCTACCATCTCCAGGTATAGAATGTGAGAAGATAGATCCCCATTTTTGGCTCCTCACTATTTAAAAATAGTCAATTGCTGGAAGCTATGAGATTATTAGCAACTAGTTTTTCATACTTTTGATTCTTCCTTGCCCAAGGCTGTGCTGGTGCAGGTCACATATGCGATCGGGTGAGTTTTCTTTGGTGATTCAAAGGCACTTTGAGATTTCCAGCCCAAATATTTGCTTTTCCCCTCCTTCAAAACAAAATATCATTTTTGTTTTTTGCAAGAACAAAGCTTCTCTTGCAGTGCCAGCATCACATAGAAAAGGTTAAAAGCTTGCTAACAAACAGATTCATGGGCAACACATGGCATGCAGTGAACAACAATCAAAAGCTTGGAAAAATAACCCTGAGGGCATGGGGGATATATATGCCTTTGGGAGACCTATGATTTTACATGTTAATCATAGCAGAGGCAATTGAAGTTTCATCCTGTTCTGGGTCACCTGATTTGGAATGCAAAACTATCTGCTTCCTGCCAACTCCTGCAATATTTATCAATAAATTCATGTGTTTTGAGACAAAAGAAAGCTTCCAGATACGTAACTGACTGTGGTGATCAGCTTCTTGGCTAGTAATTACCAAGATAGAATCATAGAATCATAGGGTTGGAAGGGACCTTGGAGGTCTTCTAGTTCAACCCCGTGCCAAGGCAGGAATCCTCATACCATCTCAGACAAATGGTTGTCCAATCTTTTCTTGAAAACCTCCAGCGATGGAGCACCCACAACTCCGGGAGGCAAGCTGTTCCACTGCTTGATAGTTCTCACTGTCAGGAAATTCCTCCTTATTTCCAGGTTGGATCTCCCTCTGATGAGCTTCCACCCATGGCTTCTTGTCCTACCCTCAGGTGCCATGGAGAATAAACCAACACCCTCTTCCCTGTGGCAGCCCTTCAAGTATTGGAAGACTGCTATCATCTCTCCCGTCAGTCTTCTCTTAGTTAAGCTAAACATACCTAGTTCCTTTAGCCGTTCTTCATAGGATTTAGAGCCATTCTTCATAGGATTTAGATCTAGTATACTATCCTTATTCTGAGGATGTGGAAGATTTCTCCTTCTGCTTGGTCTTCCTTTAACTAAATTACTTGGTGTCCTGCTCATATACTACACACAAGTATCTCTCAAAACCACCTTGTTCATACTGAATATAATAAAATCCTTGGTGAATTAAACCAAGGGCCATCTTGTCCAACATCCTGATTCCTAGAGTGACAAACTAGCTATTAGTGTGAAGCCCACTGTAGTGGCAACATGCAGAATACTTTTGTATCTCGAGGAGTCAAGTGACATGTTTTGATTTTCTCCCTCACACCTAGGAGATTAGAGTTTATTTTGAGTTATACTGTTGTTTAACTGGCTTGTTTTTATTTCTGTTTGGCATGGGGGGGGGAGAGAAGAAGAATACGCCCACTCCTCCAACAGCCCTCTAGAACATATCTTTGTTGGAAGTGGGGGGAGAGAAAACCCCCAGCTTGTTAAGTTTAAGTATAAGTCCACTCCTCCAGCCGCCCCTCTAGGGGCTTGATATGGGGGGGAATGATAAGAAATTGTTTATGCTTAGGCACTGGCTTATCTGATAGCTTCCCAGGCTATTGGAATGATGTCATGAACAGGTGCTGGACCCCAGGAAGAATCCCAGTCAAGGTCAGGCTATGCAGCTTCAGTACCATGGAAACTTGGTCACGGGGTTTGGGAGCCAGGCTTTGATAAAAACCTTGGGATTGTCTTTTGAGTTTGGGAACTTCTGTGCAGACTCTAAGCGCTGGGATGCTGCAGAACAAAAAGCCATCCTTTTGGGGTCCCTGCTATCTTGGTCAGGAGGTTCCTGGTAGCAAAAAGGGGATAAAGGTATCACCTTGCTTGGGTATGTATGATTTCTTTCTGTATGCTATGCTTGTTATGCTTTGTGTAATCTGTTTAAACTGTGTTTCTGTTTGAATTTGTTTAAGTTTATAATAAAGCTAAAGTTTCTTTATCCACTTATTTATCCCTGGATCTAAAAGAACCAATTGTTTGAGCACCTGATCCTGCTTGAACACTTGGAAGGACACCCACTTGTACAGGTAAAAGATCCCAAGTTTAGTTCTTGGCATTTCCAGAGATAGGATGTAGAGTTTTACCTAAATCTCTTAAAAAATCTCCTGATCCATGTAGATGAAAGATGAGGGATTTAGAGTCCTCCAGTTATTTTGATCTCTAAATCTCATTGCTTACATCAAGCATAATCATTAGTCAGGGATGAATAGACCTGGAATCCAATAATATCTAGAGAGCTATGGGTTCCTTACTCACAGTATTTTTTTAAAAATCTACTCAATCGTGTCCTACTCTCGGAGACTGCCTGGACAAGTCCCTGCAGTTTTTTTGGCACCATTTTTTGGAAGTGGTTTGCCATTGCTTTCTTTCTAGGGCTGAGAAAAAGTGACTGGCCCAAGGTCACCCAGCTGGCTTCGTGCCCATGGCAGGACTAGAACTCATGGTCTCCCGGTTTTTAGCCTTATGCCTTAACCACTACACCAAACTGGCTCTTTACTCACAGTATAGAACGATGTTAAGCTATATGGAACTCATTACAAGTGTTCAACATCTTTCACGGCTATCTAAGAATGTAAGAAGAGCCAAGGGAGCATGCAGTCCTGTATTTTGTGATATACAGTGGCCAGTCAGATTCATCTTACAAGCAAAGACAAGACAGAAGTAGCTGTTGATAGTTTAATCCTCTATAAATCTGTCCTGTCCTCTTTTTAAATTAGCAATTGTATACATCTGCGTAGAATGAATTTCTATTTTTCACTTTAACATCAAATCAAAGAGACACATTCTTCATCAAATGTGGTTCAATCTCAGAGAAGGATCATCACTTTTAAGATTCTCTCATCCTCTTTATTCAGTCAACTTTTCCACTTATGACTGGCTCCTTAAGGTTCAAGAATCTTAAGAACACACAGAACTTAACTTCAATATGGAAATGGTGTCAACTGAGCAATGACTTACAGAGGCAATTCAATTGCTACAAAATATGAATCGTAATATCCCTGAGCTGAGAATAACATCATGGAGGAAAGAAAAATGTCCACCACAATAATCAGTTGGAGGATGAAGTTTTACATGGTCTCATTACCGAGTGCTTTCCCTAAGAGGCAATTTATACAGCTGGAATAAATCAATTATGATTGCACAACTGGCACTATTAATTGTACCAACCATTCCCTTGTAGAAAATACAGCTTATTGTTTGTAAACACTGCCATTCCAAAGACAGTTTTTCAAGAATCATGCCATCATAAAACCCCAGTGCACTGTTAGAAGTGGCTAAATATAACAAAAGTCAATTCAATGGGATCAGTTGACCAAAGATGGGATGCATATTGTCTGTCTGTCTGTCTGTCTGTCTGTCTGTCTGTCTGTCTGTCTGTCTGTCTATCTATCTATCTATCTATCTCTTATCCATATTCCCAAAGGTTAATCAAGCAGCAGTTATGAGTGATGCTGGATGGACATTCTGGGACTATGTACCAACAATTACCAAATGCTGTGAATCAGCTATGAGATGGCTTTCTCCATCATGATTTCCCTTTACACCTGGCCAGCAACTGCTGAAAGGGCTACATAAGTCTTTGTTTTAATCTAGCAAAATCTATTCTAGGAAAATACATTCTGTGGGTTAAGCTCTTCTCAGGTTGTCCTCCTGGTTTAATGGAAGAGGGAAATCTTCAAGGGTTGGATTTGAATAGAAAACACTGCTTCCCACTTCTTAGGAGAAAGTTAGATCTCATAGATTAGAAATCAAGAAATGAAACTTCTCTCTTTTTCTCTCTCTGTCATTGCAGGGGTAGACAGGAGCCAAAATGAATGCATCTGCCATTCCTGTCCTGAAAATCAATGCAGAAATGCCAACATGAGAAGACAAATAAGCTATGCAGAAAAAGCTGTACATTCTTTCCTTATTGCCTCTTTTCTCCCATCATAAATACCTGCAAAATCATAGCCAACTCCCAATTTTCAGGAAAAAAATCATGCTTACCAAAGGAGGATGTGGGAAAAATCATCTCTATGATCCATGTGGCAAATAGTTGTGGCTGGTTAAAAAGTCCAGAAAGAACCAGGATACCGGCAATGCATTGCAAAGATGGAATATAGTACAAACTTAATTTTAGAAAAGGTGGAGACGCTCTCTTGTTCTCATCCTTTCCTTTTTCAAGAAGTAACTGAAAGTCTTTAAAGGGCCAACATTCCTATCAGCTGCAGTGTCTCCTTTAACAGCCATTCCCCAGCACCTCAGCCCACTAAACTTCCCGAATTCAATCCTGCCAGCAGTGAAACCAGTAATAGAGTAGAAAAGCAACAGTAGTAATTACTTGGTGGTGGTGGTGGCTGCTGCAGCAGCAGCAGCAGCAGCAACTAATTGTAAATCAATTCTACAGAGTATAAAGCGTATATGCTGAGCACAGTAAGCAAAGATGCTGACCACTTAAGTTGCTGCATTTCTAGATTGAAAATGGAAAATGTTGTTCATTAATGGCAAGGCAAGTACCCAAAGTTAAACAGGTGTCCTCCCCATTAGGAAAACCATTTTGCCTGCTTCCAAGTGCCCTATGGCAAAGGTACTAAAAAGGATGGTGAAGGAAGAGAGAGAGAGAAAGAGATTCATACTGCCTTCAGTACATTTCCTCTGTCTTCCAAAATCAGGTATTTCTTCTGTAACTGCAGGAATTAGAGTTTCAATTTACTATTCTGTCTTCAACACACTAACAGTTACAAATCTCCTCTCTCTGTATACCTTCATTTCAAAGCAAAACCTTCCAAAATTCTTCTCCAAACTGTCTTAAATCTGAAGCTATGGGCCTTTTCCTACTTGCATATAATCCCACAGGATGCCAATGTCCTGATCACTTCTTTTTTCTGCTGTGTCCCCATAATGATGCCTTCACCTCATTCCCCAATCCATATGTGAAGCCATCTTAAGTCATTTTTAGCTGTTCCAGTAAACAAGAGGTCTGTTTTTCAAGATGTTCTGTTTTGCTGTCAGTGGATGTGTTAGGTGACTGTAGGGAGAGGATTCAGCTCAGCATCTATTGGCCACTTCAGGATGGTATGGGCATCTCTTCTAGTCACTGGGCATTCTCCTCCAAGGCTCTTCTTGTTTTGGGGAGCTGTAAAGTCAAGCCCTTTCAAAGCAGCTTCCCTGCTCTACTAGCCACCTCCAGGAGTATGCAAATCAATTGTCTTGTGGACTCTGCAAACTGCTGGGTTTGAACAGCCAGCTCTCCTACTGGAACCACTACCTCCCAAACCCTGCAGTTCAGCCACACTGAAAAGACGCCCCAATGCAATCAGGCAGGAAACCTGTCCATTTTATTTATTGATTAACTTATTTTTTTGAATTTTGCCACCGCCCATCTCCCCCCAGAAGAGGGACTCTGGGCGGTTTACAATAAAGCTAACAAGTTAAAAAGAATAGCCATAAATAGTATATAAAATATACATACAAATACAACATATAAATAAAAAATAAAAAAATAAAATCCAGATGGCAATAAAAGATCGAGTTCAGTTCATATGTATGTGAGGAGCACTCTAAGGCACCAGCCATCCCCAAGAATAACTACTCCCCTTCCCCGCCCCAAGCGAGGTGGCAGAGCCAGGTCTTCAGGGTCTTCCGGAAGGTCAGGAGCAATGGGGCTTGCCTCACCTCTGGGGGCAGAATGTTCCAAAGGGCGGGAGCCACTGCAGAGAAGGCCTACATCCTGGACCCCATGTATGGGAGACGTCTGCTGTTTTGAGTGTGGGTTTTAAACCTGACAGAGGCAGGTAGGTGGTGAAAAAGGATAGTTGATCACTTGATAAGCCTGCCAGCCAGCCAGCTGAAAGATGGGTTGAGAAAGCTGCATGGCCAGACTTGCTGAACAGCTGATTGGTGGGTTTTTGTGTGGTCAGGTGGAGAGCCATCTCTCCTGCTTTATTTTGCAGGGGGTGTTTTGATAACCACCTGTCAAAACAAGTCACCTGCTCAAGCTACCTCCTTGCATCGCTGTCATGAAGGGCAAATGGTTCCCCACCAGCTGATTATGTAAAAAACCCAAAGGTTTTCACCAATAGCTTCATTCAACATCCTGAATGCATGCACTTAGGACACCATCACTCAGTGGCAAACAAAACCGGAACCAGAGAAGCAAAGCAGGAACTGGCAATGGAGATAGCAAATTTTATGCACCTCTAGGTTTCTGCCAACTCAAAGGTAGGTGGTGAGGATTTAACTCATCAGTGGAAAATTAAAAACACCATCTAAGATCTGCTGAACATATTTGCTCATTTTCTCTCTCTATCATGTTCAGCCTCTGTGGACATTTCCCCCACTCTGTTTAATAACAAGTCTAAATATTTAAAACATCACAATATCATTGCTTCTAGATGGAACTTTTTAAAATCTAGGGTTGTATAAGTTTAATACTTTCACTAAACTCAAAGAGAGCTAGTTTGATTCAGTTACATTGTGGGTTGCAAGTAAAGGAAAGGCAAGAGTAGAGAATGTGTGAACCTGCTGGTTTACATTTTCTGACAGCCTTCCTTGTTCTGAATTTTGGATAGAGATAGAGATAGCGAAATTCAGATCAGAATGGCTGCTTTGATTTAAAAAATGGCTGCCTTTTTGCTACTAATTTGGAGTGGCCATTATTTAGTGGGCAGGTGCTACATATCTAGAGAAAAGCATTTATATCTACTGGCTTGGAAGACCTTTTCACCAACAACTCACTTCATTTAAGTGGTGAAACTTTAAATATCTGTCCAAAGAAATGGGATACATTGAAGTGGGCTTGCTTGTAACCCTGTCATTATCATTTTTAACCTGAGGTTAAATGAAGATAGGAATGGAATAAAACAGCAGCAAACCACCAATGAGAGCCAATTTGGCGCAGTGGTCAAGGCACCATATTAGAAACCAGGAGACTGTGAGTTCTAATTCTGCCTTAGGAACAGAAGCCAGCTGGCTGATTTTAGGCTAGTCCCCCTCTCTCAGCCCTGGGAAGAAGGCAAGGGCAAACCACTTCTGAAAATGTTGCCAAGAAAACTGCAAACTCAGAAACAAATCCACCTTAGCATTCCAGATCTTGCTGAAATAAACTTTCAGCATCCATTGCCATGAGCTGCATTATCTGAGGCTGCTAGGAATTATAGTTCCCTAGGCGTGAAACAGTGAATGGTGGAAAAAAACATGGTTAATATTGACTGGAGCCCAGAATTTGAACATTCCATGTTGCAACATTTCGTTATAAGCCACATTTGTATTCCCAAAAGTAAGTGTGGGTGTGGGTGTGGGTGTTTGATTTACTGTTGTTTTTCCTCTGAACATCTTTACAATGCAACATCTGGGGCCCTTGGAAGTACTTTCATTAACCTAAATCTTTAATAGTTTCCAGTTGCTTTTCATGTAGCTTTTGATAAGAACTCTGATCAATCCAGGATCTGAAGAACCAGTTCTTTTTTGTCTTTTCCATTATGCCTGGTACCACCACCTCCTCCTCCTCTTCATGCTTTTTAAGCTTTTCACACATTTAGAAAGAAAGGACCCCTTGCATACACAGAACCCTTTGCCTAATGCGCAGATACTTGCCCCCAGACTGTTTCCACATCTAATTATGAGTTGCCCTACAGTGGTAATCCTGCCAGGGATCGTCAGCTAGATCATGGGTGTCCAACCTTTTGGCTTCCCTGGGCCACATTGAGTGAAGAGGAATTGTCTTGGGCCATACATAAAATATATAATATAGTTAATGTATACAAGTATACATTATACAAGTATACAAGTATGCAGTCCAATGCCTGCAGCAGAAGAGCCGGTTCCCTTCCTCTCTCCCTGTCGCGCAGGAATAAATTGTAATAATTGATGTTGTATAATTGTATAATTGGATTGGAGATATATAATACTGTAAGCCGCCTAGAGTCCTCAGTAGGGAGGGGATAGGCGGGGTATAAATAAGACAAATAAATAAATAAATAAAAAGTAATAAAACTTCATTTACTTTTATATTTTTATTATATATATATTTTTAAAAAGGGCAACATAAAACTAGTGGGATATTTGACCTTGTTTTTGTTTTTGCGAGGATGATGGCACTGAATGACTGTCAGGGCAAAGGGGGGAATGGCAGTTCTAGAACTGAACTGGGCTGTGTGGACCCAGTTTGAACTTGTGGTAAATGAAGCCAATGAGTTTGAAAATCTCCGAAGAATGCTGTGAGTTTCCTTAACTAAACTGCTGTGTATGTAAAGAAATAAACAAGTAAAGATACCTTAGGACCTTGTTGCTATTGGATTATCGGCATTTACTGTTTGAAGTCACTTTTGAGTCAAGGTGAAGTGTTCATGACTTCACAGCCTTGGCTATGTAGTTTTTTGTTTGTTTGAGCTATAGCATTTTAATAACAACAACAACAATAGTAATAATACCTCAGCACATGTCCACATCTGGCCAACCTTGTCTGAGCTTAGAACCTAAGCAAAGTCAGATCTGTAACAAATGCTTAGACATTTTGCTTATGACTGCATTATTGCTATTATAATTATTATAGATTTAAATATTAAAGGGATCAATATTTGCCGTTATCATTATTGCAAGTGTAAGAAAAGGTCTTCAGAGCTCTCCAAATGCTATTTAAATGGCATATGAATCTGGACTTCACCTAATTGGCTAACAACCTAGAAGTAACAACGGGTGGGTTTGTACACTCCACTAATCATGGCTGTTTTAGCCATACAGGTAGTCCTCGTTTCCTGACTGCCTTGTTTAGTGACTGTTTGAAGTTATGAGAGTGTAAAAAAATAGCTTTGTGACCAATCCTCACATTTATGTCTGTCGCAGTGTCCTGCAGTCATATGATCACCATTCAGGTGCTTTGCAACCAGTGCGCATTTATGACCGTTGCAGCGTTCCACAGTCACGTGAACACTATTTGGGCGCTTCGCTTGGGCGCGACAAGCAGATTTAAATAGAAAAGGCAGAAGTAAAATCATAAATCACAGTCACATGATGTTTTGCTTAACAACCAAATGGGAAGTGAGGTTGTAAGCCATCACAGTCATGTGATTTTCCACTTAGTGACTGCAGTGCTTAGCGACAGAGCTGCCAGTCCCATTTGTGGCCACTAAGCAAGGACTACCTGTAGTTTGTTGAATAAGCCATAGTTGCCCTATTCACAAATCCCTTTAAGCCATAAACCATGGGTTATAAAACCCAAAGTCTGGATTTGCACAACATGCTAAGCCAAAAGCAAGCAAACCATATTTTGGCATGTGAACCAAAGTATTCTGTGGCTGTGATTGTGCATCTCTTCCTACGAAATCAATCCAACTCCTTTCAACGGGACTTGCTTCAGATTAGGCAAGTATTCAGTTGCAATCTGCAAAATACTTCCCTACTTAGTAAGTTGCACTATACCCAGTGAGCTTATGACAGATTAAACATGGATAGTCATTTATTTTAACAGATTACAACAGACTTCCAGGGTGCAACTGAACACATGGAAAACCAATTACATATTCACTATCTAAGCCAGTGTTTTCAATCTCAGCAACTTTAAGATGTGTGGGCTTCAACTCCCAGAATTCCCCAACCAGCCATGCTGACTAAGGAATTCTGGGAGTTGAAGTCCACACATCTTAAAGTTGCTGAGAAACACTGATCTAAACCATATTGGAAAGGGAAGGAAATGGAATTGCAGCAGCAGAACAAGACTCCAGGATGTTTATGAAAGGACTCCTTTTTCCTCGGATTATTGCTATTGCTTTTCCGGGCTTACAGAAATGCATCTTGAACTCTTCACTGCATCTGCATATTACAGACAGAATCCATTGACATCCACAAGACTGCATTTTGCCGGTTAATCTCCCTCCCTCCCACCCTCCCTCTCTCCCTTTTATTTTTTCCAGGACGCTGAAAAATAAGTACACAAAAGCTCAGCGCCGGCAGAGATGGATGAACCCAATGGATCTGACCCTCTCTTTCCCACTGGAATATACTGTGTTATATTTAGGACTTGACAATATGGTTGGATGCTTTCACACTGTCCTTTATTAATTCCCACCTTGATGTCAGAGACTTTGTGCACTGATGGGGTCTGAACTGGCAGTGACTAACCAGAGAAAGACATCTTGGGATAGTGACAGATTGCTCAAAGGAAATGCCAACTCTGTGGGCAGCCAGTGGTCAAAATGACAGGTCTCATGGAAGAGATCATTACAAAAGAGGTTGACAACAAAACACTCAGCACTGCAGGAGTTCCCTCACCCCAACCCCGTCAATTTGGGGAGGGCTTTATCAGGTTCCAAAAACATTGATCAGCACTTTTCAGATCTTTGCATGGCATGTGGAACTATTTTAAAGCAGTGTGTGAGCATGGGGAGAGAAAAGTTGAAATTTTTTTATGTACCTAAAACCCCTCCCAAATTTAGTGCACATGTCCCAAGCATAGACTTGCACAGGGATATTTTTATCTAGATAACATAAGTACCCAGAGTGTATCAGTATGCTGCATGTACCTCCGAGTTAGTGGAACACAAGCAACCATATGTTGCTTTGCATAGAATAGTGTGATTGATTGATTGATTGATTGATTGATTTGATTGACTTTTATAGCCACCCATCTTGCAACTGCAACTCTGGGCAGTGAGCATGGGATTACCAAAAGAAGAAAGAATGGCAATTATTAATTAATAATGACAAAATAATGACATAATGGTACCTGAGGACAATCTAGCTCAAACCATACAAATGCAGAATGACACTGATATCTGTAGCTTGAATCATGTCAACTGGATTTCTATTTTCTCAGTGGAAACGTTTCGCTCCTTATCCAAGAACACAAGAAAAGCAATGTAGTGTACAGTATGCAATCCAGTGCAGTGAGGAGTGCTCTGAACTCTACATTGGAGAAACCAAACAACCTTTGTACAGGAGGATGGCCCAACACAGGAGGAGCAACACCACAGGACCAGAGTCAGCAGTTTACCTTCATTTAAAGGAAAAAGGACACTCATTTGAGGACATGAATGTTCACATTTTAGACAAAGATAGGTGGTTTGAGAGAGTGGTCAAGGAATCCATTTATGCCAACTTGGAAAATCCTTCCTTGAATAGAGGTGGGGGCCTCAGGCACAATCTTTCCCCTATTTTCCTTCCTGCTTTGTCTTCTGTGCCTAGGAAGATTAAGACCATTTCGCAAGCTCAACAGCAGCATGGTAATCTTAACGATCCTCCTTTGGATGATAAAGGGACTTAGAAATAAACATCTCAAATAACCATGACCTAGCCCCAGGTGCAAGGTCACACAGCCACCCTAGAAACATATTTAAGGATTCCCTTACTAACTTTGCTCAGACTGAAGAAGCTTCTTGGATAAGGAGCAAAACGTTTCCACTGAGAAAATAGAAATCCAGTTGACATGATTCAAGCTACAGACTGTTCCACCTGGATGACTGAGAACCTTCATCGACATAATGACACTGATGGGCTTGCCCCACCTCCAAAGTCCCATGCCCAGGGGACTTGGGACTTCCAGGTCTTCAAGCATTTATGAAATGCTAGCAGGGCCAGGGCCAAATGAATCTCTGGACACATGGTGTTCCAGAGGGCAGATGCTGTGACAGAGAAGGCTCAGTATCTGGGTCCTGCCAGATAGCATTGATAGCACCTGGAGCACACCCACCCTGCTAAATATAGTGGGATGGACAGAAACAATAGGAGAAAGGCAGTCCCACAAATAACCTGGCCCCATGCCATGAAAAGCTTTATAGGTGATAACCAGCACTTTGAATTGCACTGCAGAAACTTACAGGAAGCCAGTGCAGATCATGGAGCAGTGGTATACCAAGATGCTACCATAACTGCCTGCAATGCCACATGCTGGATCAGTTGCAGCTTCTGGGTGGTCTTCAAAGGCAACCCCAGATAGAGTGCATTGCAGTAATCCATTTGAAGGGTGACAAAGCTGGAGGTGACCATGAGCAGCGCCTCCCAATCCAGGAAAGGGCACAATTGGTGCACAAGAGAAAGTTATGCAAAGGCCTCCTGGCCAGATACCACCAGTTCTTGGAACAGGAGCCATGAATCCCTGAGGACCCTAAATTATTCACTGGTTCTGTCTAGGGCCGTGCAGTCCCATTGAGAGCTAAAGGTAGAAAATCCCTTGCTTTTGTTATTAATAGTATGGATTATTTTATTTTGTATTTGCTGTTTGAAATAATAAATAAATAAATAAATAAATAAATAAATAAATAAATAAATAAATTTATTAATTCTTGCCCAGAGTCACATTGTCTGAGTTGGGTGGCCATATAAATGCTTTAAACAAACAAACAAACCATCCCAGAACCACCCATGTGACACCAGTTTATGCTTTAGAAAGTTAAAGCCCTTCATTCATTCTTACTATCTGCTTCACCCCCTCCTGATCAACCTGGCTTGCACTGCTGGTGATATTCTAGAAAACTTGGTTTCTTCAAGGCCCAAGGATAGTAGAGATCTCTCAGAGCAGAAGCAGAGTTTTGGATGTTCTAACCTTTACTAAGGAACTTATGGTGACCTGGTCATGCAGAAACAGGATTATTTCAATAATTGGCCAACATTGGTAAGTTCGGAACAGTGAGAGAAGTAGGGAGGAGGGGCAAGGAATATTGGCACCTACAGAAGGTCCCCAAAATCTTGGGTACACATGCTGTATATTTAGAAGATTACATACAATTCTGCTTGGTCCATCTCAAAAAAAGGATCTTGATGAAGTGGAAATGAGAGTGAAAGAAACCACTAAAATGATCCTGGGACAGAGTAGGATTAGAGCATCAGATCTACAAAGAGAAGCTTGAACATGATTTGGGAAGGGAAATTGGAAAAGTTAAATTTGCCCTCAAACTGAGCTTGATTTCTGATCTTTGCACCCATTCTGTTTTCTCAGCAGCATTACAGAACTAGTTTACCATTTCCTGCTTCTTCCAGGGTGGGTTTTTTTTCCCCAATTTTTCAGTTTAGCCCAAATCCATGGGTTTCCCAGATGGTCTTCAATCCATATGTGAACCAGGGTTGACCTCACCTAGTTTTTCAGTTTAGCCAAGAAGGAAGAGAGAAACATGCGAAGGATGTTCTGAATAACCATATGCCAAAGTGACAGAGATTAGAAATAAAATGATTCCTAATTCTTACAACACCATTTACTAGTCAATGGTGTGCTTCAGTTTATTTTCTTGGCAAGAGCAAAAACAGCAACAAAACACAGTAGCAAGTATTCACTCTTTAAATGGAAGATACTGATCAAGCTTCCAGACAGCAAATCTTTATTCTTTCATAGCTTTTTCCTCCAAATCATTTTACTGCTGAGTGTTTAGCACACATGTGTGTGTGTCTGCCTGCATACATGTTTCAAATCCCCAAGATACCCCTTTCTTGTTTCTTACTGGACCTCCATGTTATTTCTGTCAACTTGGAGGCATGGTGTTGAACTGAGGTACTTTCCCTGATACCCACATCCACATTTTCAAATACATTTTGAAAAGTTGGGGTCAGGGGCCCTCACAAAGGGGAGTCAAAAATGTCAAGATGGCATCCACAACTGTGTGATCAAAGCATCAACTGTAGGAAAATAAAGAAGTCTGTACACTTTGTAAAGCCTAGCACATAACATAGTAGAGATAAGAAATTGCTTAGTGTTTATTTTCTAATCCACATGCTTATCTTACCATGACTTCATCTGTATCCAAGTACAGAGTTGCTTGACACCTAACTTGTGACCAATAATCTATTTGTAATTTGAGTCCATTGTTCCTGTAGAGTAGATATAGACTGTCTTTGGTGGTGAGTGGGGGCCTTTCACCTTGGAAGTGTTGCTAATGTGTCCTTTGTGTGACTGACCAAGCTCTGCAGACCCTTACAGATAAATTATCTGTAAGAGTATTGGGTTCATGGTCTTGACTGAGTAGGTGAACAAACCAGGATGAGCCTTGCTGTAAAAAGAGCGGAGAACAGAGAGGGAACTGTGGTTCTCATGAGTCTTCTCTCCAACACAACACATGTAAAAAAGGGGTGGGGTTCTGATCTTATAACTTAGGTCACTGCATTGACTTTTTTGACTCCCTGCCAGTGGAGGGATTTTGTTAGGGGGAGGGATTTAGATATTTGTCTTCCAATTGAAAACCACAGCGCAGCCTTCTGTCATTTCATACTTGCCAGATTGGTGGGTTGCATAGCAGGGGCATATTGCACAGCAGTAAGAAATCAATTTAGTCTGTAATAATCGCAGTATGTAGAATACACAGCAAAGATAGTTTTCCTGCAGTGCTGCTTGATAATATTAACAAATGGCTACACTAGTAAAGCAAAATAAGACCAAGTAGGATAAAACACAGATAAAACTCAATTTCTTAACAGAAGAGTTTAAGACTTCTTACTTTTCATGATTTATTATTTATTTATTTATTTATTTATTTATTTATTTATTTATTTATTTATTTTTTAAAGAATTTATATTCTTTACCCATTTCAATACACTCAAAGAGAATCAAAGACCAAAAACTTTCTAAAGTTGCACCTGATCCACATGCTGGTTCCCATTATCGGCCAATATGATGCTTCTTAAAAAAATCGCCTTCCTTCACTTTTGTGTCAGGGTCTGGGTCATGAATTACAACATAGAATGGGTCAGGAGTGAGATCCAAGAACTGTAGCATTAGCTAATAATTAAGACTGAAGAATAAATCAGAAAAGAAAAAAAAAGGTAAGGAAAAGAAAAGAAACAAGCTGGAAGTCAGAACCGAAGAGCATTGTGAACTAGCCTGCGCAAGAGAGCTTGCTCAAAGAATAATGAAAGGAATCATTAGAGTTTTAAGAAGACAGTGACAGATTGGAAATATTCCAGAGGATGGTTCCCAAGATGGTGAAGGATCTGGAAACCAAGCCATATGAGGAATGGTTAAAAGGCATGTTTAGTCAACAGAAGAGAGGGCTGAGGGAAGATAAGATACCAGGCTTCAAATATCTAAAAGGTTGTCACACACAGGGAGGAGTGGACTTTATTGTGCCAAAGGCAGAACTAGAAACAGTGTTAAAACTCCCAAGGAAAGAGGTTCAGGCTAGACATCAGGAGTAACTCCCAACTGCATGAGATTTCCACCCAGTGGAATAGTCTGCCATATAAAGTGGTAGGTTCTCCTTCACCAGAGGTCTTCAAACAGATGCTAGGTAGTCATCTGTCAGAGATGTTGGATTCTGCATTGATCAAAGAATTTAACTAGATAACCTCAAAAGTCACTTCCAACTCTATAATTCTGTGAATGCATCAAGAGCAATGGAAGTCCTTATTGCTCAAGCAAAGCTCAGTGGTCACTGAGGATAATCCAGTGGCCCAATTATCCATTGGAAATAAATGTGCTTCATCAAGAAGCTTTCATCTTCAATTCAATGTCTTGCTACATGGAACACTGAGAAAGGAACTCTGCTATGCAACTTCTTTTTAGAGACCAATGAAAAGCCTAAGCAGAAGGAGATGGTGTAAGGCTTTAAGGCCACACATATAGAAATAGTCACCTGCAGGTCATTGATTCACCATATGGGATGCTGAACACAGATCCAGCAGCTCCTAATACTCTGAACCTGTTTGTGACTATGACTAACACAGACTTGATCCCCACTATAAATTAGTAGAAGAGGACAATAGGTCTGAGGTGGAATACATTCATTCATGTGTAAGGCCCCTGGTTCAGTTTTTGTAATCTCACGATAGAGGTGGGAAAGACTCCAGTTAGAAACTAGTCACCAATCAGTGATGACAACACTCAAGAAGCATTACCTGATTCAGTCAAAGACAGCTTCTGTGCATCATCCCTGTAAAAGTTCCCTAAGGCAGTGACCATTACCACAGCCCTAGTATTGGGACTCCATACTAGAGCTATGCAAATATTCAGTTTGGTGCTTTCATATGAAAGCAATTCAACTGAAGCTCTAAACTGAACTGATTTTTTCTATTGACTCGACTGGAATTGATGTTCTGAATCATCTGACATCAAATTGAATTGATGCCTTTGAATCAAATGGATGCATTTGTTTGGTTTAAAGCTCCACATTGTTCTGAATCTGATCATTGTTTTAAATGGAAGTCCTCTGAAGTTTCATATCAAGGATTCAAACTGGATTAGGAGTGATTCCTACATCCCTTTTCCATAAATGTCTGTGTACTTGTTAATTGAGAATGCCTGCCCTGCTGATGATGATATTGATGCAACCGTAAATTTGTTAGCGTTTAAGGTAAGACGAGACTCGGTTGCTTTTGTGACAGCAGGCAAGCACAATGCTGCAACCTGAATTCAACTCTCTTTATGCTGTTCTTTTTCAGTTCAATAAAATCCAGGCAATAAAATACTGTACTCAGATGATATTGACAAATACATAGAGAGAAGGAGAGTTCTCAGCTTTTTATAATTCCTTCTCTGGGATGCTAGCAGCATAAAGATGTAACAGGGAACCATACAGAGGAGAAATGGAATGATTGCTACCACAACCACGTATGATCTATGTGCTTCTGCATCCAATCAATAGTCTGTACCTGTAACAAGCTTATAAAAGAGACAGAATTCCTCCCGTGTAAATGGAGAGGAAATGGCCAGAGCCTAAAAAAATATCTATTTCTTTAGCAAAGAGGGTGAGCAGTGAATGTACCACCAAGCATTTGGGTTCCACAGATCAGTTTTGCTTACTCCCATCAAGAGAAGGTAACATAGCTTAGAGTTAGAACACTTGGGGTTGTAGTTCTAAGCTACGAGAAGGTGTAGGTTTAATCTCCATCTTCAGGTAAGATGGGAAACATTTCAGTGAAACCCTGAAGAGCTGCTGCCAGCTAGAGGATGTGAACAAAAGCAAAATAATTGCATCCACATTCCCTAATGTATACATTTGTGTGTGCAGTTTTTCTTACTGGTTGCATGGATTGGCCAATGAGTCGTCTTCCCCAGCTTCTATCCATAGCATGCATTTATAGCAGCAAAACAAGGGTGTCTTGCAACAAAAAGTGCAGGCTTCCATCTGTATGCAGAGCATGCACTTTCTCACTTAGCTGTGACTCTCCGTTTGCTGTGTTAAGGTGAGGGCGTGGAGACATGGTTTAAAAGATGACTGCAATAAATCTAATTAATGGATGTTTTAATGAATGGGAGCTAGTTATCCAAGAATGGGTTTGCTTAATTGACAGCCTGATTAAAGGACAATGCAAATAAGCACACACGCTTAGATGTAAATGAGACCGTAAGGATCCAAACTCAGTTAAATTGTTGTGTAAAAGCAGTTCAAAAGTTCAAAGCCATCAAAGGTTGCAGTACATTCGGACAGAGCACCAAGATGGTCTTCCCCTTTCTTGCCTTTAATTTTCCACATATTTGGTTACATGTCTCCTCTATTTTGTTTAACATTCATCCAAGAGGTTTATGTCACTTCTTTTCAGAATTATATTTATTTATTTGTTTGTTTATTTTCTATCCCCCCTTTATTATTTTTATAAATAACTCAAGGCGGCGAACATACCTAATACTCCTTCTTCCTCCTATTTTCCCCACAACAACCACCCTGTGAGGTGAGTTGGGCTGAGAGAGAGAGACTGGCCCAAGGTCACCCAGCCGCCTTTCATGCCTAAGGTGGGACTAGAACTCTCAGTCTCCTGGTTTGCCATTGGCTCCTTCCTAGGGCTGAGAGACAGGGACTGGCCCAAGGTCACCCTGCCGGCTTTCATGCCTAAGGCGGGACTAGAACTCTCAGTCTCCTGGTTTGCCATTGGCTCCTTCCTAGGGCTGAGAGACAGGGACTGGCCCAAGGTCACCCTGCCGGCTTTCATGCCTAAGGCGGGACTGGAACTCACAGACTCCTGGTTTCTAGCCCATTGCCTTAACCCCTAGACCAAACTGGCTTTAATTTAATTATGTTACTGATGTACAGAGGCATTGAAATACACAGTTGGCTTGTTGCCAACAAAAGCAGGCTTCTCAATGTGTTTATGTTATTCATCCAGGATTCTCTCTCTGGGCTGGATCCAGCATTTGTCACGCTTAGAATATGCCTATTGAAAGCAATGCGACATGACTTTCACAAAACCTGTTGCCCTGAACAGGACATCTGCTAGCAATATCTAACCCTAGATCCAACTTCAAAGCATGCCGTTGTGCTAATGTGCGTGCACTTCTCCATATTGGTTGGCCATTGCACAAAAACAACTGGTCTACTTCAGCATCTACATCAATGTTTTTCAAACTTGGCAACTTTAGGATGTGTGGACTTCAACTCCCAGAATTCCCCAGCCAGCATATTGCCAAGAAGTTACCAAGTATGAAAAACACTGATCTACATAATCTCACCATCTGTGCTATTCCCAGGATTTTAATGCACACATAAGTGCATCAGTCATATATAGTCTTTTTAAAAGTTGTGGGATTTTTTGTTTCAACAGTTACACACCATCCTGTAACAGAGTTTTGGATGGCTTATGGTGGGTAAGCCTAAAATCAGCTTACAGAATAGGTGGGGGAAACATGAGTGAAGTGAAAGGTGGGGTCTCTATAAAATCCAGACAAAAACTCACAAAGCATAGTTATCCTAAGGCAGGGGTCGGCAAACTTTTTTATGCCAGGAGCCATTTTGACATTTATAAAATTTATAATATCACTCGAGGGCCAGGGGGCGGGGTTTGAGGGTGGGAGCCAATCGCGTGGAAGGGGGTGGGGTTTGCGGGCAGGGGCCAATCGCACGGAAGGGGGCGGGGTTTGCGGGCGGGGGCCAATCGCGTGGAAGGGGGTGGGGTTTGCGGGCGGGAGCCAATCGTGCACACTTAGGGCCTGCTGCTGCCATGCCCGCCGCCACGCACACCATGCCGCTGCCGCGCCTGCCCCGACCACGCCCGCTGCCGCGCCTGCCCCCGCCATGCCTGCCTGGGGAAGAGCCACACTCAAGGGGCCAAAGAGCCGCATGTGGCTCGCGAGCCGCGGTTTGCCGACCCCTGTCCTAAGGCATGAACTCATGGGTTTTCTATACCTGTGCCTTTCACGTAAGTGTATCACACTGCATCATGGATTCTGTATAATTTAGCTTGCATCATTGAATCATAGGGTTGGAAGGAATCTTGTAGATCATCTAGTCCAACCCCCTGCCACGTGCAGGAATCCTCAGACTATCCCAGACAAATGGCTGCCCAATCTTCTCTTGAAACCCTCCAGTGATGGAGCACCCATGACTTCAGGAGGCAGGCTGTTCCACTTTTTTTGTTTTGTTTTTATTTTAGAACAAAAACTGCCATCACATAACAAAAATGACATGACAATACAAAAATAACATTACATTGCACACATAACAATTACTTACACATTAATATGACATCAACCCTCTTTCCAGACAATCTATTATTTCTCCTTTCTAACTTGCTTAATTCTCCCTTCTTTCTTCTCTCTACTCTATCTCTCACTATCCCTTTGGAACTTACAGCAACAACTTATTTTTCTTCTTTCATTTAACAGCTCTCACAGTCAGGAAATTCCTCCTCATTTCAAGTTTGAGTCTCCCTCTATAAAGCGTCTACCCATTGGTTCTTGCCTTACCCTCAGGTGCTCTGGAGAATAAATCCACTCCCTCTTCTTGGTGGCATCTCTTCAAGTATTGGAAGACTGCAACCATATCTCCCCTCAGCCTTCTCTAGTTTAGGCTAAACATACCCAGTTCTCTCAACCATCCCTCAGAGGATTTAGCCTCCAAGCCAGGGCTTTCCAAAGTGCCGCCACTGGCGACACACCAGCGGCTACGGCGGCAGTGCGGCGGCGGCGCACGCGTGCATGGCGGCGGCGCGGAGGGGCGTGCGGCAGCACGCGCATGCACAGGGGCGGTGCGGGGGGCGTGCGGCAGCGCGC
Organism: Charina bottae; assembly: GCA_023362775.1. NCBI lineage: Eukaryota > Metazoa > Chordata > Lepidosauria > Squamata > Charinaidae > Charina > Charina bottae. Next base: position 9,086,544 of record JALMGJ010000027.1, on the reverse strand, counting down.
GCATGCACAGCGGCGGTGCGGGGGCGTGCGGCAGCGCGGGCGTGCACGGCGGCGGCGCGGGGGGGCATGCGGCGCCGTGTGTGTGCACGGCCGTGGCGGCAGCCTCCACTAAAACGCGGAACCACTGATCCCGCGCTGCTGCTGCTGCCGCTGTGCACGCGCGCGCCACCGCTTCCGGGTGGTGTGGCGACACACCACGCTGTGTGTGGCGACACACTTTTGTGTCGTGACACACACTTTGGAAAGCTCTGCTCCAAGCCCTGACCATCTTTGTCACTCTTCTCTGCATTCTTTCTAGTTCCTCAGTGTCCTTTTTGTATTGTGGCAATCAGAACTGGACACAGTATTCCTGGTGTGGTCTGACCAATGCAGCGTAGCGTGGTACTATCACTTCCCGTGATCTTGACACTATACCTCTACTGATGCAGCCCAAAACTGTGTTGGCTCTTTTGGCAGTTGTGGCACTTTACTGGTTCATACTTAACAGGTGTTCAAAAAGACTTCCAGATCCTTCCTCTAAGCCAGAGCTTTCCAAACTTTTCATGTTGGTGACACACTTTTTGGACATGCATCATTTCGCGACACACTCTTACAGCAGGGCATCATTTCGCAACACACTCTTACAGCAGGGCACAAGGCAGGCACTAGGACCTGTGTGGAATCACAGCTGGTTTGGAGGCAGCAAGGCACCAGGCAGGCACTAGGACCTGCGCGGAATCCTGGCAGGGCTCGGAGGCAGCAGCAGCAGCAGCCGCGACACACCCAGACACTGCAGCCGACACACTAATGTGTCCCGACACACAGTTTGGAAAGCTCTGCTCTAAGCACTACTGCTAAGCCAGGTGCCACTTATCTTATACCCATGCATCTAGTTTTTCCTGCCTAAGTGCAGAACCTTACATTTCTCACCACTAACCAACATTTTGTTGGTTAGGGCCCAATGTTCAAGTCTCTAAAGATAATTTTGAATCGTGAGCCTGTCTTTGGCATGTCAGTAATACCCCCCTACTTTGTGTCTTTCAAAAATGTTATGAGCATTCTATCTATTCCCTCATCTAAGTTATTTATGAAGATGTTGAAGATTATTGGGCCCAAGGCAGACCCCTGAGATACCCCACTGCATTCCTCCCTCCATGTGGACATAGACCCATTAAGGACCAAGTGTTGGCTACAGTTGTTCAGTCAACTGTAAATCCATCTGGTAGCGGGACCAGCCATCTCAGATTGTTCCAGTTTATCAAGAAGGACACTGTGGTCTACTTTATAAAATACCTTAGTAAAGTATAAGTAAATTACATCCACAGCATTCCCTTGGTCCACTAATCTAGTCACTATTCTATTGCCCAGACTTTCCAGAATGCCTGCTTTAATTTGTCAGCTATCATGAGCACTTCTACTAACTTGGTAGCTACCACCCCTATTTGTATTTCAGCCTCTGAAATCACAGCCGACAGCATCCACTGTAAAAAGTCTGGAACTTGCAGGCCAATTAACTGAAGGAAAAGAAAAGTATAAGAAACAGGTAACTGAGTCAATCATATGCTGCCTTATGGGACTGCTGGACTGTTGTGTTTTTTCTTGGAGGGGGGTGTTGCTGGAGTACCACATAAGATGGGACACTCTGCTCTTGCTAGTCCCCAGCCTCTTATTTACTAATACTGTCGACCCCATGCAGAGTACTGTGAAAAGAGACACTTATACATTCTATGAAATTGTTATCAAGCTAGAGAAGAAAAACAGTTGCTATTTGAAGGGCTACACTGAGGCAGCGCTCAGGAGTTCCAGCACAGTGGATTTTTCTAAATGCACCAGGATCAAAAGCTGAAGCTGCATCAGATAAATATTTCACTCACCTCTGAAATTTTGCTATAAAACATTTTAAATTTGGACACAGACTATACGTACCCAATGCATATGCTATTGCACTTAGGGAGCTAAATAAATTGTGTGAATATGGAAACTCAGAAGCCGATATGATTCAAGATCAAGTGGTAGGAAAATGCTTTCCGAAAAGATTGAGTGATGAATTTTTTGATATTGTGTAAAGCAATAACTGAGGCCAGATAGTATGAAAATGTTCAAGAAGGAAGTCACTTAAGGGCAGCAGGGAGCAGCATCTCCACAGACACATCTGTTAATTGGGTTCATTAGCAAAAGGTCACTTCACATCAGATGACCACCAGATCTACTACTGTGGACAAGAGGACCACAGAAGAAATGGAGTAGCCTTCATAATTAATAATAAAGTGGCTAAAGCAGTGCTTGGATACAATCCAAAAAACGATAGAATGATCTCAATTCGAATTCAGGGAAAGCCATTTAACATCACAGTGATCCAAATATACGCCCCAACCACAGATGCTGAAGAAGCAGAAGTAGATCAGTTCTATGAGGATCTGCAGCACCTACTGGATAATACACCAAAAAGAGATGTTATTTTCATTACAGGAGACTGGAATGCTAAGGTGGGTAGTCAGACGACACCTGGAATTACAGGCAAGCATGGTCTGGGAGAACAAAATGAAGCAGGACATAGGCTGATAGAATTTTGCCAAGACAACTCACTGTGCATAACAAACACTCTCTTCCAACAACCTAAAAGACGACTTTATACATGGACTTCACCAGATGGTCGACACCGAAATCAGATTGACTACATCCTTTGCAGCCAAAGGTGGCAGACATCTATACAGTCAGTAAAAACAAGACCTGGAGCTGACTGTAGTTCAGATCACGAACTTCTTATTGCAAAATTTAGAATCAGACTAAAGAGAATAGGGAAGACCCACAGATCAGTTAGATATGAGCTCACTAATATTCCTAAGGAATATGCAGTGGAGGTGAAGAATAGATTTAAGGGACTAGATTTAGTAGATAGGGTCCCGGAAGAACTATGGACAGAAGTTCGCAACATTGTTCAAGAGGCGGCAACAAAAAACGTCCCAAAGAAAAAGAAAACCAAGAAGGCAAGATGGCTGTCTGCTGAAACACTGGAAGTAGCCCAAGAAAGAAGGAAAGCAAAAGGCAACAGTGATAGGGGGAGATATGCCCAATTAAATGCAAAATTCCAGAGGTTAGCCAGAAGAGATAAGGAATTATTTTTAAACAAGCAATGTGCGGAAGTGGCACTTATTTCACATGCCAGTAAGGTAATGCTCAAGATCTTGCAAGGTAGACTCCAGCAATTCATGGAGCGAGAATTGCCAGATGTACAAGCTGGGTTTAGAAAAGGCAGAGGAACTAGAGACCAAATTGCCAATATCCGCTGGATAATGGAGAAAGCCAGGGAATTTCAGAAAAACATCTATTTCTGTTTTATTGACTATTCTAAAGCCTTTGACTGTGTGGATCATAACAAATTGTGGCAAGTTCTTGGTGGTATGGGGATACCAAGTCATCTTGTCTGCCTCCTGAGCAATCTGTATAACGACCAAATAGCAATGGTAAGAACAGAGCACGGAACAACGGACTGGTTTAAGATTGGGAAAGGAGTACGGCAGGGTTGTATACTCTCACCCTACCTATTCAACCTGTATGCAGAACACATCATGCGACATGCTGGGCTTGAGGAATCCAAGGCTGGAGTTAAAATCGCTGGAAGAAACATTAACAATCTCAGATATGCAGATGATACCACTTTGATGGCTGAAAGCGAGGAGGAGTTGAGGAGTCTTATGAGAAGGTGAAAGAAGAAAGTGCAAAAGCTGGGTTGCAGTTAAACCTCAAAAAAACCAAGATTATGGCAACGAGCTTGATTGATGACTGGCAAATAGAGGGAGAAAAAGTGGAGGCAGTGACAGATTTTGTATTTCTAGGCGCAAAGATTACTGCAGATGCTGACTGCAGCCAGGAAATCAGAAGACGTCTACTTCTTGGGAGGAGAGCAATGGCAAATCTTGATAAAATAGTTAAGAGCAGAGACATCACACTGACAACAAAGGTCCGCATAGTTAAAGCAATGGTATTCCCTGTAGTAACCTATGGCTGCGAGAGCTGGACCATAAGGAAGGCTGAGCGAAGGAAGATAGATGCTTTTGAACTGTGGTGTTGGAGGAAAATTCTGAGAGTGCCTTGGACTGCAAGAAGATAAAACCAGTCCATACTCCAGGAAATCAAGCCAGACTGCTCACTTGAGGGAATGATATTAAAGGCAAAACTGAAGTACTTTGGCCACATAATGAGAAGACAGGATACCCTGGAGAAGAAGCTGATGCTAGGGAAAGTGGAAGGCAAAAGGAAGAGGGGCCGACCAAGGGCAAGATGGATGGATGGCATTCTGGAGGTGACGGACTCAACCATTGGGGAGCTGGGAATGGTGACGGCCGACAGAAAGCTCTGGTGTGGACTGGTCCATGAAGTCACGAAGAGTCGGAAACGACTGAACGAATAAACAACAAGCAAAAGGTGGTAAAAGGCCAGCAAAATATGGTCAAAAGGTGCCTGGGGACTGATTCAAATCAGTTGCAGGCAGCAATCCCCTGTTATCATTGTAATTATTGCACCATTCCAAGGAACAATGTAGTGCCCTGAACACTTCCTGTTTATATTGGGGGGAAAATGGCATTTTTAACTCAAGATTATTTCAAGAAAGTCAGGGTTGCATCTCCTAACCAGGAAATAAAACATTCACATTTAAGAAGCAAGTCTGTAAGAGTGGTCAGAACAATGGAACGTGAAGATGTGGAAGGAGAGTTTATTTGGGAATTCAAATGAAAAAGATTATCCTGGGAAAGGTCTATCAACGTGGTCACTCAGAGTCGTGGCACATAATTAAAGCAATCAATGAAAAGGAAATCTTGAGTGTTTAAGGAAAGCTGAGGGACAATGATTGATACTAGGAAGGCATATAACTTTACTTGCAGCAAACTATTTTGCATTGTTTACAAGCAAGGAGTTAAAGGTTGTGTGTTTATGCCTGTGTCACCCCATGTATTTGGGTTACTCCTCTGTGCAATTTGCTTGGAAGAAGAATGTGATTGATGTTTTTATATACATTATAAAAGGAAATCTGGAGCTACTACTTGGCAAAAAATCTACTTTTCCTCTCTATGTTCTTCAGAAATGGATTTTCAGATCAGCTTATTTCGGCTCAGCTGAAGGGTAGTGTCTCATAGGAGCCAGGAAATGCTGCACTTCAGCAGAGGAAATGGCTGGAGAACAATGGATCTGTTTTCTCCCTCTATCTTGACATCAGTACCGAGGATGGAGTGAAGACTGGTTCAACTGGACAGGCATGTCATAGCAGCTGTGTGTAGAGGGAATAGGGAATGGCCGTGAAGGATGGGAGGAAGAGCTGCTACCAAGGCAATGATCAGATAAGTGGGGCTTGAGTCTGGGCCAAGAAAAGAACTTGAGAAACTGTCTCAGTTTCTCTCAATAAACTCTGCCCCTTCCTAATTCACGTGAAGATAAAGTGAGGGAAGGGGAAGCACATTCAGACTTTCAAGTTTCTGTTACTATAGCTGTTACAGTAAAAGTAAAAGGTAAAGTAAAGGTTCCCCCCGCACATTTGTGCAGTCGTGTCCGACTCTAGGGGCCGGTGCTCATCTCTGTTTGTTAGCCGAAGAGCCAGCGTTGTCCGAAGACGCTTCCACAGTCATGTGGCCGCGAAGTGCCGAAGTGGTACCTATTAATCTACTTGCATTTGCATGCTTTTGAATTGCTAGGTTGGCAAGAGCTGGAGCTAGTGCGGGAGCTCACTCCGCACGCAGGGCTAGGGATTCGAACCTCCGAACTTGCAGTCTTCTGATCGACAAGCCTGGCATCTTACCCACTGAGCCACTACGCCCCACAGTAAAAGTAGTCCTGACCTATATGGTATTGGTTTCTTAGTCTGGTCTACCTTGTTGGGCTGACATTATGGCTACAGAATCCTAGAAGTGAGAAGCCTTGGTGAAATGGAGGAGACTCAGTTGTCCAAGTGGATAATGGGAGTTGGAACAGGTCAGTAGTCCTGTGAAAAAACTGACTTGTGTCCTACAGCTGCCGCTTGACCGGCCACATGGTGCAGTGGCCACATTGGTGGTCTCTATTACCTTCTTCCTGGGATCCAGGATCTGTATGGGTTCTGCCGGCAGTTGGGAGGCTAGGGCAGACCAGAGAGGAATCTATCACACTCTGGTAGCTTGAAGGAGGAGAACTGGGTAGTTTCCTGTTTGCTGTTCAGGGAGTGGAGGCTTGGTAGGGTTAGGCTGGCCTACTGCCCTTGGGGTGAGAGAGGGGTGAGGGGTTGGTCCTGCCTGGTTTTTGTCTTGGGGCAGTGGCAACATGGTCTGGGGTTGGGGAAATGTTAACATCATTCCTTTGCCATGAGCAGATCACTCCCTATTGGCCCTAGAGTTCTCCCCCCACTGCAGGGAGGTGGGTCCTACTCTATGGGCCTACCACAGATGACTGATGGACTCAGTAGGGTTTCACAGTACCTTGGGTTATACCCGAGGGTCTGGTGCATGGTCTGGCTGAGGTCCTAGTTGCAACTTGGAATGAGCATGTGACAAGGGCCTTGAATTGGATCATGCCTGGGCGGATTCCCTATGACCATGGACCCTGTAGCCCTCCCTGGTTTACAAAACAGCTCTTGGAGATGAAGCAATGCAAGAGATGCCTACAGCACTGCTGGAGGAAGACAAAAAGCAAAGCAACTAGGCACAGGCGAGAGCCTTTATCAGGCCTTACCTTGTGGTAATAAGAGTGGTGAAGAGGGCTTACTTCCCTACTGTAACAAGAGACCTGAGGAGCCCCTGCAAGGACTGCTAGCCCTCTGTCAGACAAACTTGGTCAACTTCACTCTGAGTTGGATTCTGGCTGGGCAAGTTCTATGGAGGTGACCAAGGCACATCTTAGCTCAGTTATTTGGGAAGGGTTTAAACCAGTTGATCCTAAGGAAGTGGACAGGATCCTTACTGCTGTGAGCTCTGCCTCCTGTATTCTGGACCCATGTCCCCCCTGGTTAGTTAAGGCCTCCTGGGAGGTTGCATGCGATTTGGGTCCAAGAAGTGATTAATGCCTCTTTGTGGGAGGAGGTGATTCCACCTCAAGAGGCCATCCTTGGACCCAACCACACTGGACAACTTTCATCCGGTCTCCAATCTTTCCTTTTCATGGAAGGTTGTTGAGAGGGTGGTAGGCTCTCAGCTTCGGAGGTCCTTGGATGAAGCTCATTATCTAGACCCTAGTCAGGGTTCAGGCTGGGTTGCAGCACTGAGAAGGCATTGGTCATGCTTGTGAATGACCTCTGAGGGCTCAGGATGGGGATGGTATGTCCATCCTGGCCCTTCTATATCTCTCAGCAGCTTTTAATACCTGTCAGCCTTGTGAGGTAGCCCAGACAGGAAACACACCCAGATGAACTAATTCTACTTTATTGTAAAGTTACATTAAGAGAATCTTGCAAGTCTGAAAGTACTTCTCTCCACTCTCACCTTTACAGTCCAAGAAACTAGGGAGGGTCCCTTCTGAGACATTTACCATGCCCACATTCCTTCTGAGAGCTAAGTTGCTGCTTATCCAACCATTGCCCTGGCTGCGGCTCTTCCCCCTGTCTCCCAAGGTCATTCCCAAATACCATTACATCACCACTGAGCATGATATACTTCTGGACTGGCTCTGGGGGCTGGGAGTGGGGGTCACTATTTTGCAGCAGTTCTCCTCCTTCTTCCATGTTCCAGTTGGTGTTTGTGGGGGAGGGGAGAGGTCTACTCCTCCCTCTTATGTGGGTTGCCTCAGGGTTCTAGGCTCCTACCTCTCCTATGTGATAGGAAGCTGCTAGGCAAGGTCATTTGGTGGCATGAGATGCAGTATTATCAGTATGCAGATGATACCCAGTTATACATCACCAGCCTAGGCCAAGCAGGTGATGCCATCCAGATACTTACCCAGTGACTGGAAGCCATAAGGGCCTGGCTGGGGAGGAACCAGCTACAACTCAACCTTAGCAAGATGGAGTGGCTTTGGGTTTTAGCCCCCTGGGATCCAGTGAATTGTCATCTTTGATTCTTGTTGGCATAGCACTCCTCTGGACAGGGTTGGGGCACAATTTGGGGGGTCCTTTGGGACCTGATACTCCTGCTTAAGGAGCAGGTGGCAGCCATGGCTTGGGGGCGCCTTTATATAAATTCATCTTGTTCACTAATTGCACCTATTTATGGGCTGGGAGGCCTCGCTCACAGTCACTCATACCTTAGTCACTTTCTGAATGGATTACTGCAACACACACTACACGGGGCTGCCCCTGAAGACCTTCTAGAACTTACAACTGGTCCATATTGCAACACCACATATGGTTCTGGACATTCTGCAATTTGCCTGTGTTACACCACTGTTGCGTGAGCTGCACTGACTCCCAGAATTTTTCTGGATGGAATTCAAGGTGCTGGTTATCACCATTAAGGCCCAGTATGGCATGGGTCCAGGTTATTTGTGGGACCATCTCTCCCTGAAGGTATCTGCCCATCCCACCAGACTGGATGGGGTGAGGATGCTCCAGGTCCCTTCTCTTAAATGTGGTCATCTGGTGGGACCTGGGAGGTGCTCCTTCTCCATAGTTGCCCTGGCAGTCCATCAAGACCTGGCTCTTCACCCAAGCACTGGGCTAGGATGGAAGTGAGCCCAGCAAATATAGAGTTTATGGGATATCGTGGCACTGTGGAGGGAAGTATGTTGCTTTTTGCAAGGGCTTTGTGAGTGTTGTTTCTTTTCTGTTTTGATTGCCTTTTGTTGTGAGCTTCCACAGCTGGGAAACTCTGAACTTTTCAACTGGGAAACTGTGAGCATCTTAAACCAAGCCAAATGGAAAAATGCTACAGAATTCCTGGAAGCTTGGCACTCAGACAAAGCAGCCATCAACAGACACATAGAGGTAAACAACATTTACATACCATTCATAAGAGACAATAGAAAAGCCAAAAGACCAGAACACCTCCTTGCCAGCAATCAACACCCAGATATGCAAAGATTAACACCAGGATTAGCACCAGAGGAACAATCAAACAGCACAATATACCCTAATCAAGGAACTATTAACTCAGTCAATCAACCAAGCAGCAAACAACAGCCCAATCAAGGAACTACTAAGGAGAGAACAACACCTCCACCAACACAAGCAGGACAAGCCATGGTATATAAACAGAGAGCAACGTCTTCAAGAAAACAACAAGGCTCAGAGAGCACCAAGGACTCCATAGGATTACTGTGTATAAGATACAGTATGTAGATTTTCATATAAGTTTTATAAAGAAATAAGAAAGGAGACCCTGTGAACCATATTATCAATATTGGTGTTCATTCTCAGAGTCAGCTGGATCAAGTGGTAGAACAGTACAACTTCATGTTTAAAGGACTTGGACAAATTACTAAATATTCTCTCAAAGCTACAATGCACGCATTCATTGCACCTGTTGTACACAACCTGAGATGTATACCATATGGCATGTAAGAAGCTGTGAATTCTAAATTAGACAAAGTGTTGGAGAACAATTTTATAAAGAGGTACATGAAAGTACAGCTTGAGTAACCATTGTGTTGGCTGTACCAAAGACAGATACTAATTAAATCTGTTTTTGTATTGTTCTAAGAAGAGTAAATAAGGCTATGATGGAACAATTCCATCCTATACCAAGATATGATACTTTGCATGCTATGCAAGGTGTTTGGATATTTGCTAAATTAGATGCCACCAAAGATTTTTTGCAGATAAAATTGGGCACTAGAATCCCACCATCAGAACTAATTCCTGTGTTTTCTTAGAAGGTTCCTTCTAAGGAGGTTCCTTCTAAGAGATTGCAATAAGTCCAAATTAAGTTGTGACTTAAACTCTTTATTATATAACAGTTTTAGACTTAGTATTTTCATAGTTCTAGATTCTCTCACACACATTCTCTGAACCTCTACTAAGTTCTTCCTCTTACTGTCTACTGCAATGTTTCCTGGGATTTGTAACACTACACTACATGGACAGTAACCCCAGTAAAATGGCAACTGTAGCCTGGGTTGACTTTCCAGTGCAACTCCAAACCAGCCTGCTGATTTCTTTCTTTAGGTTCTTTGGAAGGTCCTCTTGGATTGCAAATCCTAGATCAACATAACCTGGTCCAACCATTGTGGTGCCCTTGTTTTCTCTTGTGTTTTTCGCAAGAATGCAGATGGTCTGGCATGAAAAGATGACAGTATCAGAAGCATGCAGATGGCATTGTGTGAAACATGTGACACATCACAAGAATCCATGCATACCTTGAGAATATGTACTGCTTACTGCTGCAAAGGGGAGACATCAGGGAATTTATCAAAGACTGGACAGCTTTTTCAAACTGATATGGCAGCTTTTGTTTAAAGGCCTGTAAAAGGAAGGCCAAGTCAAATCCTACATCCACCCTAACACCTCTGGACAATACCTTTGCCATCCAATATACATGTTTCCTGTCCTACCAATTGTGAGAAAGAGTCTTTGTTGTTATTAGATCCAAGTAACATGGGAAGCCAAGCTGAATTTTCACAAGCTACGGATGCTCCTAAGAAAATTAAGTGTCTAAGTCCAGTGATTTTATCCTTTTAGGCCAGTACTTCTTTTAGTTTCTGGCTTGGAGATGGCTTTGAGGTATGATGTCAGCCTTGCGAGGTAGTCCAGACAAGAAGCATGCCCAGAGTACTAGCTCTAACTTTATTGTAAGGTTACATTAACAGAATCTTGCAAGTCTGAAAGTCTATCTCTCCCCCTTCGCCTTTATAATCCAAGAAACTAGGGAGGGTCCCTTCTGAGTTGTTTGCCACAGCCACGTTCCTTCTGCAGACTCAGCTGCCTCTTATCTGACCACTGCCTAGTCTGTGGCTCTTCCACCTGTCTCCCAAGGTCATTCCCACATACCATTACATACTGTATACGGAGCTAGATATTTCATATCCTCACCTATAAGTGGGCTTTTCTGCATGGAAAAACACTTGTTCTACCCTTGAACTATGGGTCCCTCCTTACAAAGAGAGAGAACGCAAGCCAGACTAAAAAAATAAATAAATCTTAACCCAGAATGCAAACATGTGATTGTGCAGAATTGTTGGCTGGCATGGATAAATAAAATAAATATAAAGACCTCCTGTTATTATACAGTACAATTTCCCACTCATGTGATTATAGGCCTACTTAATTACTCACAGAGCAGAATACTATAAATAATAAGCAGCTCAAAGGTGGTGCCAATTGATGAGACAGGCAGAGATCTCTTCTCTGTATGGATCCAAGCAAAAGCTGGATTGCCATTTGGATTTCTGCAGTGAGCAGAGGGATGGATTTGGTGGTCTAAATGGCTCTCTGCCAACGCTGTCATTATATGAAAGGCCAAATTGCTTAGATAGGATAATATAGAATTAGCAAAAATAATCTAGGCAAGCTTTGTTCAACCTGGACTCTCTCCACAAGTGTGGATTTTAGCTCCCAGAATTCCAGCCAGCATGGCCATTGCTGAGAATTCTGGGAACTGAAGTCCAAATATCTGGAGGCTCCTCAAGTTGGCTCATTTAGACCAATTCACACTCTTTTTGGGAGTTCATCAGTGCCACTCAAAGCCTAAATCACCCACATGATTAGCATTTAACTCTAACATGAACACCCTTTTTCAGGTTTGGAGACTGACCCTGCTTAGCTTCCCCATGCTGGCTGGGGAATTCTGGGAGTTGACGTCCACACGTCTTAAAGTTGCCAAGGTTGAGCAACACTGGTTTAGAGCATCTCTTCTCCTAGAGACAGTGGGATAATGTATGTGTTCTTTGTTTATTTATTGAACTTACATTCCACCTTTTTTCTTTAGATCTCATCAGGTGGTATCACTTTGCTATCTCATCCGGGCTCAGAAGGTAAGCAGGGTCACCCCTTTATGAGGATGGGCAAATTCCAGGAAATGTAAGGGTGGTAGCCTAGTGTGGGAAGTAAAAAGGTCCTGGAAGAAAAAAGGTATCGACCTACTTCGGTATCGTTGCCAAGAAAACTACATGAACGTGTCCATAATGTCATCAGGAGTTGAGCTCAACTATAAGGAAACTTTATCTCTTTATTTCTTTTCTTATTTATCTCTTTAGTGCTGAAAGGTGCCATAATTGAGTGTGAGAAGCTCCCATCATTTATTCCCACAACAAGCACCCTATGAGGAAGGTTGGGCCGAGAGCGAGTGACTTAGTGTCCCTGTCCACTACCTTAACCCTATGGAACAGCTTAATCACCCGAATTTCAGACTGCCCCAATTTTGTTGGCTTTTTGAAAAACAGTGGAGATATGGCTGGAGTCTTGGGGAATGGGTCCAATTTGGAGAGATACTTTAAGACAGGTTTTGTGGGGAGGAACATTCGTCCTTGCTTGCTATTTGTTTTCCTTTGAGGTAGTGGTTTTTATCTCGATTACAGATTTGTTCTAAAGTCACCCAGAGTCCTTTTGAATCAGGTAGCCATATAAATTGAATAAATCATTAAATAAAAGAAATAAATTACTGTAATGTGTGTAGTTTCCAAAACTCCACCCGGGACAATTGGGGGCTGTCACACACACACACATACCCATTCTGCCCTCTTCCGATCTAGAATTATGATCCCTCAAAACATTTTGACTCTCCAATTGGCATGAAGCAAAGGTGGAATTGAATTCTGAACACAGTAAAAGCAGTATTGTAATAACTATCCGTGTTTATAAGGGCTTGGACAGAAGACCATTTTCCCCAAATCTTTGCCCCAGCAGAAACTCACTTTCACTTTCCTTCCGTTCCCATTATTTTTCTCCCCATAGAATCCCAGCTCTGAAAGAACTATTTAACTTTATGAAGTCATCATTGTCATTATTATTCAAATCCCAGAGATGGAAGGGCCTCTGTAGGCCCTTGAGCTCAGCCTCCTGCAAGAAACCAAATTAAACTATCCCAGATAGATGGCAGTTTAGCCCCTGTTTGAACGCACATCCAACAAAACGGGGCTGTTTTTTGACCATTTGCGTCTTAACCCTGAGGATAACTTTGTTCAATGACTTGGAGGATGGAAGATTTTATAGATTTAATTACAGATGGCAATCCTATCAATTCTGAATATATGTTGCAAAAGGAATGGGGGTAACAACTCCTCAAGAAGCTGTCCCTGGACCCTACCATCCTGGGCAATTTTCGCCCAGTCTCCCACCTTCCCTTTTTGGGAAAGGTGGTTGAGAAGGTGGTGGCGTGGCAACTCCAGAGGATTCTGGAGGAAACGGATTATCTAGACCCCTTTCAGTCAGGTTTCAGGCCGGGATATGGGACAGAGACCGCATTGGTCGCGCTTATTGATGATCTCTGGCGAGAGCGGGATGGAGGGAGTGCGTCCATCCTAGCTCTCTTAGATCTCTCAGCGGCTTTCGATACCGTCGACCACGGTATACTTTTGGGACGGCTCAGGGAGTTGGGGGTGGGCGGCGTAGTTTTGCGCTGGTTCACCTCCTTCCTGCAGGGCCGTTCCCAGTCGGTGTTGATAGGGGAGGAGAGAGCTGACCCGCAGCCCCTGATTTGTGGGGTGCCGCAGGGGTCGGTTCTCTCTCCTCTCCTGTTCAACATCTACATGAAGCCGCTGGGTGAGATCATCCGTCACCACGGGATGAGGTATCACCAATATGCTGATGATACCCAGTTATACATCTCCATCCCGGGTGAAATAGGTGATGCGGTCGATGCCCTATCTCAGTGTCTGGAGGCTGTGGGGGTCTGGATGGGGAACAACAGGCTTCAACTGAACCCTGGTAAGACGGAGTGGCTGTGGATTGATGGCCCCCCTAGATCCGGGAAGTTGCCATCTTTGGTTCTGGGTGGGGTGGCACTACCTCGCTCGGATCCAGTGCGGAATCTGGGGGTCCTCCTGGACTCGCGACTCCTGCTTGAAGAGCAGGTGGGAGTCACAGCCAGGAGGGCCTTTGCACAACTTCGTGTGGTGCGCCAGTTACGCCCTTTCCTGGATTGGGAGGCCCTCCAAACAGTCACTCACGCCCTTGTCATCTCCCGTATAGATTACTGTAATGCGCTCTACATGGGGCTACCCCTGAAGAGTATCCGGAAGCTTCAGCTGGTGCAGAATGCCGCGGTGCGAGCAGTTATGGGTGCCATGAGATCAGCACATGTAACACCTCTGCTACGCGAGCTGCATTGGCTACCAGTTTGCTTCCGGGTCCAATTCAAGGTGTTGGTGATTACCTTTAAAGCCCTACATGGCATAGGACCAGGGTACCTGAGGGTCCGTCTCGTCCCAATAACGTCGGCCCGCCCCATCCGTGCATGCAGAGAGGGCATGCTTCGGACCCCCTCGACAAGAGAATTCCATCTAGCGGGGTCCAGGAGGCGTGCCTTCTCTGCGATAGCGCCCGCCTTATGGAATATCTTGCCCCCGGAGGTGAGACAGGCCCCTTCACTCCTGGCCTTTCGGAAGGCCCTTAAGACTTGGCTCTGCCGCCGGGCCTGGGACGACAGAGGCGGCAGTGCCTCCTGGGGGTGGCTGGCCCCGTAGTAATACGATCTATCCTACGGTCCCCCCATCTTGGATTTTATGTAATTTATTATTAGATGTATTTTAGATATTGTTTTTGTGTTTTTTAAACTTCAATTGTTGTAACCCGCCCAGAGTCCCTTGCAAGGGAGATGGGCGGGGAATAAATTGAAATAATAAATAAATAATAAATAAATAAACTACCATTCTGGTTCCAAATGAGACAAGCTCAATCATTCCTTCCTAAAACGTATACTGTAGATTGTATCAATTTGGACCATTAACAATATTTGAATACAGCATAAATCAACTGTACTGAAGAGTAAGGACATTTCAACAAAGTTAGATAAAACTCTTGTATTAAATATAACAGATTTCCTTGAAAGTCTTAAACATTAGATAGAAGACTGAGGTCTTGAGGAAACTGACTGGAATTCTTTGCAGTGCAGAATTTTTTCAAAACTATTTCAGCAAATCGTCAAGAATAGGACAAAATAATAGTCTACAGGTGATACTTCTCTCCACTATGATGGACTACTGTATATACATTATAAGTCAGAGCTTTCCAAACTTTTCATGTTGGTGACACACTTTTTAGACATGCATCATTTCGCGACACACTCTTACAGCAGGGCATCATTTCATGACACACTCTTACAGCAGGGTGCAAGGCAGGCACTAGGACCTGTGCGGAATCACAGCAGGTTTGGAGGCAGCCAGGTGCAAGGCAGGCACTAGGACCTGCGCGGAATCCCAGCAGGTTTGGAGGCAGCCAGGCACACGGCAGGCACTAGGACCTGCACGGAATCACAGCAGGTTTAGAGGCAGCAAGGCACAAGGCAGGCACTAAGACCTGTGTGGAATCCTGGCAAGGCTCAGAGGCAGCAGCGGCCGCGACACACCCAGACAGTGCAGCCGACACACTAACGTGTCCTGACACACAGTTTGGAAAGCTCTGTTATAACTCTTCTAGATTGTGATGGTGGGGATGTAAACAGATTGGTAGCTATTATCATCTTTGGGTGTAATTACCAATTGGTCAGTATTTTTGGCTGAAACTGAATGAAGAAACTGGACAATTGCCTGACAATCTTATACAATGAATACCAAGGTTGATTTATTATCAGTGTTTTCTAATGCATATAAAACAATCCAGCCCAATCAATTGATTCAGTGTTTATTGTTAGCAGCCAAGCTGGTTATTGCAAATATTGGAAAACCAATCACCGATTGCCCGGTGGTATTTAAAAGTGTGGGAAATTACTTTAATTGAAAAATTTACATCCCAAAGAGTCTTTAAATTTTTACACTGCCCCAAATTCAGTTAAATTTGATCACTATATTTAGTTATATTAATAACACTATTTGTTAGCTATATTACTAATTGATTGATTACTAATAGTCTATTATTAATTAATAATAGATGATGTCGGCTTTTGTAGATAGATGGCTGCCAGGACAATCTTACTTGGCTACGAGTGATCGCCAAGTTAGATAAGATAATAGATGATTAATAATAGATGATTTTTGCCTGTAAAAATGGCATTTTGGAAAGACACATTAATGTTTCTTTAGTTTGCGGTTGCTTTTCCTTTCAACTTCACATATATATATTTAATTTTGTTTTTTTTTACTGATGATAATGGCGACATATAACAAAATGAAGCCTGAGCTTTCACTACCTAATTGGTATGCATTGTTGTGTAAATAAAGTGTCTGACTGGGTTTTATTTTTGACTGAAGAGGGAGATAAACATTTTCAACTAAACAGACCCAATATAGGTGCCATGTATAAATGCAAACTTAAATCATGAGTGAAGCAGCTTTTCTAAATGATCACTTGCTTTTCCCCTACTTAAAACTTAAATTCTTTTAAAAAGGGCCTTTGGTTAGTCCCAAATGTACATTACATCAAAAATAATTCCACCATTCTGAAGGAACTGTTTCCAATGCCACCCAGCATAATTGCCTATTAACACATGCAGAATTACAGCAATACACTTTGCAGTCTACAGAAGACAGATTAACTTTTTGTCCAGTTATTATCATTTCAACTAAAAGCTCCAGAAATTTCAGCAGATTTCCTCTACCCATTTTCCTTTTGGGATTTTCCCTCAAATATAACGTCTTCCTATATTGATAATATCTGGAAGGGTGGGGAAAAATCTTGACTAGAACCTCTTCTTGGGCAAATGGTGATTCATTGCATGTATGGGTCAAACTAGGTCAGACCTTAAAAGTTGTTAAAGATGCTTTCAAGACAAGCTCCAATCTTTGTAACTGAATTTCTG
This sequence comes from Charina bottae, assembly GCA_023362775.1. NCBI lineage: Eukaryota > Metazoa > Chordata > Lepidosauria > Squamata > Charinaidae > Charina > Charina bottae. The sequence goes on along the minus strand of JALMGJ010000027.1, from coordinate 9,069,784 downwards.
GGATTCAATTTCTCAGTCTAGCATTTCATAGTGGTCTCCCATCCAGGCATGAACCAGGACTGATTCTGCTGGTTTTCTGAGATTAGCCTAGATCGGCTAGGTGCAGCTGGCCACACACGCCTTTTGCAACCCTCCACAAAATCTCTGAAAGGCAAAAGGAAGAGGGGCCGACCAAGGGCAAGATGGATGGATGATATTCTGGAGGTGAGAGACTCAACCATTGGGGAGCTGGGGATGGTGACGGCCGACAGAAAGCTCTGGCGTGGGCTGGTCCATGAAGTCACGAAGAGTCAGAAACGACTGAACGAATAAACAACAAACAAAATCTCTGGGCAGAGAAATTGAGTGGATGATTCCTCTGAAATTCTCCAGAGGGAAGGAGATATTATCTAAGAATTTCTCACAGGCTGAAATCACCTTTAGCAATGACAGTGGCACCATGATTGAAAAAAGCCCGCTGGGATGGATTCCCTTGTGATAATCTTCCTTTAGGATTTAATGGAGCATAGGACGGTTGCAAATCACTGGAGGGAGGTTTGTACAACAAAAGACAGGAGAATCTTCACACCTACCTCTTGGTTCCCTTATACAGGTAAAAAGTTAAAGGTAAAGGTTCCCCCTGCACATTTGTGCAGTCGTGTCCGACTCTAGGGGCCGGTGCTCATCTCCGTTTGTTAGCTGAAGAGCTAGCGTTGTCCAAAGACGCTTGCACGGTCATGTGGCCGCATGACACCCGTGGAATGCTGTTACCTACCCACCGAAGTGGTACCTATTAATCTACTTGCATTTGCATGCTTTCAAATTGCTAGGTTGGCAAGAGCTGGAGCTAGTGTGGGAGCTCACTCCGCACGCAGAGCTAGGGATTCAAACCTCCGAACTTGCGATCTTCCAATCTACAAGCCTGGCATCTTACCCGCTGAGCCACCACGCCCCTTATACAGGTAGTCCTCATTTAACTACCACAATTGGGACCAGAATTTCAGTTGCTAAGTGAAGTGGTCATTAAGCAAATCCAACCCAATTTTATGACCATTTTTGCAGCAGTCGTTAAGCATATTACCGTGTGTGTTAAGCAAACCACATAGTCATAAAGCAAATCACACGGTTCCCTATTGATTTTGCTTGCCAGAAGCCGGCCGGGAAGGTTGAAAATGGCGATCACGTGAGCATGTGACGCTGTGATGGTCATAAATGCGAACCAGTTGCCAAGCGCTCAAACTGTGATCACGTGACCTTGGGGATGCTGCAACGGTCATAAGTGTGAGGACCAGTCATAAGTCGTTTTTTCCAGCACTGTCATAAGTCCAAACCATCACTAATCGCATGGTTGTTAAGTGAGGACTACCTGTAGTTAAGCAATGCAAGAATATCACTTTCCATCCATGAGATTTTCTATTGCCTTTGAAAGAACTTTGATGTGGCACAGGAAAATTCATCAATTAAAAGCAAAAAAAAACAACTAAGCATTTCAACAAGGCATGTAGAGCAGGTATTTTTTAAACAGTCCCCCTGCATATATTGTACATATGCAACATTGAACCAATTTTGGCTGATCTCAAATAGCTGAGCAGAGGATCCGGTTAGTTCTTGTGTGGGACACCACCAGGAAATCTCTGAGCTGCAAGCTAGACTGAAAAGTCGAGACTGAAAAGTGACAGATATCCTACAAGAACGTAATGGCGAGCTGCTTCTATAATGTTGCCAAAAAGCTTTGTGTAGTTGCATTCACAACGTCACCATGATTCACACTTGACTCAGAATAGATTTTACTTTAGATAGATTATTTCTCTCCCTCTCTGGATATGCACATATATCAATCATTTGTCTAGATGTCACCATTCATCTACTTTAAAGGTGCTGTATTGTAGACAAGCCTTCCAGCCCAGAAAGCAGTGCCTCAGATTCAAGTAAAACTGTCAGCTCAAACAGTTAGTTTTTCTTCAAGAGAGACAAAGCCAATGTTAGCTAATGGCTTTCACCCATTTCCAAATGATTACATGAGTACTGCAGCTCTCCTTTTGAGTCCCATCTACCATAGGCTGACCATACGTCCCGTTTTGAATGGGACATTCCCGTTTTTTAAGCATTTTTCAACCGTACCATCGTTTTGATAAAAATCTCAATTTTGTCCCATTTTTTAAACCCAGTGGGAATGGCACAGAGGGAAGATCCAAGCCGGAGCTGCCGATTGGAGGCAGCCTGGAAGAGGAAGCCCTCCCACCTATCAGTGTGCGGCAAAGGAGGAACCGGGGGGCGGGGTTTGCAGGCGGGAGCCAATTGTGTGGACCGGGGGGCGGGGTTTGCAGGCAGGAGCCAATTGCATGAACCGGGGACGGGGTTTGCAGGCGGGAGCCAATTGCGCAGACCGGGGGGCAGGGACCCCTGTCTTTTTCATGAATACGGAATAATACATAAGACCCCGTCCCATTTTGCCATCCCAATGTCCCGTTTTTGTCTCAAGGAAATATGGTCAGCCTAATCTACCACCACATCTACCACCTCACCAATGTTAGGTTAAATCTTAATCTTAAATAGGTTGTTACCTTTAAAGCCCTACACGGCAGGGGTCCAGGTTACCTGAAGGACTGTCTCACACCCATTACATCGACCCATCCTACCCGGTCAGGCAGAGAGGGCATGTTGTGGGTCCCGTCCATGAAAGAATGTCAATTGGCGGGCCCCAGGAAGAGAGCCTTCCCTGCCATTGCCCCCGCCCTATGGAATATTCTTCCCCCAGAAGTGAGGCTGGCCCACACTCTCCTGGCCTTCCAGAAAGGGGAGAAGACCTGGCTCTGCCATCTCACATGGGGTGTGGGGAGAGGTAACCAACCCTGGGGGTGGTTAGCACCCTGAAGATGCTCCCATAAATTAAGAACTTTTTGTCAGAACCAGGCCAAGAACCCCGCTGAGTCAGTGTCTTCCAACTCTAGTTCTTTATTGTTCTCACCATATAGACAGAATCTTGCCCGACTAAAGCTACTCTAACTAACCCAAGCACAAATAACCTGAGAGACTCTAGGGTGGGGCCACCCTGAGTCTCTTTGCTTTCCCACCAACAGTTCCCAGACTACTGAGAGTTCTCTTATCTCCCCAGAATGCGCCCCCTCCTTCCTGAGAGCTAGCAGCAGCGCCGAAATCCACCACACTTTTTAACATCTACATCTTGGACTATACTTTTTATTTAAGAATACTGTTTTATTGTATTTTAATTATAATTTATTCTTGTTTTATTGTAAACCGCCCAGAGTCGCTCTTTGAGTGAGATGGGTGGTGATGAAATTTGATAGATAGATAGATAGATAGATAGATAGATAGATAGATAGATGATAGATAGATAGATAGATGATAGATAGATAGATGATATATAGATAGATAGATAGATAGATAGATAGATAGATAGATAGATAGATGATAGATAGATGATAGATGATAGATAGATAGATAGATAGATAGATAGATAGATAGATGATAGACAGACAGACAGACAAACATGGTTTGTGGTCACTGTTGCTTCAATGGACGATGCAAAGCCAATCTTAAAAGGCTTAGAATCCTGAATGTTTACACTGCAACCTCATGGGGAGAGGCTCTGAGGTAAGCCACACTCAGCGCTCTGGGACTTACAGTACAGGTAGGGAGGTGGAAGATGGGGTCACAGACATTTACCAAGCCATCCTCTGCCCATGTTTGAATGTCCCTTCCCATGAAATGGGGGCATGGATGGAGATGAGAAGAGAGCACCAGTTTCGTGTAGTTGTTAAAGGCACCAGGCTAGAAACCGAGAGACCATGAGTTCTAGTCCCGCCTTAGGCACAAAGCCAGCTGGGTGACCTTGGGCCAGTCATTTTCTCTCAGCCCTAGGAAGGAGGCAATGGCAAACCACTTCTGAAAAACCTTGCCAAGAAAACTGCAGGGAGTCTGTCCAGGCAGTCTCCAAGAATTAGACACGATTGAACGGATTAAAATATATATCTATATCTATTCTCCTTCTGCAAGGACATGCATGTGCAGTACGGCAGTCAATTCCTGAGTGTGTTTGGATTTTAGACTTTTTTTGAGAAAATCTAAACAACTCTGCTTGCAGTCTAATCCAAGGAACTGAGGTAAAATCTGTCTTTTATTATGGGATGATATTCTGAGCGGTGGAAAAATTGCCTTGCTGTTCCCCAACTCCCTCAAATCAGGCTAGGATCAGATAATAAATGTCCAAATACTTTATTCCTATAAATTACCCCGGATATGCATGTGCATGCATGTGTGCTTTTCAAAAATTCTCACTCCCAACCATCCTCGAGGGGGTTAAAAACTGGATCCAGCTGACCTTATTCAACGGCATCACTTAACCTCCACAAAGCAATCCCAAATCCTGTATTTTTTAAAAAAATAGAAGAAGAAGAAATGGGGGAAAGGTGAGGGCATTTATGCATTTCTTCCCCTAAATGCAGACGGGGAAGGGGAACTGTTTTGATTCAAGAGGTTGGAAATCATTGCAGCAGAACCAGAAAGGCAGCAAGGTTCTTACCTTCTAGGGAGGAAGACAGAAAGCAGCTGGAGTTGAATTGAAGGCACCTGAAGAGAGTTTTGGATGGAATCCTGGCTTGTAGTAATGGAAAGGGCCGCTGACATTCATGGAAAGAGACCCTGGCGCTACTGCTAAAAATAGAATTGGATGGTCTTGAAGGAACTGAGGCTCTGCTTAGAAAAAGAGAGGGAAATTTTAAAGGCACAGAAGAAGCTTTCTGAAAGTGAAAAGGGAGGAAGGCTCTGTGTTGGTTTAGAACAGTGTTTCTCAAACTTGGCAACTTTAAGATGTGTGGACTTCAATTCCCAGAATTCCCCAGACAGCTCTGGGTGTGAACTGAAGTCCACAAATCTTAAAGTTGCCAAGTTTGAGAAACACTGGTTTAGCAGAGTCGGATGGGGAGGCTGTAAGGTGACTTGTGCCCCAAAATAAGAGGGATCAGGATCAAGGGCATACTGTGGGTTTTCTGCTTCTTCTTGAAACTTGCAGAGTACCTGCAACAAAATCAGGTAGTGTGGGGATGAATCTAATGCAGTGTTTCTGGCTGGCTGGGGAATTCTGGGAGTTGAAGTCCACACATCTTAAAGTCACCAAGTTTAAGAAACACTGGTCTGATGTTACACAGGCAGAACTTTCTTATAAAGTGGGGTACTTCCTCCTCCTGCTGTTGCCTGCAGGACCTCTCAAAATATTTGCAGACAGCTGGCAGCTTCCGGAGCAGATTTGAGGCCATGCAACTCTAACCCCATCCTATAAGCTGAAATGGCATCCAGTCATTTAGGGTTCTGTCCAAGCAATGGATCCATTTGGGGCTTCTACCAACAAGCCAGCCATGGAGCTGGGCCATCATCCAGGATGATCTTATTCTTGGGGGCATCAGTGGGGTCCTTGAAATCAAAAAGGTGGGGTACCTGCCAGACTCTCTGACCCCAATTGACCTTTGCCATTTTTATAACATTATTTTAAGAACAGGAAGCTGCCATACTGCAAGGTAAATTGATGCTGATGATTGGGGATGCTTGTGAGACCAATCACAACAGGTTGGCTAGCTCCCCAGGCCAACCTTCCCCCAAACTGAGAATTCCCGCTGTCTTCCATCTGTCCCCCTTTTATATTCTTTCTTCCAGTATATATTCTGCATTCTGTGAGCACACAGATGCATTTTTTTTCTCTCCTCCAAATTATTATTTTTCTACTCTTGTAAACTTTGATCCTGCAAACTTTTCTTTAATAGATGGGTTAGTCTTTGTAGGACAACATAACTGCAGTAAGTAAGAATTTCTGATTTTAATGGCACCCTTACAAAAATGGGATTTTATGGAAAATCAGCACACAATCATTAGAGGACATAGTAACATTGTACAAAGCCAACAAGAAGACAGAAACTAGTTTGTTTTGTTTTTATCTATTTATCTATTTGTATCGTTACCAGGGACTCCCACTTACAACATAGCTAAAGAGCTCACAAAATAACAAGCATCTTACAGAGGAGAGTGAATATTCTATCAACTCCCCACTACAGTGGCTCCAGAAAATCAGACTTAAAAATAGAAGAAGATGAAATTATGGTTTCATTCGATGTCATTGTACTCTTTACATCCATAGACCCAGCACTAGCGAAAGAATCCATGGCAGCAGTTCTACAAAACACACCCAACCTAGTCAAATACACTGAGATAGAAATACCCAGAATCAGAGACCTCATCGTCCTCTGCCTCACTACCTACTTTCAGTTTGATGGACAAATATACCAACAAATCAAAGGAACACCCATGGGATCACCACTTTCAGGACTCATAGCAGAGATTGTAATACAGCATCTAGAAATGATAGCACTCCCATGTATACAACTCAAAGTATGGATCTGGTATGTAGATGACACCTTTGTCATAATAAAAAAGGAACAACTGGAGGAAACACATGAAACCATCAACAACATCTTCAATGGAATAAAATTCAAAAGGGAAGAAGAAAACAACACACGACCCTTCTTGGACATCCTCATCAGTAGAGGAAATGATGGCATTCTAGAAACACAAGTCTACCAAAAATCTAACCACACTAACAAAGTGCTCCACTACCAAAGCAATAACCCTACCTCCCACAAGAGGAGCTGTGTAAGAACACTATTCAGACGAGCACTAACACACTGCAGCAACCCACAACACCAGAAAAAGGAAACAGATCATCTATACAGTATCTTCCAGCAAAATGGATACCCACTCAACTTTATCAAAAAGTGCCTGACCACCCAACCACTACAACACAACCAACAGAAGCTATGAAAAGGATTACACTGCCATACATCAGAAACATCTCAGAAACTACCAATAGACTGTTACAACCACATGGCATCACCGTAGCACATAAAACCAACCAAAACCCTTCAGAACATCTTAAGTAACCCAAAAGACCCAGTAGCCCAAGAAGAAAAAACAGGAGTTATCTACAACATACAGTGTAAGGACTGTAGCAGCCACTATGTAGGACAGATGGGCAGAAGACTAGCAGAGCACATCTACGAACACCAACTAGCAGTCAGAAGACATGATGAAAACTCCTTAATCTCACAACACATGGACAGACTCAACCATATTTTCAACTTGGAAACTGTGAGCATCTTAAACCAAGCCAAATCCAAAAACACTAGAGAATTCCTGGAAGCTTGGCACTCAGACAAAGCAGCCATCAAGACACATAGAGGTAAACAACATTTACATACCATTCATAAGAGAGAATAGAAAAGCCAAAAGACCAGACACCTCCTTGCCAGCAATCAACACCCAGATATGCAAAGATTAACACCAGGATTAGCACCAGAGGAACAATAAAACAGCACAACTTACCCTAATCAAGGAACTATTAACTCAGTCAATCAACCAAGCAGCAAACAGCCCAGTCAAGGAACTACCAAGGAGAGAACAACACCCCCACCAACACAAGCAGGACAAGCCGTGGTATATAAATAGAGAGCAAGTCCCACTCCATTTTTGCACTGAAGATGTTGCCTAGTCTGGCAATGAAACATCTGCAATAAAACAAGGCTCAGAGAGCACCAAGGATTCCACAGTATCTATTTATTTACTTTTTGTATTTTATTTATATAGCAAATTGATTTATATTTATATTTGCAAGATAAATGCTGCAGTTAAGTTTGTAATCTGGGAGATAACAGGTTCTTTGTATATGATAGTGTGTTTCAGTTCATCTACTAGAAAATAAGATCAACCACCCCATAGCATATGGAGCTTTCTATTCATATAGGTATTGTAGTGGCCTCCAAACATTTGTTCCGAAGTTTTGCTCTGGTGGTTCCACTGTTTTTGGCTTTAGGGGCACCTAACCAACTTTGGCAGATCTCCTAAAAAATAAGCAAGACTTGGCCAGTAGTGGGATAAGAGATCACCAAGAAATCCCAGGGCCGTAGGCAGGGGGATCCGTAGGCTATGGTCAAAAAGTCCATACACATAAAGAACAGGCAGACCTTCAATTGTACTATTGTGGGCACCATCTTAACTATTTTTAACTATATCCTGTGAATCCTCCTGGCTGTAGGTCAGATTGGGATATAAAAAAATTGCTGAAAGAAGTAAATGACAAATACTACTGCCAAGAAAATAACATGGATGTACCTCTGTATTTGGAAAGAGATGGACATTTTATGTGGTTCTACTCACTGTGTCATGATTTAGTTGTCTGGTGGATGATTATCATCCTCACCCAGGGCTGATATTTGATTATTGTTGGACTTTGTGCATTCTTCAGGAAATCTACTTTGCTGGCTGAAGAATAATGCAGAATATGTTTAGCTATATATCCTCGTTTTAGCTTGGAATGAAGGATATATTTAGTCAGGGTTCCTGTCTGTTTTGAGGAATATCTCAGAGAGAAACACTTGATAGACTCATAGCTACTTCTTGGTTTTGCTACAGGAAAGTCAATACTTCATTAAGGACCTGTCATAAATTACACTCCTGGACGTGCTAGGAGATCATATTTTATGAAACTGATCATTTGATGATAATCAGAGATGTTTGGCTGAATATATCCAATGGATAGCTAAGGGTTTAACAAAGTCACAACCCCATTGCTGTGATGAATCCAGCATGTTTCAGGGGACAGGCCAAGAGAACTAAAAGCATGCTAGGGCAGCATTTGTTACCCTAAATATTGGGGCAAGCAGATTGGAAGGGTTTTAGATCCACTGTCTTCCTAATCTTCTCCATGTGAGACTCTCAGCATACCCAATTTTTGGCCTTTCTAATAATGGAATTTCTGATGCCAGAATTAAACAGTTTTGAAGACTAGTGAATGGAAGGTGGGCCTGACGTCTCATTTCCCTATGAAGTTGGCATCTTGGGAAAATCCAATCCATCCTATCATCCCTGGGAGGAGCTATATTTTAAGTATACCTAATGGCCTTTCCTGCTTATTCAAAGTGCTTTCTACCTATCCTGGGGTTATCAGAACATTCTTGAAGTTTTCATCCATATGTCTAGAAATTGCCCAAATTGGAAAATACTGTAAAAAAAGTATCATGCAGAAGTATGGAATGTCCATCCCTTCTTTAAAATTAGGAGTATAATCCATTCCTGTTGCTGGTTGGAAAGGTGCTACTAGACTTTTTTTTTTCCACCTTAGAAAGTTATTTTTACCTGGAGCTACTGGGAAGAATTCTAGCATGGTGGAATTCTATGCCCCTAAGAAAAATTTATTTATTTATTTATTTATTTATTTATTTATTTATTTATTTATAATTCGACTTGTATTTACCGCTCCATCTCCCCGCGAGGGAACTCTGGGCGGTTTACAAAAAATTGACAGTTAAAATTCAACAATTAAAACAACGTATATAAATACTCTCCAATACAATAAATTTAAATACAAAATCCAAGATTTGATGGGTCGATGTTTAAAAGGGCTCTATGGCACCAGCCATCCGCAAGAGGAGCTGTTCCCCCCCCTCCCACGCAAGGCGGCAGAACCAGGTCTTTAAGTTCTTTCTGAAGGCCGGGAGCGATGGGGCCTGCCTCACCTCCGGGGGCAGCATATTCCAAAGGGTGGGCGCTACTATCGAGAAGGCCCGCTTTCTAGACCCTGTCAGGTGAAACTCCCTCACCGACGGGATCCGCAGCATGCCCTCTCTAAATGACCGAGTGGGACGGTTCGACGTTATGGGGATGAGACGGTCCCTCAGGTAACCTGGTCCCATGCCATGTAGGGCTTTAAAGGTGATAACCAACACCTTGAATTGGACCCGGAAGCACACAGGTACCCAGTGCAGCCGTCGCAGCAGAGGTGTCACATGTGCTGATCTTGGCGCACCAATAACTGCGCGAGCAGCCGCATTTTGGACCAGTTGAAGCTTCCGGATACTCTTCAAGGGTAGCCCCATGTAGAGCGCATTGCAATAGTCTATATGGGAGATGACCAGGGCATGAGTGACTGTATGGAGGACATCCTGATCCAGGAAAGGGTGTAACTGGTGCACAACACGAAGCTGTGCAAAAGCCCTTCTGGCCACGGCTGCCACCTGCTCTTCGAGCAGGAGCCGTGAGTCCAGAAGAACCCCCAGATTCCTCACTTGGTATGAATGGGGTAGTGCAACCCCATCCAGAACTAAGGATGATAACTTCCTGGATCTACAGGAGCCATCAATCCACAGCCACTCCGTCTTACCAGGGTTCAGTTGAAGCCTGTTATTCCCCATCCAGACCCCCACAGCCTCCAGGCACTGAGAAAGGGTAGCCACTGCATCACTTACCTCACCAGGGATGGAGATGTATAATTGGGTATCGTCCGCATATTGATGGTATCTCATCCCATGGTGACGGATTATCTCACCCAGCGGTTTCATGTAGATATTAAATAGGAGAGGGGAGAGAACCGAGCCCTGCGGCACCCCACAAACGAGGGGGCGAGGGTCGGATCTCTCATCTCCTATTACCACCGATTGGGACTGGCCCTGGAGGAAGGAGGTGAACCAGCGCAAAACTACGCCACCCACCCCCAGCTCCCTGAGCCGTCCCAAAAGGATACCATGATCGATGGTATCAAATGCCGCTGAGAGGTCAAGAAGAGCTAGGATGGATGCACTCCCTCCATCCCGCTCCTGCCAGAGATCATCTGTAAGCGCGACCAATGCAGTTTCCACCCCATATCCTGGCCTGAAACCTGACTGAAAGGGGTCCAGATAATCCGTATCATCCAGGATCCTCTGGAGTTGTAATGCCACCACTTTCTCAACCACCTTCCCTAAAAAAGGGAGGTGGGAGACAGGACGAAAATTGTCCAATATAGTAGGGTCCAGTGATGGTTTCTTGAGGAGGGGGTGCACCAGAGCCTCTTTAAAAGCACCTGGGAACACTCCCTCCCCCAGAGATGTATTAACCATCACCTGGACCCATCCACATGTCACCTCCCGGGCTGCCTTTACCAGCCAGGAAGGGCATGGGTCTAGATGACATGTGGTGGCCCTTACAACCCGAAGGATCCTGTCCACTTCCTTAGGTCCAACAGGATCGAACTGTTCCCAGATAACCGGGCAAGGACATTCCCTCGGCATCTCCCCAGACTGTGCCACACGCTTAGAGTCCAACTTAGACCGAATCTGAGCGATTTTATCCTGCAGATGCTCAGAAAATTCTTCCGCATGGCCCTGCAGGTGGGTGACAAACTCCACCTTACCCAAAAGAGATCTTGTTATCTTAAACAGGGCCGTCGGACGGCATTCTGCGGATGCAATAAGAGTGGAGAAATATTGACGTTTCGCCGCTCTTACCGCCACAAGGTAGGTCTTAACAGCGACTCTAGCTTGTGTTCGGTCAGATTCAGTCTTTGTCTTTCTCCAGCGGCGCTCTAGGCGTCCCTTAAACCTCTTCAAGACCCTCAACTCCTCCGTAAACCAAGGGGAGTATCGGGTCAGGTGTGGCAAGAGAGGCCGCATAGGCGCGATCCTGTCCAAGGCCCCAGCCGCCTCCCTATTCCAGGCTGCAGCCAGGACCTCCGCTGGAGCGTGCAGTAGATCCTGAGGTACAACCCCCAGCTCCCTCTGAAACCCTATTGGGTCCATTAGTCGCCGGGGGTGGACCAATCGACTGGGTCCTGCCTCCCTGCGGAGTGGGGTGGCATAAGAGAATCTCAAGGTCACCAGGGCATGATCTGACCATGACAAAGGGGAAAGATGTAACTCTCCCCTCAGAGCATACTGCCACTGCTCTGACAAGAAAACTAAGTCCGGGGTGAGTCCACTGTCTCGAGTTGGGTCTCGAATAATCTGGAACAGGCCTATGGCTGCCATGGTAGTCATGAACTCCCGAGCCACCTCAGAGGCACGTCCCAGGGACGGCAGATTGAAATCCCCCAGAACCATAAGCCTAGGGAATTCCACCGCCAACCCTGAGACAGCCTCCAGCAGCTCAGGCAGGGATGTCGCTACGCAGCAGGGAGGCTGGTACAGCAGCAACAATAGCCTGAAACCCATCAAAATTATCACTCATCTGCAAAGGGGCAGGCCAAACGTGTGTTTACAGAATAATGGGGGGATTTTGTTCATCATTAGGTTTGAATTTTGAATGGTAATTTTTTAAAAATATGTTTTTATACATAACCAATCATATATGCCCAAAAATGAACAGAAAAAAAATATCACTGTCCAACCCGGAGTGCCCTGTAAGAAGTGTAAAGCAAAACCATCCACCCTGAGCACTGCAGACTCCCAAATTCCTTGGAGGACAATGTCAAATCCATTGATCAAACTTAAAAAAGAAGAGTCGTTTTCCCCAAACACCATATAGCAATGTTGCAAGAAACCAGAGAGCTGTTTCTCATGCAGCAGTCAATCCTGTGGCGTTGGATGAGAAACCATAAATAATTGGTCGGCCTGACAAATGTGAAGATTGTACTGTTGTGTCTGTGGAATTTAAAACTGGAGGTCTGAACTCTAAGAAATCAGCCATCTCTGAGCTGTGTATCATAGAGGATTTAAGCCATGGGTGTCCAACCTTTTGGCTTCCCTGGGCCGCATTGAGTGAAGAGGAATTGTCTTGGGCCACACATAAAATATATAATATAGTTAATGTATATAAGTAATAAAACTTCATTTATTTATTTATATACTTTTTATTATAAAATTAAAAAAGAGGGCAACATAAAACTAGTGGGATATTTGACCTTGTTGCAATTCTCAATGAGTTCTCAAGGTGCTCGTCAGCTTTTACCTGGGAGAACCATCACCCATTGGCGACTGCTGCTAACGGCGTGTTTTTCTGCCGGAGACGCTGGCGGCCTCCTCTTCCCGCTCAGCATCTCGGCTCTGCTCTGAGCGGCAGCCTCCACCAATCTTCGCCTATTAACTACAGACGCATTAATGGTAGAGCGGCGGACTCCGCTTGGCTTGCGAGTCAAGTTGCAAAACTGACTTTGGTGGCTGCTTGCAAACTGGTGGAAGGCCACTGCCTGCCTGCGTGGGAAGCCGAGAGGAGAAGCGGATGCTCTACGCAGGCGATGTAACTACCCTGAGCTTTGTTACTGTCAGAGTGCGCACCGTGGGGTGGCCTGCTCCTTTTTCCAAGACACCAGTGATCCACGTTCTATGCAGTAAATAGACACTCAAGCAGAGATTAGATAAAATAGCCTATTTACTTTATATGCATACGTAGTCCAAATATATCCAACAGCAGTAACAAATGATACAGCAACGTGATGAAATACAGCGATGAGAAGTTAACAGCAATGAGAAGAAAGAACACCAGACTTCTCTGCTTATATACATAAACTGACCAATCATATTATAGGTCACTCTCATCATCTGCCACACCCAACTAAACTATTAGCACCTGTAGTGTGAGTCATACACTGCCACATCATCCCTACAACAATGGCTGCTAATTGGGTGACATGCAGAATAACTCCCCTCTCACCTAGATATCAAGCCTCTCCAGTATAATTTATCTAACTGTAAATTCCTGGGTATATACAAACCCCAACAGTTACTGTCTCAGATGTGCCGGGATTGTCTATTTTTTGCATGGGCCTGGCTGCAAAACAGAAGAAAGAGAGAACGGCAACCAAAAAATCGCAAAATAATGTTAAAACTTTACAATTTTGGCGGGCCGCATTACTAGCTGTTCAGGGCTGCATGCAGCCCATGGGCCGCTGGTTGGACATGCCTTATTTAAGCAATTTGGGGAGCGGGGCTTCCTTTTTTGCTAAACTTTGCAGTAGATCTATCTCCTCACTCACAACCACTAAATTATACACCTGGAAAAACATTTTGATCATGAGTCGATGAAGGTTCTCAGTCATCCAGGTGGAACAGTCTGTAGCTTGAATCATGTCAACTGGATTTCTATTTTCTCAGTGGAAACGTTTCGCTCCTTATCCAAGAAGCTTCTTCAGTCTGAGCAAAGTTAGTAAGGGAATCCTTAAATATGTTTCTAGGGTGGCTGTGTGACATTGCACCTGGGGCTAGGTCATGGTTATTTGAGATGTTTATTTCTAAGTCCCTTTATCATCCAAAGGAGGATCGTTAAGATTACCATGCTGCTGTTGAGCTTGTGAAATGGTCTTAATCTTCCTAGGCACAGAAGACAAAGCAGAAAGGAAAATAGGGGAAAGATTGTGCCTGAGCCCCCCACCTCTATTCAAGGAAGGATTTCCCAAGTTGGCATAAATGGACTCCTTGACCCCTCTCTCAAACCACCTATCTTCACTGTCTAAAATGTGAACATTAATGTCCTCAAATTAGTGTCCTTTTTCCTTTAGATGAAGATAAACTGCTGACTCTGGTCCTGTGGTGTTACTTCTCCTGTGTTGGGCCATCCTCCTGTACAAAGGTTGTTTGGTTTCTCCAATGTAGAGTTCAGAGCACTCCTCACTGCACTGGATTGCATACAATACATTGCTTTTCTTGTGTTTTGGAGTTTGATCTTTGGGGTGTACAAGCCTCTGTATCAGTGTGTTTGTGGGTTTGAAATATACAGGTATGTGGTGTTTGCCAAATATCCGTTTTATCTTTTCAGACACGCCAGCCATGTAAGGAATGACCAGGTTCTTCCGTTTACTCTGAGTCTCAGCCCTATCTGTCGCTGTTTTAGGTCTGGTAGACTTAGATTTAGAGAAGCCATCCCCTGCATCTATGGACTCCCTAATATCCACAAGGAAGGAACACCCCTCCGACCCATAGTCAGCAGCATTAATTCGGTAACATACAACATTGCCAAACACCTCTCTACCATACTAGCACCTCTAGTTGGACACTCTGAACACCACATCCATAATTCGGAAGAATTTGTTTCCAAAGCAAAGAACCTGAAACTGGATACAGATGAAACTATGGTCTCCTTCGATGTGTCCTCCCTTTTCACCAGCATCCCCACCACTCATGCTCTATCCGCTGTCAGGAAGAGACTAGAAGAGGACAGCACCCTTGAAAGGATAAACCATCTCAACCAAAAACCAGATCTGCCATCTTCTGGACCTGTGTCTTAACACCACTTATTTCACATACAGAGGTGACTTTTACAGACAAAAACACGGCTGTGCCATCGGTTCCCCTGTGTCACCCATTGTGACCAATTTATACATGGAAGAAGTGGAGAAGAAAGCACTCAACACATTCCAGGGAACGGTGCCCACCCACTGGTTCAGGTATGTGGATGACACCTGGGTCAAAATCAAGGCCCAGGAAGTACAGGCATTCACGGACCATATAAACACCATAGATGCCAACATTAGGTTCACCAGAGAAGACACCAAGGACAACAGACTGGCATTCCTAGACTGTGAAGTCCTCATTGGGACCGGTGGCAAGCTAGAAATAGGGATCTACCGGAAACCCACACACACAGATCAATATCTGATGTTTGACTCCCACCATCCACTGCAGCACAAACTAGGAGTCATCAGGACATTGTCACACAGAGCAGAAACCATCCCCACCTCCATGGATTCCAAAAGGAATGAAAATCAGCACCTGAGAACAGCTCTGAAGGCCTGTGGATATCCAAATTGGGCCTTCACTAAATCTAAGTCTACCAGACCTAAAACAGTGACAGATAGGGCTGAGACTCAGAGTAAACGGAAGAACCTGGTCATTCCTTACATGGCTGGTGTGTCTGAAAAGAAAAAACGGATATTTGGCAAACACCACATACCTGTATATTTCAAACCCACAAACACACTGAGACAGAGGCTTGTACACCCCAAAGATCAAACTCCAAAACACAAGAAAAGCAATGTAGTGTACGCAATCCAGTGCAGTGAGGAGTGCTCTGAACTCTACATTGGAGAAACCAAACAACCTTTGTACAGGAGGATGGCCCAACACAGGAGAAGTAACACCACAGGACCAGAGTCAGCAGTTTATCTTCATCTAAAGGAAAAAGGACACTCATTTGAGGACATTAATGTTCACATTTTAGACAGTGAAGATAGGTGGTTTGAGAGAGGGGTCAAGGAGTCCATTTATGCCAACTTGGGAAATCCTTCCTTGAATAGAGGTGGGGGGCTCAGGCACAATCTTTCCCCTATTTTCCTTTCTGCTTTGTCTTCTGTGCCTAGGAAGATTAAGACCATTTCACAAGCTCAACAGCAGCATGGTAATCTTAACGATCCTCCTTTGGATGATAAAGGGACTTAGAAATAAACATCTCAAATAACCCTGACCTAGCTCCAGGTGCAAGGTCACACAGCCACCCTAGAAACATATTTAAGGATTCCCTTACTAACTTTGCTCAGACTGAAGAAGCTTCTTGGATAAGGAGCGAAATGTTTCCACTGAGAAAAAAGAAATCCACTTGACATGATTCAAGCTACAGACTTTGATCATGATTTAAAATCTGAAGGGATTGCTCAGGCCTCATTTCCTCCATCATTTCAAATTGCTGCATTGACATGGATTGATTTGCATCTTGGTTGTCAGTGTAGCTGATTAAGAAGTGACTGTGCCTGGGGAGAAGACTCAAGAAGAATTACCACTTGCATGCAGTTCTGTTGGGGCTGAGCATCTAACTAAGGAGTGTCAGCATTTCTAGTAAACTAGCCTCATTAGGCAGTCTTGCTAAAGATTGCTTTAAGTCATCCAACTTGCATAGGTTATGAGCTTGTTCATCTTTGATGAACCTAAAGGAACTAATGAAATCTTCCTTAGGAAGTTCTTTTTTGAATTTTTTTGAAAATAAATGTATTAGATTTTTAAAATAGATAAAAACTAACAAGAACTAATAATTAAAAGAGAAAGTAGAGGAGAGAAAAAAGCAAAAAATGAAAAAGAAAACAAAGTCAAAAGTGCAAAAAGAAAAAGAAAATGAAATGATTTCCAACTTTCTTTTACAACAGATATAACTATAAATTTACATTAAGGTCTTACTCTAAGTTTACAACATAACTTTAATTTTTCTATTGTCTACTATTATTTCTAATCATCAAATCCATATATCATAATTCCATTTTTTTCTGTTTCATGCAAAAAGTCCAGATGGGGCTTCCAATCAGCATTAAAATTCATGTCTTTTCCCTAATCAAAGCTGTCAATTTTGCCATCTCAGCCAGTTCCATCACCATCCATTCTTCCATTGTAGGTAATGTCAAATGTTTCCATCATTGTGCTTATAAAAGTCTCACTGCTGTTATCATATACAGAAACAAAGTTCCGTGAAATTTTTCCAACTGTTTGTCCATCAGTCCCAGAAGAAATATCTCTGGTTTTAATTGTATATTAGTATTTAAGATCTTCTGGATTAATGTATGCATTAATGTTTTAAAACTTTTTTACATGTCCACCAACCATGATAAAAAGTCCCCTCTTGTTGTTCACATTTCCAACATACATTCTTTAATGAGCTGGAAAGTTGAGAGTTTATTGCAAAGATCTGAGTTTGGGGTCTATAGACATCTGAGGGTCCTGCTGTCTTCCTAAAGCAGTGTTTCTCAACCTTGGCAACATGAAGATGTGTGGACTTCAACTCCCAGAATTTCCCAGCCAGACAGATACTGTCCTAAAGGTTTCATGTGGAAGCAATGGACTTGGCTGTGGGGTTTTTGAGGGGAGGGGATGTTTTAAATTATGGCTTTACTTTTGCTCAATCTGTATCTACCCTCATATATTAAAACACACAAATAGCCTATGGCAACCTGTTCCTAAAGAAAACCAAACCTCACCTCTAGCCCAAAAAAAAAATGTTTGAAAAAAATGCAAACTCCTATGGTTAATGAGAAAAGGTGTTCCTTCCTCTTTTGATTTGAAATTCCACGCAATTTCTCCCAAAATAAATAGGAGTACAATTGGCCTCTGGCAATTTTTTGCTTCCAGAACAGATTCTTTGCCAGCAAATTTCTTTCCAGCTGGAGCTCAGAATTAACTGTTGTTGCTTTTGTCTTTCTCCAACTGGAAAATATTCATCAGCTGGCTGAGGTGAATGCCTGCCCTCCACTGAGGGCTAGAGTGGAAACATGGCAAAAAATGCAGAAGGCAAAGTAAGAATGGAACCAGGAGTTGGCATTTATTTAATCTTAAAAAGGAAACACAGAATCTGCATGTTGTAATGATTTCCGGCTGAACCTAGAAATGTCCCTGAGTTAATCTGATGGGCTCATACAATTTTTGTTGTTGTTGTTGTTCAGTCCTTTAGTCATGTCCAACTCTTCGTGACCTCATGGACCATAGCACACCAGGCCTTCCTGTCCTCCACTGTCTCCCGGAGTTTACTCAAGTTCGTGTTCATTACGTTGGTGATGCTATCTAACCATCTCATCCTCTGCCGTCCCCTTCTCCTTTTGCCTTCAGTCTTTCCCAGCATCAGGGTCTTTTCCAGTGAGTCCTCTCTTCGCATTAGGTGGCCAAAGTATTTGAGCTTCAGCTTCAGTATCTGTCCTTCCAATGAGCAGTCAGGGTTGATTTCCTTTAGGATTGACTGATTTGACCTCCTTGCAGTCCAAGGGACTCTTAAGAGTCTTCTCCAGCACCACAGTTCGAAAGCATCAATTCTTCGGCTGTTGTGGGTCTTCCGGGCTGTGTGGCCGTGTTCTGGAAGTTGTGGTTCCTAACGTTTCGCCAGCATCTGTGGCCAGCATCTTCAGAGGGCAGGAGCACAGATAGAAGCAAAGGCACAGAGATTTTGCTTCTATCTGTGCTCCTGCCCTCTGAAGATGCTGGCCACAGATGCTGGCGAAACGTTAGGAACCACAACTTCCAGAACACGGCCACACAGCCCGGAAGACCCACAACAGCCATTGAACTCCGGCCGTGAAAGCCTTCGACAATACATCAATTCTTCGTTCATACAATATGCTTAACCCAAATCATTACAACTGGTTGGTGTACTGACACAGTGTGCTAAGCTTGGATAGCATCAACTTGGTAATGTTCATGGGTGTTATCTAGCCAGTTTAGTCTGGTTTGCACAAATTGGTTAGTATTTTATCTATCTATCTATCTATCTGCCTGCCTGCCTGCCTGCCTGCCTGCCTGCCTGCCTGCCTGCCTACCTACCTACCTACCTACCTACCTATCAAGACAAATCTTGATAAAATAGTTAAGAGCAGAGACATCACACTGACAACAAAGATCCACATAGTCAAAGCAATGGTATTCCCCGTAGTAACCTATGGCTGCGAGAGCTGGACCATAAGGAAGGCTGAGCGAAGGAAGATAGATGCTTTTGAACTGTGGTGTTGGAGGAAAATTCTGAGAGTGCCTTGTACTGCAAGAAGATCAAACCAGTCCATACTCCAGGAAATCAAGCCAGACTGCTCACTTGAGGGAATGATATTAAAGGCAAAACTGAAGTACTTTGGCCACAGAATGAGAAGACAGGATACCCTGGAGAAGATGCTGATGCTAGGGAATGTGGAAGGCAAAAGGAAGAGGGGCCGACCAAGGGCAAGATGGATGGATGATATTCTGGAGGTGACGGACTCGACCTTGGGGGAGCTGGGGATGGTGACGGCCGACAGGAAGCTCTGGCGTGGGCTGGTCCATGAAGTCACGAAGAGTCGGAAGCGACTGAATGAATAAACACACACACACCTACCTACCTACCTACCATCTATCAGTCTGTCTTTCTGTCTATCAGTCTATCAATCTATCAATTGTCTATCTACCATTGATCAATCTAGCTCAGAATTTGATCTCCCCAGCACTCAATTGGCTACATAAGGTTTTGCAATCAATACACTGCTATGGGTGCTACTGGACCTCTGGTGCTTGAAACAATGCCTTTAAAAAGTGCTTTGTCCATTGCTGTAATTTTACCTTGATTCAAGACATCTTAGCCACCATTTTTGGATTTCTCTGCTATTGTTGGTTGGTTGCAGCACTGCTGGCATGTGGTTTCATTTATTATGCAGTCCATCAATGTGATGCCAAGGATCCTATGGAGGCTGCATTTAGAAGGTTTCCAGTTTCCCCACCCCCACCCCCAGCTTTAAGAAGGATCCATGATATGGATAGTAATACATCTATATGCCATTTCCAAACCTGGATAAATGGGGGGGGGGGCAGATTGATTCCCCTGCCAAGGGATCATAAAATGAGCACAAACCGAAATGAACCATAGAAAGAAGTGTGCGTATGTGTGTATGAGTGTAACCTTACCACGTTAATGCCATCAAAGCTTAGCATACCGCGTGAGTACACAAACTGGTTGTAATGATTTGGTTAAGTGTGTTGTATGCATACACACACACAGACACACTTTAAAATATCACATCTTTTGGTAAGCCCATGCAAAATTGAATAAAACATGCTTTTAAAAAGTGTTATAACACTTAGAATTGAAGATGGGTGGTGGGCTGGCAGAAAAATCAGTGGCAATAGGGAAAACACTGGAAAGATTGTGGGATTGAGGAGGTGAGGATGACAGAAAGACCTGGAAAGATGAAAGATGAAAGACTGCCGCTGGTTCCCAGAGAGGGAACGCATTCCAGGCAGATAAGTGCCTTCACAGCCCAGACTCTGTTACTGGGAAAGTTAAGAGGTTCAGGGTAGCTCTGCCCTAGGGCCTCTCCCAGGCTATTTACACTTAGGTTAGTTAGGTAGCTTTAGTCTGGCAAGATTCTGTCTGTATGGTATGAACAATTAAAGAACTAGAGTTGGAAAACATCAGCTCAGCGTGGTTCTTGGCCTGACCCTGACAGATCAGGGTGGGCAGGCCTGTGGGAAGATTGGCAGCAACTGCAGCAGGAATGTAAGTATCCAGATGTGTAAGAAAGTGTCCGGATGTGAGACCCTGTTTTTCAAGTTGGGTGCCCGAGAACAGTTGGGAGTGTTGCTGTTGTACCAGCCTCCCTGCTGCGTAGCAACCTCTCTGCCTGAGCTGCTGGAGGCCGTCTCGGGGTTGGCGGTGGAGTTCCCCAGGCTTATGGTCCTGGGGGATTTTAACTTGCCATCCCTGGGGCATGCCTCGGAAGCAGCTCGGGAGTTCATGGCTACCATGGCGGCCATGGGCCTGTCCCAGATTATTTGGGACCTGACTCAAGACAGTGGACTCACTCCGGATTTGGTTTTCTTGTCAGAGCAATGGCAAAGTGACCTGAGGGGAAAGGTAGAACTATCCCCACTGTCATAGTCAGATCATGTGCTGATAGCCCTAGGATTCTCTTATGCCGCCCCACTCCGCAGGGAGGCAGGACTTATTCGATTGGTCCGCCCCCGGCAACTTATGGACCCATTGAGGTTTCAGAGGGAGCTGGGGGTAATACCCGAGGATCTGCTGCATGGTCCAGCGGAGGCACTGGCCGCAACCTAGAATAGGGAAGCGGCCAGTGCCTTGGACAGGATTGTGCCGATGCGACCTCTCCAGCCCCATTCGACCCGTCACTCCCCGTGGTTTACGTAGGAGTTGAGGATCTTGAAGAGGGTGAAGAGACGTCTAGAGCACCGCTGGAGAAAGACGAAGACGGAATTCGACCGAACACAATCTAGAGCCGCTATTAGGGCCTACCTTGTGGCGGTAAGAGTGGCGAAACGTGAATATTTCTCCGCTCTTATTGCATCCGCAGAATGCCGTCTGATGGCCCTGTTTAAGATTACTCGATCTCTCTTAGGTAGGGTGGTATTGACCATGCAGGGCCATGCGGAAGAATTTTCTGAGCATCTGCAGGATAAAATCGCTCGGATTCGGTCAAAGTTGGACTCCATGCGTGGAACGCAGTCTGGGGAGATGCCGAGAGAGTGGTCTTGCCCTATTATCTGGGAACGATTTGATCCTGTTGGACCTAAGGAAGTGGACAGGATCCTTTGAATTGTTAATTCCACCACTTGTTATTCAGATTCCTGCCCTTCCTGGCTAGTAAAATCGGCCAGGGAGGTGACAGGTGGATGGGTCCAGGCTATGATTAATACATCCTTGTTGGAGGGGGTGGTTCCAACTGCCTCCAAGGAGGCATTGGTGTACCCCCTCCTCAAGAAGCCATCCCTGGACCCTACCATCCTGGACAACTTTCATCCAGTCTCCCACCTTCCCTTTTTGGGAAAGGTGGTTGAGAAAGTGGTGGCGTTGCAACTTCAAAGGACCCTGGATGAAGCGGATTATCTAGACCCGTTCCGGTCAGGTTTCAGGCCGGGACATGGGATGGAGACTGCATTGGTCGCACTTACGGATGATCTCTGGCGGGAGCGGGATGGAGGTAGTGCATCCATCCTGGCTCTCTTAGATCTCTCAGCGGCTTTCGATACCATCGACCATGGTATCCTTTTGGAGCGGCTTAGGGAGTTGGGGGTGGGTGGCGTAGTTTTACGCTGGTTCACCTCCTTCCTCCGGGGCCACTCCCAGTCGGTGGTGATAGGGGAGGAGAGATCCAGCCTGCGACCGCTCCTATGTGGGATGCCGCAGGGTTCGGTTCTCTCTCCTATTCAACATCTACATGAAACCGCTGGGTGAGGTCATCCGTCACCATGGGATGAGGTATCATCAGTATGTGGATGATACTCAATTGTATATCTCCATCCCTGGTGAGGTAAGTGATGCAGTGTCTACCCTCTCCCAGTGCTTGGGGGCTGTGAGGGCCTGGATGGGGAACAACAGGCTCCAGTTGAATCCTGGTAAGACCGAGTGGCTGTGGATTGATGGCTTAGCGTCTTCTGGGAAATTATCATCTTTGGTTCTCGATGGGGTAGCACTGCCCCGTTCGGAACTGGTGCGTAATCTGGGGGTCCTTCTAGACTCACGACTCCTGCTCGAAGAGTAGGTGGCAGTCGTGGCTAGGAGGGCTTTTGCACAACTTCGGTTAGTGCGCCAGTTACGCCCATTCCTGGATCGCGACGCCCTCCATACAGTCACTCATGCTCTCGTCATCTCCCATATAGATTATTGCAATGCGCTCTACATGGGGTTACCCTTGAAGACTATCCGGAAGCTTCAGCTGGTGCAGAATGCGGCTGCGCGGGCAGTATTGGGTGCTCCGAGATCTGCACATGTAACACCGTTGCTCCGCGAGCTGCATTGGTTGCCGGTTTGCTTCCGGGTACAATTCAAGGTGTTGGTTATCATCTTTAAAGCCCTACATGGCATGGGGCCAGAATTCCTGAGGGACCGTCTGATCCCCATGTTATCGACCTGCCCCACCCGGTCATTCAGAGAGGGCCTGCTACGAACCCCATCAATTAGAGAATGCCATCTGATGGCATCTAGGAGGCGGGCCTTCTCTGTGGTAGCGCCCACTCTATGGAACATCTTGCCCCCAGAGTTGAGACAGATCTCCTCCCTCTCAACCTTTAGGAAAGAGCTGAAGACCTGGTTCTGCCGCCTGGCATGGGAAGGAGGAAGGGATAGTTCCTCATGGGGGTGGCTAATCCCCTAATTTTATAATGTCCTTCTTTTAATTATTCCATCGCCATCTGGATTTCATAATTATTTACTGTATTGTATATTGAGGTTTTATATATTTTAGATTTTATTTTAACTTATTTATTGTGAACCACCCAGAGTTCCCCATGGGGGGAGATGGGCGGTCATATAAATTAATTAAATAAATAAATAAATACATAAATAAATAAATGCCCTAAGATAACCAGGGGATATGGTCCAATAGGTTGTTGTTGAATTTAGATAACACCTCTGGTGAGCTGGGGGGTGGTTCTGTTCATAAACCCATTTAATCAGTTTACAGTTTTATCTATTGTGCAAAACCAGAAAATAGGTTAATTTTGGAATCAAGTGAAGTGTGTTGAGCAAGTGAAGTCATTATATTTGCTCCAGTGATAACCGCTGATTATCTTGTTATAAGTTGATTTTTAATGTTTCATTTTATTGCATAAGTGTGAGCGTCCATCGTATATAGTTGTGCAACGCCAAGATGTGCATATACAGAGCATTCTATTTTAAAACCTAAAACCTAAAATCCATTACTGTATTACCTCTGTTTTCTAAGCCAATCCTCTGATGGCTGATTGGGTTTGACGCATGTTTTTTGAAGGCACTTGCCTTGTAATGCTGCATTAATCATAATGGTAGAGACAATTATTTTTTAAGAAACAATGATTCAGCCGACAGCCTCCTTGCATGATAATTGCAAAGGTTCCATTATTCATAAAACAATTATTATGGGCCAAGAGGATTCAGTGGAATGAAATAGGCATGGAGTTTGAGATTTCCATTAAAAGCAGCAAACACTATAGAAGAAGATGAAAGGCTGAATGGCTTTGATAAGGAGCCGAGCTGTACTTTGGACCTCTGAACACCTTTTAAATTTTCTTAAGTATGGAATAAACTGTAATTATATCAACAATCTGTTTCTCCTGAACATCTGGGGGCAGTGGGAGCTCACCCTAATGATTATTGGGGGAGGGGGTAATTGTTTTTGCCTCCTCGCAAAATGTGAGTAGTACGTTATTTGCTTAACTTAGTTTGGGATGAAAAATTCATTCCATCAGAAAATAGAGGAGAAAGAGTAATGCATATGGATGCCAAAATCCACAGCATCTATCTTTCCAGTACAGTTTACATATCTCTTTTTTGAAATATATTTTTATTAAAAGTTTTAACTGCAATAAGAAGAACTAATACAAACCAAAATAGAACAGAGAGAACGAAAAAGAAAGAAATAACAGAAAAAAAACTAAAAGTTCAATAAGAAAAAAAGTAGAAGAAAGTAGAAAAAGAAGAGAAAGGTATAAAGAAAGATATAAAGGTATAAAGAAGTAGCTTCCAATATTCTTCACAGCAGTTATAAGTACAATTATATTTTAACCTCTCTTGCTACAGTTACATCCTGACTCTCTTCTTTCTATAATCTATCCTGTCTAATCTTAATGATCCTCCTTTGGATGATAAAGGGACTTAGAAATAACATCTCAAATAACTATGACCTAGCCCCAGGTGCAAGGTCACACAGCCACTCTAGAAACATATTTAAGGATTCCCTTACTAACTTTGCTCAGACTGAAGAAGGTTCTTGGATAAGGAGCGAAACATTTCCACTGAGAAAATAGAAATCCAGTTGGCATGATTCAAGCTACACCTGAGCCAGAGATTTTCAGTGAGATAAAAAGGTGGCTTGTGAGTGAGGGAAAAAGAGAGGATCCACAAGATTTCACCCTGCAAATGTATCTAATCCAGCTTGGGCTCCAGCAGGCAACTTCTGGCCATAAAGGGAGTCAACCCAATATGCCAGATGGAGAGAAGACTGAGACCAAGAGAGCTTAGAGCAGTGTTTCTCAACCTTGGCAATATTCTGTAGCTTGAATCATGTCAACTGGATTTCTATTTTCTCAGATCTGATCTCTCAGCCATCCTGCACTGGATGCTCTAAACCAGTGCTTCTCAAACATGGCAACTTTAAGATGTGTGGACTTCAACTCTCAGAATTCCCCAGCCAGCATGATGTGATTTGTTTGGCTTTGGTTTACTATGTTGTGACAAGTCAAACAAACTATGAATTAATTTATTATGTGAACCAAGTCTGTCTGAGTGCATGCTTGTTTTTCCTTTTTTTTTATGCCTCTGCTGTCTGCTGCAGCACTCTGATGCCCCTGATCTAGATTTTGTTCTTCTCCACATTTCCTGCAGGCATTCTCTATACCAGTGTTCTCAACCTCAGCAACTTTAAGATGTATGGACTTCAACTCCCAGAATTCCCCAACCAGCATGCTGGCTGGGGAATTCTGGGAGTTGAAGTCCACCCATCTTAAAGTTGCCAATGTTGAGAAGCACTGGTTTAGAGCATCCAGTGCAGGATGGCTGAGAGATCAGATCATGATAGGAAGAACTGAATTTGTATCAAGGCCAGTAAAGTGGAGCTCAAGGGAAATCAAGAAGAGGAATCTGCTCCATGAGTCTGTTGTAAGACAACTAAGTTTGTTGAACTGTATGAATATTTTAGGGTTTAACTTTTTCTGGGTTTCAAAAAAGAGCCTGACTAGCTGTTGGCTACTATTTTGCATCAGAATTAGGTCCTTTATTTTGTACATTATGTTCCTGTTCCTACTGTGAAATGTGCAGCAATCTAAATTGTTTATTTATTTATATTGCTGTCCCTTTCACAGCAAGTACCATGAATATAATATACAAAGTAAAATATGTTTAGCTTCACTACAAGGACCACCTGCCACTTGGATTTTATTGTATTTATTGTATTTATATTTTTACTGTTGTTTTTATTGTATTTTAATGGTGTTATTGTGGCGGTGAACCGCCCAGAGTCCCTCCTTGAGGGGGAGATGGGCGGTCATAGAAATTTAATAAATAATAATAATAATAATAACTAATAGGTAGAAAGAGGTTGTATTCTCCAAATACGTCTCTCAGGATTGGCAGGGAAAGGAATGGCATTTTCCCCCTGGAATTAAAAATTCACTGGCATGTAAAGTGATTCTTGTACTTCTGCATTGGTATAGTTCTGATTTTAGACCTCAATGGTTGTTTAATGCAAGCAGCAAGAGAAAACTGTTCTCAATCTTTTTTTCTGCACAGAAGAAAGTAAAGGTCTGCTCATAAGTAACAGTATCTTGGGTTTTATTGGCTCTAGAGGGAGAGGAAACAATCTTTGGAGCTTCCCCTGTGAGTGGAAATATTAACAACAAGCTTGATGAAAATCAGTTTGATAGCAACTGGAAGAAATTTTGCTTAAGATATGTCTGGGGGGATTTCAGCTTTCAATCCCAGAACTGGCTTCTGAAATACAGCCATCAAGAGACACATAGAGATAAACCACGTTTACACACCATTCAAAAGAGACGATAAAAAGATCAGAACACACCTCCTTAGCTTTTTTATTGTCTCTTTTAAATGGTGTGTAAATATGGTTTATTTCTAGGTGTCTATTCAGTAGATGCATAGAAATAAACCATATTTACACACCATTCATGAGAGACAATAAAAATATCAGAACACATCCTCTCCAGCAGCCTACACCCAGATAAGCAGGGATTTTTTTTTATCTGTTCAATTGTGTCCAATTTTCAGAGACTGCCTGGACAAGTCCCTGCAGTTTTCTTGGCAAGATTTTCAGAAGTGGTTTGCCATTGCCTTCTTCCTAGGGCTGAGAGTGCAGGACTGGCCCAGGGTCACCCAGCTGGCTTTGTGCCTCGGGGGGGGACTAGATCTCACGCTCTCCAGGTTTCTAGCCCAGTGCCTTAACCACTACACCAAACTGGCTCTCAAGCAGGGATTAACACCAGGTAAACAATCAGGCAGAAAACAATACCCTAATCAAGGAACTACCAAGGAGAAAACCACACTCCCACCAACACTGGCAGGGCAAGCTACTGTATGTAAACAGGGGGCAAACCCCACACTCACTTGCACTGATGATGTTACCTAGTTGGGTAATGAAACGTCTGCAAGCAAACAACCAAGCTCAGAGAGCACCAAGGACTCCACAGTTCAACTCTGAGCTACAGATTTTCTCTTCTATGAGAAGCTGGTGAGCTACACTGCCGTATATGAATCACACCATAGTTCCATATCAGGATTGCCAACATTCTCCAGGATTTAGAAGTCCCTTGGACTTTTTCCCCAGCCAGTTCTACAAATGCCAGCAACTGAAACTGGAAGCTTTTGCAGGCAACGCAAATGCTTGGCCACCATTGAGAAGCTCTTCTCTGAATATTCCACCAAGCAGCAGCTGACACTTCCAAACTATGCCCTTCCAGAATTGATTTATACATCCTCGTCCAGACCTCCCAAGGAATTGCACCCTTTGCTCAGTTACCCAATAAATCTGACACATAGATAAGGGATCCAATTGCAGATTTTAAAATAGATATTTGTTTCCATTACTTCTAGGGGCAAGGAGGAAACCTGGAAGGGATTTCACCCTGCAAAGTCATGACAGACAAGGACCTGCTACCTTCAACCTCGGCTTAGCCTCCCCATGGGTGTTATCAAAATGAGGCAATAACCAGTTCCACCAGTGATTGATCAACCAGTCTGCTCCCATTCTCTCTCTTCTCTTCCTCGGAAGCACAGCAGACCAGTTACCGTGCTTATTCCCTAAAAGCTCTTTTGCAACCTAATCAAAGCCCAATTACTCCAAGCTGCGTGGTGTGTTGGTCTCCCGTCGTGCTGTTGTCCTGCCAAAGTAGAAGCAGCACATGAGCTCAGTGCTGGGGCTGCCTAATGCAGACCACAGGTTCAACCCAATGTGGCACCCCTCAGGAAGAACCCCAGGAAGAATCAAAGCAATTCAACAACCCATTTACGTGAACTGGATTAAACCAGCTTGATAACATCCCTAGCTCTCTCACTAGCATGCCATTACAATTATTCACTGAAGAAAAGCTGGGCTGAGCTGTCAACAGTGGTCTCTTGGTAGATGCTTCCATCGGATGCTTTCTGGAAGGAACCTGATGTGCTTACATTAATGCAATGAAGAAGGTTGGGGGGCAGAATTGTTAGCAGAAGGAAGGGAGGTTTGGGGGGGATGGGGATGGGGGTGTTGGCTCTATGTCCTGTAGGTTCATATGTAAGCTTCATACAACATGATTAACCAGGTTAGTTAAAGACCTAACCGATGCTTAATATGCTCACTCGCTGGATCGTCACCTTGTTGTGGTGAGTACTTTACTCCCAACTTAAGAATGGAAAACGGAATATTGGTGGACAGCAAAAGAGATTCAAAGATACTCTCAAAGTTAATTTAAAAAAATGTAATATCAGCATTGAGAACTGGGAAGCCCTAACTCATGAGCGTTTCAATTGGAGGTCATCCTTTATTAATGGCGCTATGGACTTTGAAGAAGCACGAGTACAGGGCGAAAAGGAGAAGAGAGCTGAAAGGAAGGCACGTCAGGCAGACCCTCATCATGACCGTCTCCCACCCGGAAACCTATGCCCCCACTGTGGGAGGTTGTGCGGGTCCAGAATTGGCCTTTACAGCCACTTACGGATCCACCGTTAAAATTTTACCTTTGGAAGACAATCTTACTCGGCTACGAGTGATCGCCAATGAATGCTTAATATGCTAAGCCTGGCTAGTATTTACCTGGGTGAGGTTTCTTTCCCCCTTATTGTGACAGGCTGTGCAAACCTAGCTATGGTGTGATTTGTGACTCCGTGTCCAGAAAACGGATCAATCCTGTAGCCAGGTTTTGTGGGTTTTATGAACACAGCTATAAGATGTAAACAACCACACAGGGTTGGTGCTGTGGGGAAAATAGGAGGAGGAAGGAATATTAGGTATCATTGCCACCTTGAGTTATTTATAAAAATAATACAGGCAGGATAAAAAAATATATACATACTATATAAAAAAATAGCTGGGATTAAATCTATCACAACTTTGTCAACTTCATTTGCATGATAGCTGCAATCATCTGTTCAACGGATCGGATCAGTAAATAGCCAGGGGAAAATGTGTATGAGGGTTTGAGGAACAGGAAATCTGGCCTGGCTGGCCTGTGACAAATTCCTCCACCAGCCTCCAGCTTTATTTCCGAATGGTTTTTTCTTTGTGTCACTGAGCGTTAGCTGCCCAGCTCTGCCATCTGTTTACCACTCTGCTTTGAAGAATTATCACGACCTCTCCTGCTTTCTAGATAGGATCCTGGGGAATGCAAAGTGCCTTTCCTCCCATGATTTGATCTCTAAACAGCTTCTACTCTGTAACTGGTTCATTTCACCCCAGGTGAACCAACAGCATTTCCCACCAGCCAAATTTAAAATAATAACCGTTTTGGGCATTGCACTTTAAGAACAATTCAGACAAGCCTGAAAAGGTTCAGGCAAGGGCAAGGGGGCTGATCGGGGGGGGGGGGGACTAAAGACAATGGGCTGATCTGCCCTGTCTGCTTGGCCCATCCCCAGTAGGGGCCACCCACTGCTTCCTGAGTGATGGAGTGGATGATGTCATCCTTCTCTCACTCCCTGCCCATTGCAAATGCACCCTGCACCTGTGTTTTCCAGCTTCAGTTCAAAACTGCTATCTTCCACCAGGAGCCAACATAAGCCCTTCAGAGTGGATAGTCTCCAATGCTTCATTCCCATCTAGAAGCAGCCTTGATTCTGATTGGCTGCAGTGCCTGGCATGCCCCTCCCTTCCAGCACCTGCTATGTTCTTTGCATTCTTTTATAATCTTGCAGTTAACCCAACAATAGCTTGTTAAGGCCCCACCTATAGACACTCCTGTTCCATTCAACCCATATATCTTTCAGTAAGCATCCTTTCAGATTCTGCCCAGGCTGGATGAAATATACTTCCCTTGCTTTCCTATTCCCTGGCCATAGTACTGCAAAGAGGTGAGGCAGGCCTCATCGCTCCCGGCCTTCAGAAAGAACTTAAAGACCTGGTTCTGCCGCCTTGCGTGGGGGGAGGAGGGGAACAGTTCCTCGTGGGGATGGCTGGTGCCATAGGGCCCTTTTAAACATCTAAACATCAAACCATCGCATCTTGGATTTTTATACTTAATTTTATTATACTAGAGTATTTTATTAGGTTGTTTTAATTGTCGGATTTTAATTCTTATGTTTTGTAAACCGCCCAGAGTTCCCTTGTGGGGAGATGGAGCGGTATATAAATTGAAACATAAAGCTTCCTTTCCCTTTTATTAAAAAAAATCTTTGTAATGTAGGAACATTGCTACTCTATTTCCATGAAAGTCAACTGTCAGTTCTTCCTTGCTACAAAGTTTTGTGGAGCTAGCGAGGAACTTAAGAACAAAAGAACCATCTGTTCCCTTGTTGTTTGATTATTGTAGCATCAGAGCTGCACGTGTGAAGGGAGATGATATAGGAAGAGGGTGTGAAGGCATCCATGTGTGCAAACATCTGGGAAAGCAAAGGAAAGGCACAGGTACTAGTGAGGAGGGAACAGTCCCTAAAGGAAAAGGCAGGTGTGGTAGACCAGTTCACCCTGGAGCCATCCATCTAGGCTTGCCTTCCCTGCATGGATGGGAAGGGCAAGAAACAAGGGAATGACCAATCAGGTCTTGTGGTGGCCATAGTCCAGACCAAGCCCCAGCCTGGCCCTGTTGCCGACCCACTGCAACCTGGACAAGAATTTCTGCAATTGGCTTAAGAAACAGATGGGAACAGCATGGAAGATGAGCAGCTTAGCCTAAGTATCCCAAATCTCATGGAGGAACTGAGAATGTTTACCCCTGGAAGAGAGGACTAATGGGAGAAGATAGGAAAACCTTCCTCAAGTACCTGAAAAAGCATCAGGCTCAGATCTATTCTTCATCCCTCAAAAGTACAGGGCATTGAAAAGTGAATTGAAATTATAGGAAGGCAAATTGTTGTACTAGACTATTTCTCTTTTTTCTATTATAAAGGCTGGTCAAAGACTGTAATAAAGATATCTGATTTGATTATAGGAAGGCAGATTCCAATTAAATTTTAAAAAGGAATTTCTTATGGGTAAGAGAAGTAATTCAAAGTCACTTCATTATTCAAAGTGATGTGGCGGGTCTTCTTTGATGGATGTGTTCAGGCGGAGGCTATGCAGCCATCCCTCTGAGATGCTTTGATTTAGATTCCTGCACAGAAGGAGGAGTTTTTGAAAAGAGTCCGGATAGTCACTTCTTAAGGATGGCTTAATTGGTTTTCCTGTAGGTTGCAGAGGGCTGGTCTAGATGATCCTTGTGGTTCCTTCCAACTCCACAATTCTATGAATCGGATATGATGGCTAAATGCCCCCTTCCAGTCATACTATTCTAAGAATAGTAATAATAATGAATTATATGGTAGTGAAAGTATATTTTACTGATATCCCATCCTTCTTGTCAATGGATCCTAGGGTGGGGCACTTCACACAGTAAAAATGTGTCCCTGTATAATAATTAAAAACCCCCAGTTGCTCTTTTATTTATTTATTTATTTATTTATTTATTTTTCAAATTTATTCCCCGCCCATCTCCCATGCAAGGGACTCTGGGCGGGTTACAATAAATAAAAATTTAAAAACTATACAAAATATCTAAAAACACAAGCAAAACATAATAAAATAAATTCCAAGATGGACATGCAGAATAAAACTATTCTCTTTTAAAAGAGAAAACATATCACAATTAATAGCTGTCACACAACTGATATCAACTCACGATAGACTGTGAGATAAGTAAAAAAATTCCAACAACCAACCACATTCAGTTATGCAGGGCATAAGAAATCATTCTCAGCCCCACTGTTGCTCCAGTTTGTGGAATACCCTGCCTGCCAGCACACTCTAATTAAGGATGGGAAAACCAGCTTAAATAATCTAGTTCCCAGGTCTTGCCCTAAACATATTTTGATGAAAAACCATCTATCTCCGAAGGTAGCTTAGAAAAAAAATGGTTTCCATCTTTATATCAAATCCACAGGGCTGAAGAAATTAGGAACTCTTTCTGTAACAATGTGAAGCTTCAGTGCATTGAAGTAACGTGGAAAGATAGTTGGGCTACCATATGTGGCCTGCAAACATCTGGCTGATCACTAGGTGGCAGCAAAGGACTAGAATTTGGGCATATCTAATAGCCATCACTGGGTGTGGTGGCTCAGCGGGTAAGATGCCAGGCTTGTAGATCAGAAGATCGCAAGTTCAGAGGTTTGAATCCCTAGTCCCGCATGACAGAGTGAGCTCCCGCACTCGCCCCAGCTCTTGCCAACCTAGCAATTCAAAAGCATGCAAATGCAAGTAGATTAATAGGTACCACTTCGGTGGGTAGGTAACAGCGTTCCGCGCGCGTCATGCCGGCCACACGACCATGGAAGCGTCTTCGGACAACGCTGGCTCTTCGGCTAACAAACGGAGATGAGCACCAGCCCCTAGAGTCGGACACGACTGCACAAATGTGCGGGGGGGGACAGACCTTTACCTTTACCTAATGGCCATCACTGATTTTTTCTCACCTGAGATGGTAGCCTTAGCCATGACACCTGAGGAAGTCTTCTTAGATGAGTAAGATGGGTCAAGGTGATTGTACTGAACCTTCATCAGTAGATAAACCAGGTCTTGGCATACGTCCTAAATATGGAATAAGTTCCTGCTAGCTCAGGACCTTCTGGTTAGTACTGTGAAATAGCCACAAATGGCACTGCTGGTAGGTTGGACATTGGAAGTAGAGATGCCTCAAAGGCCTTACTTACAAGAGGATGTGTCTTGGAAATAAAGATCTATTACAGCAGGGCTTTCCAAAGTTCCGCCGCTTGCGACACACCGGCGGCGGCAGTGCGGCAGTGGCACGCGCGGCAGCGCGGGGGGCGCACGTGCACGGCGGCGGCGCGTGGGGGCGTGCGGTGGCGTGCACGTGCATGGCGGCCGCGCGGGGGGGTGTGCGGCGGCGCGGGGGTGTGTGCGGCGGCGCGTCCGTGTATGGTGGCGGCGGCAGCGGCTGCCTCCGTGCACACGTGCGCCGCCGCTTCCGGGTGGTGTGGCGACACACCACGCTGTGTGTGGCGACACACTTTTGTGTGGCGACACACAGTTTGGAAAGCTCTGTATTACAGAGTAACTGATTATATTGGACAGTGTTGGGCTTCAGGGTTTAGTGACTGTGTTCTAGAGAGCAGATTTCCTGATGTGTTGCTGGCATCTTTGGAGGCAAAGTGGTCTGCTATGTAGACCATAGGCAACTGAGCAGGGACTGACTGAACTCCTGTCTTTATGGCCAGGTGTCCTGACTTCTCTGAAATGTCATGAAATCTGTTCTCTAGACCATGGTAATTAAATCCTGAAACCCAACACTACCCAACAAATACTGGCTGTGAAAGCTACACCAGTAAAACTAATTATATTTGGAGTATAATTTATAAGATCCAGCTAGGTTAAGACTGTTAACTCACCATACATGGATGGCCTTGCAGGCAAATTGAGCTTAATGGACACCAGCTGAGTTATAGGTATGTAGCCATTTCAGGCTTGATTAATACCATATAAGCAAGGCAAGGGAGGTTATATTTCCCAGTATAAAGTCTTCCAAAAATTAGCCCTACAAGACTGAGACCCATTTTTCAAGATTCATAGACACCTGCAGGGGAGGCAAGTCACAAAATATATGTCATGATACAAAACCCATAACTTACATACTTGGATAAGAAGTTGGGGTGCAAGTATGTAAAGACAGAAATTGCATCATGAGGTCATGAACTCTGTGCTGCAACTTCAATGTAATCTTGATTTGCTAAGGCCATCTATGCCAAGGTTCTGATCTGGACTCAGTAGCACAGCTCTCAAGCCCATGTGAATGTTGCTGGCATGTCAATTATGGGAAGGCAAAGATCCACCTATACCTTTGCTTCCAAGGGAGAATGCCTTGGCAATAAAGCTCCATTATATCTGGATGAAGTGCCAGTTGGTGTGGTCATTAAGGCAACAAGCTAGAAACTGGGAGACTGTGAGTTCTAGTCCTGCCTCAGGCATGAAGCCAGCTGGGTGACCTTGGGACATCCATTCTCTCTCAGCCCTAGGAAGAAGACAATGGCAAACCACTTCTGAAACCTTGCCAAGAAAACTGCAGGGACTAGTCCAGGCAATCAGGACTCAACACCGACTTGAAGGCATTTAAAAGAAAAATCTGGATGACCTTATAATCATATCAGGCTTGATGAGCTAAATATCCCTGGATAGTCTTGCAGCTGAATCAGTCTGAAGAAGAACCAGCTGAGTAAAGGCAAGGTGATTCAACAGTTTGCATAATGATGCAGTCAAAACAGGCTTGACGGACAGCAGGGGAGTATGCAGCACCTGGATGTGAAGGGCAAAATGTGATTTGGAGTCTGTCTGGGGGTGCGTGGAGCACCTGTTGGAAATGCTGCAGCTGTGTGATTCCACGAAAAGGCACACATTGTGCCGTGCATCCTATTTTGCCCTTTGACTCCAAAGTGATGCAGAGCCCTAGGGCCCACAGCCTCTGATGGTAAAGTGCTCTAATATTAGTTCACTGCTGAATGCAACAGCTGTCTCTGTGAGCTTGTGCTACTGGTTAATTATGCAACTTGATCTCTCTCTGCTGGATTTGGACTCTCACTCTTCTTTTGGGTTTTACGGAATCTCAGGATGGGCGGGTTTGCCTTTAACTACTGAATTGACTACACTTCTGTGTGTCTTTCTCGCTGTGAGTATCCTCCTTTCTTGAATAGTAAAACTATATTGTATTGTGGAAGGCTTTCACGGCCGGAGTTCGATGGCTGTTGTGGGTCTTCCGGGCTGTGTGGCCGTGTTCTGGAAGTTGTGGTTCCTAACGTTTCGCCAGCATCTGTGGCCGGCATCTTCAGAGGGCAGGAGCATAGACAGAAGCGAAATCTCTGCAAAGGTGTCATCCACGAACCGGAACCAGACTGTTGGTGTAATGGGAGCCGATTCTAAAAGCCTGTTTTTCAAAATGTTCCATGTAAAAGTTTGCTATGACTGGGCTCAGGGGGCTTCCCATGGCAACGCCATCCATCTGTTCATAGAACTCATTCTCCCATTGAAAGTAACCAGTTGTTAGGCAGTGTTGAAATAAAGCTGTAATGTCTTCTGGGAGGATTTGCTTGATGAGTGCCAGGGTGTCCCTTACTGGTACCTTGGTAAACAGGGATACCACGTCAAAGCTGACCAGTTTGTCTGTGTGGTTGAGTTTTATGGTGCTGATTTTGTTGATGAAGTGTCCTGAGTCTTTGATGTGTGATGGAGTCTGTCCGATGTGGGTCTGTAAAAGGGTTGCCAAATGTTTGGATAATTCATATGTCGGGGAGCCAATGGCACTTACAATGGATTTTGGGGAGTCCGTATAGTCTTGGTGAGAGAGCTTCTGTCTTCCACCTAATCTCCTATAACTTAGCTCTATAAATAGAAAACAAACAAAACATTGCCACTCTACCTGGGCACAGAGATTTTGCTTCTGTCTGTGCTCCTGCCCTCTGAAGATGCCGGCCACAGATACTGGCGAAATGTTAGGAACCACAACTTCCAGAACACGGCCACACAGCCCGGAAGACCCACAACAGCCATAAAATTATATTGTTTTTCTTAATTCCTAATCCTGACTTTGGACAGGGCATTTAGACCATGCCACTCCTACCCTGTTCTTCAATACAGGTCCCCCAAATGCAAATTATTTAGCTATCATGCCAGTCACTGTAAATGTTCCTGAATCAACAGTTTGATTCAATCAAAGTCAGCTTTCTTGCCTCCATTCCTAGGATCTGTATATATGACCTTTTAAAATTATATATATAAAAAAGATACTGTATGACTTTCTTAAGTGTCCAGTGAATGAATCTGTACTTTGAGTATATGTCAGTGGATTGCAGGTACCTCTGAATTGGTAGGGTACAGACATTAGCAGTTTGGCTTGCAAGGTAAATTTAGTTTAGATCCTAGTTTGCGCAAAATTACATGAGCAAATTTGGGGTAAAGGTGGTTTTTGGTTGCGCATGTGGCACATTGGGCAAAATGCTAACAGTGCTAACTTTACCATTAGCAGGGAATGCTGGATGTGATATGGGTATAACTAAGACTGGTAACCTTATCTATATTTATTCTTTCCAATACAATAGAATGCCAGAAAAAAATATGTAAAGGGGTCAGGACTCCATTACTGCAATACAGGAGGACAGGCAGGCAGAAGACTAGCAGAGCGCATCCATGAACACTAACTAGCAGCCAGAAGACACAATGAAAACTCCTTAATCTCACAAAACATGGATAGACTCAACCAAAGTTTCAACTGGGAAACTGTGAGCATCCTATATCAGGCTAAATCCAAAAATGGTAGGGAATTCCTGGAAGCTTGGCATTCAGACAAATCAGCCATCAATACATACATAGTGATAAACCACATTTACACACCATTCAAAAGAGGCAATAAAAAAGCTAAGGAGACACAAAGACCAGAACACATCCTCTGCAGCAGCTAACACCCAGAGAAGCAGGGATTAACACCAGACAAACAATCAGGCAGAAAACAATGCCCCAATCAAGGAACTACTAAGGAGAAAACCACACTCCCACCAACACTGGCAGGGCAAGCTACTGTATATAAACAGGGAGCAAACCCCACACTCACTTGCACTGATGAAGTTACCTAGTTGGGTAATGAAACATCTGCAAGCAAACAACCAAGCTCAGAGAGCACTAAGGACTCCACAACTTAAATTTTCCTGACATCAGCTCTTGCTTTTTTTATACCATTATCCCCTTAGTGTACCTAATTTTCAGAAAGCCTTCTTTAGTTGCCTCCCTTATAAACAATTTTATAGTGCAATTCTGTGATCGGAGAAAGGTACTGGATGCCATTCCATGTTGCTCTCTCTGCTACAATGGATCTACTCTCACAAATATCCAGAGTGGATTTCATTGACTCTGTAATCCCTGGCCGTAAGAGAGAGGGGAAAAAAAAACACCCTACTGATTAGTCCTACTAACACATCCCACCCTATAAAATACATCAGCAAAGGAAGACAAGTTTAGCTAAACCGGTAGACTGCCATGTTCCTTCCATAAACCTTTCCTTGCCCTTTCCTCTCTTACGATTCAAGCCATAAGCTTTTACAGGGCCCTTAATTTAATTTCCTTTAATCTTAATCTTAATTTCCTTTATGAACAACGCCTGCCTCCTGCAAAGCTGCAGAATGTACTGAGTTTTTCAACACCAGCCACAATGCACGTTTTCCCAAAAAGGAAAGAAATAGTGCTGAGCAGTATTTCCAGGCTTGCTATGAGCAATAGGCCTTTTGATAGCCTATAATAACATCTTGGCAAGCTGTATGAAATATAGCACCTTTCCTACGGCAAATGTAATGTTTAATCAAGATGATTTGGTATAATCACCTGGAAATTAAACAGCTTTTCAGATTCAAAAGGTGCGGCAATAAGGATGTCTCTACAAAGAGGGTAGCTAATATAACAGATTTTCTTTTCTTTCACCGAGGCCTTTTAAAATTGTGCTACCAGAGAACTTTTCCTCCTTCAAGCTGAGCTAGAAAGTTTGGGCTTGTTATCAGCATCATAATCAAATGGTCTTTAAAAATCCAAGTGCAGGAAAAAAAAGTCAAAGGATTCTTTGTCCAAACCGATATAGTTCCAAAGCACTGAGTTTTTCTTTATGGTGATGATAATTAAGATTCCCCAGCTGCAGTTATTGCCTGCATTAACTCAACTTTTCAGATTCAATATTTTCAGATGCTTAATTTTTTTTTGACGTTTATCTCCTATCACATAGGAGCTGAAATCGAGATAAAGGAATGGCTTTTCTCTACCTTACTTATAGCCAAAAGATTTATTGTTCAACACTGGAAAGACAAACATAAGGCTCCAACTATTCAATGGTCTGCAAAATTGATTAATATAGATTAGCTATGGATGATTGTAGCAAATTATGGTTTCCATTTATTGAAATATTTATTGTACGACTATAAAAAAAAAGTCCCGTCACCCTTATGGGTGGTATGTGATTTCTTTAACCTCAGGTCCTCCACCAGAGGCCTGGGAGTTTGAGGGTTCTGTGCAGGATCTTAGCTGTTCCTAGCACTGCACTCTTCTGGACAGAGAGCTCTGATGTTGCTCCTGGGATCTGTTGGAGCCACTCTCCCAGCTTAGGAGTCACAGCCCCGAGTGCTCCTACCACCACTGGGACCACTTTGGCCTTCACTTCCCACATCCTCTCTAGTTCCTCCTTCAGGCTCTGGTACTTCTCCAGCTTCTCATACTCCTTCTTCCTGATGTTGCTGTCACTTGGCACTGCTACATCTATCACTACCACCGTCTTCTGGTCCTTGTCTACTACCACAATGTGTGGTTGATTGGCCAGTACCTGCCTGTCCATCTGGATCTGGAAGTCCCACAGGATCTTAGCCCTGTTATTCTATGATATGAATATATTCCCTGTATGTTTTTGTTTCTTGTTTTAGATTTTACCCCCTTCTTTTATAATTTCATGTATTCTTTTTCTTTTTGCATTTATTTAATTTTTAAAAAAGGTTCCCCAAATATTTGCATTTCTTTCACTTTGGCTTTTTACAATGCCTACAAATCAGCTCTCCTGTATGATTGAAACAGGCTGCATTACTACTTCTTATAAAGCTTGGCTGATGGAGAATTGCAGTACTTTCATCTAAAAGGTCTGCCAGCAATATTGTTCAGTTAATAGTATTATGGCAAACTATCATAATAATCTATTAAATGTATATGCTGCCCAACTCCCAGCAACGCTGGGTGGTTTACAAATGGTTAAAAAAAATACTTCTTTGCAAAAATGCAATTTATTTGAAACTGCAGGGACACTCCTTAACTTACCTCTGACCCTAAAGTGCTCCACATTCTGTTGCAGAGATACACCAGTATTCTTAGCTGGAGTGGCAAATGCCATGATTTATGTATAGAGAGTATTGGTTTGTTTGTTACGTTGATGTCTTACCTGTTCAGGTGAGGCACCAGGAAGCCTACATGGAGATCTCACTTCCCTGTGAGGTAGGCATGGCTAAGAGAAGATGATTGGCCCCAAATCCCCCAGTGAGTTTCCACAGATGAGAATAGACTTGAACTTGGATCTCTTTAGTCTTAGACCAACATTTAACCACTATACCACACTGCTTTTTTCCAAGCAAAAGCTTCCATGGTTAACATCTAACATCATATTAGAAGAAAGTGCTAAGAGAACATGCATTTATTAGGAAAATTCTTTAGATCTTAGCAAAAATCAGTGTCTAGTCAGCTTTGTCTAGACATGGAAGCTAAGCATGGCCATCTCTGGTTAATGCTTAGATGAGAGGCCACCAAAAATACCATACTTTGGATGAGACTAGTTGAGAAAACATCCTAGAAGAAAGCAATGGCAAAACTCTTCTGTGTTGTGCCAAGAAAACTGCAAGGATGTGCACGTATAGTCACCAGGAGTATATCTTGACATATGTACAAACAACCACCACCCAACATTTGCATGAAAAATATATGTGAATGGAAAATGCATTACAGTATTGGAAGGAAATGCCTATGAAAATGGATGCAGTCAATTGCTACTGTCATCCTTATTTCTGACTACCCTGTAATTCTACAAAAGGTAATTCTACAAAAGATGTATTGGATGCCTTCTTTTTCCATTGATCTGCATCTTGCCAGTGCATTTCCAGTTTGACGCGGTCCCCTTTACATCAGACAGAATCAAGTCCGTTGC
This sequence comes from Charina bottae, assembly GCA_023362775.1. NCBI lineage: Eukaryota > Metazoa > Chordata > Lepidosauria > Squamata > Charinaidae > Charina > Charina bottae. Next base: position 9,029,750 of record JALMGJ010000027.1, on the reverse strand, counting down.
CTATCTCGCTGGCAGCTGATAGAGAAATTCCTTCTCCTTCCCTCCCTGCACAGCCTTCTCAAGCCATCTTTAACTTCCTTAACTTTGGGCAAGAGCAGATTGGCCCTTCAGCAGAACAGAGACACTGTGAGAGTGTCACCGTAACCTCTTTCCAGTCTGGAAAATTAAAAAATGAAAGGCTGGTATTGTAATGGGGTAAGCTTGTGCAGGGCAAAATTCCCATCCCCATCTGCAAAAGAAGGTGATGGTAACCAGTTCTTTTTTCTTGCAACCAGACATTCCATGGTACCATCACGGTCCTTTCATGTGGAATTGAACACATACATTACACAGGTGCTGAAACCAATACAAAGAAGGGAGGACCACCACCCTCTATCCCAGATCTTGCTTAATTTTTAGCCTAGCTTCTCTTTCCTTGCAAGCAAAATTCAACCAGCCAACCAACCCACCCCAGCAGATACTCCTTATTACCTCCCCCACTGACTACCTCTTTTGCCCTCACCTGATCCATTGCCCTTCTTTCTTACCTTTAGTCTCCTCTGCTGTCAGCCAAACCCCTGTCACTCTATCACATCCATCACCTTCACACCTCTGCTTCTCTCTGGAGCCTGAAATGCCAGGAAATGCTGCATCTTGCACAATGGCTTCCTGCAGGGATAACAGCTGTCCTTTATGTTTCCGAGCAGCTTAAAGAAACCCATAGCTCTAAATGTATTCCATAATTCTATAAAGGCAAATGTTTAGGAGAACCTCTAAGGTTTAAGAACTTCTCCTTTGGGTGATGCCTACAATAACAACAATAATAATGGAATGATAGATGGTTTGATACTTTTACTACATGGCTATGTTTTTTTTCCCCTGTTTTTCTGTTGTAGAGGACCAGGAGTCTTTTGGGATTGTAGCAGTATCAAAGTATAGTAAGTAAAATAATTTTAAGATGTAGGGGATGACCAGGTGAACACTCTTTCTCAGATGTGACCCATCTTTTGGACATTTGGTTCATCAGTTTCATTGTCATGAGATGTGAGGGCCTGTAGGAAGAACTGGAAAGATTTCGGGAGAAGGTAAAGGTCAGGCTTCGGGAATCATATATAAACTAAGGATATATAGAACAGGCTAAACCTGATCTTTGTCCATGTCACATGTATTAACTTTTTACAGTTGGGAGCAGAAGCAGCCGTGAAGAAAGAGCAGTTCAACAAAGAAAACACCTATCGGTTTATGCCATCACTCACCATCAATCTCTCTAGAAGGACTTGACAAATCAACGACATGGAATATGAAAATCCAAAGGAAATGTTGAAGTATGGTGAGCAATTACTAGGTCATTTTGTTTGTTTGTTTCTTTATTAAATTATACAGTATAGCCACCAATCTCACTGACTCTGGGTGGTTCACAACAATGAAAACAACCGGGAAGTAAAAAATGAACACAACAGCATACAACTATAATTAAAACCATGATTAAATATTCAATAAAATGTCATCACAGCCAGTGAATCTAAATAATGTACAGTATCTATTTAATACAGCCATTGCCAAGGCTCCCCACTGCCGCTGGACTTGCAGGCACGATGGCACAGCCAAGTCTTCAGGCCCTTCCGAAAGACCAGAGGAGTAGGTGGCAATCTAAATCCTGGGAGAATGATGTTCCAAAGAGCAGGTGCCACTATTTTCCTCTTGCTTTTCTTTTGGCCTTGGTCTGTATTTTGCTGACTTGTTTTAGGCATGCCACTATGGCTGTGTATGGCACTCCTTACTCTGAACTGTAGGGAGTTTCGGACTGCCTGCCTGCATCAGCACTGTTGATTAACGCCTGTGGGTAATACAATACGGTAGAGGTTGTAAAAAAGATCCATGACAGATTTCTATGGAGGTGTATTTGGCCGCAAGAAGGATGACTGCCTTGAACGTTTTTAGCTAGTCTCCATCTTGGTCTACACACACACACACACACACACCCAAGAGAGAGAGAGACTGCATAGAAATAGAGCTGTGGAGCACTTCGAAGAAGTGCCGCACTTTGCTCGTGCTCTGAGCAAAGTTCATCAGAGTTGTTTCATGAAGCAGCTTCTAAAGAATGGAGCACAGCTGACATGCTGCATCACTGTACATCTCTTCCTGGGCTTCCTCTGACACATCCAGTACAGGTAGTCCTCGCTTATCAACCACAATTGGGACCAGAATTTTGGTTGCTAAGTGAAGCAGTCATTAAGTGAATCTGACCTGATTTTATGACCTTTTTTGTGGTGGTCATTAAGCGCATCATTGTGGGTGTTAAGCAAACCACATGGTCATTAAGCGAATCAGGTGGTTTCTCATTGATTCTGTTTGCCAGAAGCTGGCCAGGGAAGGTCAAAAATGGTGATCACATGACCATGTGATGCTGAGACAGTCATAAATGTGAACCGGTTGCCAAGTGCCCAAATTGTGATCACGTGACCGCGGGGATGCTGTGATGGTTGTAAGTGTGAGGACCAGTCGCATGTTGTTTTTTCCAGCACCGACATAAGTCCGAACCATTACTAAACAAATGGTTGTTAAGCGAGGACTACCTGTACTACATTCTGGAGAGAGATACAGAGAAAAATGTGCAAGGAATGTGTCTGAAAAGGAATGTATTTGCATAGAAAATGGAATAGTTATGTTTAAAAAAGAGGCACAGTGAGGAAATTTACATTAAAACTTCCTAGTATAAGGAACATTACAGAACAAAGAATGACACATCAGGGAATCTGAATTTTAAAAAGGGTCTCTTTCCAGTGAATTTACATTAGCAGCTATGTACCTTAAGGGATTGTATATAAAATATGTTAGAGAAACTTGCAAATACAAACGTGGATTTTTTTTAAAAAAAATTGTTTTTTGAGGGTAGGAAACAACAGACTAGAACTATTTATTTAACCACATTTATTATGGCTGCCTACCCCATAAGATTCTGGGTAGATGCCATATTAATAGGTACAGAAAAAAAAATTGTATTTGTGCCAGTTTGCACATCCCTATAACAGGGTAAAGCTGGTTATTCCAATGTGAGCTTGATTCAAGCTTTGAAGAAGGGCTTGAAGACTAGCCTACATAGGATCAGGAACTCACTAAGTAGAGGATATGCTGCAGACTAGAACTCAGTAGAGCAGCCATGAAGGCCTTGGGAAAGATATTCAAAGGCCATGATGTGTCTATACCTACAAAGATCAGAATCATGCAAGCCATGGTGTTCCCTGTGACACTTTACAGAAGTGAAAATTGGACTTTGAAGAAGCAGGATAGGAAGAGTATCGACATCTTTGAACTTTGGTGTTGGAGAAGACTCCTGAGAATACCATGGACAGCCAAGAAAACAAACAGATGGATCATTGAACAAAACGTCTCCAGAGTTTTCCCTTGGGGCACAAATGACCAGGCTCAAATTATTCTATTTTGGACACATTATGTGAAGACCCAGCTCTCTGGAGAAGGTTCTGATGTTGGGAACGGTGGAAGGAAAGACAAGAGGATGACCAGCAGCAAGGTGGATGGACTCAGTTATGGTGGCAATGAGTGCACCATTGGGAGACTTGAAATAACAGGTTAGGGATAGATCATCATGGAGAAAATCCATCTATGTGATCGCTAGGAGTCGAAAACAACTTGATGGCCAAATAAAGGGTTAAAATTTACTTTATGCTATAATTTGAAGGAAAATTTTTATAAGATGATGTACAGGTGGTACATGACCCCACAAAAACTTGCTAAAATGTATGGGAATGTTTCCAACTTGTGTTGGAAATGTAAAAAAAAAAGGGGTCTTTTTACCATATGTGGTGGACATGTGAAACTGCAAATAAATTTTGGACTCAGATACATTCATTGATGCAAAATCATGATGCAATTTTGCATCATTGATGCAAAATATTTTACAAAATCGAATTCCATTTAAACCGGAATTATTTTTATTGGGAATATGGGAAGAACAAATAGGAAAACAATTTATAAGAATTATGCAATATATGATTACAGCAGCACGACTTGTATATGCACAAAATTGGAAAAATCAGATTTTACCTACGATACAAGATTGGATGTTAAAACTAATGGATATGGCAGAAATATTGGGTGATGGTTAACTATTTGGGGTTTCAGGCTTGAAGTAATCCAAACAACGTGTTGTAAGGCTAACAATAGCTTTATTGATAGCATAAGGCAATAATGGATGTATAGTGCATTATTGCAAAAAGGTAAAATCAAAGCATAAGCAGAGTTCCATCACCAGAAGTGAGGAAAGAAAAACATCATGGTCTGTGCAAAGACCAGGCATGGTTACAGTTCAGATACAAGTACATGTAGATAGCAGTCTACATAAAGAACAGAAGGCATATATAAAGAACATAAGTGAGAACATAAGTATGAAGGAATACCCATGGTTCATAGCTCACATCTGATTGGTTCAAACATGGGCATCTCTTTCAGCATAGCATTTTGGTAGTAATTGTACTTACTATAAAGCGTCACACGATGGCAGTGTTGTGTATTGGCCTTTCCTCGAGCTACAGTTCTCTTGAGAACAATCGTGATAAGGGTTTATTATGGCTAGCTAGAGGGACATCTGCCGATTACGTCTCAAATGTTTTGAGAACCAAACTTTCAATGCAGAAAACAATGTAAATTGTTTTCACTTGTAACTTGTACTTTTCCACTCTCTGGCCAGACTCAGTGGAAAAAATGCCATGCGTTTAATTCTGCATAGAATACTTTAACCAAATAACTTTAACAAGAAAATGATAAATTGACGTGCTTATTAAAAGAAAACTCAAACTGTTACTTTCTTAAAGAATGGAAACCATTAATGGACTATTTGCAACATGCAGGAGGGGCGAAGCTTATCTGGGGTTTTGAAGACTAAAATATATATAAATTGATATATTAGACAGGAAATGTTTTTGAATGTTATATATAGAGCTAGCATGTAAGATAAAAAAAAATATTACTAAGACCAGAGATAAATCGGAAGTTGACCAATTTCTATGCTTTATCTTTTTATCTTTTTCTTTTCTTTTCTTTTCTTTTCTTTTCTACACACTTTTTCTTCTTTCTTTGATTTGTATTTGTATTTCTTTTTCATTTCTACCTTTTAACTATGTATATCAAAACTTTAATAAAATTTGGGGGGAAAAAGAAAACAACTTGATGGCCCATAATCAAAGTAGAGGATTCTAGCTGTGATCAGTTGAATGCAGTTATATTTTATGTTTTGCTCTCCTGACCAGCACTAGGAGGTCAGTGATGGAAGGGGCATGGCTGGACCACATGCTCCTATCTCCCCTCTACACATCCCTTAATGCCCAGAAAGGCCTACTGTCACATTGCTAGCTGAGCAGTTGTCTTCAGAAGAAGACCAAGGTAAGCTATCAATGAGTCAGACATTGAGTGCTGGCCTAGCAGCAGTGGTGAAATGATACAAATCCCACCACTCCTGACATGGCTTTTATGATTCAGACTTGAACTGGAGTCATATCCATCAGGCCCCTGTAATGCTGACATCTCCAAAAATCAGAGAGCTGGGAGGTGAAGGAGAGCTTGGCTGCCTTTGGCATAGGCAGGTCTACACAGGAGTAGCCTGCTGCTGGAAATCAGGATTGATCTATGAGAGTTGTCCTCAAGCAGAGGCTGAGCATTTTCTGGGTTTGAGGACCCATGTGAATGCAGGTTGGACAGCTCTTGTGATAGCTCAATTTGTATACCTTGCAAATGCACATGTAGCTCTTGCCATGAAACTTTTTCAGAAACCTTAATTCTCACTTGACTCTGGAAACAGATATTCCATTGCCTCATGAATCTGGTTATTGATAAAAACTCTATTCCATTTTGACTGTATTTAATATGTCTTTGCCTGCTGGACATATAACCTTAAAATTGATACCTAATGGATTCCATCCTAAGGAGATCAGACAACTACTATCCCAGATTGCCCATGGGCATCCTTTTCCCACAAAACCTTTAACATCTGAAAGAAATGCAGTTTCTGGATACATTATATAAATCATTACCAATTTGTCATTCAAAATGAAAAAAAAGTAGACTTGATGTTCTTTTGCAATGACAAATTACAAAAAAGGAAGAAGTTGGGCGGCTATATAAATTGGCTACATAAATAAATAAATGGTGACCACATTTTAGTTGAGGTTCTATATCTAAAATGTGGGTCTTTTAACTCTGATCAGCATAAAAGCTTTAAAGGCACTGCCAAGCTTCCAAAGGCTCATAGCTATTTGGGGAAAAAATCATAATGATTTTACTGGAAATATACCAACAAGCAATGCTATTCAGCAGCCAAGAAGAGCATGAATGGTTACAGGGTGTTCTAATTAGAAAATGCACCCCAAGGAAAGAGATGTTTTAAGTGCAGAAAGGCTGCTGTGAGTTGAAGATAGCCCTGGAGCAGAACATTAGCATTGCACATGGAAGGTTTTAATTTCAGTGTCCCCCATTTTCACTCAAAGCTTGAAAAAAAATTACCAGGTGGCAAGATTGGCAACCCCTGGTAGGCTACAGGCCAAGCTATTTACCAATCGGGTAGATCTACAGATGTATTGGATCACAATTCCCATAACGTCCAATTATGCACATGTGATATATAGTCCAAAAGTTATGGAAAGCACCAAGCTGGTTACTCCTGGTGTAGATAATGTTGGGCTCAGCTGAACAGTGGCCTGGCTTAATACTACCTAACCAAATGTATTCATTCTGCAGATCTACTCTTGGGGCATAGCAACCAGTGGAACATCTGATGGTTTGGTGCCCATTCTAAGATATAATCCAAGAAATAAGGCAAACATTGAATCTGCAGGTAGATCTGGCTTTCAAGCTTCAGCACAGCACAACATTTTGGAGAACTTATTAAGGAAATTGTTGATATTATCACAGTCAAGACTTGAGAGCCCTTTCTTAAATTTTGTGTATTATAGCCTTGGATTCTGTTGTTTAGGAATCCTTTGTTCTTCCAAATGTAAACAATGTTGGTGTGTATATGAATATTTTCAATTGACAATCTTGACATCGTTTGGCCAGTATAATCTTGGAGTTTTACTCAAGTTATTATGAATAAGTTACCTGATGATTGGTTTGACTCTGTCCCTTTCTTATTGCACTATGTATTATTCTTCACCTTCCATACACACATGTCCAATATAATCCACATATCTTTGGGGTAGATCAAATACTTCTTTCTTAGAAAGATACTCCTGGAAGCATGAACCAAATTTTGCTTATAAACTACATTTGCCAGGTAGTAACTGCAAGTTAGAGAAAGACCTACACATTAGATAGACACATACATCAAAATCACCATAGTCATATAGCACCTAGTTCTACAGTTAAAGGTAAAGGTTCCCCCCCCCCCCGCACATTTGTGCAGTCGTGTCTGACTCTAGGGGCCGGTGCTCATCTCCGTTTGTTAGCCGAAGAGCCAGCGTTGTCCGAAGACGCTTCCACGGTCATGTGGCCGGCATGATGCGTGCGGAACGCTGTTACCATCCCACCGAAGTGGTACCTATTCATCTACTTGCATTTGCATGCTTTCGAATTGCTAGGTTGGCAAGAGCTGGGGCTAGTGCGGGAGCTCACTCCGCACGCAGGGCTAGGGATTCGAACCTCCGAACTTGCGATCGACAAGCCTGGCATCTTACCCGCTGAGCCACCACGCCCCTTAGTTCTACAGTTACCACATCAATTAATACAGCACTAGAACCACCTCACCATACTGCCTTTGTGGTATGAGCTTTATTCATGAACATTAAGTCTCTATCAGATCAGGTTTCAGATCCTGATGATTTCACAGCTAAGTCCATATAGGTTTTTTGGAAGTGATTTACCACTGCTGCTTCTCAGATATTGTTTCAACTTCCCAGTCCACAGCCCTACAATTTCCTGATGGTTTTCTTTCCAAGTACTAAACAGCTCAGCCCTGCTTAGACTTTTCAAAATCTGCCAAAATTGACTACGGGTGGTTACCTTCTGCTCTATACAAAACAAAATATAACTTTTGGAAAAGATGAATGTCTGCAAGAAACACTATCCATTTAACAGGAGTTTGGGTGATTTTCAGCGGTGGTCCCCCAATTTTAGCTTCTTCCCTACGCAGCACTTCCAGGTCCATTGTGCCTCAGCTGCTCCCAAATCAGTAGAGGGATCCCCAGCTATCAATTGACTATCTCTTTACCATTAGCTGATGCTTTATCAACCAACTGTTTCAGAGCATAAAACCATTTTGAAACAGCTGGTTTATAAATTGTTTCTGCCACCAATTGACTGGTGTGGAGCACAGATGGTGCACAGCTTCTTTCAATTTACTATCATCCTAGACTAGAGTTCCAAACATCATGGAGTAGCAATGCAGAATGGTAAATAACTACACTAGAAGGCTGAACAATCCCAAGCTGTTTGTCTAGCAAAGAAGATTTTTAAGATCAGGAAGGCATTTGAAGTCTTCCCTCTTCCATGCTTTTTTCCACTGAAACCAGCTTCCATCATTGAGATCACTGAATATCAGGTTCTCCCGGACTTAAAAATGGGCAGCCTTTGTCATTTGTAATGACCTATCCATTTCCCACAATCATACTTTCAGCTGTCCATTGTCTTCTGAACGGATGCATCCAAATCACCCGTGTTGCTCACCCTGGCCTCTGAAAAAGTCCAACTGCTTTCAATCACCTGCCACGATATGAAATGTATGCTCGAAACAATACACACATTCAAAACTTGGCCAAGAAGTCTTGAAATCCATCCAAGCCGAAGGAAAAACTCGGAGGAAACAATGCTTGATCACTTACATTGTATCTTTAGTCACTTTGGTGATATCATCAAGCTTTCCTCCTTGTGGATGTGGCCTGACCAAAATGAAGAATCCAATGATAAGAGGTTAATCAACCGTGTCATATATCTATTGGAAGGCTCCTATTTGGAGGTGGACCTGGACCTTTGGAGATGAAACATGAGACCTACCTAGGGTGATTCTATGGAAGTGAATTATATGGTATGTAGTATCAGGCACAAAAGTGCTAGTTTAAGGAGCAAAATGAGGATTCCTCATCAAGAAAGATCGACACTTGAGTAAGACTCTCTTTATATGTAGAACCTCCAGAAGGGCTTCTCTGTTGGCCTGCAAATGAGCTTGGCAGGAACTATAAAAAATCGGGTTTGAATGTCTTTTGCTACTGACTGATTGCTGCTGTAATGCTGTTTACAATCCTCTTTTCACTGGCCTTGGGCAAACAGCTGCCTGTTACTCCATTGGTTATAACTATAACTTGCTATAGTTAACTCTGGGTTTCTTTTGGCTCTTATCTCTCCTGACCAGATGTCATCCAAACAAGATAAAACTATCCCTTTGCAAGCAGTTTGTGAAAATATTAACAACTGGGATCTGTCTGGTTGATGAAATGATAGTTCTCTTCTTGACAAGCCACTGAGATGTCAAGATTAAGCCCCAGGGCCTAATCCAGGATGGTTTAAGAAAGGAATTGATGTCTTTTTGAAGAGACAGTGGCTGATGACACCAGTTCCATCATAATGTGAACAATAGAATGGGGAACTGGGGACAAGATAGCATTTCCTTCTAATTGCCTGACATTGTCGGGAAATCAAAGTGAAGCATAAATTCATTGTGTAGTGCAATAGACATACCATTTCTATTTTAAATTACATCAGAAGAGGTCTGCTTGCAATTAGGAGGCCTGGTGGCATGTCCGGCCCAAGGTTCATATCCGTATTTCAGAATAAAAATGTATGAACAGAAATGTAAATGTATCTGTTTAAAACAAAAACAGAAATAAAACAGAAGAAATAGGAAATGTTGTCATAAAAACTTAGATCGAAAAGAGCAATAGAGCCCACAAATTATCATAAAAGTAATATATACATCCCTATTTAAAAGCTTAGAAGGATGTTTTTACTGATTCTAAATATTACAAAAAGGTCAGCTAAACAAGTGGCTTTCACAAATTAAGAAGAGCCAATATGGTCTTGTCTTAGGCTGACCATATTTCAGGATGGCAAAACGGGATGGGGTCTTATGTAATATTCCGTATTCATGAAAAAGATGGGTCCCCGCCCCCCGGTCCACACGATTGGCTCCCGCCTGCAAACCCCACCCCCAGTCCGTGCAATTGGCTCCCGCCTGCAAAACCCACCCCCGGTCCACGCGATTGGCTCCCGCCTGCAAACCCCCTGCCCGCGCCCTGGCTCAGATCCGCCATTCCTGCCGGGTTTGAAAAACAGGACAAAATTGAGATTTTTATGAAAACGAAGGGGTGGTTGAAAAATGCTTAAAAAATGGGACTGTCCCGTTCAAAACGGGATGTATGGTCAGCCTATCTTGTCTCTACTTTCCAAAGCTTGATTTGAGGAGGTGGGAGAAACATCTTTGATAGAGAGAAATCACATGAGAATGAAGATCCCAGATTCCCAACCACTGATGGTTCTATGGGTAAAGATGAATATTCTGAACTGCACAGTTAAGACTCCAATTTATGACTCAAGAAACCCCTAGTTGAAATTTCACCTCACAAACTGTGTTTACATAGCATGCTTCATCTGGTAACTGAATTAATCAGCATTCTGGGTTTATACAATACACTGAGAAACCAAGCAGCTAATGTTCCTGAGTTAGTCTCCTGTGCTGTAGTCAAGATATAGATGATTCCTGGATGACAATAGCCAGGCAATTTTTCCCAAGGATAGCTTGAACTATCATAGGCAATCTGCCACAGATCTTATTTCTGCTGCCAAAAGAAAGGAAAAGTTTTAATAATAAGTTGTAAACTTTCTTCCGTAAAGAGATCATAATTTCATAAACTCCACGTCGATTACCTGCTTTCAAGCTCAGTGTATATCTGTCAAAAATTCAGATCACCTTCAAAATATTATATTGTCCTATAAATCAATGAGCATATTTTACCCCAAAAATTAACTTGGCTTTATCAAAAATTAATCAGCGTTTATCAAAGCTTGTGAGAGCCAGTTTTGTGCAGTGGTTAAGGCATCAGGCTAGAAACCGGGAGACCGGGAGTTCTAGTCCTGCCTTAGGCACGAAGCCAACTGTGTGACCTTGGGCCCATCACACACACTCAGCCCCAGGAAGGAGGCAATGGCAAACCACTTCTGAAAAACCCAATTTTTTCAGTTCAGTTCAATTCTTGGAGACTGCCTGGACAAGTCCCTGCAGTTTTTGTGGCAAGATTTCGGAAGTGGTTTGCCATTGCCTCTTTCCTGGGTCTGAGAGAGAGTGACTGGCCCAAGGTCACCCAGCTGATTTCGTGCCTAAGGCGGGACTAGAACTCACGGTCTCCTGGTTTCTAGCCTGATGCCTTAAACCACTGCACCTAAGCGGCTCTTTTTCTAAGCTCTGGTATGATGTATTGTCGAATGTATTTTTGAAGGCTTTCATCTGGTATGATGTTAATTTCTTCTTGGTTGGACCTGATTTGTGGCTTGCTTCTCACCCCTACTTCCTAATTTTCCCTTGTTGCAGATCACTTTTTATACTTGACTTGCTCTTTTATCTTGCTTCCTGGGAGTGGATATCCACTATCTCCATTCTCCGAATTGTTCACCAAGTCCTAACATCTGTAGTCCCAACTGCTGCTCATCCTTATGGCTTATGGCTCTCCCAGTCTGGTACCATGACACTATAGCTGTACACAGAGATACCGTTTTCACACTCTGGTTTCATCGAATTATGTCATCTAGAAGAAAACAATTGGATCCAAATACAAATAGTTACAGCTCATGATCCTCACTTCTATTTTGAGGCCATCTTCTTTGCCTTCAAAAAAGAAAAGAGGTTTCTGCTTGTAATTTAGATTGAAAACATGATGGCCTTCTATGCCAAAGTTACACCTGCACAAACTGCCTTCCTTGAATTAGGGGTTGAGAAGAACTACTGCTACATTGGCAGGTTTTACATCTGCACTGATTTCTGAAACGTCTTTAAATGGATGTGTAATTTACAAGACAATATGCTGGCTTTTCATTCTTGGACTCAAGCAAACAGCAGCAATAACCCCCTTGGCTCAGAATTTCTAAATAAGAAAATAACTTTGCATTGCAAATATATAAGCAAGAGCAGGGCAGGGACCTTGTTAATGCAATCATTCCAAAACCAAATCACAAACTTAACTGCTGTGAAAATTAAATATGCAACAGAGATTATGAAAACATTTGCATTTTATAAACCACAAGCCCATTCTCTCTCTCTCTCTCTCTTTTAATCTCAGCAAACGTCTGTTGAAATTTGCTCAGCATGTGCTTCTTAAGTGGCCCTTCACCACGCAGTTCCCAGGTGGCATTAAAAAAATGGGGAAATCACCAGAAAGGAACTGTGTATAGACCAAATAATGAAGGAACCTTAAATTCAAGCATTCCTTGTTGCTGCTTTTAACAGCTGGACTGATTCCAAATTAAGGGGTCTTGGGAAATCAGGCTGCAGACCATTGGAGATAGGACTGTACAATGAAAATCGGGACCTTCACACACACACATGGTCACATACAACCTTGATTATCTTAAACTTATGTACATACATACGTACATAACTGGCCAGATTGTTTCAAAGATGGATAAACGTCTAGTCTAGGCAATCCCAGGTTAGTGGCACTGAATTTGTCCTAAGATTAGTTGCCTGAAGGTTCTCTCAATATACGTATAACTTCAGGAAATGGATCAATTTTGTCCAGTCAAGGGTATATTCATTGATGAGTCTGCTCCATCTTATTTCTTTATCCATCTGTGATTTCAGACAAATAAAGATACATTATCCATCTGTGATTTCAAACAAATACAAATACAAATGCAAACACATGACATTTAATTTGGCTGTTTACCCTGAAACTTACATTTTCAGTGCATTTTTATAGGCCAATATTCCTGCCAAAAAAACCCTCTTCTGTGGAGTCCATGGTGCTCTCTGAGCCTTGTTGTTTTCTTGCAGACGTTTCATTGCCAGGCTAGGCAACATCTTCAGTGCACTTTCAGTGGCACTGAAGATGTTGCCTAGCCTGGCAATGAAATGTCTGCAAGAAAACAACAAGGCTCAGAGAGCACCATGGACTCCACAGTTCAACCCTGAGCTACAAATATTGTCTTCGATTGAAACCCTCTTCTTTTTCTAGCATGCTGTGTGTCCTAAATTATGCAATTTTGCACACAACCGAACACACACTGTTGTATGCACTTTGGTGCATACAGCAAAGTGCAGAACAGAATTCAGAGGTTTTCAAACATAAAATGGTCCTGTTGACAAAAAGCACAGCCTTACAAATATCGCTCAAATGCTCTTTAATATTCTTTCTGTACTAATCAAACTGCTTTAAAAAAGAAAAGAATCAGGACAAAAGAAATGCCTCTGAAGAAGTGAAAAATTGGAACAGAGAAAACAGTACAAAGAAGCTGGCCAAGAAAAGCATCTTATGTAAGTATCTCCTTTAACTTATCTTAAATTCTCTTTATCTTTGGAATTTCATGACATCTAGGGATGTTGCAGCAATTTGTCATTTTTGATTTCTGACATAAGTATCATTTTCTGCTAGGGGGGACATTTTTTCTGAGCTTTGCCCCACATTATTTCTAACTTACCTTTTTTTAAAAAATTCCGTTCAATCGTGTCTGATTCTCGGAGACTGCCTGGATGAGTCCCTGCAGTTTTTTTGGCAAGGTTTTTCAGGAATGGTTTGCCCTTGCCTCCTTCCTAGGGCTGAGAGAGAGTGACTGGCCCGAGGTCACCCAGCTGGCCTTGTTGACTGACTTCAAAGCACCCCTCTTCCAAAAGAAACCAAAAACAACCCAGCTCAAAGAAATGTTGCAAAGACAGTTTTCCAACATTTCTTCTGGAGCTGAGGATGTTGGATGTAACTCCAACATCATCTTACCTCCCATCTTTATTTATTTAATAGATTTATATGCTGACTTGCTTCCAGGAGCTTGAGGCAATCTTCACGGTGACGCCCACAACAAACACCCTGTGAGATAGCTTGGGCTGAGGGCAAGATTGACTGGCCCAACATCCCCCAGGGAGCTTCCATGGCTGAGGTTGGACCTGGGTCTTCCTGCTCTAAGTCCAACACCTTCACCACTATTCCGTGCTGGCTCTTGGGCTGCAAAGGAGGGAAGAGTCCAAAGCCTCTCAATGACCTTCTTGGATGAAGGTAGACTAGAACCTGAGTTTTCCCAGTGCCAGGCCATCCCATCACCTTCACCACTAGACCGCCCTGGCTTTTGGGCTGAGAGTGTGTGACTGATCAAAGTCATCCACTGAGCTTCTATGGCTTGGAGGGGATTTGAATCTGGCTTCCCCACTTCTGGTTCAACACTTTAATCACTACCCCAAGCTAAGGTGACATTCTTTTTATCTTCTCCTTTCACAATCACCAGGTGAGCCAGCTGCACAGGTAGTCCTTGCTTAGCAACCACAATTGGGACTGGCAACTCCGTTGCTAAGCAATGTGGTTGCTAAGTGAAACATCACGTGACCATGATGGACTTATGACGTCACTTCCCACTCTGTTGTTAACCGAATCACCCATGGTTGTTAAGCAAGACATGGCGTGACCGTCACTTGTGATTTTACTGCCGGCTTCTCCATTGACTCTGCTTGTTGTAAGCCGGCTGTGAAGCATGCAAATGGCAATCATGTGACTGCAGGACACTGAAATAATCTTACGTGTGAGGACCAGTCGTAAAGTTACTTTTTTAGCACTGACTTAACTTCGAATTAGAAGTCCAGGGATTGTCTAGAAGTGCCCTGAAAAAAAATAATAAACTAGTACTTTTCATCAACAGACAAAAATAAAGCAAATGCAAACGTTCTAACGCACCCTGAGAAAAAATGAGTTACAAAAGCAGGCTGATTTTGGCCCTATATTATCTCTTTCATGCTATTTCTTCCCCTCAATCTTGGTGCTAAGCAGTGAAGTTGGAATTATCTCTGGCTGCTTCCAAATATAACTGCTGTGCAGTTGACTTTATGATTGCTGATTAGAATTTTATGTTCTTTCAGAACATAAAATTCTGCTTAATGATAATGAAGATGGCTGAACAATATTTGTGGAATTTGGAAGTAGCCAGACATTCTGCCAGGCTGTGAACAGTAACTCTGCAAGTGGATCAATTGTTGTGCCTGAACTCCTGGATGAACAAGAATGAATTAAAATTAATCCTTTGCAACTGAGACATTCACAAAGAGAGGCGTGCACACAGAGATAGGTAATGCTTGTTGAAGTGAACGCAAATAGTCACAAGTGTGTGCTTTTTTAAATAACAAAAGACACTGCGGTGTCATAACATGCAAAATCCCATTAGCTAAGACTGAAGGGTGTCAGATATCGCTACCTGAAATAATTTCAGCATTTCCCAGTGACAGTCTTAGGAAAAAATATTAGCTTGATTCACATCTTCTCCTTAATCTGCACTTATAAATCAGGCTGTTCTTTTTATTGGTTGGGGAGCTGATGGATTTAAAGTGCAAGAGAAAGAAAGGGAATATCAAGCGTTAGCATCAAGGAAAAGGAGAAAAAAAAGACAAGGTAAATAGCAAACGGAGCAAAAATGCTGACTATCTTCCAGTTCTCAACATAGCCAAGATTCATATTGAGCAGTTTTCAGTTGGAATAACAACCCTGAATGCTGACTTTTTCCTTTGACAAGACACATTGTCCTACTCAGGCATTGACATTCCAGCCAAACGCTAATGGAAGGGAACAAGGAAATTAAGTAAAAAGAGGTGACAATTTCTTGGTGGGCTAAATGCTAGCTGCTCAAAGGGGGGGGGGGAGAATAGGTTGGTGGCAATAATTCTACTTTCCCCCTTTTCTTTGTTTTCTAAGGATATAATTCATTTATATCCTTAGAAAAGAGTCGTTTGTCGAGATGGGCAGTGAAGAAATGTGATAATAAATAAATAAATAAATAAATAAATAAATAAATGAATGAATAAATAAATAAATAAATAAATGATGGTGGTTGTGGGTTTTCTGGGCTGTGTAAATAAATAATTCATTGAAGAGTCACCATGGCTGAACTCTGTGATTTGATCTATCAATGGATGCTAATTTGAGCCAGACTTTGGAGCAGATTGTCTTGTTGTCAGTCCCCGCTTAACTCTTAAAGCAAGAGAGGAAAACCATTTTAGGTCCTTACCTATGCTGGAGATGTAAAACCTATCATGGCACTCACAACATGGCCACCAAGAGAACTTTCCTGTTTGGCAATGTTGGATAGGGCCAGCCAGAGAGCAAACAATCATTTTGCAGGCATCGCATTGAGATTGTCCACTGCCACCTTTCAGCCCATTCCCTCTCTGGAGAAGCTGCCAGCTTCTCTTCCTTCCACTGGATGAGGGTTGCCAACCAAGCCGCCTCATTTTTCATTGTCCTACCAAGCTGTCCCTCCTCCTTTTGCAGGTTCAGAGAGAAAGCTTGCTGCTTTCTCCCATTTATCTTTTGCATACTTATTAATAGTCTTTCATTCTCCTTTGCCTCTTTAGGCAGCCCCTCTCTGCGCTAACCTTTTCCTTGTCTTCCTGATTATGACACCAGGCTAATCTTCTGCTCCACTCCACTCCACTCCACTCCACTCCACTCCCCCCTCCCTCCCTCCCTTCCTCCCTCCCTCCCTCCCTCCCTCCCTTCCTTCCTTCCTTCCTTCTCTCCCTACCCCCCTCATTCCCCTTGTCCTTCACTCTCTTGCACCCACCTCCACAGCTTTCTATACATTTCTTAACTCTTCTATGTTTTGTTTTTGCATATCTGCTCCTTGGGACAACTTCTCTCTTGTCTGGAGGTCTCAAACTCTAAGTTCCTCCAGCTCCAATTTATCTCTCCCTTACTCGCTCTTTCCAGAGACTGATACTCCCTACTGGTTGGAATTTATTACTACAGACCCAGATCTTTAGCCCTCAAATTTTAATTTTCATACTTATCCTTGCAGACTTTTATTAGTTTGCACCAAACCTCCACGTCAACCATCCCACTTGCATTTCTAGGACATTATTTTTAGTTCAAAGAAATTAAAGGTAGTCCTTGGGTTCCGATGGCAACTGGGACTTGAATTTCCATTGCTAAGTGATGTGGTCATAAAGGGCAATGTCATGTGACTGCATTGCTGAGTGAAGGCAATCCCAGTTGCCGTCATAAGCCCAGGACCCCGTGGGTCATTAAACAAGGACCTCAAGTGACTGCGACATGGGAAGAGGAGGGAGTTCCAGGCAAGCAGGTTGGCAGGTGAGAGCTGCAGGTGAGAGCTACAGGTGAGTGCACAGGTGCCATGGGTGAGTGGGCAGGTGCTGCAGACAGGCCTGATTTTTATGAGACCTTCCCCTCCCATACTCCCAAAATCTCTTCAAGGAGAGAACTGAAATATATGGAGTTAGAAGATGTAGACCAACTACCAGAACAAGAAGATGTAGACCAGGATTCAGAGATCCTGAGCATATATTCTTTCAACCACACCTTCATAATGCTTCTTCTCTTTCTCTGATAGGACAGGTGAGTCTCCATTCAACCCTAGAGAGTGGAGGCAGCAAAAGATACAGGCTTAGTGACTTCTTCTGAGGAAAGACCTCCACTTGAGAAGAATGCTGAGAAGAATGACTGACAACCTGCTTTTGAACCTAGTCATGATTCTGAGAAGCCATTTTTAAAAGACCTCCATTTCAGAAGGCAGATGGCTAGAACAACTGGTTGAGGCTCACTGTATTCAACTGCTTTTTCTCTGATGTTCTCTGTAGGCATTGTGTTTGATTTGCAACCATTTATTTCTTTTTATTTAATGCATATCCTGCTTTTATGTTGTACAGCCCCCCGTGGCTAAGCCAATCCACACAAACTGCATTGTAATTTGGCTTCTTCTGGAAGCCAGACTATTATGGAGGAACAACTATTGCAAGCTGAGATTTTGTCAAAAGGACATTGTGACATCACAAGGAAGCCTTGCCCTTTGCATGCACTGTTGAGATCCAAGTAGAAAAGGGGCAGAGTCTGGCCCACAACATTTGTGACAAACATTTTGTCATGTTTCCCCTTCACCAGTCCACCAATGCAGAGGCATCTGAGGGGGGGAGAGCTTGGGTTTAAAGGAAGGACAAATGAGGAAATGAGCATCATGCAGTTAGTACACATGTTCTGCCCCTTTTGTATGTGCACACATATGAGAGGGGTGGAGCTTGGCTCGTAAGGACATGACACTCATTTCACCACTTTGATGAAAGCATTGGATCCTGTGTATGCCTGTAGGGTTTAGTTATACATTTCTATTTTTAATCTGGAAGATTTTGCATACTATCAATGAAAGATAGGTCTGAATATTCTTGAGTGGCACCTGGATGAAGAAAAAGGCTAGGAATCTGAGACAACCAAGAGAGGTGCGATCATGCCTTCCCCCCACATGAAACTGTCACCAGCATTGGCACCATTTCAACCCTATCCAAGCCACTGCAGTTGGCCATTGGTGGGAACCAAATTGGTTATATGCTGTTGCTGAAAGCCTTGGTCCTAATTGTGTTCTGTGTACATACAGTTCAATAATAGTTGTGTTTGCAGTCATGGTAAACTATAATAGGCTGTATTGAGTTTGCCTTGTTTGTTTACTTGTTTATACATGGTTTATAGGCCACTCCAATCAGAACCAACTCTGAGCAGCATGCAATTCCCCCTTGGTAAGTCAGAACAAAGGATAATATCCAGCATAATCAATAATTTGCCTGAATTCAACCTTTCTAAACCATAGTTTAGGGTTTAGTATTATATGTATATCTAGCTGTGACTCTGGGTGGCATACAAAATTGAAACCCACAATTTATCAATCCAAATAATAAATGTCTGAGGTCGCAGACAGCAATTGTCACTTATGCAAATAATCATAGTAAAATAAATCATGCTTAGCATGCAAACACAATCACTGTTCTGTTGTGCTTAAAAACATTTAAATCTTGGAAGCAATTTTTCCCCTTCTTTAGAGGAAGCATGAGAGCCAGTTTGGTGTAGAGGTTAAGGCACCAGGCTGGAAACTGGGAGACCATGAGTTCTAGTCCCGCCTTGGGCACAAAGCCAGCTGGGTGACCTTGGGCCAGTCACTCTCTCTCAGCTCTAGGAATAAGGAAATGGCAAACCACTTCTGAAAACCTGTGATGACTCAAACTTCAATGTCCCAATAAACACTTCTCCATGCAATTCAATTGAAATGCAGAATAAGCTTTATTAAGGATACATGTAAATCAAAGCACTCTCAAAGATCCAAATGAAGGTTTTCCACCAAACAGTCGAACTTAGCTCTCCCCCTTCGCGCCAGTTTCTTTGCACCCATGATGTCAATGTCCGTTACTTTCCCACTCCAAGTCAGCCCCCACCAGACTCCTGCAGGTGGACGACCTTGAAGACTTGCATAACAGTCTCTAGTGCAGAGCTTTCCAAACTGTGTGTCGGGACACGTTAGTGTGTCGGCTGCAGTGTCTGGGTGTGTCACGGCTGCTGCTGCTGCCTCCAAGCCCTGCCAGGATTCTGCGCAGGTCCTAGTGCCTGCCTTGTGCCCTGCTGTAAGAGTGTGTCATGAAATGATGCCGTGCTGTAAGAGTGTGTCGCGAAATGATGCATGTCTAAAAAGTGTGTCACCAACATAAAAAGTTTGGAAAGCTCTGCTCTAGTGTCTGGCACAGCTCCTGGATTGTACTCCCCCTCCCATTGTGGAACACACTGGCACGCTGCTCTACAAGCAAATCATTTTTGTTGTTCAGTTGTTTCGTCGTGTCCGACTCTTCATGACCTCATGGACCATAGCACGCCAGGCCTTCCTGTCCTCCACTGTCTCCCGGAGTATGCTCAAGTTCATGTTCATTACATCGGTGATGCTATCTAACCATCTCATCCTCTGCCGTCCCCTTCTCCTTTTGCCTTCAGTCTTTCCCAGCATCAGGGTCTTTTCCAGTGAGTCCTCTCTTCGCATTAGGTGGCCAAAGTATTTGAGCTTCAGCTTCACTATCTGTCCTTCCAATGAGCAGTCAGGGTTGATTTCCTCTAGGACTGACTGATTTGACCTCCTTGCAGTCCAAGGGACTCTCAAGAGTCTTCTCCAGCACCACAGTTTGAAAGCATCAATTCTTTGGCGCTCAGCCTTCCTTATGGTCCAACTCTCACAGCCATACATTACTACTGGAAAAATACATTAGATACAGCTCAATAATAGCTGAATTTGCAGTCATGTAAAACTATAATAGGCTGTTTTGAGCTTACAGTTGGTCAATGGTTTTGTAGGAGCAGCTACCAATAAATGTTTGACAAAATACGACAGAGAACACACACTGGCAAGCGGCAGAAATTACACCAGCTCATAATGAAACACTTCAAAAGATGTTACAGATGTGCCTTTGGGGGGAAGTAATCATATTTGTAAATATTGCAATCAGCCTATCTCTTGTTTTGCACAGTGATCTCCAATTAATTTCCCATATCACTGCATAACTAAATGTGTGATTAAAAAAAACACAGAGGTACATATTTGCTAATATTTTCCTATCCTCCTCCTATGTCTTACATCGTTAAACAGGAAATACTTAATTCATTTCTTTTCTTTTTTAAAAAAATAGTTCTTCAAATCTGTTACTGCAAAAAGGAATTTTAATTAAGCCTTCATTTAAAGCTATGTTACCCAAATACTCAGCTCCAAAAAGCACAGTCTGTGACATTTTCAGTCCAAGGCTTAAAGAGATCAAGAGACCTTTTCACTGTGTGGCAGCCAATATTAATTTCAATACATTCATAAAATGTATAGGGTATTATTTATAATTTAAGATGCACAGGAAAATTATGCTATAGATCCCGTATAGTCTAAAGTCAGATAATTACAATACATTTTGTAAGAGTAAATAAATATGTATCCAAAATGAGAGCCAGTTTGGTGTAGTGGTTAAGGCACTGGGCTAGAAACCAGGAGACCCTGAATTCTAGTCCCACCTTAGGCACAAGGCCAGCTGGGTGAGCTTGGGCCAGTCACTTTCTCTCAGCCCTAGGAAGGGGGCAATGGCAAACCACTTCCAAAAAACCTTGCCAAGAAAACTGCAGGGACTTGTCCAGACAGTCTCCAAGAATTGGACACAATTGAACGGATTAAAATGGGGAAAAAAATATCCAGAATAATGAAATGAAAAGTAGAAGGAAGGGACTAAAACATATATGTGATTATTTTATATTAGCAACATGTCTACCATACTTGGAGATAATGTGTGCATTCAGAGGTAGTGTCCTAATTCAACTGGAGGTTTAATTATGAATTATTTGGTTTTCTTTACTCCTACTGGTGTAAGGTCTACATAGGGAGGTGGTGAGTTCTCCATCACTGTTAGCACCAGTGGCCAGCCAATAGCCAATAGGTTCTTTAGGATTTGAAGACAAGAGGCTCAAACCAGGGTGAAATGCCAAAAAAGATTTTATTGAATAAATATTAAGAGAGTTACTGTACAGAGAAAAAGGTATACCAATCAACATCCCTCCAGCTTGCCAGGGACTCCAAAGAAATGGCAGCAGATGGACCACCTGTGTAGAGATAGCTTTGAAGACAATATGTGGCAGCAAAAACATCACTTGGCCCAGAAAGACAGGAGCGGGTGAGAAAGAAACTCATGATTGGCCTGCCTTGGTTCTCTTTAATATAAGAGAGGGCAGAGAGCTAATCTTTGTCAGGCATTCAGGGTTCCATATTAATACCCCATAACAAAGTAGAGTTCTTGTCTACCACTTCTTGTGGTGTACTTTTCCTGACCCGATGTAACTCAAACAGCTGACATCACAGGGCCAGCTGTTCTATAACAACTTTTCTTCCCAGATCCTTAGGTCTGTGCCAAGGTTCCATGTGTCTGGCAGCTTGGAATACTTTCTATGTCAGTATACTATCAGAAGATGGGACTCCCAGGTCAGAAGATGGTCAAAAGGATTCAATCTTGGGGGAGCTGGGGACGGCGATGGCTGACAGGAAGCTCTGGTGTGGGCTGGTCCATGAAGTCACAAAGATTTGGGAGCGACTGAACGAATTAAAAAAAATAAGGAAGTATAAACTATAATGCATGGAGGTGGATTGGTAGCACATCTGATTGGTGACTTGGCCATAATTCAGACAGTTGACCCTATGCCAGAGATACTTTGAATATGGCATAGTCTCTAGCAGATAACACCTGGGGAAGGACATAGGTCGTAAATAACTTGACCCTTTGCTACCAATATTTTTTTATGAGAAACCTTTCTAGTATGCAGCTACTTAATCCCCAACCCTTAATCTGATGTTATATTAGAGAAAACGTGATGTCTTTTTATGTTACTTGTTACAAGTAGCAATATAGATAAAAGGTCAAAGGCAAGTGTGACTTACAATGAAGCAATCTGCAAAGCTTGCTAAGTAACTCCAAGCACACGTGTGAAGGGATTTACAATGCAAAATTTGCTAAATTACAAACAATTTGCAACAACTCCTTAGAGTATCTATCATATACTGTATATGCCGAAGGAAAAAGTGGATCATACCGCTGGCTCCTTGCCAATTTTCTGCAGTGCTAGTAGATATAGTACCAATCGAAGAGAATATTTGTAGCTCAGGGTTGAACTGCTGGATGATATATATATATATTTAGCAATCCAGAACACCAGAAAAAGGAAACAGACTACTTATATAGCATTTTCCAGCAAAATGGATACCCACGCAACTTTATCAAAAAGTGCCTGACCACTCAACCCACCACAGCAAAACCAACAGACGCTATGAAAAGGATTACACTGCCATACATCAGAAACATCCCAGAAACTACTAATAGACTGTTACAACCACACGGCATCACTGTAGCACACAAACCAACCAAAACCCTTCAGAACATTGTAAGTAAACCAAAAGACCCAGTAGCCCAAGAAGAAAAAACAGGAGTTATCTACAACATACAGTGTAAGGACTGTAACAGCCACTATGTAGGACAGACTGGCAGAAGACTAGCAGAACGCATCCACGAACACCAACTAGCAGTCAGAAGACATGATGAAAACTCCTTAATCTCACAACACATGGATAGACTTGATGATGCTTTTAATTTTTTGTGATGTTTCAAAAATCAGCGCCTCGAATGCTGGAAAAAGAAGCCCCTAAAGGCAGCCACAGCCTGCATTTGACCTAGCCCCCAGCTTTTACCTTTGTAAAAATCTAAAGACACATATTTTGCCAGTGGTACCCTCAAAGCCACACATATGTGTAAGCGTTTCAAGAACGGCCTTAATAAAATTTATTCCACCCCTACAGCAAAAGACAAGGAATATTAACAGGAATTAAAGTACTCGCAAGCGGCAAGCGGCCAGGCGGCAAGTATCCGGTCGTGGCATGCCCGGGCATGTCAAGGCCCGGCGATTAGGGGCATGCATGTTTGTGTCTGCTAGTAAAAATGGGGTTAGTCCTTGTTCAGAACATGCCCGGGCATGTCAAGGCCCAACGATTCAGGGCACGCGCAAGGCTCGATGACGTGTCTTCGCAGGGGGCAGGCGAGTTTGTGCACACAGACCTGAACAGCTACCAGATTAAATCCAGCAGTCTTTTGAAAAATAAAAGACCCATATTTTGAAGATGGCAAATATTGATACAGATTTGTTTGATGTAAATTTGACCCCCAAAGCTCCCAAGCGTGGACGTAGAATAAGAAAAAAACCTGAGTTACGTGTGCTCATTGAGAAGAATGAACTTATAAAACCTTGTTATTGCAGGTTCTGCAAAACATCAAATGGTAAATAAATATAAAAATTAAGAAAACAGTATTTTGAGTAGTTGAAACAGCTAGGCTAATTCTACCTTATTTCCTGTTTTAGAAACGGCGGAGTCTCGAAATGTTAGCATGCCTCAGATTCTGAAAGTGTGTATCATTAAAATATTACATCATTGTTTAATGGGATGTCTACAATCAGACGAAGACCATGTGGACGGCACCAGTAAAACAGAGCTTATTAACAGCTTATGCTTTAGACTTTCTATTCCTCATGTTCTCTGGATTGTCATCAGTATTTCTGACAAAGTGAATAAATTATATTTCACCTGGGACACCCTTGGTGAGCTCAATACATTCATACAACATATCGAGAAGAGCAGTAAACCACTTTCATTAATGTCAAATATTGAAGATGAATTGCCATTGTCTCTGAAGCGGTTAATATGTAACAGAAATTAATTAAAAGAAACTCTAAGCAGTCACCCTATGAATTTTATAATAAAATGTGTTTTTCAAATCATGTGAAAGATGTATTATGTTTTTTCTTTTTCGGACCTTGTCACCTGGTAAACACAGAATTTAATCAAAGCTCGTGTGATATTATTCAATCAGAGTTTCCTGATGCAGGGTGGGGACTGTCAGGTTTTGAAAAAAGATGTTAAGAATACAACCTGGCATGGATGGTATTATTCAAATGTAGCTTCCTGGCTAGGTGGGGATAGCCAGTTTTACAAAAGGCGTGAAGAACTCACCAACTCTGATGTGATTAGATTGTAACATCATCAACTATTCAAATGGGGATGCCTGGTGAGGGGGACCTTGACAGTTTTGCAAAAAGAAGTTAAGAATTCAGCCTAGCATGGCTGATAACATTCAAATGTGACTTCCTGGTCAGGCGGGGATGGCCAGTTTTGCAAAAGGTTTGAAGAATTCACCGCCTCTGATGTGATTAGTTTGTGACATCAGCAGTGTGTATAAAAGTAGGACCCCATAATGGGGCAGTTAAGTTTGATGGTTTCTGGCATACCTGCACCTCCGTAGCCATTTGAGCCACTAAGAAGACACTTTTTCAGGGCTGGCTAAGAAGACCCTTTTCAGAATGGAAGCTACTATTGTAAGTAATTATGGCTGATTTTTGAGACACAGGGCCTCTTAGAATCAAAATGATTTTATAACACTCTTGTCTGCGTCTTTGTTTTCTTTCACTAGAATGAATTGACAGACTCAGAATGCTTGATGGCAGCTACTATTGTAAGTAGTTTTATTACTAATTTTGAAACACTGTCCCTCTTAGATACAAAACGGTTTTATAACATTCTTGTCTGCTTGCTTGCTTGCTTGTTTGTTTTCTTTCTCTAGAATGATTTGACAGACTCAGAATGCTTGAGGGCCTATGAAGGTATTTTTCTTTCATAATTTCATACATTTAGATTCTTATAAACATTTCTGCAGCAATTCTGACCCTCTGGGTTTTTCCTTTTCCTTCAGAATGGGAGGACGATCAGCCATTTGTGGATCTCACAATTCCCACAGAGCATCAAGGGGTCCTACATGACACGAGCCCTCAGCCTTCCACAAGCCACGCAGCACAAATGCTGTTAGAAGGTGAAATATGCCGCATTTTATCCAACTGTAAACCACTTTTTAGAAACTAAAGGGGTTGCTATTACATTATTAGGAAACATTGCTGATACCCTTTTTTGTTTGTTTGTTTGTTTAACCAGCACCACCTGGAAAAAAAGCAAAAAAAATGTCTGGAAACGGGCTTCCCACATCCCCAGCAGACGGCGATATCTGTACAGATGAGGATATGGCAGAATCTCAACCAGAAGAGGAGATATGGCATTCTATGTCACAGCTACGGTCCCCTAACTCTGCAAACTCTCAGAATATGAATGATGTTTATCTGGATATTGTGCAGGCATGGGAGAGGCCTATCCGAAATTTCAGAGCTGTGGAATACTATCACTAGTATAGATTTGTTAATCTTGACCGAATACGGTCTTTTGTTGATGCTATAGATGCTATTCACAATGCGATACAGACTCTTTTGAATAATATTGCTATGGACATAAGGCCAAACGATTTTGTTCAACTCTGGTTGGGCGCAGAAGGGTTAAATCAACCTCTCTTTTCTCTTAGGAGGCATATGAACGATTTAAATGCCGATGATTTTCTGACCAGTGTTGAAAATCTGCTTCAAAGTAAGGCAGAGATATTGTGGGGGGTGTAATTTACAATTAGTGGTTATCGTCGTGAAGAACAAGGAGGGGGTGGGCTTAGGAAGTTAAGCACTGTGCTATTCACCAGAGTCCTAGAGAAAAAAAGACAGCACCTAGTGGATTTCAATGCGGTAGGAGAATTTCTGTGTTTTGCTAGCTGTTTGCTCTATCTGATTGGCGGGGATGATAGAAATCAAGAAATTATTACCAGGTCCAGGGAGCTTCACATCAGACTGGGTATTTCCCCAGAAAACAGGATTGACTTTTCTCAGATACACCTATTTGAAGAGCATTTAGGGGTCACTATAAAGATTTTGTTTTATATGCAGGGCGGGTGGAGGTTCTTTGTCACAGGCAGCCTACAAGAAAAAATTGTGTTTATATTGTTACACGACAAGCATTACTACGGCATCAAAAATATCAAAGGCTTCCTGGGTGAACGCTATTTCTGCAATTTCTGCCACACACCCTACCACCACAAATTTAGCCACGGCTGCCTATACATCTGCAGAGCATGCCTAAAGCAAGAGTGTCAGGAGGTGGCGGTGGAGAAGACATGCTGCTGTAGGTGCAAAGTGTTTTGCCGGTCTAAGGCCTGTCTTGAAAGACACACACACCTGGCTATGGAAGGAAAAGTTGACTGTAAGGATAAAGTATATTGTGAAAAGTGTGAGATTTACGTCTTTACCCCCCACAAAAGGTGCAAGGAAACCAAGTGTGGATAGTGTTCTGAGAAGACTGAAAGCTTGGAAGGTCATTTATGTTTTCTGAAATCGTTGGTCCAACCACAAATTGGTGAAAGATACATAATTAATGATCTTGAATGCTGTCAAGAGACAGGGGTACATATACCAAATTATGTCTATGCCATGGATATGCTGAAGGATGGCGATGATAAAGATGTTGTGAGGTGGGATTGTTATGGTGTTAGATGCCTGGATCAGTTTGTAAAGAAATTTATAAATCATAAGTTTAAAAAATGTACTTTTATCTCTCACAATGCCAAAGGTTATGACGGGTACCTAGTGCTGAGGTAGCTGATCCGTGAAAAGGTCAAGGTTGAACTTATAAATCAGGTGGGGGGGAAGCTGCTGTGTATTATCCTTCCAGATTATAAGATTCAGTTTATTGATAGCCTCTCATTTTTGCCCCTTAAATTAAGCAAATTACCCAAAGCTATGGGGTTTCAAGGCTGCAAGGGGTATTTTCCCCACTTGTTCGATACAATGGCCAATCAAGACTACGTGGGACCACTCCCCGAAGCCAAGTATTACAGCCCTGAAACCATGATGCCCAGTGAGAGAGAAGAATTCCTGAAATGGCACGCTGCTAATACAGGTACTGTGTTTAAACTAAAGAAGGCTCTGGCTTACTACTGCAGACAAGATGTAGAGATATTAAGAGAGGCCTGTATTCGATTTAGGCAACAGGTTATGAAAATGACAGAGCGTGAGTGTCTCAGTGGGGTCGGGGGGGATATTGTTGAGGAGATAGAGATTTGGTGCATTGACCCCTTCCAATATATCACATTGGCCTCTGTCTGCATGGCCCAGTACCTTTTCATGTATTTGAAGAGCAATACCATTGCATTAGCTCCTTTGGACAATTATCACAAGACACAGGAAAGGTATTCGGCTCCGGCAATTCAATGGTTGCTGCATATAGAACACACTGAGAATATCAATATTCAGCATGCTCTGAAGGGGGGTGAAAAGCAAGTAGGCAAATATTTTTTGGATGGCTTTGCTGTCATAAAGGGGACCCCCACGGCTTTTGAATTTTACGGTTGTTTTTTTCATGGGTGCCCTGTCTGCTACTCTGAAAAAGACTTCAACAAATTACTCGATTCAACTTATGGTAGCCTGCACTACCGTACTAGGATTAAAGAAGAGTACCTCAGGGACCAGGGTTATGCAGTGCGCTGCATCTGGGAACGTGAATGGAGGGCCATGGTGGAGGATGACACCTCTTTGAAGCAGTTTCTAGTTGTGAATAAGCTCCCAACTCCTTTGAATCCTCGAGATGCTTTTTTTGGTGGGAGAACCAATGCAACATGCCCGTATTACCGTCCAAAAGCTGATGAACAGATTTTATACTTTGATTTCACCAGCTTGTACCCCTTTGTGAACAAGACCAAGGAGTACCCGATTGGACATCCTCAAATCATCTATCAAAACTTTGGGGATTAATCAATATTTTGGGATAGCCAAAGTCAAAGTGTACCCACCAAGGAACCTCTATTTCCCAGTCCTGCCCCACAAATCAGGGGGCAAATTAATGTTTAGTTTGTGTGCAACCTGCACAGAAAAGCAGCAAACCACCCCCTGTAAACACAGTGATGAGGAAAGAGCTCTGACTGGGACATGGTGCACTGTTGAATTGAACGTAGCTTTAGAAAAAGGTTACAGAATTGTTGAAATCTATGAGATCTGGCATTTTGAAAGAACATCAAATGAGCTATTTTCAGGTTATATGAACACGCATCTCAGACAAAAGCAGGAAGCCAGTGGTTACCCTGACTGGTGCAAAACAGAACAGGATAAAGAACAATATATTCGAGATTATGAAAAGATGGAAGGTGTCCGCTTACAACGTGAGCGTATTGAAGTAAATCCTGCTAAAAGGCAGATTGCCAAACTTTTTAAACTCGCTGTGGGGAAAGTTTGGCCAGAGCACCAATCACCTGACCACATCCGTGGTGACAAATCCTGAGGACTTATTCAAATATCTCTTTGTGCCCTATTACGATGTTTCCTCATGTGAGTTTGTAGATACAGAGACAGCTGTTGTGACGTGGAAAACAGCCAAGAACCACCCCACCAAATCCACATGCACTAATGTATTCATTGCCAGTTTTACAATGGCTTATGCACGGCTAGAATTATACAAGCTACTGGATGGGCTGGGCGATAGGTGCCTGTACCATGACACCGATTTGGTCATTTTTGTAAGTAGAGAAGGGGCGTGGACACCTCCTTTGGGTGATTATTTAGGACAGCTGACAAGTGAGATTCCGCCAAACACCACGATAACAGAGTTTGTTGCGGCAGGTCCCAAAATGTATGCTTATGCCTTGTCCAACGGTGAAGCGGTGCTAAAGGTGAAGGGAATCACGCTAAACTGTGCTAATTGCGATAAGGTTAATTTTGACAGCTTGAAAGATTTGGTAGATGATTATTGCCTGTCTGGTGCAGAGAGAAAAAAAGAGATCAGGGTAGAACAGTTGGGGATTGTTAGGGTTAAGAAACAGTAGACCCTGGAAACGCGGGTCCTCCGAAAAACTCTAAAAGTAGTGTATAATAAAAGGTTATTAAAGAGTGAGGATTACTGTACGCTGCCTTACGGGTATTAAGGATGATGGAAAATATTGTACAGTTTATACACCCTTTCTCCTGTATTATTAGTGGACCATCCAATTCTGACAAATCTTTTTTTTATCAAACAAATCTTAGAACATGGCAATGTTGTGTTGTCTCAAATGCCTCAAAATATTGTATGATTTTATAGCTGCTGGCAACCTCTGTACAAAGAACTGCTTAATAAATTCCCTTATATTAAGTTTATGGAGGGGCTTCCGTCTTCTTTTGAAGATGATGATTTGTTTCCGCCAAACCAAATCAATTTAGCCGTGGTAGATGATCTCATGGCTTCGGCCGGTGACAGTGATCAAATAGAGAAGGCTTTTGCACAGTACGTTCACCACAGAAACATCAGCATTATTCTCATACTTCAAAACCTGTTTTTTCAAGGTAAGAAAATGAGAACAATAGCTCTGAATTCCAAATATTTGGTTTTATTCCGCAGCCCCCATGATCAGATGCAAATTGTCACACTGGCCAGGCAGATGTACCCCACTAACACACAGTATTTTTTAGAAGTATTCCAAGACGCCACTCGCAAACCACACGGGTACCTTTTGGTAGATTTGGCAGCCTCCACTCCAGAATCCTACAGGTTGAGAACAGGCCTCTTCCCGCCTGATTGGCCTGCTGTTTACACAATGAAAAAGAAGTGTAAAAAGCAGTAGCCCTCTTACCTTAGCCCTAGTTCATTCAAGATGTCAGAGAGGTTACGCAGAAATTGGGGTCTTATAAAAATCTTAGTGAAGGCCAGACCAAGACAGAGAAAAGCCATCTTATGCAGCGCTAATAATGACCTGGTGGGGGCAATAGCAGAAATAGCTCTAAGCACACTAAAGGGAAACCTTCCTCTGAAACCTTCACAATTCCGGACTCTAAAGAGAAAGAAAGGCGTCATTAAAAAGTTGAGTGATAGAAAGGTCTCCCTCAAAAAGAAGAAGCAGATCATACTTCAGTCGGGTGGTTTTATCGGGCCCTTACTAGGGGTAGCTATTCCACTGTTGACTAGCCTCTTAGCAGGATAAACCATGGACCATGCCAAGAAAATGTATCTAGTGTCGCGTCATCAGATGGAGCAACTGCAGGGCAGGCCGCCTACTATGGGGACTACAGCCACTAACCGGTTGGATGATGAGATGCGTACCATTCTTCAGAGAGCTGATTTGTGTGAGGATGACAAGATTAAGCTCTACAATTCTGCACTGCAGAGGTTTCTAAGGCTGACCAGGCAAAATGAGTCTGAAAAGGACAGACTGAATCTCATTTACCCTTCGGAAGAGCCTCGGCCACTTCCAGCATTGCCAGAACAGCGCAGCTTCGGCTTGTGCGTCAGTTATGCCCATTCCTGGACCGCGATGCCCTCCAAACGGTCACTCATGCCCTTGTCATCTCCCATATATGTGGGGCTCTACATGGGGCTACCCTTGAAGAATATCCGGAAGCTACAGCTGGTACAGAATGCAGCCACGCAGGCAATTTTAGGTGCACCAAGATCAGCACACATAACACCTTTGCTCCACAAGCTGCACTGGGTGCCGGTTTGCTTCTGGGTCCAATTCAAGGTGTTGGTTATTACCTTTAAAGCCCTACATGGCATGGGGCCAGGATACCTGAGGGACAGTCTTATCCCCATAACATCGACCCGCCCCACCCGATCATGCAGAGAGGGCTTGCTACGGACCCCATCAATAAAAGAACTTCATCTAATTGGGTCCAGGAGGCGGGCCTTCTCTGCAGTGGCGCCCACCCTTTGGAATACCTTGCCCCCAGAGTTGAGGCTGGTTTCCTCCCTCCCAGCCTTCTGGAAAAATCTGAAAACCTGGTTCTGCCGCCTAGCATGGGAGGGGAATGGTAATAGCTCCTCCTGGGGGTGGAGTATCATAATGCCCTCCCTATTGTTTGAGATTGATTCGCCAGATTGGATTTTATATTTATTTATATTATATTGATAATCGTAATTTTATGTTTGTATTTTAATCTAAATTTTTATTGTAAGCGACCCAGAGTCCCCCATTTGGGGGAGATGGGTGGTCATATAAATTTAAATAATAAATAAATGCCATCTCTGGAGATTTTTAAGAAGATGGACATCAACCTTTCATGGATGATTTATCTGCTTTTAGTTCACACTGCAGAGGGTTGGACTAGATGATTCTGATGATCCCTTTCAACTGTACAACTCCATGATTTCTAAACTTAGTCTTCTGCAGTATTAAGAAGATACTGCTCTACCTGACAAAGTAGGTGTAAGAGTTAGTGGGATGATTTCCACATTAAAAATGGAAGTTGTGTTACTGCTGAAAAGGACTTGGCATGTGATAAAGCCAAGGGTCAAAGTAAGCATGATATGGAGGCAAACTAGACTGACCATATTTCCTTGAGACAAAAACAGGACAAGAGGAATGGGCATGGGGTCGCCTCTGCCTGTCTGCACGTGGGGGGGTGGGCTGGGCGGTGCAGTGGGCAGGGGTGGAGTGGCTGGTTGGGGGGGCTGAGGGGGTTGCCTCTGCTTGTCAGCACGCAGGAGGGGTGGGCCGGGCAGCGTGATGGGTGGGGCGGAGCAGCTGATAGGAGGGAACCCGGAAGGGGAATCACCTCTGCCTGTCGGCACATGGGGGGGGGCAGGGCATGGGGCACAGTGGGTGGGGGCGGAGCAGCTGGTTGGGGGGCCTGGGGGGTTCACCACTGCCTATCAGCGCATGGGAGGGGCAGGCCAGGCAGCACAATGGGCGGGGGCGTAGCAGCTGATTGGAGGGAACCCGGAAGGACAATCACCTCTGCCTGTTGCGGTGCTGGGCCTGCCTCTCCCACCTCCTTTGCCACGTGCTGGTGGGCAGGGGCGATTCCTCCTCTGGGTTCCCTCCGGTCGGCTGCTCCACCTCCGCCTCTTCCTGAAAAACAGGACAAAACTGGCATTTATGTTAAAACGACGGGACAGTTGAGAAAAGGGGGAAAATGAAACTGTCCCGTTCAAAATAGGATGTATGGTCAGCCTAAGACAAACTCTCATCTGTTTGCAATCCTTGGGAAATTCCTGGGTATGTAAGACGTTAGGGTAAAGGTTTTCCCCTGCACAATCGTGTCTGACTCTAGGGGGCGGTGCTCATCTCCGTTTCTTAGCCAAAGAGCCAGCGTTGTCCGAAGACGCTTCCGTGGTCATGTGGCCAGCATGACGCATGCGGAACGCTGTTACCATCCCACCGAAGTGGTACCTATTTATCTACTTGCATTTGCATGCTTTCGAATTGCTAGGTTGGCAATGTAAGACGTTGCCTTCCAGTAATTTCAGACAACAGTTCCCACCATCACTTGTAGCTAATCTTGTTGGCTGGAGCTGGTGGGAATTGAAATACAAAGAATTTGGAGACAACTTTCCATGGATTGTTCAGGGTTGAACAATTCACAGCCTCTGGAGTGATACATCACTCTTAAGCCTCCAGAACCCTTGAAGAAGATTGTCCAAAGGGATTTGATGTAATAAAGTGGAGAAATTATTAAATATACAAGGATAATCATTGTAACTAATTAACAATAAATTAATAAGATAATAAATATGAAATGTTTAGTCACACTGAAACTAATTCACTTTTAATTAAGAACATAAGGACCTGAGAATAGCTCTGCTGGGTCATGCCAAATCCCTTTATAGTCTAACATTTTGTATCTCCTAGTGGCAAGCAGATGTCTCTGGGATGCTCACTAGAGGAAGGTGGACACTCCATCTTCCCACCATTGTTGCCATGTAACTGGCACTTGGAGACATGCTACCCCCAATTTGGAAGTAAAATTGAACCATTGAACAAACAGAGATGGGCACTGGCCCCTAGAGTCGGACACGACTGCACAATTGTGCGGGGGGAACCTTTACCTTTGTATGTATATCTAATAAACATCTATCTCCCAGTCTCCCAAACAGTTCTCCCCCTCTGAAAAAAAATCTATTGTTTTTCTGTCTCATTCACAGAGTGGTTTAGAATTTCTTTAGGAGTTTTGGAGCCTACTTGTTGTAGAATACTTGGGCAGTGACTAAATTTTATTGTTTTCTACTATTTAACTTACCATCATTCTGGAGGCTCCCTACCTGCCCATGCTTTCTCAGGTGGAAAAATCCATGGAGGAGTTTTGTTGTGATCTCTTGTGAAGCTCCCTGTCAGAGCTGGAGTCATCCATCTGACTTGAGTCTGATAGTGGGGGGGGGGGAGGCTGTAACCTGATAGCTAATATAGTAGAATGCAAATGACCAGTATGCTTTGCTTCGCACAGATAGTAATATGTTTTGCAGAGCTGCCTGGGAATCTCATGGCCGGAATGGGGCAAAGGTGCCGGGTCTCCAAAGCAACGAGATATGGGTGAGAGAGAGGAGGAGCGAAAGGAAGGACACCAAACCGTTTCCCGCCAGGCAGCCATTCACAGCTGAAACCTTGGACTAGTCCATTACCCTTGTTTTCTAGTAAAATCTTCACATATCCTTATGGTTTGTACTGTGGATTTTTGAAACAAGGTTGTTAGGGCTACGATCCTCACACTCCCTTTCACTAGGTGGGTTTAAAAAGAGGTTGGAAAGACATCTTGGCAGAGGCGGTTCCATTTG
Source organism: Charina bottae (assembly GCA_023362775.1). Classification (NCBI taxonomy): domain Eukaryota; kingdom Metazoa; phylum Chordata; class Lepidosauria; order Squamata; family Charinaidae; genus Charina; species Charina bottae. Next base: position 8,995,832 of record JALMGJ010000027.1, on the reverse strand, counting down.
CCTTTCTGTCCAGTCTAAATTCTATGATACCATAATGCATAGGAAGCCAGGGAACATCAGAACAGCAGAGAGATATTTATTCAGTAGAAGCCAGAACATCTACGCACATCCATTGCCATTCCTGTAACTCAGTTTTCCAGATTTTAGAACTTTTCTCCTTATCCCCTAACAAGAACTTCAAAACAGTTATATTATTATACAAGACACACCTACATCCATCCATCCATCCATCCATCCTCCATCATCTACCCATCTATCATCTACCCATCTATCTTCTATCTATATCTATCACTTATATTGAAAGTAACATTGAAGAGGAATGTAACTGTCGCTCTGCTTCTGAAATGCAAACCAACTAAAGAAAGAATGCAGGAAAATCAGTTTTATGCAGGCAAGTGCACAGTTATTTTCTTAAAAAACATTTTAGACAGATTCACTACCTGGCTTCAGCTGCAAGAGCTACAAAAGTTATGGCAGCTGTTGGGATTTCAATGACTTTCTGAGTGTGGCATATAATATCAAATATTTTTGTGTGTGTGTTTTTGTGCTGTTGGTAGATATGAAAGGAAAGTGTTTAGCATTCTGAAGCTGAGATTTTTGTTTCCTGCTACATCTGGAATGATCAACATGCAGAACTTTTAGACACTAATCAGTCAGGTATATGAAACAAATCTACAGTGATAGCAGTATGAACGATAGCATTCTTCTTGCCCAGTCAAGAATTTTTCCAAATGCAGAGAAAGTCCAATTTCAAGCTAGAAAGGCAAGACTGGAATTGAGAAGAACTAAATCTTTTCTTCAAGGTCAGCATTCAATACTTAAATGTGAGTCTTGCAACAAAATGTTGCAGCATGGCTCTGCTTCCATTCAAGATTCCAGAAATGTCAGAGGGTGTTTTCTTTGTTTTATTTTACAGAAATACTGACAACTTTGTCCTTTCAAAGGCAGTTGCCATTTCCATTAGGAATACTGTATTTCCATATTCCTTCATCAATTGTCCGCACCCTGGCTCAGCACTTTTTCTCCTAGTCACTGTATTATTTAAGAAGAAGGGATCTATCATGATCATATGGTGGATGCTGAAAATTGTATTTGCCTTAGATGAGCCTCATTATAGGACAAAAAAGCAAATTCCTGGGGGATTAATATGGTTGGATAGACAATAAAGAGAAATACACTGCATTTCAATGAAGTGCGTTGAGAAGTGTTTATTGGGGCATTGAAGTTGGAGTCATTACATACACAAGGAATGCAAAGTATTAAAAAATGGAAACCATCCCCAAATCAATTTGTTTTCTCTAATTTGGGTAGCTCTGTAACTAATCACAATGAAGATCAATCACACAGAAAGATGGTTAAGGTTTCTCCCTTTATCCTGGCTTTCAGAGGCAAAGACCTCACCACTGAGGACAAAGGAATTTTTGAGTTTCAGGGGCATCCGAAGTGGGGGATCAAAAAAGTCGAGATGGCAGGTGCAACCATGTCTTCAAAGCCCTGTCACCTTTTTACATGCATGTGATGTGTGCAACACCTGCCATCTTGACTTTTTTGATCCCCTTGACACCCTGGTGAGATTGCTGCTGACCAACAGCTCTCCCACCCTCCACAGTAAATGCATCCTTCTGGCTAGAGTGTGGATAGAGATATGGGTTTCCTTGAAGAAGAATGGACCCACACAAGTGGGTGGAGTGCTACTGCAAAGGTCAGGGAAGCTGTTAAGTCAAGCATCTGCAAAAAGCCGTCTAGTTTCGATTTTTGCTAAAGATGCTCACAAGGGCTATGCCAAAGATGTTCTTGATGAAGTTGCGGGCTGTTCCTTGACTTTCAATCATCCCACCTTCCTGTTTCATTAAAAAAATAAAATAAAACATTACAATGAACTATGGTAGTGAGCTCAAAGAATGTCTATGTAGACTCAAATGTGCCTATGGGTACATCTTGCCTACCCTTGACGATGGCTTGGAGTGCGTGCGTTGTGTAGAAAGGACCATTAAGACAGGAAATGCCTGGAAGAAATGATGGGAGGTGGATGAAATCCTGTCTGTCTCAGGATCCTTGTCCCCCTGCCAGAATCCTGCCAGCCTCTACCTCTATATTTCTATATTCTCCATGGTTGGCTTTTTAGCAGTATATGGACAGCAAGTTTCCTCTCTGCTTCTTGCTCACAAAGAAAACTTGAACAATTAATTGTTTCTTAGAATTTTCAGTGAAGCCATGGACATAAACCTGCAGGACTCCAGCTGTCTGCAGAGCTATAAAATAGAAAACATTAAAACAGTTGTGGAACTGAGTTTAACATAGTGGATACATACATTTAATAGCTGCCAGCTCAATAAATTTGGGGGCCAAGAGTGTACATATTTAACAAACTCACCTTAGCAAGCTCTTTCGGATCATGCAGTCTTGAAATGCAATTGCAGCTCCTGGCAGCTGAAATACTGTCTTGATTGGAAAAAGCTACACACTCATTCATTTTCCATCAAAATGCAAAGGGTGGCTTTTAAATTTAATATCTACTGACTCCAATATCTTTTAAGGCCATTTATTGTACCAAGGCTGTGTTTAGCTTTTGAGTAGAAAGTTAGGGACTGCATTCCTAAGATGCAGACCAAAACTGTATTCTACTTAATTGAATTGAACTGAATTTAGTAACTTGATTTAAGACAATGAGATGTTTATTCTTCATGCATTTATTAATTTCCCTCTTATGTCATGTTAAAACTGAAAGTTCAGCAAATTAGTTTGGAGAGTTTCCAAGGGCTATACTCAAGGTTGGCAAATATGAATTGGAAACTATAGTTTGTATCCCTTGTCTTAAGGAGTTCCTCTTCTTACATGAGGTCTCCCAGATGAAGTCTTATTCTGTGTTCCTCAAAGATAGTAAACAGTCATCTATGGCTCAAAATCTCAGAGTCAAACAGGAAGAATGTCTGATCCATGTGCAGGATTGTACATGGCACAATTTTAGCTGCTAGATGCTACCCAGGGTTGCTTTTTTGTTGTTTATTCGTTCAGTCACTTCCGACTCTTTGTGATTTCATGGACCAGCCCACGCCAGAGCTTCCTGTCGGCCATCGCCATCCCCAGTTCCCCCACAGTTGAGTCCATCACCTCCAGAATATCACCCATCCATCTTGCCCTTGGTCGGCCCCTCTTCCTTTTGCCTTCCACTTCCCCTAGCATCAGCATCTTCTCCAGGGTATCCTGTCTTCTCATTATGTGGCCAAAGTACTTCAGTTTTGCCTTTAATATCATTCCCTCAAGTGAGGAGTCTGGCTTTATTTCCTGGAGTAAGGACTGGTTTGATCCCAGGGTTGCTAACCAGCAACAAATCATGAGGAACAGTCATGATTTAGAAGTAATACCTAAGCCAAAAATTTCCAGTCTTGGCTATGTGGACATGGTTGGTCTACAATCCCTGTCTTCTCAAATCAACATACCAATGGGCTGGGATGGTGGAATTGTAGCACAACATCCAAGAACTCAAGGTGGTCAGATAGAATGTGATGTAAAACTGCTTGCTAGTTTGACATCATGCTCCAGAAACCCTCTTCTTCACCAAGACACACAAGGAGAAGGGGGTACACTTGAGCTTATTCCATGGTTGTGCTCAAGGTTTGCTGGACTTAGTGCAAATTCCACCTCTGGAGATCCATGCTTCTGGCTGTTCCCCTTATCCCTGCCCTACTACGAGGACTATCAGTAGGGACAGGATGCTTCTATCAGATTGGGAGAACTGTGGAGTCCTTGGTGCGCTCTGAGCTTGGTTGTTTTCTTGTAGATGTTTCATTAGCCGACTAGGTAACACTTCTAGCACTGATGATGTTAGCTAGTTGGGTAATGAAATGACTGCAAGCAAACAGCTAAGCTCAGAGAGCACCAAGGACTCCACAGTTCAGCCCTGAGCTACCTACATTATCTTCTGTTGGAATCTGGACTGTGTGGCTTCTGCAGTTTTGTCTGATCCTTCTCCTCTCCTCTCCACCCCACTAGCTTTCTTGAAACTGCCCCTATTTCTATATGTTTAACCTTGGACTTTGCATCCTTTGTCGGACAAAATTTCCGTTTCTTGAGAAGACTGCTCAACTCATCATTTAACTTGTTCTTACAGAATCTTCTAGACAACCATTTGCATGGTTAGGATACTCACTTAGGCTGTGTTGTATTTCATGTCTCATTATTTGATTTTGATTTTACATCCAGTGAGTTGCCTCTCACGCTTTACTACAATAAGCTTCCCAAAAAATAAAATAACGTATCATGCCTGAGTCTCTTCAATTCCTTTCCCTGACCCCTCCTTTGAGTTGGCCTTTTTCAATTCTCATTTGAAAAAGATAAGGGACATCAAAGCTCACGTGGACTGCGACAGGTAAATTGCACATCATGTTACTTTGAAAGACAAATAAGGAAAACACACTTCAAAATAGGACCTTGTACTTGTAGGATATTTTGCTTGATGTATATATTAAACCAGGGGCGTGGTGGCTCAGCAGGTAAGACACCAGGCTTGTCGATCGGAAGATCGCAAGTTCGGAGGTTCGAATCCCTAGCTCTGCATGACGGAGTGAGCTCCCGCACTCGCCCCAGCTCTTGCCAACCTAGCAATTCAAAAGTATGCAAATGCAAGTAGATGAATAGGTACCACTTTGGTGGGTAGGTAACAGCGTTCCGCTTGCGTCATGCCAGCCACATGACCGTGGAAGCGACTTCGGACAACGCTGGCTCTTCGGCTAACAAACAGAGATGAGCACCGGCCCCTAGAGATGGACACGACTGCACAAATGTGCGGGGGGCACCTTTACCTATATATTAAACCAGGGTCTCTCAACCAGGGTTCCATGGAACCCTAGAGTTCCATGAGAGATCACTAGGGGTTCCTTGGGAGATCACGATTTATTTTAAAAAATATTTCAAGTTCGGGCAACTTCACATTAAAGAGGTAAGTTTCATTTTTTATTTTTAGTTTAAGAACACTGTTAATGCATATATACAGGCCTACACATGAAACAAATATAATAATTTTGTAACTTCTGGCCTTTATCTGAGCCTGAATGTGCAGGGGTTCCCCAAGACCTGAAAAATATTTCAAGGGTTCCTCCAGGGTCAAAAAATTGAGAAAGGCTGTATTAAACTGTAATTTATTTATTTTATTAATTAATTAATTAAATTTATATGACTGCTCAACTCCCCCAATGGGGGACTCTGGGCGGTTTACAACAAAATCACCAAAATTTACCAGACAGATGACAGTAAATAAATAATGCATTCTTATCTAAGTTTTCTTTCTTATTTCGTTGAAAGAAAGAACAAGCTGTAGCAACCCCTTTAAAATAATTTTGTATCTGCTCATTAAAGGCGATGTTTGCCAAGATGAAGTTAATTCCAGTGGATGAATGGATTATTTAGGAATAACTCTCACCACTGCTTCCCCTCTTTTTAAATGCATTAGTAATTCCACATCTTTTTCAATTCCTGCAAATATACTTTTATGCAATGTGTGTGTGTCCATGTATAAAGTAAAAATAGCTCCCATTTAAAATGAGCTGCCTGGAGAAAAGCCCTAAAGTTTTTTTTGAAGTTCTCCACCAAATATGAGGGCAGAGAAATTGGATGGTTGTTTATTTAAAAGTTCTCCAAAAGAAGGGGAAATTTTCCAACAGTTTCTCAAGGGCATGATGGTCCGTCCATGTCTGGTGGAGATATTAAAGTGCTAGACTAGAAACCAGGAGACACTGAATTCTAGTCCTCCCCCAGGCACAGAAGTGGCTGCGTAACTTTGAGCCGGTCACATTCTCTCAATCCAACCTACCTCACAGGGCTGTTGTTGCAGGGAAAATAGGAGAAGAGAGCATTACTTATGCCAGCTTGAGTTGCACAAAATAAAGATGGGACCTAAATCGAGTAAATAAATTATTAGCTCATTAGAAGAAGTTCCCTCTCTGCTTGTTGAAGAAGCAAAGCGAATTGTGTTTCATCAAACCAAATGAGAAGGTTGGATAAAATACAGGAGAATTTCTAAGCCTGGCTTGAATGTCTGCATCCACATATGTCATCATTCATATTTGCAGATGCCAGGGTAGAACAAAAAGAGTGTGGCCATAAATAATAATATATAATAAAATGAAAGCAATCATCACAATAAATCAGTGGAGTGACAACCAAACTAATATTAAAACCCAGCCAAAGTAAACGAAAAATGCCATTGGGCAAATGAGAATGATTTAATTTGGTGTTGGAAATAGAGAATTATCAATACCATTAGCTGCTCTGCAGGAAATGTATCCTATAATTCAGGTGCCACATTGGCAAGATATGTTCCCTTGTCACAATCCATTCAAGGTTTTTGCAGGTGAGCATTAGCACTCATAACCTGCACTGAGGTGTAAATAGGCCTTCAAAGTAATGTGATTCTATACTATTTCACAAGATTGTCCAGACCATTGTAATGTGCAATGTTCTCTAGAACTTATAGAACATTCTCAAGAACACAAGGGTCAAAACAAGATTCTGGACCGTCAGATCATAGAGGAATTCCAATTAAGGCATCCCAACAACAGGTGACTGTCTAACCTTCATTTGAACACATCCAATGAAGGGGAATCCACCTCCTCTTTTGGTAACTGGTTCCAAAATCAGATTGCACTTACCATTAAGAAAGGGGGCAGGTTGTGGTTTTGGTTTTTTTGAAGGTGGGCATTCATTTGGTATCTCCCTTCCTATAACTTCATTCTATTATTCCATGTCCTGCATTCTGGAATCAGAAAGTACAGGCCCTGACCTTCTGTAATGTTATGTGGGAATGACCTTGGGAGACAGGGAGAAGAGCCGCAGGCAGGGCAACAGTCGGATAAGAGGCAGCTGAGCCTGCAGAAGGAATGTGGGTGTGGCAAACATCTCAGAAGGGACCCTCCTTAGTTTCTTGGGCTGTAAAGACAAAGGGGGAGAAATGTACTTTCAGACTTGCAAGATTCTGTTAATGTAACCTTACAATAAAGCAGAATTAGTCCATCTGGTTGTGTTTCCTGCCTGGACTACCTTGCTAGGCTGACACCTTCTTGGGTGTGACTTCCATTCAAATATTTGAGTGTGCTATCTAATCACTCCTCAGGGTTTTTTTCTTCTTCTCAAGGCTAAACAGTCCCAATTCCTTCCATCTTTTTTTTTCTAAAACCCAGACTTCTTATGTGTACCCCACTCATACACATGTGAGCTGAATTCACTACCAACCCTATGAGACGTCCCCCCATACATGTGAACCGCTTAAAAAGCCATATGCTTCCATATTAGTCTATAAGATCTCCCATAAGATCTTCAGGAGATGCCCTTATTTTGGTGTCACCACCATCAGAGTCATGCTCGTGGCAGATGTTGAAAAGGTCATCTTGAAATTCTGCCAAGGGACATAAATCCTTCTATTGCCTTCTGCCAACAAATAAAGAAGTCTTAGTCATGTCTTAATGGCCAATGCTCATCAAAAATTGGATTTGTAGTCCAACAAATTAGGGACTTTTCTCTAGAGTCACTATGAACCCTACAACAGGAGAACAGATCCATAAAATTGACCTCTTATGTTCTCCCAGTTTCAATACCTGGAAGTTTTCTGGGAAATAAATGCCTATGAATGTATTGCTCTGGCAATCAGAAAAAGGCATACTGTGATAGGGGGGAACGTCTGCTCTTAATTCCTCACTCCAATCAAATTAACAATCAATTGAGTGTTTCAGAGTGAGAGAAAAAGAGGAGGTTATTAATTCTTTAATGAATTTTTAATTACTAAAAGCACAAGGCAGTTGGCTTCACCTGTTAAAAAGCCATTCACTAACTTGATTCTCTTCCAAAATTCATATGTGGTGGATTCTGGATGCCAAGAACTGCTGCCAAGCAAATAACCATAAAAGCACCCCCGCAACCTGTGTGTTATTTTAATGCATTTCTTGTGTTGGTGGTGGAGGAGACTTCTTGAGGTGAAAACCACTTGGGCTATTATTTTTTCCAAATGCATTTTATGGTATTATTTCATGAATGAATATTTTTCTTACAGTCATTGACCAGAATTGCAAACAAAAAACACATTAAAAATAAAGTAACAACAAAACAAGATAAAATATTACAATTGGTGGTAGATTCATGAGTGGATAATAAATGTCTGCCTAATTTTATAGGCAGCATAACAAAATTTAGCTACATTCAAGGAGACTGCATCACACTGATCTGATAACAACAACTGTACATAAAAAAGATCAGAATTTCCTGGGTGTTTTACCAGGTAAGGTGTCATAAGGCATTATAAGTTAACAACTATGAATTGTAATGCATAGTTGTCAAAGAAGAAGATTAATTTTAAGTGTAGTGTGCCTAGTTTCTCCCTTCTACTCCGTTTCTTTTAATTTAGCCTGGGTAATTTCATATCCTCTGTAAAATTCCACTTAATTAGGAAAAAGAGGGATGACTATTTTAAGAGAAATCACTTTATTTTATTAAAGCCCAGCCATTATTCATAACAAAGAGGAGATTCAGTAAGGAGGAAAGTCAAAAGGAATCAGGGAGGGACAGAAGTGTGGAAAAGGAGACAGAATGAGAGGAAAGGAATAGAAAAGTGAAAGAAGAGTGAAATACCATAAGCCAGGGCTTTCCAAACTTTTGCCGTTGGCAACACACCAACAGCCGGCACGTAAAAACCCGGAAGTGCCGCTGCTGCACTTTCGGGTTTCTGTGTGCCGTGGCAGTGGTGGCAGCGGCAGCATCCTGGAACCTGGAAGCGCTGATGGCCCGCCGCCACAGCACTGTGCCATCAGCGCTTCCAGGTTGTTGCGCGGCACACTTGGGGCCCCCAGGCGACACAGTACTGTGTCGCGACACACAGTTTGGAAAGCCCTGCCATAAGCCTAAAAAAATCTGTCTGTCTGTCTGTCTGTCTGTCTGTCTGTCTGTCTCTCTCTCTCTCTCTCTCTCTATCATCTATCTATCTATCTCTATATCTGTCTATGCAATTAAATGTATAAGCCACCCAACTCGATTAAGACTGTGCAGCATAAAATATGCAAAATTTAAAATAAAACATGCTACACAATATAAAATACCAAAAGAATGTACAACCACTAGCTCATACATCAGACAATCCACAAAGAGCCTGCTACCCACTCTAGCCCAAGGCCAAGGAAAAAGCCAGTTCTTAAGCGTTCATCTATATAGGGTAAGGGTGGGACTCTGGTGGGATGCTATTCCAAAGGGCAGTTGATTTGAAGGGAAGAGCCACTTCCTGGGCCCCATCAGGCGGCATTGCTTAATCAATGAGACCCAAGCACGTTGACTCTGAAGGATTGTATAAGACGGGCAGCAACTCTGGAAGTAACCAGACCCTAATCCTAGCAATCTCTGTTATTGTTATAACAGTGCAAAGCTTCAATTTATTGGACTTTTGCACATGCACTTATACACTGTTATCAAACTGAATCTTCATACAGATTTGGTTTGATGGCTTAACTTACCACTCTGATCAACTCTTTTAATAGAACTACCAATTTGAAAGAAACCTTTCAAATCAAACTGATGATTCACATAGATTTAAATCAGGGGTGGGCAATGTCAGGCCCGCGGGCTGTATACGGCCTGCGGGGCTCCCTCCTAAGGCCCGCGGGGCTCCCGCCCGCAAACCCCACCCCTTCCACATGATTGGCTCCCGCCCGCAAACCCCGCCCCCCAGTGCTTGTGATTGGCTCCCGCCCACAAACTCTGGCCCCCAGTCCACGGAAATCCCAGAAACCCCACCCCCCACCCACCCCGGTCCCCAGTTATAAATATCTAAATGGCCCTTGGCAGAAAAAAGGTTCCCCACCCCTGGTTTAAATGGTGGATTCCTCTCAAATTTGAATCAAATCTTGTCTGAGTCACCCAACTGCTAATTCTATCTGGTTTTTTAATCTATGTTTTAATACCAGTATAGCTTACAGAAAGACTTTCTTTCATGTGTCCTAGACTTATCAACTCTAGTAAAACATACTCTCTTTTTCTGGATCAATTTCTTTACTGTTTATTTAATGAAGTGTTTGGGATCATGGAGATGACATGATTCACTCCCCTGAAGCACACACACCATTTGAAAGGTAGAAGATTGGGTGAATGATGGTAAAGGTGGGGTAGGTTGGGCAAGTTTATATTTATTTATTTATTTATTTATTTATTTAACTTATATGACCGCCCATCTCCCCCAACGGGGAACTCTGGGCGGTTTACAATAAAACTGATTAAACTAGAATAAAGAATATAAAAACACAATCAAATAATACAATAAATAAATTATAAAATCCAAATGGCCAGATAGCTTAATAAAAAATCCCAGTCATACCTCAATACTCTGCCATACTGTCTTTTTCCACATTAGAAGAACATTTCCCTATCCAGAATGAAAATAAAGAATTCATGGCACTCTGTGCTGTAAATCATCTGTAACAGATAAGATATGGATAGAATATTGGTTATATAAGAGTCACATGAAAACTAAAACATGAATAAAAGAGGGTGAATAACTAATCTAGGGGTAACTGGCAGAACCAGGGGGCAAAGAAAGGTGCCATGTTAAGCAGCCTATTTCTGGTGTCATAAAAAAGCTGGAAATTATCCAATTTTTTGTCTTAGTTTTTATCGCTAAATGTTGAGAGAGGAGCTGGTTAGTTATTCTGCTATAGATGTTCCATAACAAATTTAACTGTAATTGAGGAATTCATTAACTGCCCATCTTTCCATCCAAGCAAATTATCAACAACCAAGGTGGCTAACAGACAGAAACAAGTGATCCATGATCAAGGAAGCAAACAGAGGTAAAATCAACAAGAGAAACATACATACATTAAATATATGTCAAGAGCAACTTGGGAGTCCTATTTGAAGAAGAGAATTTGAACCCCTTCTTAAGCATTGAAAGAAAGGGCCCAAAAGAGACTCCCATGGAAGGTTTTCCATAGTTTGCAATGATAGTGGAAGAAGGCCCTTTCCTCTGGACTTGATTCAGAAGGCCCCTTCTGCAGTTTTTAACATCCAGCATCCTGAGTACATAGTAGAAAAACAAAAATCTCTTCCTCAAGAAAAGTAAACTTTTGAGAAAACTCAGAGATTCAGCATAACTTTGTGAGTTGGCCAAGATGGCTTTGGCAGAGATTCCTCCTTGGTGAAATTCCCCTTTTCACTAATTTGCCTTCCATCAGCCTTTCCTGGATTCCTGAGGCCATGGTACTCACCGACTCTAAAGCCTCTGAGTTGAGCTTAGCTCCTGGGGGTTTCATGAACACATATTTGTAGTTTTCTTGTCAACTAAAGGATTGCTGTTGCCTCCTTGTCGACTTCTACTTCTACTTCTACTTCTACTTCTACTTCTACTTCTACTTCTACTTCTACTTCTACTTCTACTTCTACTTCTACTTCTACTTCTACTTCTACTTCTACTTCCTTCTACTTCTACTTCTACTTCTACTTCTACTTCTACTTCTACTTCTACTTCTACTTCTACTTCTACTCTAAAAGTCTCCCATCTAAGTTCTCACAACCTAGGCTGACCATATGTCTCATTTTGAATGGGACAGTCCCGTTTTTTAAGCATTTTTCAAGCATCCCGTCGTTTTCATAACAATCTCAAATTTGTCCCGTTTTTTAAACCCGGCAGGAATGGTGCAGGAGGAGGATCCAAACCAGAGCTGCCGATTGGAGGCAGCCCAGAAGAGGAAGCCCTCCCACCTATCAGCGTGCAGCAAAGGAGTGCGGGGAGGCGGGTTTGCAGGCGGGAGCCAATTGCGCAGACTGGGGGCAGGGTTTGCAGGAGGGAGCCAATTGCACGGACTGGGGGTGGGGACCCCTGTCTTTTTCATGAACACGGAATATTACATTAGACCCTGTCCCGTTTTTGTCTGAAGGAAATATGGTCAGCCTATCACAACCCCATCCACCAAATTGTGTCCTTCATGGTGCAGAACAGAGGAGGGACCACCTGGTGTTCTACTTTCTATCCCTATTATGTTGCATAAAAGGGTTACAGCTGGAATAACTAAAGGTTACTTCCTTTGGGACTGTCAATGCAGAACAATGGTTTTGTTTCCAATGGATCTGGAAAGTTCCGAGCATTTTCAGATGATAGATGACAGACAGACAGACAGACAGACAGACAGACAGACATAGAGAAGTAATGTAAATCCTTGCCTGTGATTCATGTCTCTCTTTCTCCCTGCTTTGGCCTGCCTTCTGTCCTGTTTTGCCTATTAACCCTTTCAGATGTTTGCTGATGTTTAATAACTAATGTCACACTCTATATTTTGCTAGCTGAACTGAGCGTCATGTGTGCTTGCTCTGATCTGGATACAGGGGCTGACTGGGCATGCGCTGGGTGGAAACCAAACTGGAAATTACCCACATTAATTTTTCAACAGCAATTGGCTCCAATTCTGCTTGGGTTTTGCATTCAGGCAAGATCAGCCAAATGCTGCCATTTGTAGAAACAAGACATCTGGAGAGATTATGCTGGGGTTGGCTGCCCTGAAGTAACACTGCCTTCCTGGGCCAGCCAATGGTTCCCTCATCTAATTTCTGCTCAGTCAGAATTCTTCTGGCTGTAGAACTCAATGCATAACAGGCATTTGCAGTGAAAAATAATACAGAATGAAGCACCTTGACATTTGATTTTCAGTTTTCCATGGGTCTGGTAAGTCTATATTGAATTTTGTGGTCAGTCTGGAATATTATTTGGAGAAGAACTGTGCTTAAGGGGTATGATAGAGTTGTGACTTCTGGTTTACAATTCCTGCTTCCTGATTCTCACTAAAAAGTGATTTAAGAACCAGCATAGAAACATTTTAGTATTTTCTTGCTATAACAGATGTCTACCCTCAATAATAGTAATATACTCAATAATAATAGAGGGGCATGGTGGCTCAGTGGGTAAGACGCCAGGCTTGTCGATCGGAAGATCACAAGTTCGGAGGTTCGAATCCCTAGCCCTGCGTGACGGAGTGAGCTCCCGCACTCGCCCCAGCTCTTGCCAACCTAGCAATTCGAAAGCATGCAAATGCCAGTAGATGAATAGGTACCACTTCGGTGGGTAGGTAACAGCGTTCCGCGTGCGTCATGCAGCCACATGACCGTGGAAGCATCTTCGGACAACGCTGGCTCTTCGGCTAACAAACGGAGATGAGCACCGGCCCCTAGAGTTGGACACGACTATACAAATGTGTGGGGGGAACCTTTACCTTTACCCTCAATAATATCCACAATTTAGATCTTGAAGAGTATACATTCCTAATTGCTATGGGTCTTTATCTTTGATTATAAAATACTATTTCTGAATTTTTATTATTATAAGCAACCTTAATGTGGGGATGCAATTCATTTTAAAAAGGAAGTAAGAAAATTCCCCCCAAATTTGCAATGGGTGAGTTCTCAGAACCTCTGCTCCCCACTAAGCTAAAATGAGATTTACTCTATAATTTATTTAATTTCCATTCCATATGATGTGATTGCAACAGCTGTGTTTTATTTTATCGGAGTTTAGAGTTTAGTGTGTTGTATGAATCCAGGAACTGTTATCCTCAGTTATGGTTAAAACATACTTAAGTGCAGGCAAAAGTGACCTCCCACTTCAAAAAATGTTGTGTTCTACCTTGCAGATCTACCTTGCTGAATCTACATACATTTGCATCACTGATTTGCTGACCCATAAATAGTATATTTTGAGTTTATTAAAGGCATGAATCATCTTATAGATTCCCAACAGAGTTTTTCTTTGTTGCTGTCTGTTCTCTGAGTGTGTATTCAGTGCCACCAAGATCATCGACTGCATAATGAATGAGGATGAAATACTGCAATATGACTCTCATCTTATGCATCATTGCTTCTGATTCCGAACTCAGGTGGTGAGTGCCAGCAGGAAACAGACAAAATGGGGCAATGGAGAGATGAGTGAAAGATAGTGGCACTCCCAGGGGACTCCAGAGGTTTGCAGAAGCATGTGAAAATGTTTAAGGAGAATCACAAGGAAGGGAACTAGCTCCCAGAACTTCCCAACAAAGGGAAAGAATGCTCAGATTAAAACAATCAGTTTTAAAAAAGGAAAAAGTGGCTATGGAATGGAGAATCCTGGAAGCAGACATTATCAACATGTAATGGTATGTGAGAAAGACCTTGAGAGATGGGGCAAAGTGAGGCTGCCTAGGGAATGGTCGGATAAGAGAGGGCATAGCCCACAGCTGCATAATGGGTGGAGAAAGAGGCTCAGAAGGGACCCTCCCTAACTTCTCAGACTGTAAAGGAGATGGCAGGAGATCTGTACTTTCAGACTTCCAAGATTGGTGTCAGCCTAACCAGGTAGACCAGTCAGGAAACACGACCAGATGAGCTAATGCTACTTTATTGTAAGGCTACATTAACAGAAACTTGCAAGTAAATGTAATTTAATAAATATAGTTCAGTCTTAGATTTTTTTTTGATGACTCGGCCTTTGATTATACTTGATGCCAAGACACTGCAGTGAACATGTGTCCAGAAATATGTCAAAAATAAGCTGAAGTTGAAGGGAGTATCTTGCATGGATAGGCCTGGCTAAGGGTGTTGGCAGGTAGCATTTTGTTAAATTGGGGTTAAACTGGATCTATCTATCCCACAACAGCCATTTTGTGAATGAGTTAATTCCCAGGCAGCCATTTGAGTGATCATCCACATCATGTTCTCAAAGTTCCATATGTGCCCACTAGGTGACAAGAACTGAGGAGCTCTCATCAAAAGGCTACAGTGTGAGAAGCCTAAAATATTGATACTGCTCACCATAACAAGATTTTCTTATTGTCATTTCTTTAGGATTTAAGATGGGTGTACAGTCTAAGATCCTGGGATGTATTTGGTCCGAAGGCTCTGCCAGAGCCGCTCTGGATGTAGATTTCATTAGTCCTCTAGAATTTGTCCCCAAAGTCTAGTGGTTAACCACCACTAGGGATTAAATGTAAACAAGTGGAAAACTTTCCATCCTGGAGTTGGGCCAGGTCCAGACCATCGTGACCCACTTTCTCTTCTGGACAATTTACTTTCCGAGAAGTGCCAGATTACTCGCAGAAGAACTGGATTTCATGATCTTCAGGAAACATGAAACATTCCAGAATTCTCCAGAACTACAACTATGCAAAATATTCCATTGTAGTAGTATAGCTAGTAAAATTAGCAATTATGCAGGGAGGTTCTGTGTGGTTTGTTTGGAAAGCAGTTTATGAGGGGGTACTTAGTGGAAGGAAGGAAGAGAGACTGGAATAGCAATAGCAATCTACAACAGAGAGTGGGATTTCTCTACTTTCACTACGAGAATGGATTATTGGAATTACTCTTGAGTAGAATGTCGATGAAGGTTCTCAGTCATCCAGGTGGAATTGTCTGTAGCTTGAATCATGTCAACTGGATTTCTGTTTTCTCAGTGGAAACGTTTCGCTCTTGAGTAGAATGTTGACTGTTGCAACATGAAATGTGTATGGTTTGTTCTTTGTATTCATATGTTCCCACAGCACCATTTTGTGCCTTAAAATAATATTTTGTCCTGCTTAATGGATTTGCTCATTTCTTAAGAATCTTCTCCCTAGCAAACCACCAAGCTAATAAAAAACCTGAAACCAAAAAAATGGAAAGGAATTTCATGAGAGAAAGAAATCCTCAACTCCCAAACAAGTGGTGGCAAGATATCCATGAAGGGTGAAGCTGCTGGACCTGAAAGTGAATCTACCTGCTTTTGGCTTGAATGTCTTCCTGGGAACTCCTCAACAAATATTTATATTTACTTGTATTTATAATTTCAACATTAAAGGCCACAGTATCCTAAACTAGAGATATGGTGGTGAAAAGAGATGGTTGGTCTCCTACTATCTTTTCCCCTTTCTAATGTCCAGGACAGACACCTTGATTCTTCAGCTTCTTCTCAGGGAGCTTAATAGCTCTAATGTGCTGAATTAATAGCAGAAAACGTGTAGTAGCTTATTTGGCAGCAGTCGTTCAGCAGAGTTCAGCAGCTTGAAAAACGTTTTGGACCAACTAATATACAGTAACTGCTCCCTCCCTCTGCTCAAATGTCCTGAAAATTTCTGTCCCCTGTTTCATTAGGGGAGGAAAAAACTGTGATGGTAGTGTCTTGGAGAGATTTTATGCAGCAGTGGAAAGGAATCATAGTTTAGCAGTAAAGCATACTATGCAGATGGAATTGGTGTCAAATAGTCCCTAGCTATTTTGGCTAGAAGGATGAGATTATAAATATCCAGATTATCTTCCCAGTCCTGAAATCCCATGATCCAAGTCATTCCGAGTCCTGAAATCCCATGATCCAAGTTCTAATCATCTCTGACCTTGCTTAGCTTCCAAGCATTGCCTTCAGACTAGCAATGCTTACTGGAACAGGGTGTGGAAACACCTTCAAACTACTCAAAGCAAGCAGATCTGGCTCTCTAAATTGCCTGCTTCCGGAGTAGAGGAAACACAGTATTATTTTTTGAGATGGTGGAGAGTTTTTGCGAGTATGCAAGGCAGTGCTAAGTTGTTGTTGTTTATTCGTTCAGTCGTTTCCGACTCTTCGTGACTTCATGGACCAGTCCACGCCAGAGCCCTGTGTCGGCCGTCACCATCCCCAGCTCCCCAATGGTTGAGTCCGTCACCTCCAGAATACCATCCATCCATCTTGCCCTTGGTCGGCCCCTCTTCCTTTTGCCTTCCACTTTCCCTAGCATCAACTTCTTCTCCAGGGTATCCTGTCTTCTCATTATGTGTCCAAAGTACTTCAGTTTTGCCTTTAATATCATTCCCTCAAGTGAGCAGTCTGGCTTGATTTCCTGGAGTATGGACTGGTTTGATCTTCTTGCAGTCCAAGGCACTCTCAGAATTTTCCTCCAACACCACAGTTCAAAAGCATCTATCTTCCTTCGCTCAGCCTTCCTTATGGTCCAGCTCTCGCAGCCATAGGTTACTACGGGGAATACCATTGCTTTAACTATGCGGACCTTTGTTGTCAGTGTGATGTCTCTGCTCTTAACTATTTTATCAAGATTTGCCATTGCTCTCCTCCCAAGAAGTAGACGTCTTCTGATTTCCTGGCTGCAGTCAGCGTCTGCAGTAATCTTTGCGCCTAGAAATACAAAGTCTGTCACTGCCTCCACTTTTTCTCCCTCTATTTGCCAGTCATCAATCAAGCTCGTTGCCATAATCTTGGTTTTTTTGAGGTTTAACTGCAACCCAGCTTTTGCACTTTCTTCCTTCACCTTCATCATAAGGCTCCTCAACTCCTCCTCGCTTTCAGCCATCAAAGTGGTATCATCTGCATATCTGAGATTGTTAATGTTTCTTCCAGCAATTTTAACTCCAGCCTTGGATTCCTCAAGCCCAGCATGTCGCATGATGTGTTCTGCGTACAGGTTGAATAGGTAGGGTGAGAGTATACAACCCTGCCGTACTCCTTTCCCAATCTTAAACCAGTCCGTTGTTCCGTGCTCTGTTCTTACCGTTGCTACTTGGTTGTTATACAGATTCCTCAGGAGGCAGACAAGATGACTTGGTATCCCCATACCACCAAGAACTTGCCACAATTTGTTATGATCCACACAGTCAAAGGCTTTAGAATAGTCAATAAAACAGAAATAGATGTTTCTATTTTAGATGTTTTAGTGCTAAGTTACATGGACCAAATCTGACCTGAAAGAAGATGGTCTCCTTATTTATCCATGATGCAACCCTCTTAGACTTCAAGTGTCTTCAAATGCTGGGAAATTGTAGAATGAGCAGAGTGGTTCCAGATCAGAGAATTAATAACTGAATCATCTTTCCCTTTACTCTGAAATTTTTTCCCTCTTCAACAATCAAGGATCAGCTTGTTTCTTCATCTACTTCTCTGGTGGCTTTGAAACCAGTTGCTCAGCAGTTAAGGAGTCAAGGTGAAAAAAAATCCTACCTCTAACCCTCTTTTGCATCCCAAGTTTGAATGGCAGCTCTTTTCTCTTAACATAGGGATTCGAAATGCCTGCCTCTATTCTATTTATCTATTTATCTATTTATCTATTTATCTATTTATCTATTTATCTATTTATCTATTTATCTATTTATCTATTTATCTATTTATCTATTTATCTATCTATCTATCTATCTATCTATCTATCTATCTATCTATCTATCTATCTATCTAGTACGGCAGGGTTGTATACTGTCACCCTACCTATTCAACCTGTACGCAGAACACATCATGCGACATGCTGGGCTTGAGGAATCCAAGGCTGGATTTCTCAGATATGCAGATGATACCACTTTGATGGCTCCCTGAGCTGCCCCAAAAGGATACCATGGTCGATGGTATCGAAAGCCACTGAGAGGTTGAGAGCAAGGATGGATGCACTGCCTCCATCCCACTCTCACCAGAGATCATCCATAAGTGAAACCAATGCCGTTTCCACCCCATGACCAGGCCTGAAACCTGACTGAAAGGGGTCTAGATAATCCGTTTCATCCAGAATCCTCTGGAGCTGCAGTGCCACCACTTTCTCAACCACCTTTCCCAAAAAGGAAGGGAAATTGTCCAGTACAGTAGGGTCCAGCAATGGTTTCTTGAGGAGGGGGCGCACCAGTGCCTCCTTAAAGGCTGCCGGGAACACCACCTCTCTCAATGATGTATTTACCATCGTCTGGACCCAGCCACGTGTCACCTCCCAGGCTGCCTTCACCAGCCAGGAGGGACATGGATCTAATTGGCAAGTGGTGGCATTTACAGTCCGGAGGATCCTGTCCACTTCCTCAGGCCCAACAGAGTCAAACCGTTCCCAGATAACTAGGTAAGTACGAACGCTGGGTATCTCCTCAGACCCTAACTCATGCTCGGACTCCAACTTGGAACGGATCCGAGCGATTTTATCCTGCAGATGCCAAGGAAACTCCTCAGCATGGCCCTGAAGATGGATTTCTGAATCTTTTCTCCCCAAAAGGGATTGGGTGATCTGAAACAGGGCCGCCGGGTGGCATTCCACGGATGCAATAAGAGGTGAGAAATTAACGTTTCGCTGCTCTTACCACTACAAGGTAGGCCTTAATAGTGGCTCTAGGTTGTGTTGGGTCAGATTCGGTCTTTGTCTTCCTCCAGCAGCGCTCTAGACGTCTCTTAATCCTCCCCGTAAACCATGGGGAGTATCGGGTTCGACAGGACAAGAGAGGCCGCACAGGTGCGATCCTGTCCAAGGCCCCAGCTGCCTCCCTATTCCAAGCGCCAGACCATGCAGTAGATCCTCAGGTATAACCCCCAGCTCCCTCTGGAACCCTACTGGGTCCATCAGTCACTGGGGGCAGACCAATTGAATGGGTCCAGCCTCCCTGAGGAGGGGGGTGACACAAGAGAATCTCAAGGTCACCAGGGCGTGATCTGACCATGACAAAGGGGAAAGATGTAATTCTCCCCTCAGATCACATTGCCACTGCTCTGATAAGAAAACTAAATCCAGTGTGAGGCCACTGTCTCAAGTTGGGTCCCGAATAATCTGGAACAGGCCCATGGCCGCCATGGTGGCCATGAACTTGCGGGCCGCTTCTGAGGCCCATCCCAGGGAGGGCAGATTGAAGTCCCCCAAAACCATAAGCCTGGGGAACTTCACTGCCAACCCGAGATGGCCTCCAGCATCTCAGGCAGGGAGGTTGCTACGCAGCAGGGAGGCTGGTACCGTAGCAACACCCCCAACTGTTCTCAGGAACCCAATTTGAAAAACAAGGTCTCACACCCAGACACTTGTGGAGCAGGGTCCCTGATGGCAACTAGGGATTCTCGGATGACAACAGCCACCCCTCCTCCCCTGTCCTAAGGTCTCGGCTGGTGCCATACTCGAAACCCGGCCAGGCACATCTCTTTTAGAGGAAAACCTCCTTCCTTGCCCATCGAGGTTTCAATAATGCACCCCAGGTCTGCCCCCTCCCCCGTGATTAAATCTCATATGAGTGGGGCCTTGTTGTTAACTGACGTGGCATTACAAAGCAGCAGCCGGAAGTCAGGGCCACCACGAGTCTGCTCTCCAGGATCTGGGTTTGAGCACTATCCCAGCCTTTCTTACCCTTTTGACCCTGGAGGAACCCTTGAAATATTTTTCAGGCCTCGGAGAACCCCTGCATATTCAGGGTCAAACATAGGCCAGAAGTTACAAAATTATTATATTTGTTTCATGGGTAGGCCTGTATATACTGTATGCATTAACAGTGTTCTTAAACTGAAAATAAAGAATGAAACTTACCTCTTTAATGTGAAGTTGCCCAAATTTGAAATAATTTTTAAAATAAATCGAGATCTCCCAGGGAACCCCTAGTGACATCTCACAGAACCCTAGGGCTCCACGGAACCCTGGTTGAGAAACCTGGCACTATGCCATGAGATGACATATGGAAGTGTTAAATGGCCTCTTGAAATAAAGATGACTAGAAGGGAAATATATTGGTATCTTTACCAAATTATTGGTATCTTTACAATGAAGCATATGTCACAATTGTCCCTATTTGTGACATACACATATTGTATTGTCCCTATTTGTCCAGGACATTTGTCTGAGATCAATCATTGTTTAAACAGCGTTTCTTAGAGGAATGCCTTTTTAAAAAAAATCCCATCGGTGTGCAAATGTGGGCTCATCTTTTTTATCGTATGTTTTATGGGGGTGGGGAAGAGGAGCAGAGAAGGGTGTGTCTTTCAGCTCTACTTAATATGCATTTTATAGATAGATACTGTAAAAATGTCAGTGTTTTGTATCTGTACCACACACACTTCTTAATCTGGGTTGCTCCCAAATGCTCCTTTGAATTTCTTCCCAGAGTTTAAAGTTCTAAATGTCCTGGTTTTATTTCCTACTGTTACAGAGACTGAGTTAGTGTTACACATCTCAACAGATCGAAGACAGTGTAGTAACTGCATTTGCACAACAGATTAAACTTCTTTAGCCTTACATACTTTTTTGTTGCTTATCTATTTATTTAAAAAAATTATAAGGCCACCCATCGCAACCTGGTGACCCTGGGCAACTAACAATACTTAAAAACAAAACATAGAGCAAAATCAAATAAACACAATACATTACAATACATTACAACCAAAGCTTCAAGCAAAACACACCCATACATAGTAAAACATACATACTGTAGTGAACTAACATTTATTTATTTATTTATTATTTATTAAACAGATTTATAAGGCCACCCAACTTTATAAGGTCACCCAACGGTGACATCCTGTCAGCCCTACGAGGTAGACTAGACTTCAACACCAAAGTCACTAATATTAAAAGTACTTTTATTATAGGGTTACAGTAACAGAATCTTGCAACTCTGAATGTGTCTCCCATGTCCCTGCCTTTATCCTAAAGACAACAAGGGAGGGTCAGGTCTGAGACGTTCTCTCAAATTCCATTCCTGCTTTGGGCTGAGATTTCTCTTATCTGACCATTGCCTTGGCTGCAGCTCTTCCTCTTCTTCCTCAAGGTTATTCTCACAGCCCAGTACACATCCCGGCCCCAATGCCTGGGAGAAAAGCTAGGTCTTCAAGGTCTTCTGGAAGGCTAACAGGGTGGGGCCATCCATATCTCAAGAGGGAGGCTGTTCCATATAGCAGGCACTGCAATGGACAAGGGACATCTCCTTGGTCTCACAAGATGCCACTCTTTGATACAGGGGACCTGGAACATGCCCACCCTGCTGGCTCTTGTGGGATGGGTGGAAATCATTGGAGTTAGGCAGTTCCAGAAGTAACCTGTGCCATGCAGGGCTTTATAGGTGTTAACAAGCCCCTTGATTTGCACCAAGAAGCCTACTGGAAGACATTGCACTTGTAAAACAGTGGTTTGCATGAACACATTGAGGCTTAGTGTGTTGGTTCAATATACAGGTGGACCTTGTTATCTGTGGTCTTAATAACCATGGTTTATTAGTTATTTATTTACTTATTTATTTGTCACATTTCTCTGCCGCCCATCTCGTATGCAATGACTCTGGGCGGCTTACAGACAATAAAATGACAGTCATTAAAAACTCAATATAATCTCAATACATGTATACATACACATAAAAACAGATACAAGTCTAAAAATACAAAAATATAAAATATAAAAATTCAAGATGGGCATAGGATGTTATTCCTGGCACGATCACGGTGCCAGCCACCCCCATGAATAGCTATCCCCCCTCCCATCCCAAGCAAGGTGGCATAACCATGTCTTCACCTCCTTCCAGAAGGCTGGGAGAGTGGGGGCCTGTCTTACCTCTGGGGGTAAGCTGTTCCAAAGGGCGGGACAATCCTTCATGGACAGGGTCCGTAACATGCCTTCTCTGCCTGACTGGGTGGGACGGGTCAATGTAACGGGGGTGAGGTGGTTTATATCCTGTATATCCTTGGTTGACTAATATAGACTTAAGCACATATATGAAGTAGTCCCTTTTGCATATCTGCAGTTTGGCACACAATCTCTGCATGTGCAGAAGTAGCAATCCAGCTTCCACTCACTCCATTTGCTATGCTCCCAAGCTTTCATTTTTTATGGATTTGTTATCCATGGCTGAATGCTGTAACGTCAATATGATTCATTTGTATTGTGCAAATCCAGAAAATTCAGTAACCAGGATAAGAATGTTATATGAACACAACTAGAAAATTGAGAAATATTACTTCCATTGATGCCCTCCTCCAAATGGTACATTTGACCTTTAATTTAACCTCCCTAACCAAATGTTTGTGTTTTTTCTTCCCTCTCTTACAGGCATGTTCCATCATCAGTTGTACAATAATCTCTCTGTCTGCAGCCTCCCTCGCTTCCCTCACTTGAATTAAAGACATCATGAAGATACTCCTTCTACAGGTGGGTTCTATTGCCCCCACCCCCCACCCCCAGACTGGGAAGTGTGGCCAGCAGGTAAGCTTCAAGTGGAGAGTGCCAGTAGAAAATATCTGTCCTACTTCGGGTTTCAGCCTTGCACACCCACACGGTTTCTTGGAAGTTTGTTTGTTTGTTTGTTTGTTAGCAATGTACTCAGTAATGTCAAACAAAGCAAAGACTTTCCTGTGAAGTGTGTTTCCAAAGGGGAGCGTGCAGAAGAGTCATCTAAAGTTGGCCCAAGGTTCAAGAGCCGGGTCAAGGCTGGCAGCCAGTCCAAGGGTCTAAGGATCAAGAGTGAACTTTCTACACAGAGATCACACCTGAGCTAGATGCTGTTTCCAGCAAAGAGAACAGAGGTAGCCAAGCCTCTTATATAGGCTGCAGCCAACTGTCACTAATCGGAATGTTTACTCTGTTGCTTGGCAATAACCTAATAGAACCTCTGTTCTGCCCTCCTTTCTACTGGGCCATGACAGCATCAGACATTTTGTAATGATAATAGTAAGTTCTATGTCCATGAGGATCAGTCAGAAAAGGAGAAACATTACTGGGGATAAGGAGAGAGAATGTAAACAAATGGTAGGAATAAGTAGATGTCAGTACAGCATTCAAGATTATTCATTCTGGAGTATATTTATTAGTTTGTTTAGATATTGTTAGGCTGATATTCTGCCTTTTCTCCAGAAGCTCAGGATTGCTTATATGAGGATCTTCCTTCTTTTTCTCCCTACTACAACACTCTTTGAGGTAGGCTAGGCTGTCAGAAAGCTACTGGCCCCAAGTCATCATGGCTGAGGACTTGAATATGTGTCTTCCAAGTCCTAGTCCAACACCTTATCTACCACATGGCATTCATGCTTGGATTTCCATAAAATCATGTCATATCAGGTTGTAAATACAACAGTATTGGCTGAACTGCACTTCTAGAACAAGATCTTTAGGAATACGCCTTATGCTAACTTTCTTAAGATTTCTAGCTCTCTCTGTTCTTACAAACAATATATAAATGGTTTAAATGGTTCTAAACTTGAGGCTCTTGCCAAGGACGCAACGTCAGCCTAACTTTCTGCAAGATATTTGTTGGTGCTGGAAAGAAATGTTGGCTGTGGCAATTATTTTGCAATGAACAATTCAAAATTTAGCTATAAAGGAAATTGGAATATAAGGGAAATATAAAATGAATAATTGATATCCCCCTTCTTTGTACTTCTGTGTTCTACGGATACACCAATTGTGGTGTGATTGCAGACAATAATTGTAATGGCAAGGAGGTCTATTTATTTATCAAATTTATATGGCTGCCCATCTCACACAAAGTGACTCTGAGTGGCATGCAGCAATTAAATAAAACAATAAATATATAAATGTAAGGCACCAAAACTTACCACGTGCCTCTAGAGAAAACCAAATACACAACGGAAACTTTGGAAAGGAACAGCAGAAAGTTTAATTGGCCAAGCAAGGTTGCTGGATGGAGGACCATACAGCTGTCACATGCAGGTGACCTCTGAGTGGAACCACCATGCCCAAGTACAATAGGGCACAAACTTTTATACAGAAATTACAAGCAGGAAGTGAGGATGATGATGGTATGCCCATATGTGGGTGAGGTGTCCTTTGACCATCCCTTGGGATTGGCTAGCTTTTGGGGGATCAGGTCCCGCCCAGGGTCCAAGATTTACTGCGGGACTCTGGAATACATCAGGCCATAAGATGACTTGCTTATCAAAAGAGTAGCAAGGAGAATGGCCTGTGAATCTTTACACCCATTGTTCTTGCAAGAGCACATCCTGTAACCAGAGATTCACAGTTGCATCTTATACAGATAAGAGTAACACTTTAAGGACACTCGGGTTATACAGACATAACTAAATCACAGAGGTCAGAACCATTAAATTGCATCTTCACACTTTTATATCTTAGGAGGGGGAAACAAAGGATTTATTACACCAAGGGTCAGGTAAACATGTTAGCTTGCTTCAGGAAGAAGATGCTGGCCGGATAGATGCCCCCAGGCTGGTATGCATACATTCCTGAGAGAGGTAGAATTAGCTTGAGCGCTTAGCAATTGGCTTTACTATGTAAAGTACTCTGGCCCTAGGTGGCGCCTTTCTCAAGGGTTACCCTTGGGTGAAATCTTTGGTTCAAGTAATACTAACTTTGGTACACTGGAACGCCTAAGCTATGTCCCACTATGGAAAAATATTACAACATAGTATTTTCTAGGCCTAAGTTTTCTGCCCAGGTTTCCCCAGGTCCCTTCATAAACACAATCATTATTAAAAATGTAAAACAGTCATTATTAAAAATACTAAACATTGGGTACAGGAGAGAGTAAATTAAGCACAATGAGAGAGCCATCTTGGAATAACCCCAGTCCCCAGGGACCCCCAGGCCTGATGACGAAGCCAGGTCTTGAGGGACTTATGGGGCATTAATAGGTATGGGGCTAATCTCCTTAAGGCGGGTGCCACAGCAGAGAAGGCCCACCTCCTGGCACCCACCAAGTTTAAATCCTTAGCAGACAGGATCCAGACCATACCTTCTCTGCCATAACTAATGGGATGGGCAGATGTAATCGGGGAGAGGCAGTCCCTCAAATAACCCGGCCCCATGCCATGAAGGGCTTTAAAGGTTAAAATCAGCACCTTGAATTCAACTCGGAAGCAAACTGGCAACCAATGCAGCTCGTGGAGCAGAGGCGTGACATGTGCTGTTCTGGAAGCACCCATAACTGCCCACACCGCTGCATTATGCACCAGCTGAAGCTTCCAGATACTCTTCAAGGGCAGCAGTGTGCCCCATTTTTCATTGTGCTTTCCTGTATAAAATGTCTTCTCTTTGGATCCTTGTGTACAGTATGGCTAGTTAAAGCTTAAGCCTTCCCAAAAGTATCCAGATCTCTATAACTCTTTCTGTCCTTAACTGGTCATTTTTCTCACACATTTTAGCCCACGTCTGATCACTTTTGCTGCTTTACCAAGACCAGATACTTGGCAGGGAGGGCAGGGTGGGTAAACTGGTATCATCTCACATAAACTTTTGATAACTACTAGGCAAAAAATATAAACAATACATATTCCCTAGTCCAGTGGTTCTCCAAGTGTGGTCTGGAAACCCCTGGGAAGTCCCCAAGACCCTTTCAAGGGGTCCATGAAGTTAATTAAATAAATATTTGAACATTTCCTGCTTGAAAATCTTTGGGCTCAGCTATGGAACCCCAATTCCTTAAGTATAGCCTCCTATTTGAGAAATAAAACTGATGCTTCATTATCCAGAGCCTAAAGTGAGAATGGAAAAATATTAGAAGCACTATCAGGGCAGATGTGAAAGCCTCAAAGGTAATTATTTTTTAGAAGAAAGTTGACCTTATGCCTGCCTGAAACAAATATCAAATGTGTCCTATATGAACTGGCAGTGCAAAACCTTTCAAAACAAATGATACTTTGCTGCATCTCTTGTTCAAATGTCATGTAATTTTTTGGACACTTGGCTGGAGCTGACAATTTCCTTTATATGCTATTTGATATCTGCATAATGAGAAGAAACCAGCTGTTGATGGCCCTTCCAGGCAACACATCTCCATTTATGTGCTTCCAAGGGTCAGATGTCTGCACAGACCTTAATGGAGGGAAATTTTATTTGCAAGATGATAATCAAATAACTGGGATAATCCTGAGACCACTAATTCCCAACCTTGATTCATAGAATCATACAATGTAAGAGATGAAAGGGAAGCAACTGGTACAACCCCTTCCCAGTGCTCAAATCTACTAAGCCTCCAGGTCAGATGGCCATCCAGCCTGTGTTGAAACATATCCAGTGAAGGAAAGTCCACCATCTCAAGAGGCAGCCAATTCCATTGTTGAAAAGCTCTTATTGTTAGGAAACTCTTTGTGATGTCCAACCATAATCTACTTCCTTGTAATTTAAAACATGTTTTTCTTTTCCTGTCTTCTAGGATGACTTTGAGCAATTCTGCCTTGTCTTTTACATGACAGCCCTTCACTACTTACCAAGTTTCCACGTAGTTTTCTGAGCTCCAGGCTAAGCATACCCAGTGCCTCCAACCATTCATTGTGTTTTATCTTCCAGGCCTCTTATCATCTTTACTGCTCTGTTCTGGACATACTCCAGTTTGTCAATCTCCTTCCTAAGATGTGGTACCCAGAACTGGACATAATATTCTAGACATGATTGGACCAGTACAGAATAGAGAGGAACAATGACATCTCTTGATCTTGACACTATGTTTAATGCCTCCTAGGATTGCATTTGCAAGGTTTGGGGTGTTGCTTTGTTTTTTGCCACTGAGTGCAAAATTCCTCTGTTGTTGTTAGAAAACTGTAATTTACCTTTGGCCAGCATGTTTCTTTATTTTTCCTCTTCATTTATTTTCTTTTGCTAGATCTTTAAAAGCACAATCAAGAATAAAAGCAGAAACGAAAGTAAGCAAAACAGCAACAACAACAAAGATCTACAAGCAATATATGACTGAATAAAATAAAAGTAACATTAGATTAGTCCCACATTAAAGTATCTTGTATCAGTTGAGAACTTCAGAACATTATTAAAATTGAGTCAAATTGCAATAATTAACTACAATAGCCAGTGTAATAGCTCCCCCCCCCTCCTCCACTGCCCAGTACTGGGGACTTTCCATAGGGTGCACAATTTGGAAAGTGGGGTCATCCTGAACTCTCAGCTCCTGTTTGAGGAGCAGATGGCAGGCATAGCTAGGAGGGCTTTTGCACAAATTCATCTTGTGCACTAATTATGCTCGTTCCTGGAGCAAGAGATCCTGTTCACACCATTAGTCACCTCCTATTTAAATTACTGCAAAGTGCCTTACATGGAGCTGTCCTTGAAGATGAAGTCCATTCAGCAGTCTGTTAGAACTACTGAAATGGAGCAGAACACTTTGAAAAACAGGCTTTGGAATCGGCACCCATTACACCAACAGTCTGGTTCCGGTTCGTGGATGACACCTTCGCAATTTGGAGTCATACTGAAGAAGAACTGGAGAAATTTCTGGACCACCTAAACAGCATCCACCCCAATATACAATTCACTATGGAAAAAGAAACTGATGGCAAACTTCCATTTTTAGATACGCTGGTCATACGCAATCCGGACCTCAAACTAGGACACAAAGTATACAGAAAACCCACCCATACGGACCGATATCTACACAAAAATTCCAATCACCACCCACGACAAAAGAGAGGCATGATCAAAACCTTGGTGGATCGTGCTAATCGAAACTGTGAAACCCAATTTCTCAACAATGAACTTAACCATCTGAATTGGGTCCTACAGGCAAATGGCTATTCCAAGAATGAAATAAAAAGAGCCATCAAACCAAGAAAACAACATCCAACTAAAGAAAAACAGCCCCCCACAAACAAAGTATTCCTGCCCTACATCAAAGGAGTCACTGACCGCATGGGAAAACTGATGGAAAAACACAACTTTCAAACAGTCTTCAGACCCACCAGAAAAATACAACAAATGCTAAAATCAGCAAAAGACAAAAGGGACCCCCGCACCGCTGCAGGAGTGTACCGCATACCATGCAGCTGTGGACAAGTATACATCGGAACCACAAAACGAAGCATTCACACCAGGATAAAAGAACACGAAAGACACTGCAGACTACAGCAACCAGAAAAATCTTCAGTAGCTGAACATGCTCTCAAGCAAACGGGACACAAAATCCTATTTGAAAACACAGAAATACTGGACAACACCAAAAGCCACTACACCAGATTATACAGAGAAGCCATTGAAATTCACAAACACCAGCACAGTTACAATAAAAAAGAAGAAAGTTTAAAAATTAGCAAAACCTGGCTACCAGTCCTGAAAAACACAGCCTGCAAAAGGTCAACGAACTCAGTCCAACCACCAGGACATGGGAATACTTCTCACAATGAACATGCTAATCACGCTCATCAGCCACTCGTTAACATTTCAACACAACAAAAAAACCCACCTAATCTCCTATAATTTAGCTCTATAAATAGAACATTGCCACTCTACCTGGGCACAGAGATTTTGCTTCTATCTGTGCTCCTGCCCTCTGAAGATGCTGGCCACAGATGCTGGCGAAACATTAGGAACCACAACTTCCAGAACACGGCCACACAGCCCGGAAGACCCACAACAGCCATTGAACTCCGGCCGTGAAAGCCTTCGACAATACATTAATGTTAGTCCTCAGTTGCTATGTATTCTGAGCTTGATCTTTTTACCTTAACAGAATCAACATTTCTGTGAGATAATCTTTTCCATTTGTTCTGCTTCTGTGAATATTATATAAGGGGAAACCTAAGCCCCAAGATTTGCTGGAGAGTGAGTTCCACCTTTACTTAACTAATACTATTGTAACATTTGTCATTGCTATGCAGCCTATCAAGGATGTAAAATAACTTAATTAATAACTTAATTCCAAGAAACAATCTTCTTGGCAAATTGCTCCATAAATAATCTTTTTTTTTGTGGTACCCTCTGTATGAAAGATGGTTAAAAAAAAAGGGTGAAAAAGGATTCATCCCCTCCAAAGTAAAAGAAAAGTACAAAAAGCTGTTATTTTTGTCAGCCAGCAAAAATAATGTGACTTTTTTAAAACCATGATCCATATACAGTGAGGTGACTATTTTCAGCTCTCTATCACTCTAATTTATTAAGAGATTTGTTTTGTTGACCTGTTAATCAAGATCAGTAGGCCTGGAACAGAGGGAACTTCAGGAAAGGGTCAAAAAAGTCAATATGGAAGCAACAAACATGTGATTGAATCTCACCCCCTTTTCCATGCATTGTAAAAGGAGCAGGCTTTGATTGTATGGTTGTGGCCTCTATTCTGACTTTTTTGACTCCCCCTGCAGAAATCTGAATTGGAGGGGGGTTAAATACAGGGCCTTCTCAGTGGTGGCTCCTATTCCACCCAGCTTTTTCCAACAAGGTATTTGTCTCATCTAACCTGAAACTCTTTGAGAAACGTTTTAAAAATGTTAATTGAAAGTTGGAATTATCATTGCTCTAGAAACAAGACTATGCTGGCTTCGGGAATGCTATAAACAAAGTGAAAAATAAATATAGCTTTTTTGCTGCTGTTTTTCATTCCCCTTATTCGCAGTGTAGAAAAAGGTAAAGTCTCCTTTGAGTCAAATTAAACTCCTATCAACTATATAACTAGCTCCAAGTAGTTTTCTTGGCAACAATATAGAAATGGCTTGCCAATGCCATCTTCCAATAGGGGGTTGTTTATTTTTTTTACTTTTCAATCTAGCCCATAGTCCTGGCATTTTTGGGTGGTCTCCCATCCAAGTGCAACCAGGACTGATCCTGCTTAGCTTTCAAGGTCAGCCAAATGCTATGGAACAAGCTGGGTTGCCGAGAAAGCTAAAGGTGTCGTTAGAGGAGATATATGCCTATGAATAACACAGTTTACATAGTATGGATTAACAGAATGCCATTTCTTCAATATAAAACTGTTACCAGGGATGTATGATTTCTACTTGTACCACAATCTTCTACCCAAAGGGGCCTCAAGTTTTGGAAGTTGTTCAGAATGAAGAGAGGTTTTTTTAGAGCATTTGGTGGTTAATATATTTTATATAAATATTTTTATAATTATTTATTTTAATTGTATGAATTGATGTTTTATATTGTATGTTCTATTTTAATTCTTTTTTTTTTGTAAACCGCCCAGAGTTCCCCATTGGGGGGAGATGGGCGGTCATATAAATTAAATAAATAATAATAATAATAATAAATAATAATATGCTGTTGCCATCTTTAGCAGTACTATCAATATTATGCTTATTTATTATTGTCAGTTTGGTTCCTCTGATTCCAAGCCTTTATTCTGTGTTTTTATTGTGGATGTTTTAGATTGTTGGCTCTATAGGGTAGATGTTTTACTGTTGATAGTTCTTTCAAACTGCCATGAGGCTGTAGTGGGTTAGGCAAGTGTATAAATAGAATAAATAAAATAAAATAACAAAAGAAGTCGAAATCAGCAAAAGATCAAGAGTGAAAATCATCACTGACACAATTCAGAAGGCCTGGGAACAGTAGAGGTTCTCCTGAAGGTGGAAAGGAGGAAAGGGAGAATTAAAAAAAAAATTCAAGATGGTGGCCATGACTCTTTCACTGTACTGCAGATGCCTCTGATGGAGCTCAATTCATTTTCCAAAGTGATGCTTGTCAGCCATTTGGGGTACACCAGGTCAGGAAACAGACTGTACAACAAATGCTAGAACTCTACTTTATTGATATCAGGTATAACAACACAATCTTGAAAGCCTCACACTGCTTCCTCTACCCACCGCTTATACCAAAGAGAGTCAAGGTGGAGCGATTTTGAATTTCATTCTCATGCTTTCCTGTTTTCCTGGTTTGAATTCATATTTTGCTAATGGTCCTCTCTGTGGTTCTCTACAATGCTTTCCATAATTTGGGAGTGCTGCAGGAAAAGGCCCTGTCCTGGATGTCTAACATGCTTATGAAATCCCAAGCATCTTTAAGAGGATTTTTGCTGGGTTTAATCCCCAAAGAAACTCAGGTTTGTTTGGGGATTACATGATCCCTTAGGTATTTTTCAGATGTACTCATCTTTACACAATTATATTCCATGTATGTGTTTATATGAACAGATTGACCATGCAGCATTTTTTTTAAAAAAAACCCTAAAACTAAAAATATTACTATTTTTTAACATGACAGTGAAAAATAAAATTGCTCCAGAGGTGTATAAGTTATTGTGCACAATATGATACAAGAGAGTGGAAGAGCAACATTTAATAACTGTACTTTATAGTTATTATCAATCACTTTAACAACTGTGCTGTTATAAAGGGGGGGAAAAGATATTAGCTACTTATTATTTGCTCAGAGAAGCAGGTAAGGAACGGTGACAAATCCTCCCAAGAGGGATGGGGCAGAAGGAGGAAGGAAGCACCCAGAATTAATTTTGCAACCGAAGTAACATGTACCCAGAGGGTGATATCGGAAGTGCATTGTATGGTACAACAAAAAGATAAGGTTTCTTCCTGCGATGGACTCATTTATTTTTGGAACTATACGTAGCACATTCATTCCCACACCGGTGAGGGACCCATGGCTCTCCAGAAAACTCCCATAATACTTGAGAGTTGGTCATGTTGGCTGGGCCTGATGGGAGTTGGTTTCAATAATAATTGAAGGACTTACCCCTTAATATGCAGTGACTCAAATCTTGGTTTTTCCTTCAAGGCACAAATGACCAGGCTCAAATTATTTATTTATTTATTTATTATTTAAATTTATATCACCGCCCATCTCCCCCATTGGGGAACTCTGGGCAGTTTACAATAAAATCAATATATAAAAACATATAATATAAAATTACAATCATATTAATGCTATAAATAGAATAAATAAGTATGAAATCCAAGAGATGATAAAAGCTCAGCTAATAGGGAGGGCACTACGGCGCCAGCCACTCCCAGGAAGAGCTGTTACTTTCCCCTTCCCAAGCAAGGCGGCAGAACCAGGTCTTCAAATTGTTCCGGAAGACCGGGAGCGAGGAAACCTGCCTGAGCTCCGGGGGCAAGATATTCCAAAGGGCAGGCGCTACTGCAGAGAAGGCTCGTCTCCTGGACCCCGCAAGATGGAATTCCTTTGCCGATGTGGTCTGTAGCATGCTCTCTCTGCATGACCAAGTGGGGTGGGTCGATGTTATCCTACTTCAGACACTATATGCGAATACCCAGCTCTCTGGAGAAGGCTCTGATGCTGGGAAAGGGAGGAGGAGGAGGCCAGCAGCAAGGTGGATGTACTCAGTTACAGTGGCAATGTGTACTGTTTTATAAACATCACTGTATTGAAACAATAATAAAAAAACAGAAAATAATAATTCTGGGAAAGGTGGAAGGAAAGAAAAGAATAGGATGGCCAGCAGCAAGGTGGATAGACTTGGTTACAGTGGTGATGGGTGCATGATTAGAAGACCTGAAGGACCAGGTTAAGGAGAGATCATCATGGAGTTGCTACGAGTCAACAGTGACTTGATAGCACATAATCAACCAAATCTTGGGATGCTTTATCTGCTCTAAATGCATAAATGATTAGACTTTAGTTAGCAGGGATAAGCCAAGTTCTGGTATGGAAGGTGGAATTTGAGGTGAGTGTGAAATGTCTCTCAGTCTTAAAATGTATCTTTTTTTTATGGCGGTTTGCAAATAAACTCTCAGTCCCTTTCTGGCTTTTCTCAGACCCCATCTTCTTCATTATGTGATTCTAGCCCATTGGGGTTCTTATAGCCTGTGAGAAAAAAAATATTCACATTCATTATTCTAAAAGCTGTCCGTTTTAATTAATTTCTTCCCCTTCTTGTAAAGGTTACTGGCTTGGAAGCCTCAGTTTATTCTTTTAAAGATATTAACACATACATGATTTCAGAGCCAGCAACAATAACAAACCAAAATTCTGAAATGGAATAAAACCGGCAGGAAGCAATCTCAGGAAAATCACACTCAGTTTTAAGTTTTACAAAAGGCTTTAAAGCTGATTCAACAAAGTCGGTCCAAAGTAATACTGTTATGAAGGCTCACCCCCAAAGGGATTTACCAGCTATTCTTAAACTGGAATTATTCCACAATATATACTTTTCATGAGTACTAAAATGTCTATGTCAGTGTTTCTCACCCTTGACAACTTTAAGATGTGTGGACTTCAACTCCCAGAATTCCCCAGCCAGCCATGCACATCTTAAATTGCAAGGTTGAGAAACACTGGTCTATGTTCTGGACTCACTCTACCCTAATGACGTGGCTATTCCCCCAAGCGCTGGGGCCAAGGTGCTAATGGAGCTCCGATGGGGTGCAGCTCTATTTGTTTTAGTGTTGTGAGATTTTTAGGGGCCTTGATTGCTATTGCTATTTCTTTTTTTCATATTATTATTTTTACTCATATGGATTGTGAATGTTGTTTTTTATTTGTTTGCAACCCAGATGCTTTGGTAGATGGGCAGCCATATAAATATGCTAAATACATGTACATACTGTAATGGGTTGTAAGAATAACCTTGGGAGACAGGAGGAAGAGCCGCAGACTAGACAACAGTCAGATAAGAGGTGTCTCAGCCCACAGAAGGAATGGGGATGTGGAAAGCACCTCAGAAGGGACCCTCCCTGGTTCTCTGGAAAATAAAGGCAAGGGGGGAGAGATGTGCTTTCAGACTTGCAGGATTCTGTTACTGCAATCTTACAATAAAGCTAGTGTTAGTACTCATCGTTTTGGTTTCTTGTCCGAACTACTGTACTTCAAAGGGCTGACACATGCATCCATGCTTTTGCACAGATGCCCGCAGAATTGGGATATAAGGGTGGGGTGGCAAGTGAAGAAAAGTGCATTGTGATGTTGTGGTACAAACTCTTTTCCTTATTTGTAAAAGGGTGGAGCTTTTATCATGATGCATGGTTTGTCAGTTTGGCATCATCAAAATGACATCATCATTTTGGCATTCACTAAGTGTGGATTTCAGCCTCAAAAAGTTGTAGACCTCTCTCTTAAATTGTCTACAGGTTGCTTTTTTTCTGTTCTCCTCCCACTTCCTTGTTCTGAATCCCTTCCCTCTGGAGCCAAGGTTAATAAAAGAAAAAACACAGCCTTATAAGACGTAGAACGAATTATTTGAAAAAGTCTCCAGAAATGCTTGGTTTTACACCATTAGTTAGCAGCTCCAACATAATAAAGCATTGGAAATGAAAATATTAATCTGTGCTAATGGCTAACGGCAAATTGTTAGTGTTCCAAGTTGGCGGGTCCTCTGAAAACTTCGTTGTTTTTAAAAAATCAAAAGCAATAACTGGTATTAATGAAAATGGAAACATGTTTAATATAGCATAAATGGGAAGAAGTGGGGACATGCTTAATGCAGCATAAATGGGGGAAAAGAAAAGCATTTTTAAATACTTAGAAGAGATAATTATCAATGCTTGATTAAAAAAAACAGCAATGAACTGGTAAAACTTCAATTTAACAATGGCATTGCAAGCTGCTCAGCCTAATAGTAGCCATTTAATGATGCATATTTTAGAGATGTAGTTGAAGGATATCTGAACCCATCTCAGGACAGTTGGAAAATTTTATTTGGTCTTCATTTTGAAGGGAACATAATTCATCCTTCCCAAACTGCTACGTAGCCTGTAAAAGAATCATCCTTTGAGTTCTGTCTGTCCCCAGGTTATGCAACTCCAATCTGAGCTCAAACATTACATACAAAGCAGATGCAAACTTCTTTGCTTTTTTCTTTTAATTGTAAGATGATGTGGAAATTGGATAGAACACACTAATGAGTGCCTACAAAATTGAAAATGAACCAGAAATGGCAAAAACTATTCATCCTTGTAATATCAGCAGCTGATATTCATGGTCTTGAGTTTATGGAGGTTGGTCATCACGTTTCCACCTGGCTGCAGCTTCAGAAGGTGGGAAACAGAAGGTAGCTGGACTGGCTGTTGTCCATTCACAGGAGCATGGACAGTAGGCTGTACACTAGATTGCAACAACACTTCTGAACTAGCATTCAACCTGTCCCAACCAGTAGGGTGCTCAAAATTAGCACTTCTGGAGACTACCACTTGACCATAGCCTGCAGAAAAACGGTAACCCTTAGATCTTGATGAATAGCCAACAAACCTTAAGCGCTGTGCTTTTGGTTGGTTCTTCCTTCGCTGAGACCTGGGGATGTGAACATATGCAAATGTTCCAAAGACACGCAGGTGCTTCAGCGAAGGGCGCTTGCCAAACAAAAGGAAGTAAGGAACTTCATTTACAGATGAATTCCACACCCTGTTGGTTAGATACACTGCAGTCATGGTAGCCTCACCCCAGAAACGGGATGGCACCTGAGCATCTAACATCAGGCTATTTTTAATGGTATTAACAACACCAATCTTCCTTTCTGCTATTCCATTCTCAGCTAGAACACCAACATTGGCAAGTCTATGGGAGATTCCTTTCCTACGAAGCCAATTTTGGAACTCATGGCTTAGGAACTCTCCCCTACGATCGGATTGAAAATGACCCACTTGATAACCATATGTCTATGAAGGTTCTCAGTCATCCAGGTGGAATTGTCTGTAGCTTGAATCATGTCAACTGGATTTCTATTTTCTCAGTGGAAACGTTTCGCTCCTTATCCAAGGAGCTTCTTCAGTCTGAGCAAAGTTAGTAAGGGAATCCTTAAATATGTTTCTAGGTGGCTGTGTGACCTTACACCTGGGGCTAGGTCATGGTTATTTTGAGATGTTAGAAATAAAATCTCAAAATAACCATGACCTAGCCCCAGGTGTAAGGTCACACAGCAACCTAGAAACATATTTAAGGATCCCCTTACTAACTTTGCTCAGACTGAAGAAGCTCCTTGGATAAGGAGCGAAACGTTTCCACTGAGAAAATAGAAATCCAGTTGACATGATTCAAGCTACAGACTTGATAACCATAGTTTCTCTCCACCATTGCAACAAACTCCTTAAAGCGAGCAAAGGCTTCCGCTTTAGACTTGAGCAAATAACAAAACGTAAAGCGAGTATGGTCATCCCCCAGAAGAAACATGAAACGTGCCCTTCCTTCACTAGGAGCATTGGGGCCAGCTAGGTCTCCATGAACCAACTGAAATGGTCTAGTTGACACTCTGTCACTTTTCCTAGCAACAGGCGCAGCCTTGATCTTAGATTGTTTACACACAGTACAATCAAGAAAGACATCACATTTTCTGGACCCTAGCTCAGGATACACCTTGGCCATCTGGGACAAACTTCCCCACCCGGGATGTCCCAGTACTCTGTGAAAATAATGGATGCATTTATTATGTGGGGGAACATTGGAAACACAATTTCCAGCCACAATCCCCTGTTTAGGAAGCATTTCATACAACTGATTCACTAATCTCCCCCTAACACATTCAATTCCATCTTTTTCAATAGAACATCCAGTACCCTTAAACACAACAGTATACCCAGACTTAACCAGGGCTGGAACACTGAGGAGGGAAAAATCAAGCGTAGGAACACACAACACATTTTGCACACTTATCCCCAAACAAGGAATGTATACTTCACCCTGAAAAGACACATCAGCCATGGATCCATCAGCTAGAGCAACCTGTTGGATTTTAGGCTTGCTTTTTGTTCACAACAGTTCACAACTGTTCATTGTTGACAATGATTTGGCTACAAGCCGAGTCCAACAGCCAAGTCTCTGGAGATCGCTTACTCACAGCAGTGAGCAGAGCAGACTCTTGGGTACGTTGTCTAGGCGGCTTCCCCTTCTTCCGCACGAACCTCCTTCCACTGGCATTACCAGCTGGGCGAGGTGGCTGGGGACAGTCTTTCAAGAAGTGTTGGGTAAAATTACACCGGTAACATCTTCTCACAGCACATGCAGACTCTGTTCCAGCAGGAAAACACTGTTTAGAAGCCTCAGGAACATCAACAGGTGGCTTACCCTGCATCCTCTCCAAGTCACGGGCTTGCTGGATTTCTTGCAGCCGATTTGTGAGATAATCCACAGTAAGGTCTTGGGGTCTTAACGTCTGTGTTGCCTCAATGAGCATGTCAAAGCTGCTGTCCAAGCTTGACAATATAATACAAGCTCTAATACAAGCTCTCTGGGTATCTGGGACCACAACATCCCACTCCGCAAATTCAAGAAACAAAGTCTTGAGTTTATGGAGGTGGGTCATCACGTTTCCACCTGGCTGCAGCTTCAAATTGTAAAGCTGACGTGATAGTCCAACAATGGCAGCAAAGGTTTGCTTTGAATAAATGGCTTTGAGAGCCTCCCAACATGCATGTGCAGTGTCTAGATTGCTGATATGCAGTAACTGAGATGATTCCAGTCCCAGAATCAAATTGCCATAAGCACGATCCAAACACAACTGCACTTCATCAGAAACGGGACCAGCTGGAGGTGGGTCTTTCACATATTTCCACAAACCTTCTTTTAGGAAAAAAGACTTAATCTTCACACACCAGGTCCGATAATTTGTGCCATCCAAGCGCTCAAAAGGCAGACTAGTCAGTCCTGTAGCAGCCATGCTGACCACTCAAAGAAAAACACGTTTACTCTAAAACGCAGCCTCAAAAACAATCTGAATCTGTTACAACCAGATTCAACGCAGCAAACAGCATACCTTCCACACTGGGCAACCATAACCTGTGGGATATGCTGGCTTATGGAGTTCCAGGCCGGAGTAAACAAACAGAGCGCAGCGTTTAGGGCTAAAAGTGTTTACTTGTAGCATAAGGCAATAAATGCATACAGAGGTACATTACTGCAAAAAAGAAAAACAAAAAACCATAAGCAGAGTTTCGTTCCTTGGTTCCTTCAGCAGATGTGAAGAACGCCATGGCTTACACAGACAGCCAGGCGTGTATAGGCTATCACACATATAGGAACATGGCAACAAGTCCAGAAGTCAAGAAGCATAGACCCATAGTTCACAGCTGAGATATACACTTGTTTCAGCTTTCTGATTGGAGGAAAACATGGAGTCATGAGTTACAGAAACGCACATAATAGAAATTGCCACGAGATGGCAGTGTTGCACATTGTCTCTCCTCTGGGAAAGGTTCTCATGGGATGCCTGAAGGAACTAGCCAAAACAATGTGTCACATGGCATAACACCTGCGTTATCAGTCATTTTGTTATGGGAAACGCTCAGAGCAGAGGAATAGGAAAACATACAGTGAAGAAGGCCATTTGAGTTTTTTACACAGGAACTCCGACATAATTTGCCTTAATGGTTAGATCATCCAAATTATTGAATGCTTTTGACTGGTCCCTTTCTTCTTTATTTTTCCCAACTGGCAAATGGCCATTTTATTTCAGGTAATTTTATTTATTAGATTTATAACTGACATTTATCCAAGGTGGCAAATATAGTGCTGCTTTTTTTTTCTTTTTGGACTTCTGGTGACTGTCTGGACAAGCCCCTGCAGTTTTCTTGGCAAGGTTTTTCAGAAGTGGTTTGCCATTGCCTCCTTCCTAGGGCTGAGAGAGTGACTGGCCCAAGGTCACCCAGCTGGCTTGGTGCCCAAGATGAGACTCACGGTCTCCTGTTTTCTAGCCTGATGCTTTAACCACTACATCTAATCCAACATCTTAACACTGGCTCCTGGGCTGAAAGAAAAGGAATGACCCAAGGTCACCTACTGAGCTTCTGTAGCTGAGGGTGAGACTTGAACCTGGGTCTCTCCAGTCCTAATTCAACACCTTAACCACTATACCACATTGACTCCCTTTTGGGATGGCAGGTAGTTTAACTTTCACCCATTGTCCCTGTCTCCTGTCTCTTTGGTTATTTCTTTTATATTGTGTATAGAGACATGGATATGCATACATACATGCTTAATGTAATGGTATGTGGGAAAGACCTTGGGAGGTGGGGCAAAGAGACGCTTCCAAGGCAACGGTCAGATAAGAGAAGGCATAGCCCACAGCTGCATAGTGGGTGGAGCAAGAGGCTCAGAAAGAACCCTCCCTATGTTCTCGGGCTGTAAAGGTGATGGCAAGAGAACTGTACTTTCAGACTTGCAAGGTTCTGTTAATGTAGCTTTACAATAAAGTAGAATTAGTTCATATGGTCGTGTTTCCTGTCTGGTCTACCTGGTAAGGCTGACACTTAAAGAGCTGAAAAGTAATGTCCTTCACATTGGTCCAGGAGATGACAAATGTATAAGAACTCCAGGGTGAACAATGAGACTACTTAGCAGTAAGACTTAGTTTGTAATTATAGGAAAACAGTAGGAAAACTTCAGGAAGGCCATCCAGTCCAGAAGCCCACTGCCATATGTGGTCCTCAGATATCTTGCAACCCCTTCAAAAAGTTATTATAAAGATGCTGAAAAGAACCAGATCTAGGAGTGAATGTAAGCTATAACACTCAGTATTTTTCTTCAGTGTTATGAAGAACCACTGATGAGTTGATTGGAGCATTCTGTAAATGAGAGGAATAGGGTAAACAGATTTTAAATAAATAGCTGTCTGAGGAGCTATCTGAGACAGGAATGCAAAGGAGATTAAGGATAATGGATGTCCCCCAGTGGGACCTCTCTAATTTAGCTACACAAGTCTTCCGGCTTTGTCTTGGAAAATTTCTAAAAGTCCTATCTTTGTTATATAATACCCACTGCAAAAAGCATGATATGAACACTGATTGATATATGGCATGAGAAAAAGAATGGCCAGTGTGATCTCCTGCAGGGAGTTAATCCACCAGCAGGTGCGCTCTGGAGTCATAGTAAGTGGCAGCAGCTAGCCAGCATTGGGCTGATCTGGAAACATGCTAAGCAGTGTTGGATCTGTTTAGCACTTGGACGGGAAACCACTAGGGAAGACCATGGCTGTTTGTTTGTTTGTTTGTTTGTTTATTATTTCAATTTATTCCCCGCCCATCTCCCTTGCAAGGGACTCTGGGAGGGTTACAACAATTGAAAGTTTAAAAACTATACATAACAATATCTAAAATACATCCAATGATAATAATAAATTACATAAAATCCAAGATGGGGGACCGTAGGATGGATCGTATTACTACGGGGCCAGCCAACCCCAGGAGGCACTGCCGCCTCTGTCGTCCCAGGCCCGGCGGCAGAGCCAGGTCTTAAGGGCCTTCCGAAAGGCCAGGAGTGAAGGGGCCAGTCTCACGTCTGGGGGCAAGATATTCCATAAGGCGGGCGCTATCGCAGAGAAGGACTATAGACTATGGCTATAGTCTAGACCAGTGTTTCTCAAGCTGGGGGAATTCTGGGAGTTGAAGTCCACCCATCTTAAACTTGCCAAGGTTGAGAAACACTGGTCTAGACTATAAATTTAAAACAAAATCAGAAGAAAGCAATGGCAAACCCCTTCTGTATTATTACCAAGAAAAGATCTGGAGGTCTCCATGTAGTCACTAAGAATTGATTTCAGTGTTCATATTCTATTTATTTGTGTTATAGATATAATAAAAGAATGGTAAATTGCCAATGTGTCAGACACTCCAAACAGTAAAATAAGAATCCACCCAACCATAAATCTAGAGATACGTTTGGAAACCTCCCTGATGGAAATATCAGGGAGGCTTAAAGTACAAACTTCTTTGAATCAGATGCAAATGCATCACTTTGCAAAGAAAAACAACAGATGTCAACTAATAGCTGTGTCTTGCTCCAATAACACTGACAAATGAATCTCCTAAATAACCTTTTGTAGAAACATCCAACAATGCCACATTATTCAGCTCTATGAAATTACCAGTAATTAAGCAACCGATAGTAGTAGCATGTCATGTTTTCACCTGTTTGAACAATCCAACAAAGAGTTGTGAACAGAAGTGGAAAATGCATTCTGCACAGCTCTTAATCTATGAAATGTATGATATCAGGACTTCAGATCCACATGGAAATCATATAAATAATTTGGATGATCCATTCAGTGGTCATAGTATAGTATAAGATGTTTGATTGCAAGTAGAGGTGGAGTGAATTGCATTTAATATAGATCTTTCAGAGACCTGATGGACTTTACCATTGCTATATTATTATGGGGTTCAGAACACAGTTATCTTTTTCAGATATGAGCATGCAGAGACATTCTCTATGGCTTAGAGATAGTATATGATGGCATTGGAGTGATAGTAGCCCATACAGTAGGTAAGGAACACATTTGATTGTAAACCGCCCAGAGTCTGCCATGGCAGAGATGGGCGGGGATAAATCTAAATAATAAATAAATAAATAAATTTCAGAAAAAGAGATTGAGAAAAAGACATGCAAAGAAAAGATTGGTCTATAAGAAATGTTGTTGCCCTTTCCTGAATGTAGTGGAGCTGAGGCATAATAAAAAAAGATTAACTCAAGTGTCTTTTCCATAAAGTAAATCAGTCAATAGGGCAAATGTAACCATTCTGGATTGGTGTTGGAGGAAAATTCTAAGAGTGCCTTGGACTGCAAGAAGATCAAACCAGTCCATACTCCAGGAAATAAAGCCAGACTGCTCACTTGAGGGAATGATATTAAAGGCAAAACTGAAGTACTTTGGCCACATAATGAGAAGACAGGATACCCTGGAGAAGATGCTGATGCTAGGGAAAGTGGAAGGCAAAAGGAAGAGGGGCCAAACAAGGGCAAGATGGATGGATGATATTCTGGAGGTGACGGACTCAACCGTGGGGGAGCTGGGGATGGTGATGGCCGACAGGAAGCTCTGTTGTGGGCTGGTCCATGAAGTCACGAAGAGTTGGAAGCGACTGAACGAATAAACAACAACAAAACCATTCTGGATAAGGGACTGGGGGACACTGAGATTGGACTAATGGTAAAACAGGATCTCTCTCAACTCAAATATTCGT
This sequence comes from Charina bottae, assembly GCA_023362775.1. Lineage (NCBI taxonomy): Eukaryota > Metazoa > Chordata > Lepidosauria > Squamata > Charinaidae > Charina > Charina bottae. The sequence continues at coordinate 8,953,573 of JALMGJ010000027.1, read as the reverse complement.
CTACCCTCAAGACACTCTGATTGAGGCAACCAATAGTAATCTGATTGCAAACATCAGTCTGATATGAGGATAGAATTACTGGTCGCTGAATCATCATCATCCAGTGAATCATCATCACTTCCTCTCCAGAATGGTGTTTTACATAAACAGTAATGGGTGTGCACCAGTTGTACCCATTCCTAGACCGAGAGGCTTTGTTCACAGTCACTCATGCCCTCGTGACCTCTCGTCTGGATTACTGCAACACGCTCTACATGGGGCTGCCCTTGAAGAGCATTCGGAAGCTTCAACTGGTGCAGAATGCAGCTGCATGGGTAGTAAATGGTGTCAAATATTCAACACATGTAACACCACTGTTTCTTGAGCTTCATTGGTTGCCAGTGTGTTTCTGGGTGCAATTCAAGGTGCTGGTTGTCTCCGTTAAAGCCCTTCATGGCTTGGGACCTGGTTACCTGAGGGACCATCTTGTCCCAGTTGTTTCTACCCATCCAATTTGGTCCGGCAGGTTGGACATACTACGGGTCCCATCAGCCAAGGAATCTTGGTTGGTGGGGACTAGGAAACATGCCTTCTCTGCCGTAGCCCCTGCCCTCTGGAACATTCTCCCTTCAGAGATTAGGATGGCCCCAACCCTTTTGGCCTTTCATAAGGCCTTGAAGACCTGGTTATGTGCCTGGGTCTGGGGCCCCAAGTGTGTCAAGGGCCCCATTTCCTGTTTATATTCACATCTAGGGTTATACTTTTTCTTGGCTGCTATATATATTTATTTTTGTATTGTGTTTGTTGTTGTTGTTGTTGTTCAGTCGTTCAGTCGTGTCCGACTCTTCGTGACCTCATGGACCATAGCACGCCAGGCCTTCCTGTCCTCCACTGTCTCTCGGAGTTTACTCAAATTCATGTTCATTACATCGGTGATGCTATCTAACCATCTCATCCTCTGCCGTCCCCTTCTCCTTTTGCCCTCAGTCTTTCCCAGCATCAGGGTCTTTTCCAGTGAGTCCTCTCTTCTCATTAGGTGGCCAAAGTATTTGAGCTTCAGCTTCAGCATCTGTCCTTCCAATGAGCAGTCAGGGTTGATTTCCTTTAGGATTGACTGGTTTGACCTCCTTGCAGTCCAAGGGACTCTCAAGAGTCTTCTCCAGCACCACAGCTCGAAAGCATCAATTCTTCGGCGCTCAGCCTTCCTTATGGTCCAACTCTCACAGCCATACATTGCTACTGGAAAAACCATAGCTTTAACTATACGGACCTTTGTCGGCAAGGTGATGTCTCTGCTTTTTAATATGCTGTCTAGGTTTGCCATAGCTTTCCTTCCAAGGAGCAAGCGTCTTTTAATTTCATGGCTGCAGTCACCGTCTGCGGTGATCTTGGAGCCCAAGAAAATAAAATCTGTCACTGCTTCCATTTCTTCCCCTTCTATTTGCCAGGAAGTGATGGGACCAGATGCCATGATCTGGGTTTTTTTAATGTTGAGTTTCAAGCCAGCGTTTGCACTCTCCTCTTTCACCCTCATCAAGAGGCTCTTTAGTTCCTCTTCACTTTCTGCCATTAGGGTGGTATCGTCTGCATATCTGAGGTTGTTGATATTTTTCCCGGCAATCTTAACACCGGCTTGTGATTCATCCAGCCCGGCATTTCTCATGATGTACTCTGCATATAAGTTAAATAAGCAGGGTGATAATATACAGCCTTGTCGTACTCCTTTCCCAATTTTGAACCAGTCGGTTGTTCCATGTCCGGTTCTAACTGTTGCTTCTTGACCCACATACAGGTTTCTCAGGAGACAGGTAAGGTGGTCTGGTACTCCCATCTCTTTAAGAATTTGCCACAGTTTGTTGTGATCCACACAATCAAAGGCTTTAGCGTAGTCAATGAAGCAGAAGTAGATGTTTTTCTGGAACTCTCTTGCTTTTTCCATGATCCAGCGAATGTTGGCAATCTGATCTCTAGTTCCTCTGCCTCTTCGAAACCCAGCTTGCACTTCTGGTAGTTCTCGGTTCACATGCTGCTGAAGCCTAGCTTGTAGGATTTTGAGCATAACCTTGCTGGCATGTGAAATGAGCGCAATTGTACGGTAGTTTGAACATTCTTTGGCATTGCCTTTCTTTGGAATTGGAACGTAAACTGACCTTTTCCAATCCTGTGGCCACTGTTGAGTTTTCCAAATTTGTTGGCATATTGAGTGCAGCACTTTAACAGCATCATCTTTTAGGATTTTAAATAGCTCAGCTGGGATACTGTCTTCTCCGCTAGCTTTGTTGTTAGTAATGCTTCCTAAGGCCCACTTGACTTCACTCTCTAGGATGTCCGGCTCAAGGTCAGTGACCACACCATCGTATTTATCAGGGATATTAAGATCTTTCTTGTATAGTTCTTCTGTGTATTCTTGCCACCTCTTCTTAATCTCTTCTGCTTCTGTTAGGTCCCTGCCTTTTTTGTCCTTTATCATGCCCATCTTTGCACAAAATGTTCCCTTGATATCTCCGATTTTCTTGAAGAGATCTCTAGTCTTCCCCATTCTATTGTTTTCCTCGATTTCTTTGCATTGTTCATTTAAGAAGGCCTTCTTATCTCTCCTTGCTATTCTCTGGAATTCTGCATTCAGTTGTTTATATCTTTCCCTTTCTCCCTTGCCTTTTGCTTCCCTTCTTTCCTCAGCTATTTGTAAAGCCTCATCAGTCAGCCACTTTGCTTTCTTGCATTTCTTTTTCTTTGGGATGGTTTTAGTTGCTGCCTCCTGTACAATGTTACGAACCTCCATCCATAGTTCTTCAGGCACTCTGTCTACCAGATCTAATCCTTTAAATCTATTCCTCACTTCCACTGTATATTCATAAGGGATATGATTTAGGTCATACCTGATTGGTCTAGTGGTTTTCTTTACATTCTTCAATTTAAGCCTAAATTTTGCAATAAGAAGCTCATGATCTGAGCCACAGTCAGCTCCAGGTCTTGTTTTTGCTGATTGTATAGAGCTTCTCCATCTTTGGCTGCAAAGTATATAATCAATCTGATTTCGGTATTGACCATCTGGTGATGTCCATGTGTAGAGTCGTCTCTTGTGTTGTTGGAAAATAGTGTTTGCTATGACCAGCGTGTTCTCTTGACAAAACTCTATTAGCCTTTGCCCTGCTTCATTTTGTACTCCGAGGCCGAACTTGCCTGTTATTCCGGTTATTTTTTGACTTCCTACCTTAGCATTCCAGTCCCCTATGATGAAAAGGACATCTTTTTTTGGTGTTAGTTCTAGAAGGTGTTGTAGGTCTTCATAGAACCGGTCAACTTCAGCTTCTTTGGCATCAGTGGTTGGGGCATAGACTTGGATCACTGTGATGTTGAATGGTTTGCCTTGGATTCGAACTGAAAGCATTCTGTCGTTTTTGAGGTTGTACCCCAGTACTGCCTTTCCCACTCTTTTATTGACTATGAGAGCTACTCCATTTCTTCTAAGGGATTCTTGCCCACAGTAGTATATATAATGGTCTCCTGAATTAAATTCGCCCATTCCTGTCCATTTTAGTTCGCTGATTCCCAAGATGTCGATGTTCAATCTTGTCATCTCATGTTTGACCACATCCAGCTTACCTTGATTCATAGTTCTTACATTCCAGGTTCCTATGCAATATTGTTCTTTACAGCATCGGACTTTCCTTCCACTTCCAGACACATCCACAACTGAGCGTCCTTTCGGCTTTGGCCCAGCCGTTTCACACTTTCTGGAGCTACTCGGAATTGCCCTCCGCTCTTCCCCAGTAGCATTTTGGACACCTTCCGACCTGAGGGGCTCATCTTCCGGCGTCATATCTTTTAGCCTTTTGATACTGTCCATGGGTTTTCTTGGCAAGGATACTGGAGTGGTTTGCCATTTCCTCCTCCAGTGGACCACGCTTTGTCAGAACTCTCCATCATGACCTGTTCTTCTTGACCTGACTTCATTGAGTTACGCAAGCCCCTTCGCCACGACAAGGCAGTGATCCATGAAGGGGCTTTGTGTTTGTACTTGGTTTTAATTGATTTTATGATTGTTTGCTGCCCAGAGTCACTTGTCTGAGTTGGGCAGCCATAGAAATTGAATAAATAAATAAATACCATGGGGCTGCCTTTTGTGGCATGTTAGGTATCTAGATCTGGGGGGAAGGCCATTCTGTGAGGTGACATGAATAGGTGGGAACAAGATGTGAAAATAGAGAAAAAGTAATTGGGCCATTTGGACACCCAATAATAAATTAGGATGATGAATGTTTGGTGAATATCTGTTTATTTCAGCAAGTGGTTGAAGCTTATGTCTGTTCATATGTTCATATGGAAAAGGAATGAATAAAGAAGTAAGAGTGATTTGACTGTTTATAAAGGAAGACTGAGAGAATTAAGGAAAGATACAAGAGTGATGAGAAGGATATGGGACAGACTTTTTTTTTGTTAGTGTCCAAAGTGGATTCTGGAAAAAAGAACATGGAGGAATTGAAAAGTGAAAGATACTATAGTGAAAGTAGAAGAACTGCAGGAAGTGAAAGTATGAGTTATATATGAAAAGGAATCATGAAAGAGATTGAACTTCAGACAGAGTGAATGGAAAGTGGACATAAGGAATGTTGATGGAGATGCTACTTGTAAACAAAATGAAAAGAATTAGATTCCAGAGTGACATAGAAGAATGTGAGAGATTGCTTGGTAGAATGATGAAATGGAAGAAGCTGAGTATGAGAAAAAATACACACAAAATAACAATTTCTGCCAAAGTGAGGATGAGAGAAATATGTTCCATAATGTGAAGAGAGATCATGCAAAGAATGTAGTCAAAGACTTACAGTCTTGGAAAGATGATACTGTATGTCTGTTTATGAACTGGCTATATATTGATGTAATTAAAAGATTGACCAATATTATTCTGTGGTCAGGGTTGAAAGCTGAGCTTTAGTATCTATGTCAATATTATTTTTTTGTATTTCCTTTTTGTACTTGATCTTGTGTATTTTCTTCATTTACTTTTTGTAGAGCAAATAAAAATAAAAAGGCTAAATAAGGATCCTCCAGCAGAGTGGATGGAAGGAAAAATAGAAGTGATGAAATGATGTGGGATGAAGCTGAAGCCAGGGAATGCCAGAAGGAGCATTTGTAGAGATTTGTACAGGAATTATGGTGATACATTGAAGACTGAAGTTGAAAGAAATGCTCTAAACTTGTAAATATTTTAGAATAATAGTTCAATGTTATTGAAGGGAACACCAGGGTAAAAAAAAGTCTCTGTCAACTTGTGACCATCCAGAAGTTAGACTTCAGAACCCTGTCTGTCTGATGCTAAATGGCCTGAAAAATGTTCTCAGAATTTATGTTTTTATAGGGTTCAGACTTACTTAATGTAAATACGTTTTGCATGCCAGTTTATCAAATCACAAATAAAAATTAAATTTTAAACCCCTTTTTAATTATCCCCAGTGCATATTTTTTTCTCTCTCCACACATATACTGAACAAACATAATGATTCAACAGGAAGGAGAAAGTGGAGGGTGGGAATGAATAAAAAAGAAAGAAAACACCTGCTTTCAAATGGAAGGTATGTATAATGAGCAGAAGTGTGAAAAACAAAAAGAAGAAAGAGTGATGCTTCCATCTCCTGAAATAGGTCAAGGAAATGGTCTTCTTTTAAAAATAGATAGAAGTAGGTGTTTAGGTCTAGTGAGAAAATACTGTACCAAACAAACATATGCATTCTTCATATACAGTCTTCATCTTAAATAGCTAAAGGAAGCCAGGATGGATTCTCAGTATGTACATCAAGAAGTGGGATGAAGAAAGACGTCCATTGGTGGCTCAGGTGGAGAACTTTCATCAGCCAAAGGATAGTAGCTTTGAAGGGCTCAGGACGCTTGGGAAAATCAGCATGTCAAGTAGCTAATGAAGTAGGAATAGATATATATTCTCCAGACAATATTTATTAGTTGGATTCAAGAGCTTAAGGTAATTTACTTGTGGATCTCCTATTATTTTATCCCCACAGCAAGAATCCAGTGAGGTAGGATGGGTTGAGAGAGTGTGTCTGGCCCAAACCTAGGTTTAATGATAATGGTATGGTGCAACAATTAGGTCCATGTTCTCTTTGAGATCTTTCTGGATGTACAGTATGTGGATTGATCACTGCGTGATGCAGGATGCTGGGAATAGGTAGGGCTTGGGACTGACCCACCAACATTCTTCTCATGGTTTTATGACAGTAAGCAATGAATATCAGGAACAGTAGCAATGCCAGAAAAATGAGGCCATCCATGATTGCCCAGTTTGTGTATTTGGGTAGCAGACAGAAGCATCTCACAGTCCAGATGCTAGAAGAGAACAATTGTTCTTCAAACAAGCCAAGAACAAAAGGTTGTCAGCCTGTATTAACTGCATATTTATATATTCATTCTGATTCAAAATGGATTGCTTGCTAATGAACCAATGGGCGATGGGAGCATGGATGCCTTCAGCCAAAATCATGAGAATATTTCCCGAATGAAAAAGTGAGCGTGCACAATGTAATAACTAACAATGCAATCCAGCGAAACAAGATGCTGCAATCAGATTCCCTCACTGGACTATTTCCATTTTATATACTGAAGCCAATATCTGCTGTAATTTATGCTGGCACCCCTCCACCACCGTTCCCAAAGATGCAGTATTAATAACTATAGTATAATTCAAGATTAGTTGGGATCTTCACACTTTATCAGCTAAACAAATCCCAGCTATCCCAGCCACCACAGTAAATTGTTAGGGAAGCTGGGAGCTATATTCTTCGTGTATGTATATTTATTCAATTTATATCTCAGGGTTCCTCCAGGAGCTCAAGGCAGTATGAATAACATTTCCTCTTCCCTCCCTCTGCAATGTCAATACATTGGCTAAGAGTGATTTTTCCTGGTTGAGGATGGACTTGAATTCAGATCTCTCATAATTCAAGAGCCAGTTTGGTGTAGTGGTTAAAGCACCAGGCTAGAAACTGGGAGACCATGAGTTCTAGTCCTGCCTTAGGCATGAAAGCCAGCTGGGTGACCTTGGGCCAGTCACTATCTCTCAGCCCTAGGAAGGAGGCAATGACAAACCACTTCTGAAAAACCTGCCAAGAAAACTGCAGGGACTTGTCCAGGCAGGCTCTGAGAATCATATATTGATTCATAGATTGATATATATATCAATCGAAGAGAATATATATATATTATATATATTATATTATATTATATTATATTATATTATATTATATTATATTATATATATATTATATTATTATATTATATTATATATATATACACACACACACACACACACACACACACACAAACACACACACACACACACCCTTCTCACCCCTATGGGTGGTATGTGTCTTCCTCAACCTCGGGTCTTCTACCAGAGGCTTGGGAGTTTGAGGGTTCTGCACAGTATCTTAGCTGTTCCTAGCACTGCACTCTTCTGACAGAGAGCTCTGATGTTGTTCCTGGGACCTGTTGGAGCCACTCTCCCAGCTTAGGAGTCACAGCCCCGAGGGCTCCTACCACCACTGGGACCACTTTGGCCTTCACTTTCCACATCCTCTCTAGTTCCTCTTTCAGGCCCTGGTACTTCTCCAGCTTTTCATTCTCCTTCTTCCTGATGTTGCTGTCACTTGGTACCACTACATCTATCACCACCGGTGTCTTCTGGTCATTGTCTACTACCATGATGTCTGGTTGAATATCTCTACCTCTACCTCTCTATACCTCTATACCGCTATAATTCAGCATGTTGATCATTATACCACACTGGCTTTCTCTGTAATTCAACATCTCCAGAAAGCTGGAGTTCCTGCATCCCTGGGTTAAAGAAGGGGCAGGCAATTATTTCTGCTTCACTTATTCTTGGTTTATCATTTTTCCAGTTTTAAACCTGATTGGTCCCACTTCCACCTCAGTTTAAGTAGGTTAAAAGAAAAAGTATTTTTCATGACAGCTTATGTGGATTGTCATTCACGTTTCTCCTCATATACAATTTTGAAAACAAAATATTCAGTCCCAGTGTGTTGGTGGAATTCCATGTTCTTTGCAAGCCAACTTGCCTATAGAAATAAGCTATATCTGAAGGTACTTTTGACTAAGTCATAAGCCCAAAGCCATGTGTTAAAGTTAGCAGATCTTTCTTGTTGGGCCACAGACAGCAGTCTGAAGGGTGGTTTAAGCCAAAGACCAGGAACAGAGGAGAGCTAGCAAAGCTAAACCCTAGAGATCTGGACTGAGCGGTCAGACAATGAGCCAGAAGTTAGGAATAAGAAGCCAAGAAACCAAAACTTTGAGGCAACCAAAAGTTAGGACGAAAGGAACCTAACTTCAGGAGGCAAGGTCAAGAAGCCAAAAACCAGGAGCTTTAAAACAACCCACAACTTGGAGCTGAAGTCTGAGTCGGTAGACAAACGTAGCCTGAATCAAAATACATGAAAACATCACAGCTCAGGAAGGTCCTGCAAGGAGTAATTGAAACAAGGTCTTCTTTCTCCTTCCTGCACAGAAAGATCCAAGGGCCTGTTTTAATCGGAGAAGTCAAGCTAGGACCTGATGGTACTTTTCTTAGAAGGGGGCACTGCCAGTTCAGTAGCTGATCACATGGGGAAACCATCCAGTTTCATCAGTTTCCAATAGTGGCCACTGCCCAACACAACAAGCACTCATGCCAAGCTTACTGTGAAGAGGTACCATTCCAGTGGGCATTAGGAATATGTTGGACTTGCACAGTTCCTTTCTACACAGCTTGGAAATGGCTTTCCAAAACGTTACAGTAATGAACCAGCTATCGTGCTGAAGGGTTTCCAACCCATCAACTTCCCCCATGGAGTAGATGTTGCGAGGTCATTTAGAAGCTGCAGAATGCAGCACACTGGGTCTGCAAGGGATGGGAAATCATATAATTGGGAAAGATGTCTATGAAGGTTCTCAGTCATCCAGGTGGAATTGTCTGTAGCTTGAATCATGTCAACTGGATTTCTATTTTCTTAATGGAAACGTTTCGCTCCTTATCCAAGGGGCTTCTTCAGTCTGAGCAAAGTTGGTAAGGGAATCCTAAATATGTTCCTAGGTAGCTGTGTGACCTTACACCTGGGGCTAGGTCATGGTTATATTGAGATGTAATTTTTAAGTCCTTTTATCATCTAATGGAGGGTCGTTAAAAACACCATGCTGCTGTTGAGCTTCTGAAATGGTCTTAATCTTCCTAGGCACAGAAGACAACACGGGTTGTCTTCTGTGCCTAGGAAGATTAAGACCATTTCAGAAGCTCAACAGCAGCATGGTGTTTTTAACGACCCTCCATTAGATGATAAAAGGACTTAAAAATTACATCTCAATATAACCATGACCTAGCCCCAGGTGTAAGGTCACACAGCTACCTAGGAACATATTTAGGATTCCCTTACCAACTTTGCTCAGACTGAAGAAGCCCCTTGGATAAGGAGCGAAACGTTTCCATTAAGAAAATAGAAATCCAGTTGACATGATTCAAGCTACATATAATTGGGAAAATTAAATTGTGTGGCTCTGCAAGATTCATCAGCATCCTGCCCAGCCTTATTAAAAGGGCAAAAAAAAAGCCATAAGAATGTCAAACACCTGTTTCAGGAAAGATAATATGATGCTCATAAGCTCCAAGCAGAATGAAAATTTAGGGGAAATCTCTATTGATCATTCATTGTAACAGACGCCACTTTTTCCCTCTTTTGAAAAATGTGACATGATCCTAAGAAGTGTCACAGCTTCAAACTTCAGTTCATTTTTTTTGTTTTATAAGCCTTCTGGAACTATATGCCTTTCTCAGCATATAATCCAGTCTAGCCTAGTCACAAGAAATCTGGTTTTCATGCATTCCAAAATCTGATACGCTTAATCCCATCAGCCTTGCAAATATGCTGATTAGAGTTATCCTAACTATATTTTTAATGAACAATCATGACTATTCCATGTCAGGCACAGAAGGAGTGGGGGAAATATTAAAATACTTTTAAAAATATATGAGGGGTTATAAGGCTGACTTATAAAGACTTTCTAAAGAAAGAACAAGGACAATATATAATTAAAACAAAAGAAGAACTTGCTCTAGAAGGATATACATTTCAATGGCTTTCATATATGCAACTTGTAGAAAAATTTAAATTAGATTAAAAAAATTGAATTTGAACAAACTAAATCGGAATTTGAGAAACAATTATGTGAGACAGATGAACATTTAATTGCAAAAATGTATAAATTACTGTTAAAAGGAGAAATGGTAGAGGAACAAGTCAAAGATTGTATGATAAAATGGGCAAAAAATATTGGACATAATATACAAATGCAGCAATGGGAAGATATGTGGAATAAAGGGTTAAAATTTACTTTGTGCTATAACTTGAAGGAAAACTTTTATAAGATGATGTATAGATGGTATATGACCCGACAAAAACTTGCTAAAATGTATGGGAATGTTTCCAACTTGTGTTGGAAATGTAAAAAAAAAGAGGGGTCTTTTTACCATATGTGGTGGACTTGTGAAATTGCAAAGAAGTTTTGGACTCAGATACATTCATTAATGCAAAATATTTTACAAATTCGAGTCCCATTTAAACCGGAATTATTTTTATTGGGAATATGGGAAGAACAAATGGGAAAACAATTTGTAAGAATTATGCAATATATGATTACTGCAGCACGATTTTCCAAAATTGGAAAAACCAGATTTTACCTACGATACAAGATTGGATGTTAAAATTGATGGACATGGCAGAAAATGATAAATTGACATGCTTATTAAAAGAAAACTCAAATTGTTACTATCTTAAAGAATGGAAACCATTAATGGACTATTTGCAGCATGCAGGTGGAGAAAAGCTTATTTGGGGTTTTGAAGATTAAAATATATATAAATTGATATATTAGACAGGAAATCTTTTTGTATGTTATATATAGAGCTAGCATGTAAGAAAACTTTTTTTTTAATTACTAAGACCAGAGATAAATCGGAAGTTGACTATTCTATGCTTTATCTTTTTTCTTTTTTTCTTTACTTTTCTATACACTTTTACTTCTTTCTTTGATTTGTATTTCTATTTCTTTTTCATTTTTACCCTTTTAACTATGTATATTTAAAACTCTAATAAAATTTGGAAAACATATATATATATATATATATATATATATATATATATATATATATGAGGGGTGTGGTGGCTCAGCGGGTAAGATGAAGATGCCAGGCTTGTCGATAGGAAGATTGCAAGTTTGGAGGTTTGAATACCTAGTCCCACATGACGGAGTGAGCTCCCACACTCGCCCCAGCTCTTGCCAACCTAGCAATTCGAAAGCATGCAAATGCAAGTAGATCAATAGGTACCACTTCAGTGGGTAGGTAACAGCATTCTGTGTGTGTCATGCCGGCCACATGACCGCGGAAGCATCTTCGGACAACACTGGCTCTTCAGATAACAAACGGAGATGAGCACCAGCCCCTAGAGTTGGACATGACTGCACAAATGTGCAGGGGGAACCTTTACCTTTTTAAAAATATATATTTAGCTGTAGAGGTCATAGGGTGGAGTATGCTTACAAATATGTGTTATTTTAAAATAGGTATTGATGCAAATTACACCAATTGTTGTGTTAGTAGTATTCTACTTGTATAGAAGTACATCCCACTGAAAGCATAACCTAATTTTTCCCATGGAATTTGAGGGTAGTAAATATGGGAAGATATATTTTATCTTTAAAGCAACAACCTTGTGAATTATGCTAGACTGAGAGATAACAGATGATCAGTCATCCAGGAGCTCCTCCATGGTCAAGCAGGAACTTGAATCAGAGTCTCCAAAGTCCCAAACCAACTCTTTACCTATTAAACCAGAGCTTTCCAAACTGTGTGTCGTGACACAAAAGTGTGTCGCGACACACAGCGTGGTGTGTCGCCACACCACCCGGAAGCGGCGGCGCGCGCGTGCACGGCGGCAGCAGCAGCGGCACGGAATCAGTGCTTCCGCATTTTAGCGGAGGCTGCCGCTGCCGCCGTGCACACGCGCGCCGCCGCACGCCCCCCACGCCACCGCCGGGTGTGTGCATGCCGCCACACACACACCCGTGCCGCTGCCATGCGCGCGTGCGCCACTGGCGCACTGCTGCCGCCGGCGCCGCCACTGGTGTGTCGCCAGCGGCGGCACTTTGGAAAGCTCTGTATTAAACAATACTGCCTTTGCCTAAACAATATCACATACCCAGAAAGAGTATACAGCCCTTCTGATAGGCCAAGGTGAATGCAAGTTTATGGATGAGATATAGGGTGAAAAAAAGAAATCAGAAGTGAAATCAATTTGCAGAATCCTTGGCATGTTAGATAGCACTGGCCAGCCCAAAAGGAATAAGCCATAGGAAGGATTCCAACTTGTCCAGGTGCTAATGAACTGCTATAAGAATAATCATCTTTATGCATATCTAAGTGTTATGGAAACTGAGCTGAATCCAGCAGTGACCACGTGCAGAGCATAGGCACCACTTTCCCAACAAAATCATTTTAGTATTGCCACATATCAGTCCAGAGACAACAGGTTCCCATTGAACAGGGATGCTAAACGACTTGGCTCCTGTTCAAGTTGAAGCAAATGTTCCCAAAGCTTTGTTTTGATAAAATGTCTGAGATTTCCATTTTTCTCACCTTCACCTGCTAGGAAGGCCTCTTTGAGAATTCCCAAAATATTCTCCAATAATATCTATGAAGGTTCTCAGTCACCCAGGTGGAATTGTCTGTAGCTTGAATCATGTCAACTGGATTTCTATTTTCTCCAGTTGACATGATTCAAGCTACAGATTCTCCAATAATGTGTGCATATGCGGGTGCCTATTTGTGCCTAGCAGGTGAAGGTGAGAAAAATGGAAATCTCAGACATTTTATCAAAACAAAGCTTTGGGAACATATGCGGGTGCCTATGTGTGCACACTTCTTGCCAACCGAGCAATTCGAAAGCATGCAAATGCAAGTAGATAAATAGGTACCACTTTCGTGGGATGGTAACAGCGTTCCGTGCACGTCATGCCAGCCGCATGACCGTGGAAGCGTTTTCGGACAGCGCTGGCTCTTCGGCTAACAAACGGAGATGAGCACCGGCTCCTAGAGTCAGACACGACTGTGCAGGGGAAAACCTTTACCTTTTATGAGTGCACACAGATGTGATGGCTGCCATTTTCCAGCCACGATGCTAATTCTGGGTCAACAGGAAGAATAAAAAGTGGTGGCTAGGCTGCAAACACAATTATTGAAAGAGCAGAGGAAGGAAGGAAGGAAGGAAGGAAGGAAGGAAGGAAGGAAGGAAGGAAGGAAGGAAGGAAGGAAGTTTATCCTTCCCCATTATAAGCCCCATCCATGGGAATATGTTGGAGAACTTCCAATTTTTTCTTTGCCCACATATAAGATGCTGCATTTTGATAAACTATTTCTATACAACATTGCTCCCCACACCAACTCTGTTCCTCTATCAGTTCATATTCTCATTTTTTTTTAAAAAAATAGTTATTTGAAATATAGCCCACCAACATATACTATGCTATATATACAGTGTTGATTAGAAGTAAACATCATTGCATTTAGTGGGACTTACTTCTTAATATGCAATTTCAGTAAGATTGACTTCCAAGGAAACCTGTGTTGAACGTGTTTTAAGCAGCTTCCTGAATTAGCCCATTTTCTGGATTTTGAATCAATCACAAATCATATAAGCTGTGTTTGTATAACAGGCCAGGTCACAATGAAAATGAACACATGTTAAAACTAATCAAGTTTAGCATGTTGCACAAATGAAAGCTGCAAGGTTTGTAATTATCTGTTAAGTTCAAAGTCTGGAGTTTATTTCTTTGTGGTTTCTATAGATTGACATCCTCCCCCAAATTCCTTGTGGTTTGTACATAACCAATTAAAAGTATAACACCAGATAAAACATTAAATATATAAAATCATCTCCCCATTATTCTGCAATAGTTCTTAAGATTCAATTAAAAATTGAAAGCTTGACAAAACAGCTCTGTTTTCCCAGCTCTTTACAAAGCTTACAGGAGATACTTTGCAATTACAATATATAGATAATAATACATAAATAAAGAAATAAATAAAGAAATTAATTGTAAAATTAATTGTAATTTTATAGGATTCTTTTGCATTTTAATTCCTGTACTCTGTAATTTTAAGTTAATAATTTTCTTTACCTTATTTTTATTTTAGCATAATTGTTATGTTATTAGTTCTGTGCTGGTCTATGACTGAAATAAAATTGATTGATTGACAATATATAAATTGAATGTGCAAAAATATGGATATACTCCAGTCATCTTCAGATAAGGATAGTGGGTGATTAGATGAATGATTGGACTTAGAGATAAATTAGAGGATGTCTGGCTTTGCATTTAGCTACAGCTAACACCCCACAACACTTTCCTGAAATTTATTCTATGGATTTGGGATTGTTAAACTGTTGTGAGTTTTATTGGTACAAATTGCTTTTTTCATTGTTTCAAAAGTTAGCTTCCTACAACATTGAAGGGTGGTGCTTTTTGTATTTATTCAGAGTAACCTGGCAGAGGTACTGTATATTCTATTTGGTGTATAAAGACATGCTTACTTCTTAGACAAGAACCATCCTTTCTTTGGAACACATGTTTCTTTTGTTGAAAAAGAAAACTGTTTTGAAAAAGAAATTGAAAGTGTCCTTCTATTACTGCATATGCCATCCACATTTTTCTCTCCATAATGCCTAAGGTATTACAGAAGGTATGGAATGGTGGTCAGGGGGCAAATGCAGTGATTTGGGGCAAAAAAATCATTTCTCATATTGTCATTGCTGATGGAGAACCTGAAAAACCTTTGGGCACTTTCTCTTTCCCCTGGATAAGCTGGGAAAATGGTTCCCACTCCTATTTCTAACAGATCATACAGGGAATTTAGAGAAACCATTGAAGGTCACCAGTGATAGATAGATAGATAGATAGATAGATAGATAGATAGATAGATAGATAGATAGATAGATAGAGATTTATTTATTTATTTATTTATTTATTTATTTATTTATTTATTTATTTATTGAATTTCTATAACCGCCCATCGCTCCCTCAAGGAGGGACTCTGGGCGGTTCACAACACAATATTCCATATCATACAGCTATTGCAACAATCCTGAAGCTTATATCTTTCATTCTGGAAGGTTAAATCACAGATTCACAGAATAATAATAGTACTATGGTTTTCATATGTACATTTTATGTTCCTGGGGGAAAAAAGCCACCAACTCCATACAAAGAACCAAGTCTTCAAATACTGGAAGAAGCTTGTTGCAGAGAAGAAGCTGTGGGTATATTCTCCAAAGCTCTCAAGGGTACAGCCAGAACTAATGGGTAGAAACCTTACAGAGAGAAATCCAAACTCGAAATCAGAAGGAATTTTCTGATTGTGAGACCTAGAAAGCAATAGAAGAGCCTTCCTTCTGAAGTTGTGGATACTCTATCGCTGGAGGTTTTTAAACAAGATTGGGCAGCCATTTGTCTGAGATAGACTGAGGATTCCTGCCCTGGGCAGGGGACTTGACTAGAAGATCTCTAAGGTCTTTTTCAACCTTAGGATTCTATGATAAAATTAAAAGAATTCAGGTCATTTATTTATTTATTTATTTATCTTATTTATACCCCGCCTATCCCCTCCCTAATGGAGGACTCTAGGCGGCTTACATACATGTAAATTCATATATATTATACAGCCATATATATTAAACAATGTTACTGCGCGATAGGGAGGAGGTGAAGGAACCGACTCTTCAGCTGCAGGCATCGGACTACATGCCCCAGAATACCTCGCTTCCGAGCCGGCTGCTGACGTCCAGGAAGTTGTCATTCGGGATCCGCCGTCCTCCGCCGCCATTGTCTGGATTCACCAGGTCTTCTTGGTCCGAGGGTGACCCTCCGAAAGGACGCCAGCAAATTGTCCCACGTAAATGGTACCCATTTATCTACTTGCCTTAGCTTTCGAGCTGTTGGGTGGACAACATAAAATGCTCAGTGCAGAAATCTACATTAAAACCTGGTTGTCCAGCTGTTCTTGAATACATTGAACAAATGAGAGCCCACCACCTCTCTAGTTTAGAACTCTGCTCTTATTTGAAGAATTTTTTCAACTGAAATCTGCTTTATTGTAGTTCATGCCTGTTATTTCCATAAGGATTCCCCCCATATGGTAGTCATCTAATTAAAATAAATGGTTATGATGATCACTCAAAAAATGAAAGGGGAAAGAAGAATCAACTACCTTGGAAGGGAAATTCCTTTTCTACCTTCCACTTCAGTGGGACAGTAAAAAGAGAAAGTTGGCTTGATCTACTGAGATCTGGAATCAAATCTCTCCTTTGTCAGGAAGTTTAATTAACACATTCATAATCTCTGAGCTTAAAGGTCCCACACAAAACTGTAAAGGAAAGGAAAATCAGTGCTATAACTGCCATCCTGAAGCAAAGAAGTTCTTCTGTATTTTTAATTTCCAATTCTCATTTCATTGGGGATGGGAACATTTGCATTAGGATTATTTGAAAGGAAAAGAGAATTTTGGAGAAATTTTCAGTGGTAGGGTAGAGTGTTCCTGCACTTAATTCATGAGGAAGTCACCAAAGGTGTCTCTGTGTGTGAATGTTTTATTTTTCCTTTAATAATCATCTTCTGGTTTGCAGCCTCCATGAATTCCCATAATTCAAGTGAATCCCAAGAGAAGATTATAGGTTCTTCTATAAAGCCACTTCCAACCTGTACCTTCTATGATATATTTTATGATTCTAAATTTTGAATATATGCCTACCACAAGACTTTTTCAATAGTGATGCTACTGTCATCAGGGGGAATCCTGTCTTTGAGAAACTTTTGGAGAATTTCTCCTTCCTCTGGAGAAAATCATTCACCCAGTTTTCCGCCTGCTGGTTTGGTGGAGACAACACTTGGACATTCTTTCAAGTGTTCATCATTCAACACTTGGAATGATGATTCCAAGATGGCAACCGCAATCTTTATCTTTAGGGGTTTAGAGAAGATCACAGAAGACTCAGGCAAACTTACATTTACAAACTTACTACACAGGCGAACCTGTGCAGAGCTGGGCAGACATGGGTGGACCTCTGGAGTTACTGGCGGACTTTGGTGTATCTGGATCCTTGTGGACCTTGGGGCCTTTTGAGGCTGTCTAGGTGTTTTGTAATTCTCAGCTCCAGAATGGTCTGGAGTACTAACCCTGTGGACTCTAACATTGTGGACTTTGATATTGTGGATTTTATACCATCTTAACATCGGTACAGCTTGTTGGATGAAGTGGAGGATCGATCACCCCCAGTCTATTAGGGCAGCAGAGGGTTTGCGGGGTCCCTTAGTGTGAGTGTGGTGTTCCCCTCTGTGAGCGAGAGTCACGAGAGGGGGTCCAGGATTGTATGAGTTGTGTGTCCTGTTCCGACTAAGACTGACACAGAAGCGTTACTGGAATTAACTTTATTTACACAGTTACACAAGCAGCCCAGTTTATACTATCCCCTTCTTCACCTGCAGGCTGGATAGCAACAAGTCCGGGTGACACTCCTGGACCCACAGAGAGGACCTAAGGGTTTGCAGGCTCTGCGGTCAAAGCTACAATCGCCGGCGATCTGGAGGTGACAGGTAAGGTAACAGTGGGTGTGGAGCTAGCTTGACTGGTGAGGGTTTGGGTGGACTGGGGCCCAACGAAGGCAGCCCACTGGTAACCGGTGTCAGCTTGACTCGACTGAGGACTTTGGCTGGTGGGAGTTGGGGTGGACCGGGGACCAACAAACAAAGCCCACTGATAACCAGCGTCAGCTTGACTCAACTGAGGACTGGTTACGTTCCAGGTTGGAGGAGACCCGGTGGCGACACTTGAAGGCGGTGGTGGCATGGGCGGAAACTGCTCTG
Organism: Charina bottae; assembly: GCA_023362775.1. Taxonomy (NCBI): domain Eukaryota; kingdom Metazoa; phylum Chordata; class Lepidosauria; order Squamata; family Charinaidae; genus Charina; species Charina bottae. The sequence goes on along the minus strand of JALMGJ010000027.1, from coordinate 8,935,621 downwards.
GTTCGGAGATCAGCAGGGAATCCGGGGCGCGGGCAGTCGCGAACGGGCAGGCAATGCAGCGGCACTTACCCCAGTGGTGGCTTCTTCTGCAGGGAACAGGAAATACTCCGAGTGACTTCCGGGATCTGGAGGTTCGCTGGACGAAGGTGCGGCGGCAGGAGGCGACTCGGCTCTCGGCGACAACAGGTAGGTGGATCTATCTCCTAGATCGGGTTCCTCTGCGGCATTCAGGCTGGTTGCTGGGGTTGGCTTGGTGCAAGGCTCTCGGCTAGGCTCGGCTCAGGTAGTCCACGTGGTGGGAGGATCAGTCACGGGCAAGAATCCAGGTCGTGGGTAGGATCAGTTGTCTCCGGCAACCGAGGTTCATCGCGCCAGCCTTTAAATTCGATTTTCGTGCCGTTGGGGAGCAGGGGCCAATCGAGCCTCGCGTTGCTTGGCCTGCCTTTCTGCTCTCCTCTGGCATGCGCTGATTGGCGGAGGCATCCTTCCTTCCGAGCCTCTGCCAATCAGCATCTCCGGTTCTTCGATTGGGTTCACGTCAAGCCTGCTGCTTCCGGAGACTGGCTCCTCTTCTGACTCGGAGCCCAGCATGTCGGCCGGCAGCCAGGTGAGTGGCGCAAACCTCACATTGTGTGAGAGTACCTATCCCTGAGTGGGAGACAGGGTAGGTAGGAGTGACTGTGTTTCCCCGCTGTGGCTAGTGAGAGAGGCTACAGGGGGCACAGTGAGAGTGTGTGGTGTGTGTGGGGTGGTTGGAGCTTACCAGCACCGAGAGCATGAGCTGGTGCACTGGGGGCCCTGCCATTGCCCAGGAGAGACTGAGTGTGAAAGGATGGATACATGGAAGAGGGGACCCCTGCTTAGACCCAGGATTTCCAAGGAAATCAGGCGGTGGTGATAGGAGAGGAGAGATCCGACCTGCGACCCCTCTTATCTGGGGTGCCACAGGGTTCAGTTCTCTCTCCTCTCCTATTTAACATCTACATGAAACCGCTGGGTGAGATCATCCATCACCATGGGATGAGGTATCATCAATATGCTGATGATACTCAATTGTATAACTCCATCCCATGTGAAGTAAGTGATGCGGTTGCCATCCTACCTCAGTGCCTGGGGGATGTAGGGGCTTGGATAGGGAACAAAAGGCTTCAGCTGAACACTGGCAAGACCGAGTGGCTGTGGATTGATGGCCCGTCGGTATCCAGGAAGTTGTCATCTTTGGTTCTGGATGGGGTGGCACTGCCCCATTCAGAACCATTGCGGAAATTGGGGGTCCTCCTGGACTCACGACTCCTACTCGAAGAGCAGGTGGCAGTCGTGGCTAGGAAGGCCTTTGTGCAGATTCGGCTTGTGCACCAGTTACGCCCATTTCTGAACCGCGATGCCCTCCGAACGGTCATTCACGCCCTTGTCATCTCCCACATAGACTATTGAAACACGCTCTCCATGGGGCTACCCTTGAAGAATATCCGGAAGCTACAGCTGGTACAGAATGCAGCCACGCAGGCAATTTTAGGTGCACCAAGATCAGCACACATAACACCTTTGCTCCGCAAGCTGCACTGGGTGCCGGTTTGCTTCTGGGTCCAATTCAAGGTGTTGGTTATTACCTTTAAAGCCCTACATGGCATGGGGCCAGGATACCTGAGGGACAGTCTTATCCCCATAACATTGACTCGCCCCACCCAATCATGCAGAGAGGGCTTGCTACGGACCCCATCAATAAAAGAACTTCATCTAACGAGGTCCAGGAGGTGGGCCTTCTCTGCAGTGGTGCCCACCCTTTGGAATATCTTGCCCCCAGAATTGAGGCTGATTTCCTCTCTCCCGTCCTTCCGGAAAAATCTGAAAACCTGGTTCTGCTGCCTAGCGTGGTAGAGGAAAGGTAATAGCTCCTCCTGGTGGTGGTTAATATCATAATGACCTCCCCATTGTTTGAGATTGATTTGCCAGATTGGATTTTATGCTTATTTATGTCATATTGATAATTGTAATTTTATATTTATATTTTAATCCCAATTTTTATTGTAAGCCACCCAGAGTCCCACTTTTGGGGGAGATGGGCGATCATATAAATTTAAATAATAAATAATAAATAAATAATAAATTCTCATCTTCACAACGTTCAGTTTTGAATTCCGTGATTTAATTTCCCAAAATGGAATTGGATTTTTGAAACATTCTTTGTATTGTTATCTCTCTGTTTTTGTACAAGGTGTACCAAATGCACAGGTGTTGCTACTTTCTCTTCCTTCAAATTATTTTTAGCACTCTTCTCCCTTTATGTCACCCTTGTAGATAGAATAACAAAGATCCTTTATTCCCATGCAGAAAATTAATGCAGTTGAGTGCTGATGAAAAGGGAGACAATTGGAAGAAATGGAAAAACAAGAAAACATGAAAACAATCTGGAGATCAAATTGACCTAAAGTAATGGAGGTGGAAGAGGCCATTTAGTCCATCAACTCCAATACCTTCTTCAACCACAAATTAAAGCATCCTTGATGGATGATTGTCAAGCCTCTGCTTGAGCGTATCCAATGAAAGTAAGCCAACCATTTATCATCTGGATATAACCACAGGAGGCGAGTGTGATGAAAGTCAACATGACATCTATGACCATGCTATGGAAAACCCATCTCTTTTTACATGCATCCCCATCCTGAATTTTTTGACACATGTGGATGCCCCTCTCTGAATAATTAGTTCCCCTGTTGAACTCCTATTAGTTTTTGTATATATATTATATTCATTTAGAATCTGCCTTCCTATACCTTAAAATCCATTATTCTATTTCCTAGAATAAGAGAAAAGAGGTCTTGTGACAGTCTTTCAAGTATTAGAAGAAGATAGTCACATCCCCTTCAATCTCCTCAAGGTTAAACATTCTCCATCCTTTGGTTCACATTTAAGCTAATCCTACTTTCTCGATAAAGATGCAGATGAGCCTTGTTTGCCACTCTATAGTGTTTTGATTCCAATTCTTGTGCTAACACCATAGTCTGTGATAATGATGTAGAGCTAATAGGGAAGGAATGAGCAAGCCATTAAGGAGAGATTTGCAGAAAATATGACACAGTTCTGAGAAAGAGGAAAGTGTGAGAATGGAACTAAAAAATAGTCCAAGTAGCAGTTAAGGCATAGGTTAAAAAGAAAGGAAATTCAAAGGCACAGAGAAGTATCCCCCCAAATTCCTATTCCACACCAAAACGGGATTGGCTGATTCCCAACTGTTAATTGATGGCTGTTGTGGGTCTTCCGGGCTGTGTGGCCATGTTCTGGAAGTTGTGGTTCCTAACGTTTCGCCAGCATCTGTGGCCGGCATCTTCAGAGGGCAGGAGGACAGACAGAAGTGATCTCTCTGTGCCCAGGTCTGGGCACATCCTGGGCACAGAGAATTTGCTTCTGTCTGTGCTCCTGCCCTCTGAAGATGCCGGCCACAGATGCTGGCAAAACATTAGGAACCACAACTTCCAGAACACGGCCACACAGCCAGGAAGACCCACAACAGCCATCGAACTCGGCCGTGAAAGCCTTCGACAATACATCCCAACTGTTAACTTGGTTTTTTTTAACAGCACTCTTAATCCAGTCCTACTGGCTTCAAAGATACTAGTTGGTGAACATTGTAACCATAGACCAGAACTTCCCTGTTCAACTTTACAAAAGGAGGTGAATTCTGAAAAACAAATAGTCTCACATACTAACCCAGGATACAAACATTATCTCAATCATCTAGCTTCCTTTCTCTACTACAGCCTACCAAAATTGTCATGTTGGCTAGAAATTTTACAGTCCCAACAGATGGCACCAGATTGCTAAGGCAACACTTCCATTAAGCCCATTTCATCATTACAGATATTTCCTTTTTTGAAATTCCCAGTTCGCTTGTTTTTGCTTTTATTAATTGAATACAAGAAAAAAAGAAGAAGAAAAATGCACACATTTATAATGAAAGAAATAATAAAATGAAAACTAAGAAACGAAAACACACTGGGCACTTATTCATGGATACATATGCATGTATAAAAATTTTACATAAATATTTTGCTAAATGAGGATCATATTTGATTAAAAATCATCCAAAGGTAATCTATATGAAATTTGTTTCTTTGTTTGAATTATATACCCATCCATCTCAAATGATTGAGATGACTCTGGGCAGCTTAAAATATTAAAATAAGTAAAAATATATACATATAGAAAAAAATAAAACCCACAACAGACAGGCAAAATCATAAAAGACAAAATATTAGTAAGTAATTTGTTCATATGTTGCTATTAACATCAACTCTGCAGACCACTGGGTAGTTAGTGCTCTGCATTTATCCTTCTGATGTTGAAGAATAAGCCCTTAGGTGTTAAGTAGGGCATAGAGAAAACACTTCCTTTCTCCAAATGTCAAACAAATCCCCAAGTTGTATTTATTCTCACTCATTGGTCTGCTTTTATTAAGGGGGTTTGCTTTGGTTGTCACAGAACTGTACATTGTTGTATTTCTTGTTATGAGCTAACCTAAAAATTTTATGGCATGTGTGGAGTCCTTGGAGCTCTCTGAGCCTTGTTGTTTTCTTGCAGACATTTCATTGCCAGACTAGGCAACATCTTCAGTGCGAAAAGGGAATGGGACTTGCTCTCTGTTTATATACCCTGGCTTGTCCTGCTTGTGTTGGTGGGGGTGCTGTTCTCTCCTTAGGAGTTCCTTGATTGGGCTGTTGTTTGCTGTTTGGTTGATTGAGTTAATAGTTCCTTGATTAGGGTATATTGTGTTGTTTGATTGCTCCTCTGGTGCTAATCTTGGTCTCACTCACTGGATCGTCACCTTGTTGTGGTGAGTGGGCTTGTGTGTTCCCAATGAACCCTGTGAGTGAAGCTGTCAGGAGTCATGTACTCCTGGTAGGGTCACCCATGGCGGTAAGGTCCAGGGGGAGGAACCAGACAAAGAACGATCCAAGAAAGTCCTCAACGGCAGAACAGGCGGAAGATAAAAAGGTGTATTGTTACAACGGCTGCGAAGGCGGATGAAGGCTGCAGCAGACAAAAGATCACCAATCATCATGGTATCCATGCCATTGGATTAGAGCCTTTTTCTGTGAAGGTTGTGTGCTGATCGTTGTGCACCGATCTCCACACATAAAACAAATTCACGCATAGGCGTCTTCCAACCACACCAAACCGAAAACAACCAAAAGTCCCATGGCGATTGACGAATGGCAACGGGGACAGGACTGTGAAATCTGGAAGCTCCTAGTCATGGACCAGCACATGGGTGGTGGATACGGATTCAGTCGCCCTGACTCAAGGATCGAGGCAGTTGAGTAGTTCGGCAGCTGTATCCACAACTGAGCAGCCCTATTTAGGATCCACTCTGCTCACCCCATATGGGGAGGGGGCTAGAAAAGGTGCCCTAAACATAGTCTGCCTCATTTTCTCCCTGACTGGATTACCGCAACCAGTGGGGTCACCATCTAGCGGTTGTAAAAAACACATGAATGTTGGAACATGGAATATACGGACACTGCAAGACAATATGGATAGTGAACGACCTGAACGTAGGACTGCCATTATTGCAAGGGAGCTGAGACGTTTTAATATTGATATAGCAGCACTCCAAGAAACTCAAAGAGCAGGAGAAGGACAGTTGAAGGAAGAAAAAGGAGGTTATACCTTCTTTTGGAAAGGACTGCCTGAACAAGAACGATGAATACATGGGGTAGGCTTTGCTATCAAAAATGACCTTGTGAAGCTCTTGTCAGAAGTTCCCACTGGGATTAACGAACGACTCTCAACTCTCTGAATAAAACTCACCAAAAACCAACAGGCAACTATCCTAAGAGCTTACGCACCAACACTAGATGCAGATGAGGATATCAAGGAAAAAATTTTATACCCAGCTGGACACCATCTTATCAGAGATACCAAAGGAGGATAAAGTTATCCGCCTGGGCGATTTCAATGCAAGAGTTGGGCGTGACTTTGATTTGTGGCCAGGGATCATTGGGAAAGAAGGAGTTGACAACAGCAACACGAATGGAATCTTACTTCTGACTAAATGTGCAGAGCATAACCTTGTCATTACTAACACACTCTTTCGCCAGAAAAATAAATTTAAAACATCATGGAAGCACCCACGGTCGAAGCACTGGCATATTTTAGGTTATGTAATTGTCCGTGCTAGAGATCGCCGTGATGTACTTCTCACCAGAGCCATGACGAGCGCCGATGACTGCTGGACAGACCATCGATTAATTCGATCCACGATGGCCATAAAGATTGTCCCTCATTGTAGGCTCCAAGGAAGAAAACCAAGGCGTAAAATGAATACACTGGCCCTTCAAGATTCTATTAAACGAGCTTGCTTTCAATCAACTCTCAAGGAACATCTGCCTATGGAACTTCCTGAAAATGTTGAGGAACACTGGATTAAATTGAAGACTTCTATTATTTCAGCCTGTGAACAAACTATCGGATACCAAACTAAGAGACATCAGGACTGGTTTGATGAGAACGATAGTGAGATTGAACATATTATTGACAAGAAAAGGAAAGCCTTCCGGATATGGCAAAAAGATATTAACTGTGCCGTTAAGAAAAATATCTACGCCAGTGCAAAGGCAGAAGTCCAAAGATGAACTAGAGAACTTAAGAACATATAGTGGATAAAAAAAGCCCAAGAAACCCAACATTTTGCAGATGCTCATGATGCACGGGGCTTTTTTAATGCCATAAAGGCCATCTATGGACCAACAAACCATGGTACAAATCCCTTACGCTCAGTAGATGGTGCTAAACTTCTAAAGGACAAAGAGTCTATTGCACTGCGCTGGAAAGAGCATTACTACAATCTACTTAATCATCACTCTACTGTGGCTGATGAAGTCTTCTTGCAAATCCCGCAAAAACAAATAAGAGATGAACTTGCAGTACCCCCTAGTTTGGAGGAAGTCAGTAAAGCCACTAAACAAATGGAAAATAACAAAGCTAGTGGACCTGATGGGATTCCTGCTGAAGTCTTTAAAGAAGGCGGGCCTGAACTTACACAACAACTTCATAAGCTCATTGAAAAAATTTGGATGAGGGAGGAGATTCCAGCAGACTTTAGGGATGCCATAATTATCACTCTCTTTAAAAAGGGTGATAGAACAGACTGTGGAAACTATCGAGGCATCTCCCTTCTAGCCACAGCAGGCAAAATCCTGGCAAAGATCATCACAAACCGTCTCCTATCTGTATCAGAAGACATCCTCCCTGAAACGCAAAATGGCTTCTGCCCTTCCAGGGGAACAGTGGATATGATCTTCACTGCACGACAGCTTCAAGAAAAATGCAGGGAGAAAAACCGTCCTCTGTACATGGCGTTTATTGATCTGACTAAAGCTTTTGATACTGTAAATCGTACTGCTCTCTGGACCACCCTTCGGAAAATTGGATGCCCTGATAAATTTGTGAACATCTTGTGGCTACTCCATGACAACATGATGGCAACAATCCTGAATAACAATGGCTCTCAAAGTGATCCATTTAAAGTGGAATCCGGCGTTAAACAGGGATGTGTTATTGCTCCAACCTTATTCGCTATCTTCATCGCTATGATTATACACCTTGTTGAAGAGAAACTTCCTACTGGTGTAAAAATTATATATCGAACAGATGAAAAGCTTTTTAATCTTAGTAGGCTGAAAGCAAAAAATAAGGTAATTACAACTTCTGTTATAGAACTTCAATATGCTGATGATAACGTAGTCTGTGCACACTCCGAGGAAGATCTTCAAACTATCCTAAACATCTTTGCAGAAGCATATGAAAAGCTCGGCCTCTCGATTAACTTAAAAAAAACCAAAGTGCTTTACCAGCAAGTTCGAACCAATCCCTCTGCAGCGCCATCAATCCAGCTTAAAGGTGTGTCACTAGAAAATGTCGACCACTTTTCTTATCTCGGCAGCCATCTATCTACAAAAGCTGACATCGACACTGAAATTCAGCATCACCTGAGCTCTGCGAGTGTAGCTTTTTCCCGAATGAAGCGTAGAGTGTTGTTCGAATGCCTGACCATCGTCTTCCAAAGCAGCTACTTTACTCCCAACTTAAGAATGGAAAACGGAATATTGATGGACAGCAAAAGAGATTCAAAGATACTCTCAAAGCTAATTTTAAAAAATGTAATATCAGCATTGATATATTGGGACGTGGTGGCTCAGCGGGTTAAACCGCTGAAGCTGTAGGGCTGCCGGTCAGAAGGTCAGCGGTTTGAATCCCCACGCAACGAGGTGAGCTCTCGTTGCTAGTCCCAGCTCCTGTCGACCTAACAGTTCGAAAGCTTGCAAGTAGATAAATTGGGTACCACCTTAAGTGGGAATATATGCTGGCGTCCTGTCCTGTCGGGGGTCAGGTTTCCATCGGATGGAAGATCTTTCGAATGGTGGCAGATCCCGGAAAGCAACAGCACCTGCAGGACGTCAGCAGCCAGCTCCGACGCAAGGCATCTTGGGACATGTAGTCCAGAAAAGCCAGGAAGAGTTGGTTCCCTTACCCCCTCCCCTTGCGTGCAGATTAAGTAAAAAATGTATAATGGAAAATGTATAACAATGTATGTAAGCCGCTCAGAGTCCTCCGTTAGGGAGGAAATGGGCGGGGTATAAATATAAGTATAAATAAATAAATAAATAAATAGATAGAGAACTGGGAAGCCCTGACTCATGAGCGTTTCAATTGGAGGTCAGCCTTTATTAATGGCGCTATGGACTTTGAAGAAGCACGAGTACAGGGCGAAATGGAGAAAAGAGCTAAAAGGAAGGCACGTCAGGCAAACCCTCATCATGACCATCTCCCACCTGGAAACCTATGCCCTCATTGTGGGAGGTTGTGCGGATCCAGAATTGGCCTTTATAGCCACTTACGGATCCACTGTTAAAATTTTACCTTTGGAAGACAATCTTACTCGGCTACGAGTGATCGCCAATGATAATGAATGATGATGCTAATCTTGGTGTTAAACTTTGCCTATCTGGATGTTGACTGCTGGCAAGGAGGTGTTCTGGTATTCTGGCTTTTCTATTGTCTCTTATGAATGGTATGTAAATGTTGTTTACCTCTATGTGTCTGTTGATGGCTGCTTTCTCTGAGTGCCAAGCTTCCAGGAATTCTCTAGCATTTTTGGATTTGGCTTGGTTTAAGATGCTCATAGAGGATCTTAGATCCTCTAAGACATAGCTTTCCAAACTGTGTGTCGCAACACTTTAGTGTGTCGCAACACACAGTTTAGTGTGTTGCGAAGCGGCAGCGCGGGGGTGCGTGGGGGTGCACGCGCATCGTCGTCATCGTGTATGGCAGCAGCGGCAGCTGCGCACCATCAGCGCTTCTGCGTTTTAGCGAGGCTGCCGCCGCTGCCGCCACCACCATCCATGCCGCCGCTGCGTGCGTGCCCCCCTGCACCGCCGCCGTGCACCCACGCACCGCCCCATGCGCCCCTTTGCCGCTGCCGCCATTGGTGTGTCGCCAACAGTGGCAGTTTGGAAAGAACTGCTCTAAGAGGATGAGATGGTTAGATAGCATCACCGACGTAATGAAGATGAATTTGAGTAAACTCCGGGAGACAGTGGAGGACAGGAAAGCCTGGCGTGCTATGGTCCATGAGGTCACCAAGAGTCGGACATGACTAAATGACTGAACAACAACAAGATGCTCACAGTTTCCCAGTTGAATGTATGGTTGAGTCTGTCCATGTGTTGTGAGATTAAGGAGTTTTCATCGTGTCTTCTGACTGCTAGTTGGTGTTCGTGGATGCGCTCTGCTAGTCTTCTGCCCTTCTGTCCTGCATAGTGGCTGCTACAGTCCTTACACTGTATGTTGTAGATAACTCCTGGATATCTTCTTGGGCTACTGGGTCTTTTGGGTTACTTAAGATGTTCTGAAGGGTTTTGCTTGGTTTATGTGCTACTGTGATGCCATGTGGTTATAACAGTCTATTGGTAGTTTCTGAGATGTTTCTGATGTATGGCAGTGTAATCCTTTTCATAGCTTCTGTTGGTTGTGTTGTAGTGGGTTGGGTGGTCAGGCACTTTTTGATAAAATTAAGTGGGTATCCATTATGCTGGAAGATGCTGTATAGATGATCTGTTTCCTTTTTCTGTGTTCTGGGTTGCCACAGTGCGTTAGTGCTCGTCTGAATAATGTTCTTACGCAGTTTCTCTTGTGGGAGGTTGGATTGTTGCTTTGGTAATGGAGCACTTGGTTAGATTATGGGTAGATTAGCACCAACAGAAGCAGGACAAGCCATGGTATATAAACAGAGAGCAAGCCCCACTCCCTTTTCGCACTGAAGATGTTGCCTAGCCTGGCAATGAAACGTCTGCAATAAAACAACAAGGCTGAGAGAGCACCAAGGACTCCACAGTTCAACCCTGAGCTACAAATATTCTCTTTGATTGTATGGCATTTGCTGCCCAGAATTCCTGTTAAAATAAGATAAGAATCAAAATTATACAAAAGCAATTAAAGGCATCAGGAGGGGAAGTCTAAAAACAATCAGAACTTGAAAGGGATGCTTAAAACAACCTTTTCCCATATGATTCAAGTGCCATATGTTAACATTTCATGGTTGATTTATTTTTAGTTTAGTTTTTTTAATCAGAATAATTAAAACCTTCAGTCTAAACAAACTTTTGTCATGATGCCACCTAACAGGTAGCTTAAATCAGCAATCCCTTTCCTTTTTTTTTTTTATCCAGCAAGGTCAAACTGGATTCTTTTTTTAAAAAAGGAGCCAGAGATAAAATTGAGATAGATAACTCACAGAGATGCTACTAACCCTTGTAATGGAAATGATTAACATTCCAGGAAATGAGAGATTGTCCTTTGCTTTCCCCTGGGTTTATTGAGAAATGATCCAGTTATAGCTAACATCGAAACAAGATCCTTCTTTTCAATACGTTGATATTGACCTTTGGTAGTAATAATTGATAAAAGAAGCTTCTTCACCATTTTTCAAGAAAATGAAGAAGACATCTAAATCTTCCACTAAAAAGCAGGGAAAAGTCCCTGCTTTGCCCATTACATGACATGGTCACATACACTTTGACTTCATTGACCAACCTAGGTCAGCTTTTGGATCCCTGCACATATGCCTTTCTCCACCAAGTCATGGCTCATCATTAGTATATTGACTAAACTACAATTGGTTGGATTCAGTGCAACATGCTAAACCATAAATCATGTTATAACAACCTGTATGCTCAACCTAAACCAATCCAACTCAATCACATCATGGCTTAAGGGGTTGGGTGAAACCATCTGTAGAATCCCAATTTCTTTGGACATTGGCAGCTTCATTTATCTGAGATTCTTGAATGGTTCATTGAATATTTATTAGAGCTGGATATGGGTACTTAATTATGGAGAGCTAGTTTGGTGTAGTGATTAAGGTGCTAGACTAGAACCTGTGAAACTGTGAGTTCTAATCCTCCCTTGGGCATGGAAGCCAGCTGGGTGACTTTGGGCCAGTCACTCTGTCTCAGCCCAATCCACCTGAAAGGGTGATTGTTGTGGAAAAATAGGAGGAGGGAGCATTATACTTCCTTGAGTTGTACAAAATAAATGTGGGATACAAATCAAAAAATTATGTGAAGCAGCCCTCAAATCAATTTCAAAAGCCCTAAAACAGTGATCAGTCCAGATCCTAAGCAAGCAAGCAAGCAAGCAAGCAGTCTAGTTCAATTCAATGCTTTGGCAAAAAAACAAACATGGCAATATTCATACAATACATTTAGCCAAGCTGGGTAAAGGCATAAGAGCTGTGTTCACAGAACAGACTAAGGTTGATTAATGTTAAATATGGTTTGCATTTTTTGTGGCTTAATGGATTGGGTGAACCTACCATTGGTTAATTTATGGTTCATATATTGTGTGAACCCAGAAAAAATTGTTTGATTCTATACCTATTAAAATATTGTCTCTACACATAGACACATCATTGTCTCTTGTCCTACCAGCCATACAGTAGGTTAAGCATAGTAGTGTTGTGCTGAAACATTCTACATTTATTCTCAGCCATTCTTCTTCAATTTGATAGGATAGAAATTGTTCATGACCAAAATTTAATCAGATAACTGACATTTGCAAAATCTATATTCTTGCATGAAATCTTAGGAGATTCCTGTACATATATGTGTGTACAATTAACGAACTAATTAGTTGGTGTACACATCTTTAAAAAGTAATGATTCTTGCTATATTTTCTGAAAAGGCATGAATTACTAAAAATCCAGTCCATGCTATATTATACATTTTTATTTGTTCCTTTCCCATAGCAAAGAATATACGTAGGTATGTCAGGATTCTCCCGGAATCCTGTTTAATCCGTTGTTGGGCTAGCCTGCTGGGAAGAAGTGTAACAAGTAGGAAGACTTATGATGCACATCAAGATGACTAAAGGAGGGTGACCTAGAGTAGATACTGTAGGAAAGGCAGTAATATATGCCAAAAGTACCCAGCCCAGAAGTAGTTCAACCAGAACTACAGACGTCTGATAGAGCCTCCAAAACAGAGTCAGAAGAAGCAACACAGTCATTTCCCTTTACTCTCAGGAGGAGGAACCACATTGCTTTGGGAAGCAGCTTCAAAGGAATGCTCCATCTAAACATTTGTTAAAGCAAAGCATCTCTTCCATGCTCTGCACATCCCTACTAGACAAAGCAGAAGGACAATTCAATTCAACTCAATGATGGAGAGATGGGTTGTGTTTCCACGTGATGCTAATGCCAAACTGGTCAACCTATAGAAAAGTTTCTGTTTCTGATAGGCAGCTTGGATAGGCTTCAGTGGGGTGCTTCACTTCACTTTGCCTTGAAACTTCAGCTGGCAGTTCTAAGAGCTTACTGATCAGGAGAAGAAAAACAACTTCGCCACTTTGCAAATCTGATAATTTGTAAGGCAGGCCAAAGAACAGGGCTTATGAAAATTATTGGACTGATTTACATACATTGACCTCTTTATACAGATATATATTATCTCCCCCATGCTGGTTTCTAAATTGGAAACATCACAGCTGAACTACTGGACTTACATTCTACTTTCCTTCAGGAGCTGAAGATGGCATATGTAGCAATCCTCTGCCAATTTTATCCCCACATCACCAACAGCTCAATGAGGAAAATTGGGCTAAAGGACTGTGATTGCTTCAAAGACACCAATGAATTTTCACTGGGATTTCCCCAATCCTAATTCAAAATCGAACCACTCTGCTACACATTTCAGCTTTATTTTTATTGTCCAGCTAAATATGATGCTGAATTCTGTCTTGCAACTCCTCAAAAGCTTCTGCCAACCCAGCAGTTTGAAAGCTAATTGCAAGTAGATAAATGGGTACCACTTCACGTGGGTCAATTTGCTGGCATCCTGGCGGGGTCGCCTCCGGAGTGAAGAAGACCTTGCGAATGGCGGCGGAAATGGACAGCGGAGACGACGGATCCCGAAATAGCAACATCCAGGACGTCAGCAGCCGACTCTGAAGCAAGGTATGCTGGGACATGTAGTCCAATACTTCAAGAGTTGGTTCCCTTACCCCTTTCCTAAGGGCGCAGTTGTAACATTGTTAAAATAAATATGAATTGTTAGTAATTGGATTTGTGATATTGTAAGCCGCCTAGAGTCCTCCGATAGGGAGGGGATAGGCGGGGTATAAATATGAATAATAAATAAATAAAAGCTTCCTACACCTGTGAAGGAGGCTTCCATTTTTCTAACATGTTCTCAGGATGTTTGAGAATTTCAAAAGAATTTCTCTTTCACACTCACTTTATTGCTAAAGGTGGTAGAGAATGAGACTTTTGGTCGTGCTCTTTCCTATTACACATCTTTCCATTGCTCTGCAGCTTTCCCAACTGCCTACACTTTCCAGTCTGAAAAACTGAAATACACTAAATTCTAGAACAAATTATCTTGCATCAAACTGAATGAGAACTGCTGGGGGAAAGGAAGTGGGGCGGAGAGGGGAGAGAAAATTCATTTTGCACAAAAAGACTTTTCAGGGCAGAGGCTGTCACCCTGTAGAAGGATAACCCCATTTTAAAAAAATGATTCAAGTTCTGTAAAAAGAAAAGGGAAGGAAAAGACGGCAGTTTCTCTCCCATGGATGCCTTTCTGAAGGGTACCAAGTTGACAAAATTGTTACCTTGGATGGGAAAAGATCAAATAAATTGCCTAACAACGGTCCCTTGCAAGCAACTAATCAATAAGGTTTTGTATGTTTGGTTACTCAAATGGGGAATTAGGTAACATTAATAATGGCTTCTGGCCATTAGAGTCGACAAGGGTAGTTATTTATTGCACAGGAACAAGCACAGGGAAGGGTTTACTTTGAAGGGCACATATGCAAGACTAGGACAATCTAGCTGCACTAATTTATGGGGCTGAGCCTTAGGCTTCATTTAGGGAATATGAATAAAGAATTGTTTCTCCTGCCCATACATGCCACACAAACTTGCTGTCAACCACTGAAATGGCTGGCAAATCAGAGGAGGAGGAGGAGGAGGAGGAGGAGGAGGAGGAGGAGGAGGAGGAGGAAAGAGAAGAAGAGGAAGAGGAAGAGGAAGAGGAAGAGGAAGAGGAAGAGGAGGAAGAGGAGGAAGAGGAGGAGGAGGAGGAAGAAGAAGAAGAAGAAGAAGAAGAAGAAGAAGAAGAAGAAGAAGAAGAAGAAGAAGAAGAAGAAGAAGAAGAAGAAGAAGAAGAAATAATTGCTTTTCACTAGAGTTATGGACAGAATAATTAGGGTTGGGTTGCAAAGGTGATGTAGATACATTTCTACAGGGAAGGAACATAGAGCTGCTTTCTCTTAAATCAGATCCTTGGGCCATCCAGCCTGATCTTCCCATCCAGGGTTGTAAAAGTATTCAACGGAAAAAGGCTTTGTCGAATTTGCTCAGGGAGAAATGTGTGGCAGAATGAATTCTATCCAGAGGTGAAGTCCAACTGATATTTGACCTTTCCATAAAAAAAATAAAAAAATAAAAATCCATGGAGAGGATGAAGGAGCTTCAACTGCTCTTTAAATAATATACAGTACTTGAGGGATCACTTCCAGGTTTAATTCACTAAGTGTGCCATCATTAGAGCAGTGACCTCTTTAGAAAGAGGCTTCTTCACATGATATAGGGAGATTTCAGAATCTAGGAAAGACGATTGTTGTTTTTTCTGGTCTTTAATGTTTTAACAATTTGTAAAGCACCCAGAGTCAGAGTTGGGTGGCATATACAATTAATTTATTTATTTTATCCGTTCAATCATGTCCGATTCTTGGAGACTGCCTGGACAAGTCCCTGCATTTCTTGGCAAGATTTTTCAGAAGTGGTTTGTCATTGCCTCCTTACTAGGGCTGAGAGAAAGTGACTGGCCCAAGGTCCCCCAGCTGGCTTTGTGTCTAAGGCAGGACTAGAACTCACGGTCTCCCGGTTTCTAGCCTGATGCCTTAACCACTACACCAAATTGGCTCACTTAATAGTAATAGTAATAATAATAAAGTATTTCAAAATGTGGCAAATGAAGAACAGTGTAATAGGCTGTGAGAATAACCTTGAGGAACAGGAGGAAGAGCCACAGCCAAGATAAAAGTCAGATAAGAGAAATCTGAATCCAAAGCAGGAATGTAATTTGAGAAAGTGTTTCAGACTGGACCCTCCCTAATTCTCTTTAGGATAAAGGCAGGGAGGAGAGAAGCACATTCAGAGTTGCAAGATTATATTACTGTAACCCTATAATAAAAATAGTTTTAGTATTCATTACTATGGTGTCCAAGTCTGGTCTACCTCGAAGGGCTGACATATAGATGGATATTTCAGTCTTATCGGGATAAAGAGTAGTCAGTCCTTCAATTAAGCAATCTGGGAAAAAGAAGTTCAAATGCTTCACACACCTTCCACCTTAATGAAGTCAGTAATAAATGAGGGCTGGGGTTTTATTCAGTTTCCAAGATTTTATAACATTTTCCCCTTGGCTTTAAACCTGATTAATGAAACTTCCCACAGGGAATGGCCTTGAGGGACAGTGTAATGATATGTGGGAATGACCTTGGGAGACAGAAGGGAGAGCCACAGCCTCAACAACCGTCATGCAAAAGTTATCTCAGCCTACAGAAGCAAAATGGGTCTGGGAAGTATCTCATGACATCAGTCTCGCAAGTCTCAAAGTATTTCTCCCCTTCTTTCCTTTCACTTTCCAGAAAACTAGGGAGGGTCTCTTGTGAGACACTCCCCATGCCCCTTTTGCTTCTGTGGGCGGAGATCCCTTTTGCATGACGGTTGTCTAGGCTGCGACTCTCCCTCCCTCCTGTCTCCCAAGGTCATTCCCACATACCATTGCAGACAGGAGGAAGAGCCACTACCAAGGCAATGGTCAGATAAAAGGGGCCTGAGCCCAGGCCAAGAAAGTAACATGAATAAATGTCTCAGAAGGATAATTGTTCACACAAAGGTAAAGGGAGAGAGGGGGAAGTGCATTCAGTCTTGCAAGATTCTGTTACTATAGCTTTACAATAAAAATAGAACTGATCTACATGGCATTGGTTTCCTAGTCTGATCTACACTGAAGGGCTGACATCAGGAGCTTGGCATGTGGTTATTTACTTTGTCACATCGTCATTCCAAGAAGTGCCAAAAAAGAGAAGAAGCCTCATTGCAAAGAGCCCAAAGGGTGCACTAGACTTTGAAAAGATTAAACAAAAGTCAAAGGAAGTTTTCAGCCAATTTTACATGTTTAAAAAGTAAATGGAATCCCCTGTCCATTATGTCCATTTCTTACTGGAATTTGTTCTTTTGACTAATCCCTCCCTCTCGATCCAGTGTGGTGTAGTGATGGACTAAGATCGGGGAGATCTAGGTTCTAGTCCTCCCTTAGGCATGGAAGCTAGCTGGGTTATATATTTTTATTTTATTTTATTGTTTGATTTATATCACCGTTATACGGGTTAGCTGTATAAGGTAGACCAAACTAAGAAATAGACACTGGGCCGACCTAAAGCTACTTTTATCTGATCATCACCTTGGAGGCAAGTCTTCACTCTGTCTTTCAAGGCCATCCTTTTTCCTCACTACAAATCATTTTAGTCACTCTTCCTCTGTATTAATTTGGGAAGTAAAAAAAAAAGTATCTTCTATCTACCAACCCACACAACTGGACCAGCATGGTAAATTATCTTCTGAATTTATTTTCCCTTCCCTCTTAATTCTTCTTTATCTTCCATGTCTTACCACAACTTCTATCACTTGTGAGATACACCCCCCCACACACACACACCATCATTCTAATGTTATTTAGTTTGATCAGCATCTGTTTGCATACAAAACAATGTGCGCTTGTGTGTATGTGCTATTTTGGAAATCATAAATCTACACTCCCGATCACATAATTTAGATAAGAGGAGGCCTCTCTTCGATTGGTGATCACATAATACAATGCATTCAAACAATAGAAGCTTCCTCTTATCTAAATTTTGTTGAAATAATTGACATGTTGACTGTGCCAGGTTAGGTTGTGGTTCTTTGCAGCACATTATTCTATACTGTCACTTTGTTGATCCAATGCTATGCCACTGAAATTTCTAGACCAGTGATTTTCAAACCTGGCAACTTTATGATGTGTGGACTTCAACTCCGAGCATGCTGGCTGGGGTATTCTGGGAGTTGAAGTCCATACATCTTAAAGTTGCCAAGTTTAAGAAACACTGGTCTAGACTCATGACAGCTTACAACAACATACTAAAATACAATAAAGTATTACACCCTGAATAACAGCAACACAATACAATACACCACAAGAAAAAACAGTAATGTGATGCTATAATTGCTAATCTGAAATCCGTAAATAACATCTGATAAATATTTTTTATTTATTTCGTGTCCAGATCAAACTTTACTCTGCCAAAATGTAGCCATCGCCACAGCATTGTCATTAATTTGCTGTAGGTCATCGACTGTACAAGGCTCCGACAGTAATCGACACACCATCAGATGCTCTGAGTCTTGGATTTCTCCACATTCACATAATGTATTGTCATCAGCCAATTTAAAAATAAATTCATCTTGCACCTTGGTACCCCCACCCTCATCCTATTCATTGTACAGGGTACACAGGAGGAGCCTCCCCGAAGATTGTTGAAATAATACAATCGGGCGTACCCTGGAAACGGTGAATTGCACCGGGTAATCCTTCTAACACCAGATCAAACCACAGCTAAGCAGAAGATGAAGATGAAGATG
Organism: Charina bottae; assembly: GCA_023362775.1. NCBI lineage: Eukaryota > Metazoa > Chordata > Lepidosauria > Squamata > Charinaidae > Charina > Charina bottae. The sequence continues at coordinate 8,917,376 of JALMGJ010000027.1, read as the reverse complement.
AAGATGAAGATGAAGATGAAGATGAAGATGAACCCACCAAAACGGTCGTCTTTACGACCAACCCTGATGATCTGATAAAGATGGTAAGCAGTCATTCTCTAAAGAGTCCTCAAAAGCTTCTGGAAAACCATCACAGAAGGAACCAGATGGACTTCAACTCCCAGAATTTCAATCCATTGCCAGGTTCAGAGAGACTGGGGAGGGGGAGGGGGAGTGCATATTATAAACCACCCCACTTTGTAGTTATTTGTGTTGGCTTGCAAAGAAATGCCAACTTTGCCAAACGGGACAGGGACTTGCTGCCACGGCTTGTCACTGTCATCCAAGGGACTTTAATTCCCCTTTGTGAAGGCACAGACTGTGCAGCCTATTGTATTACAGGGGATTTGCATTCTGACCATGTCCCCTTCAGAGATGTAGCTGCTCCTGGTCTGAATACAAGTTCTGATACCTACAGCCTAATGTTATGAGAAGTTGATGAAAGATAGCAGCTGAGTACAATAGGGTTTTTCAGATAGTTCAGCTTGCCTCCAAGCGTACCAACATGGTCTGGAGATAATTTGTTCTCAGCACAGTCCTTCAGACCTTTGGACCACTTACTGATATTTCCTGAACAAGGGAAGCAATTAATCAGAAGGCTTTTGCAAAATATATACTTTTGGAAAGCTAGCCCTGTGGTGGGTGTAGCATACCCAGAACACAATTTACATTAATAACTGAACGTTTGCAACCTCAGGCGATTTCCATAAAAGTCTATTAGCTCTTGATAATAGAAAAACAGAGTAGATTGCTGCAAATATCAGTACAGGGTGAGGCATGACTTCCCTCCTCATTCTGTGAGGAAAAAAGGTTGAACATGAATGGCTGGAAATAAAAAGGATCAAAGGGTTGGAAATGCCAATGTGGCTTGTTGAAAGATTCAAGGATAGAAGAGAAAGTTATGGGCTTCAGGATGAGAGAGTTGAAGGTTCTGAAGTTATTAGAATCTCGTTTATACCAACCAAGTCTGGACTCATACAATCTAATCTGAGCTTTCCAACTGATTCTTAGCTGAGCCTTGGGCAAGTCATTTATTGTACCTTTCAAGTGATTATAAAAATGTCTCTCAACCTAGGAGAATGAATAATTGCTGAGTATTTGGAGAACCTCAACTAGCAGAGGCAAGAAAAGTTTGAAGCATTATTTACTGCAGCAAGCATGGGGATAGAAATGTTTGCCTCCAGAGGAAAATGAGGAACTTTTGGAATTATAAAATAAATAGAATTATTAAGGTGCTGAGAAAAATAATTCTCCTTTGTCATATTTCTTTTTTTTTAACCAAAGAAGATTGTGTACATATTTTGATCATATTATTATATTTTTCTTAAACCAGTAGCATATCACCATGGCTTCCATGAAACAACATTGGCTGTTTTGGCTTTGTATGTTATTTATTTATTTATTTATTTATTTATTTATTTATTTATTTGATTTATCACCGCCCAACTCCCCCGAGGGGGACTCTGGGCAGTTTACAACAGAATTAAAACATTAATATACATTTATAAATAAAATAAAATACATAATAAATAATAATTTAAAATATAATGAATAAAATGGGATCCAAAGGCAGAGTATTCTTAAATTTATAAAAAGGGCCCCTCAGAGCAAATCTAAGGTGCAAGCCATCTCCAGGTATCTCCAATCTCCTTCTGACTAGGCTGACCATATTTCCTTGAGACAAAAACGGGACATTGGGATGGAAAAAACGGGACAGGGGTCCCTACCCCCCAGGTCCAGGTGATTGGCTCCTGCCTGCAAAGCCACCCGATCTGTGTGATTGGCTCCCGCCTGCAAACCCCGCCCCCCGGTCCACGTGATTGGCTCCCGCCTGCAAACCCCGCCCCCCAGTCCACGTGATTGGCTCCCACCTGCAAACCCCGCTCCCTGTCCGTGCGATTGGCTGCCACCTGCAAACCCTGCCCCCAGTCCACCCAATTGGCTCCCGCCTGCAAACCCCCCCCCCCGTCCATGGAAAAATTGATTACTTGCTCAGAGTAATCACACACACACGCTCCCCACACTCTATTTCCCTAGCCTCCCCGTGACCAAATGCACCGGCACCTGTTGCAGGGAGGCTGGAGAAAGAGAGTGTGGGGAGCGTGTGTGTGCAATTACTCTGAGCAAGTAATCACGCGCACACACACACACACACACGCTCCCCACACCCTCTTTCTCCAGCCTCCCTGCAACAAGTGCCGGTGCATTTCGTCACGGGGAGGCTAGGGAAAGAGAGTGTGGGGTGCATGCCTGTGTGTCTGTGTGTGCACGATTACTCTGAGCAAGTAATCACACACACACGCACCCTGCACCCTCTTTCCACAACCTTCCCGTGCCTGCTTTCTCTGGCCTCATCACTGCTGGGCAGACAATCTCAGCTTCGGAGCAAGCGGCACCGGTAGGATCAGGTAAGGAGGCAGGAACCGAGTGGACTGTGGTGCTGTGTCTGTTGCTGGGCTCGCACGTGGCAACTGGGCTTCCAGTTGCCGCACTGATAGGGCCTCTTCCGGGCTGCCTCCAATGGCATGTCCGGCTCCAGTCCTCCTTCCTGTCTTCCTGTCCTCCTTCCCGCCCGGTTTAAAAAAGGGACAAAATTGAGATTTTGATCAAAACGACGGGACGGTTGAAAAATGCTTAAATAACGGGACTGTCCCGTTCAAAACGGGACGTATGGTCAGCCTACTTCTGACCCCAAGCATAATGACACAACCAGGTTTTAAGTCTTTTTCGGAAGTCCAGGAGTGAGGGGGACTGTCTGATCTCCGGGGGCAGAATGTTCCAAAGGGCAGGGGAACAGCAGAGAAAGCACGCTTCCGAGACCCCGCTAGGTGGAACTCCTACCTTATGATATGATTTGGAAGCTACCTTCTGTGGCATAGCATGTGGTGGGAACTCAGTTGTGGCTTATTAGAGATGGAAAGATTTGACATTTGACACTACCCACTATGGAGGAATGGTTGGTGAAGATGATGGAACTTGCTGAGATGGCTAAATTGACTTCTTTGATCAGAGAAAAGACACTGTCTATATTTATTCGTGACTGGAAACCACTTATGGACTTTTTGTGTAAAAATGAAAAAAAATGAACTTGTGATTCATGGTTTTGATGATTAGACAGGATAGATTATTGAAAGAAGAGTATTATGATGTAACTTTAGAGACAGAGGTAGAAATATAATTGTACTTATAACTGCTGTGAAGAATATCAGAGGCCAATGCTTTGTATCGTTTTTCTTTCCTTTCTATTTTTCTACATTTTTTTCCTTTCTTGTACTTTTTGCTTTCTCTTTGATTCCTTTTTCTCTTTTCTTTCTTTCTTTCTTTCTTTCTTTCTTTCTTTCTTTCTTTCTTTCTTTCTTATTTATTTTATTTATATAATTTATATTTTTTATATTACTTTGTATTAGTTTTTATCTTCTTTTCAAAACGTTTTAATGAGATAGAGGTAGAGATAGAGATAGAGATAGAGATAGAGATAGAGATAGAGATGATAGAGATGATAGAGATAGAGATAGAGATAGAGATAGAGATAGAGATAGAGATAGAGATAGAGATAGAGATAGAGATAGATTAGAGATAGATAGAGATAGAGATAGAGATAGAGATAGAGATAGAGATAGAGATAGAGATAGAGATAGAGATAGAGATGATAGAGATAGAGATAGAGATAGAGATAGAGATAGAGATAGAGATAGAGATAGAGATAGAGATAGAGATAGAGATAGAGATAGAGATAGAGATAGAGATAGAGATAGAGATAGAGATGATAGAGATGATGATAGAGATAGAGATAGAGATAGAGATAGAGATAGAGATAGAGATAGAGATAGAGATAGAGAGAGATAGAGATAGAGATAGAGATAGAGATAGAGATAGAGATAGAGATAGAGATAGAGATAGAGATAGAGATAGAGATAGAGATAGAGATAGAGATAGAGAGGGATAGAGATAGAGATAGAGATAGAGATAGAGATAGAGATAGAGATAGAGATAGAGATAGAGATAGAGATAGAGATAGAGATAGAGATAGAGAGGGATAGAGATAGAGATAGAGATAGAGATAGAGATAGAGATAGAGATAGAGATAGAGATAGAGATAGAGATAGAGATAGAGATAGAGATAGAGATAGAGATAGAGATAGAGATAGAGGAGATAGAGAGAGAGAGAGAGAGAGATCTTTGCAACTTTATACTGTTATCCTATTTTGCAAAATAAAACTAAAATCATATGTGTGTCAAGAAACTAAAGAGGGGAAGAGAATTTCAGTATGTGGAATTTCAGTATATCAGAACATAAAGTCACCACTGAAACTGATGGGTAATAGGTCTCAGAATATCAAAAGAAAGAATTTATTTGCCCAATGCACAAAATTCACTTCTTTGTGATGGCCACTGACTTTAGAACAGAGATTGGACAGATTTACAGATAGGTTGTTAGTCCTGATCATTCAATTAAGTCTCAAGGTGATGCATTTCCTGCTTCTCACAAAGCAGGTACTGATCCAGAAACCTGCAATCATGCATTTGTTAGCTTGTAAAGTGCCACTATACCCTTTGTTGTCCATGTTCAAAGGCAACTGAATAAGAAGGGTTGAAGGAGAAACAGAAGTGGGATTACAAGGATCTTATATCATGCTTGGTTTTCTACAAGACAGTTGATAATCACACAGAAAAGAACCATTTATCAGGGCCTGTGGCTTAAGAGAAACTGAGACCCAATCAAGCATTCTCTGGACTCCATCTGTGAACCTTTTATTTGCAAGAGAAGCCCTGTTATTGTGAGTGATGCAAAAGGAGGATCATGGAGAATATTCAGCTCAATCAGTCAACTCTGATTCAACTGCCTTGCCAATGAATACCTGGAAGGAATGGCTGCCTCTCCCAGTAGGATTTGGCTAATTACGAATGTTCCCCAATTGCAAACCAATAAAAGGGAAGATGGATGAAATGAGTGAATGACAACTGAACTTTCGTTTTGTGAAAGAATAACCATGGCTGTCTTCCCATAATATGCTGGCTCAATTCTCTGAATTCACTTGAAATACTGAAATATAAAGTACAAATTAAACATAGGGGTTGGGTGTGCAAAGCACACTAGGCTAAAACATGGCTGGCTGGTCTATGGTACATTGTATTGTGCAAAGATAACCAGTTCATGCATGAGAACCTCTAAGTGCAGGACCCGTTAGAAGGCATGGCAGATGTTTCAGAATATAGTATAGTATAGTATAGTATAGTATAGTATATTTATTTTCTCTAAAACAATCTCCCCGCCTGCCCGCCCCCAAAATGGCTTTTATTCTTCTACATTATTAATACTTAAGAATTTCTTCTGAATTCTTCTTGGGGTGTTCAGTTGACTTTAATGTTGAAAGCAATGGGAGATGTTATTTATGGTGCTCCATGATTTCTTGATCAGAGAAAGTCCCAGACTGGTAGGACTTCCACTACAATGTCTTCCCTGGATACTTAATAAAAGCGTAGCAAGACAGGGAGGTGGTAGATCACAGATCATGCCATGAAATGATTAAGCCCAGTGGTAATTATAGTCTTTCATTATAGATAATTATAGGTACTGTAGGTCAAGGTGACTCTCTTTGATTACCTGGTCACTAAATAAGTGCAAAAACAGCACATTCCACCTATGAAAAATTCAGCTAAATTCATTTCTTCTCAAAGAAATGTCAGTGGAAATTCTTTTTCATCTCACTGGGTCAGAACGTGCAAAGAAAAAAATGTACACAGGTTTACAGATAGGATTTAAGGGCAGAAGCATCTGCAGAATCTGACCATTTTGTCAAAATGACAAGATGAGCATCAAGATAGCACAACTCAAGCCTTGTCCCTTTCATACATACATGCAACATCATCACAACACAGATACAAAATGGCAGAGCTTGCTTGCAATGGTCCCTTGCCCTTGGATCAGGACCTGGAGTCCACAATGCCTCAACTTCCATGCCATGCTTCTCTTAAACAAACAAAAAAAAAAGTCAGCAGTGGATTGCCCTTTGAAAGAAGAAACAATGTACTGTATATCAACTTTCAGAATAAGAATCGTGCTGGTTAATGGTAATGTCTAGCCCTTAAAGCAGTAAAATAACTTTTAACATACCCACTATCTATAGTGTATTCTGATTTCCTTCCAACTATTTTTTTCATGTATCCAAGACCTCACCACAACATTCCCAACTAAAGCTTTTGCTGGAAGTTTAATAGAGAAGCAATATGTCATTCATTGTCTCCATGGGGTGGTCATATGTTGCCATCTACTCTCAGTCTTCCTGTATTTTCCTAGAACTTCTTATGTCTTCTGAATCCACTTGATAGGCAAAGGATTGAGAATATAAGCTCCACAGAACAGAATTTGATTCCCTCTTTTTTAGAGACATAGTTTCCATGCATAAAGTGGTATCTTGAACTGAGGACTCCATGGCTGTTTATTTCATCTTATTCATATGGTAAACATAATTTTGATCATTCCCATCATTTATGTAGAACATGTAGAATGTTATGTAGAACAATGTAGAACATCCAGATTGGGAAACAGCTTTGTCCCCCAGGCTATTGGATTCTTGAATGCTTAAATAAGTTCTTTTAGGTGAAATGTTGGATGTGTAAAGAATGTATATTTTATAGTAACTATGGATTTTTTAAAATTAGTATTTTAGTGTTTGACTGAAATTGTGAGCTAAAGAATGTATAAAGGTAAAAGGTAAAGGTCCCCCCCGCACATTTGTGCAGTCGTGTCCAACTCTAGGACCGGTGCTCATCTCCGTTTCTTAGCCGAAGAGCCAGCATTGTCCAAAGATGCTTCCACGGTCATGTGGCTACATGACGTGCACGGAACGCTGTTACCTACCCACCGAAGTGGTACCTATTCATCTACTTGCACTTGCCTGCTTTCGAATTGCTAGGTTGGCAAGAGCTGGAGCTAGTGCGGGAGCTCACTCCGCACACAGGGCTAGGGATTCAAACCTCCGAACTTGTGATCTTCCGATCGACAAGCCTGGCATCTTACCCGCTGAGCCACCATGCCCCTTTTAAAGAATGTATATTTTATAGTAACTATGGATTTCTTTTATTAGTATTTTAGTGTTTGATTGAAATTGTGAGCCAACTGCAACAAAATTTCATTCTATTGTGCACTTAGTGTATAGTGTATAGTGGGATGACAATAAAGTTATTATTCTATTCTATTCTATTCTATTCTACTCTACTCTACTCTACTCTACTCTACTCTACTCTACTCTACTCTATTCTATTCTATTCTATTCTATATTTGTTTCTAAGTGGTCACTGAACTACAGAGAAAATCCACACTCCTGTGTATATTCAATGAACAGCAAATTCCGCTGAATTCAATGAGACTCACTTTTAAAGTAGATGCATAGTTTCTCCTGACAATAAGAGTGGCTTCACAGAGGAACCACTGACCCAGAATGGTGATGATCTCCATCACTTCAAGCAAAGGCTGGACAGCCATCCATCAGTGATGCTTTCACCTGCATTCTTACACTGAGCAAAGGGCGGGATTCCTGGGGATAAACAGTATCTTCCAATACTGTGATCCTCTCTCTTTCTACTAAGTGGCAGTTTGGCAAATGTTAGTCCATATATCTATTCTATCCTATTTCTGCATAAATCAGTAACTCAGAAAAGCATGAAGATCATGTTTAAATTGGTACTATAAATCAAATTTCTCCCCAAACTGTGCGGTATATATATTTTCCCTTAAAATTAAAATATGCATTTTAATCAGATAATCCATCTGAGCTCAGAACTTAGTTGGGATATTTAAGCAGCAAAAAAGTTTACGTTAGCAAAAGTATATATGGTGGTGGTGGTGGTGGTGGTGGTGATGATGAAGACGATGATACTTTGTTAAACAAAAGTACAGGAGTGATAAATGTTATTATAAAGGTCAGATCCTTTGAGAATCTGTAAAGACTCAGAGTAAACTCCGAGAGACAGTGGAGGACAGGAAGGCCTGGCGTGCTATGGTCCATGAGGTCACGAAGAGTCGGACACGACTAAATGACTGAACAACAACAACAACAAAGACTCAGAATTCCTTGACTATCTTAAGATGATAGATAGATAGATAGATAGATAGATAGATAGATAGATAGATAGATAGATAGATAGATAGATAGATAGATGAGAGATAGATGAGAGATAAAGAGATAGAGAGATAGATTTTTTATTGTATTGTCGAAGGCTTTCACGGCCGGAGTTCAATGGCTGTTGTGGGTCTTCCGGGCTGTGTGGCCGTGTTCTGGAAGTTGTGGTTCCTAACGTTTTGCCAGCATCTGTGGCCAGCATCTTCAGAGGGCAGGAGCACAGCTTCTATCTGTGCTCCTGCCCTCTGAAGATGCTGGCCACAGATGCTGGCAAAACGTTAGGAACCACAACTTCCAGAACACGGCCACACAGCCCGGAAGACCACAACAGCCACAGATTTTTTATTATTTATTATTCAGATTTATCACCACCCATCTCTACAGCAGTAGACTCTGTATATGAGAGACAGACGAGACACACACACACACACACAGAGAGAGAGGAACTTAACAAATCCTGAAAAGTTTTGATTTCATCTGCATTTCCTGAAGTGACTTGTGGAAGAAAACCTGTTCAAAACCATCAGTTTTGTTAATTTGGAATTTTATTTTCACTGTTTAATTGTTTTGCTTTTATCGGGTTTTCAGAGAACATTAAAATCTCTTCTGAATATAAAGGAGATATAGTATGTAAGTAAACAAGTATGCAAAATGGAAAGTGAACGTAGAATACTGTTACTACTTAAAACAATCCCCACTTCCAAGGAATGTTAATCTTGAATGCTCCTCTGAGAATATTTAGAAAATCAAGGAACATGATATTTTACATATGGGATCTTTAATTCCTCCTGCTGGTATATAAATGCATGATGCCTCTATTAATTTAAGTCTTACTTAACTACTCATTACTCCACAGTCACCTTTTGTTTAATTGATTGGATTTTAGATACTGAGCCAGAAACTATAAATTAAATCAATTTTACTTAGTGATCAGTCCATGGAGTGCATGCAGAATGGAGAACATTAAAAAAAAATAAACTGATTCTAATTCATTAAAAGGTTTAGATGCTTAAGCTTAGAAAATTAAAACCAAGTGAGAGATTACAAATCTAAGGATAAATGTATCACACCACAACATTTGGCACATACCCTATTTGGAAATACCCCATTTAATTCTGAATCAAAGCCCAGCTTCATGTGAATGATAATAGTTGCCAAAATGACATCCAAATCCTGTTATCATTTTCCCTCTGCATGCCTAAAATTACAGGAACACTACCTGGGTTAAACTATAGATTATAGCTTGATTGACTGAATTTATACAACACACTTGACCTGATTACTGAATTAACCCATTTTCAGGATTCACACAACCCACTGAGCTATTAACTGACCTTATTAAGGAGATTTTGTTACAATTTTTTCCCCATGCACAGTCATGTCCAACTCTAGGGGGCAGTGCCCATCTCCCTTTCTTAGCCGAAGAGCCAGCACTGTCCAAAGATGCTTCCACGGTCATGTGGCCGGCATGACACACCCAGAATGCTGTTACCATCCCACCAAAGTGGTACCTATTTAACTACTTGCATTTACATGCTTTCGAATTGCTAGGTTGGCAAGATCTGGGGCGAGTGCGGGAGCTCACTCCGTCATGCAGTGCTCGGGTCTCGAACTGCCGACCTTCTGATCGACAAGCCTGGCGTCTTAACCACTGAGCCATCATGCCCCCTTGTTACAAAATACATCTAAACTATTTCTAGCTGATTAAGACATTGCCCCTCCCTCCCATGTAAGGCATTACATTTAGGGAGGAAAAATAGAAGACACACATGAGAGATCGGGATTTGATGGAAGCATTATTTCAGAGAAGGACTTTGGTGTGGCCAATGACAACAAGCTAAATGTAACCCAGTAGTATGAGACCACCAGAAGGTGAATTCTAGGCTGAATTCTAGGTGAATTCTAGGCTGCATCAGAAGAACCATTGTATCAAAGATGCATAAAGTTCTTATTTCTACTCTACTTGCACTCGTGAGACCACACCTAGAGTTCTGTGTACAATTCTGGACACCATATTTACAGATCAGTATTCACAAATTATAACAGGCCCAGAGAAAGGTGACAAAGATGATACAGGAATTTGAGAACATGCCCTCTGAGGACAGGCTGAAGAAACTTGGGATGTTCATTCTGGAGAAAAGAAGACTGAGGGGAGACCTGATATGAGTATTTGGGTACATAAAAGGGTCCCATAGGGAAGATGGTCAGGAAGCATTTTCTCTTTCCACAGAAACTAGATCTAGAATTAATAAGTATAAGTTACATCTACCAAATTTCATTTAAATATAAGAGAAAAGTTCCTGATGGTAAGATCTGTATAACACAGGAACAGTCTACCTATGGAGATTGTGGGTTCTCCATCTCTGGAGTTTTTAAAGAAGAGGCTGGACAACTAGAACATGGATGATTCATTTGGGTTTCCTGCATATTACAAAGACCTGGACTATGTGATCCCTCTGACAATCCCTTCCAGTCTACAGTTCTATGATCACACAAAAGAAAATGCATGTTATTCAATAGCTACTGCTGGTAAAGGTTAGAAAGAACCTTCTTATAAACCCCCAGCTGAAGGAAATCCTCACCTATCTATATGGAACAAATTCAACAGATACAGCTACAATGGGCATAGGAGAGACCAAGTTGTATCTCCTCTTTTATTCTGCTTTTTTATGTACATTTATACCAGTACTCACATACTTGTATATTCTTTTGTCAATGTATTCACTTCTAGAAGTTGTGTTGTCTGATATAAAGAACAGTACCATTTACAGCAGTATTTTTCAAACTTGGCAACTTCACGATGAGTGGACTTCATCGGGAGTCCCGATAGAAGAGAATATATGTAGCTCAGGGTTGAACTGTGGAGTCCTTGGTGCTCTCTGAGCTTGATTCTTTCCTTGCAGATGTTTCAGCTAGGTAACATCATCATCAGACTCCTCAATCTGAAACACATGGACAGACTCAAATCTGCAACACATGAACAGACTCAACCATAGTTTCAACTGTGAGCATCCTAGACCAAGCTAAATCCAAAAACACTAGGAAATTCCTGGAAGCTTGGCATTCAGACAAATCAGCCATCAATAGACACACACAGAAATAAACACACCATTCAAAAGAGACAATAAAAAAGCTAAGAAGGAAACAAACAAACAAAAACAGAACACATCCTCTCCAGCAGCCAACACCCAGATAAACAGTGATTAACACCAGACAAACAATCAAGCAGAAAACAATACCCTAATCAAAGAACTACCAAGGAGGAAACCGCACCCCCACCGCACCCCCACCAAAACTGGCAGGGCAAGCTACTATATATAAACAGGGAGCAATCCCCACACTCACTGGCACTGATGATGTTACCTAGTTGGGTCATGAAACGTCTGCAGGCAAGCAACCAAGCTCAGATAGCACCAAGGCCTCCATAATTCTAGGAGTTGAAGTCTACACATCTTAAAGTTGCCAAGCTTGAAAAACACTGATTTACACTAACATACTTCATGGGTTTTAGAACACTTTTTAAAAATTGGAGGACTGAACTACATCGGAGAGGTACAATTTTGAAAGACAGAGGCATTCCCTTTACATATTGGCTTTGGATAGGCAATATCAAGGAATTAAAATGCCAGCTAAATTAATTTCTCCCCCAACTGCCTCATGATAACTTTGATATATCTCAGTGTTGCAAATTAATGATTCTAGTATTATCAGCCATTGCATGACATCAGCTTGCAAATTATATTTGCCCAGGGATAATCTCAGACACCCTTTTGCTGAAAGCATTTGTCTCTGATTTTATATCTGCTTCCCAACACATGTGAATATAAGGAAGCAGAGCCTTTCTCATCTTGCTGCAAAACAAATATATTTAAAATATGATTTAATTGATTCGTTTTTCCAACTCCCGCTCTCCCTTTCTTCCTTTTTTGCCTATGTCAGCTGCTTTATAAGTCTGTGCCCTAAAGTTTGTCAATCCTATCTTTTTGCCTACATACATACTCATCAAGCTATTCCATTTGGGAGTTGGCAACATTATGCAGAGTGTTGAAAAGAGGTAAGAAATAGTTGGACAGAGAAATTAAAGGCATGAGATGAAGAAAAGCAGCTAAAACCAATTTATCCCAGTAGTTGACTCTACCTTTCCATATATTTCTATTCTTGCAAACCATCCTAGCTTCCATTATATCTATACAATGATTCATACATTATCATTTTTTTTCGATAAATTTCTCACCTCTTTCATTTTGAGGATCTCATCAATTCCATCCAACCATGACTTTCTTGCTCTTCCCCTTCCTCTTTTGACCCATTCACTTTTCTTTCAAATACCCATTTTACAATTTGATCCTCATTTATTCCCTCTATATAACCAAACTACCTCAATCTACTTCTTTTCTATAGTTTCCTCCCCTTTGCATTCAATGAAATTGTTATGGCCTAGCTAAGATGTTCTTGCAATTATTTAATTACAAGTGGCCAAGTGATACGTGTGACTATCTACTCTTTCAGTCTACAATCTGGAAGCTTGCAGTCACCTTGGCTTCCCTAGCTTCAATAACTTTGGAAGGGAGGAACATCCTTGGGGGCATTTCCAGTAAATGGGTTACTATCATCATTAAGGAAAAGTCATCCAATAGAAGAGAAAATCTGTAGCTCAGGGTTGAACTGTGGAGTCCTTGGTGATCTCTGAGCTTGGTTGCTTGCTTGCAGACATTTAATTACCTAGCTAGGTAACAACATCAGGGTGAGGGAGGGTGGGATTTGTTCCCTGTTTATATACGGTGGCTTGCCCTGCCAGTGTTGATGGGGGTGTGGTGGAAATTTATCCCCTTGGCAAATCCTGGAGAATTTCTCCTTACTTAGGAAAAATCAAAGAAGTCTTCAACTCCCTTACTCTGTCCACAAATCAACACTGAATTTTGAAAGGCCATTGGTGCCAAGCTTTAGATTTCAGGGAGCAAAAACGCAGAATGTAAGGTGACTTCATGGACCAGCCCACGCCAGAGCTCCCTGTCGGCTGTCACCATCCCCAGCTCCCCCATGGTTGAGTCCGTCACCTCCAGAATATCATCCATCCATCTTGCCCTTGGTCGGCCCCTCTTCCTTTTGCCTTCCACTTTCCCTAACATCAGCTTCTTCTCCAGGGTATCCTGTCTTCTCATTCTGTGGCCAAAGTACTTCAGTTTTGCCTTTAATATCATTCCCTCAAGTGAGCAGTCTGGCTTGATTTCCTGGAGTATGGACTGGTTTGATCTTCTTGCAGTCCAAGGCACTCTCAGAATTTTCCTCCAACACCACAGTTCAAAAGCATCTATCTTCCTTCACTCAGCCTTCCTTATGGTCCAGCTCTCACAGCCATAGGTTACTACGGGGAATACCATTGCTTTAACTATGCGGACCTTTGTTGTCAGTGTGATGTCTCTGCTCTTAACTATTTTATCAAGATTTGCCATTGCTCTCCTCCCAAGAAGTAGACGTCTTCTGATTTCCTGGCTGCAGTCAGCGTCTGCAGTAATCTTTGCGCCTAGAAATACAAGGTCTGTCACTGCCTCCACTTTTTCTCCCTCTATTTGCCAGTTATCAATCAAGCTGGTTTCCATAATCTTGGTTTTCTTCAGGTTTAACTGCAACCCAGCTTTTGCACTTTCTTCTTTCACCTTCGTCATAAGGCTCCTCAACTCCTCCTCGCTTTCAGCCATCAAAGTGGTATCATCTGCATATCTGAGATTGTTAATGTTTCTTCCAGCGATTTTAACTCCAGCCTTGGATTCCTCAAGCCCAGCATGTCGCATGATGTGTTCTGCGTACAGGTTGAATAAGGTAGGGTGAGAGTATACAACCCTGCCGTACTCCTTTCCCAATTTTAAACCAGTCCATTGTTCCATGCTCTGTTCTTACCGTTGCTACTTGGTCATTATACAGATTCCTCAGGAGGCAGACAAGATGACTTGGTATCCCCATACCACCAGGAACTTTCCACAATTTGTTATGATCCACACAGTCAAAGGCTTTAGAATAGTCAATAAAACAGAAATAGATGTTTTTCTGAAACTCCCTGGTTTTCTCCATTATCCAGCGGATATTGGCAATTTGGTCTCTAGTTCCTCTGCCTTTTCTAAACCCAGCTTGTACATCTGGCAATTCTCGCTCCATTAATTGCTGGAGTCTACCTTGCAAGATCTTGAGCATTACCTTACTGGCATGTGAAATAAGTGCCACTGTTCGATAGTTTGAACATCCTTTAGTGCTTCCCTTTTTTGGTATGGGGATATAAGTTGATTTTTTCCAATCTGATGGCCATTCTTGTGTTTTCCAAATTTGCTGGCATATGGCATGCATCACCCTGACAGCATCATCTTGCAAGATTTTAAACAGTTCAGCTGGGATACCGTCATCTCCTGCTGCCTTGTTATTAGCAATGCTTCTTAAGGCCCATTCAACCTCACTCTTCAGGATGTCTGGCTCTAACTCACTGACCACACCGTCAAAGCTATCTCCAAAGCTATAGTGGAGGTCACAGGAAATGGTAGTTCTTTATGCTGTCCTGGTCCAACAACAGAGGGCAGAGAAGAATAACAGAGATGGTGAGAGGCTTTGAGGTTAAATCCTATGAAGATTGATTAAAGAAACTGGTATGTTTAGCTAAATAAGAGAAGACTAAGGGGAAACAAGAGGGGCGTGGTGGCTCAGTGGGTAAGACGCCAGGCTTGTCGATTGGAAGATCGCAAGTTCGGAGGTTCGAATCCCTAGCCCTGTGTGTGGAGTGAGCTCCTGCACTAGCTCCAGCTCTTGACAACCTAGCAATTCGAAATCATGCAAATGCAAGTAGATGAATAGGTACCACTTCAGTGGGTAGGTAACAGCGTTCTGCGCGCGTCATGCGGCCACATGACTGTGGAAGCGTCTTCGGACAACGCTGGCTCTTCGGCTAACAAACAGAGATGAGCACCGCCCCATAGAGTCAGACATGACTGCACAAATGAGCGGAGGGAACCTTACCTTTTTAAGGGGAAACATGATAGCAGTCTTCCAATACTTGAAGGGCTGTCACAAGGAAGAGGTTGTAGATTTATTCTCCTTAGCTCCCAAGGTAGGACAAGAACCAGCGGGTGGAAGTTTTACAGAGGGAGATGCAAACTTGAAATAACTAGAAAATTCCTGAGCATGAGAGCTGCTACAGAGTGGAACAACCTGCCTCCTGAAGTCATGGGTGCTCCGTCTCTGGAAATTTTCAAGCAAAGTTGGACAGCTTTTTGTCTAGGATGGTCTGAAGATTCCTGTCCTGGGTAGGGGGTTGGACTAGAAGACCTCCCAGATCCCTTCTAGCCCTATGATTCTGTATCATTGATCGGGTAAAGAAAGGGTGTCATGGGGAAGTAGGTCAGGAACTATTTTCCATTGCCGCAGAAAGAGGGTCAGAGATAACTGGCAGAAGTTGCAGCTACCTAGATTTTATTTAAATATAAGGGGAAAAAATCCTGCCACTGAGATCTGTACAACAGTGAAACAGTCTATAAATATTTTAAATGTAAATTCAAGACTGTCATAACTATGATAAGCCTATTGTGTGAACACAGCCACAATCTGAACACTACATTTAAGTCCTAAATAAGGAACAATTCCTTGAGGTATGAAATAAGCTCCAAGCCATGTGATAGGCCAGATCATGATCAGCTTGCTTATTAGATTAGACAGATCCACAGTTGAACAGATTTATTACTAGCCTGCTGGGGGAAAATCTGGCCTAGAATTTAGTCCTAACCAGCTGGACTAAATGATTATA
This sequence comes from Charina bottae, assembly GCA_023362775.1. NCBI lineage: Eukaryota > Metazoa > Chordata > Lepidosauria > Squamata > Charinaidae > Charina > Charina bottae. The sequence goes on along the minus strand of JALMGJ010000027.1, from coordinate 8,901,431 downwards.
TTTAATGGACCAACAGGCCAACTTGATCTAACATTACTGACCTCAGACTTTTGCTGCCTTCCATTCAACGTATCAATGTCAATCAGATTAGCAGCTCTTTCTTATTGTAACAGCAGTCACAGCACAATGTCTTTCACCCAGCTTAGGGCAGAAAGCAAGGTTAGAAAAAGGATGGAGATCTCTGTTGGCCAGCAAAGGGGACCAGGCAAGAATTTAGATGGGACAAACAGAGATAGGATATTTGTATCTTGGCCTTAGAGAGAGAGACAGAGTCATGGAGAGAAGAGGGCAGATCTTTTCCCCAGGAGAACACACTCATACACACAGATATGGACCACCCACAAGGAGATAGGCCTCAGAAGCTTCAACTGATCCAGAATGCAGCAACCTGAGCAGTTACTCCATGTACAACCACTGCTTCAAGAACTGTACTGATTACAAGTTTGCTACTGGCTGCAATTCAAGGTATTGTTGTCACATTTAAAGACCACATGTCTCAAGACCTTAGTGTCTTTGGGACTCCCTGCTCTCAGAGATTTCTGCTTGTCCATGAACACCTGGAAGTTCCCTTAGGATCCTGAACACCACAGATGATCTTGGCATTGCCATTGCCTCCTTCCTAGGGCTGAGAGAGAGTGACTTGCCCAAGTCACCCAGCCGGCTTTCATGCTTAAGGCAGGACTAGAACTCACAGTCTCCCAGTTTCTAACCCACACCCTAACCCTAACCCTAACCCTAACCCTAGACCAAACTGGCAGAAGAAGAAGGAGGGGGAGGAGGAGGAGGGGAGAGGGGAGGAGGGGGAGGGGCATATAAACCTACTCAAATAAAATAAAAAATAGAATACAAGTAGTCCTCACTTAAAGATGGTAACTGGGATTTAAGAGTCACAATGGGTGCCTTGTTCCTCCCATCCCTGCAAAAATTAGGTCAGCAAGTTTGACCCCATTGAATCTGGTGAGGCTACTAGTCATGGCCCCTGCCTCTTCAACCTCCTGTCAACCTCCCGCCATCAGGTCAATCAACATCCTTCAAGTGAGGCATAACATTGGGTCAGGTACCATGACAAATTGAGCCCCTCTCTCTTGGTTGGAAGAGGAACATTTGGAGATCCCTTAAAAAATAAGAGAGAGACTGTAGACCAAGGCTGGAAAAAGAACCGCAATCCTATTTATTTTTTTCAGAAGGTTCAGAATTATGAGAATTCCTTGAAAACAGAAGCCCAGGAATAATTGTAACAGAGAGGATATATCTCTAAATCTCTAAAATATAACATTTAGGAAAAGATGTATTAAGTTTGAACTGTTTTACTCCATTGTGCTGAAGTCTTTAATTATCCTACATCAGATTAGATAGTGTCTGCATTCTTAATTTTATCATTAGCCTCTTCAGATCAAAACTTCTCCTTATAATCTCCTTTCCTTCTGTAAGATCCTGAACTGGTACCTTTTGATTGTAGCAGATCAGTACCATCTTGTGGTCTAACAGAAGCATTAGTTCTCATTTAGGAATTTCCACTTTCTTCTTTCTGACCAAATTATCAGCGGTTTTTTCTTATGAAATTGGGCATTCTGAAAGTTATCTTTTTTTCCTTAACACCAAATACCTGCATTTTAAAATTTAAAGTAAAAAGGTCTTCATCTCTCTTCTCATTTTTTCTAGTAAAGTTTGATTTTAAACTCCTGTAAGATAGGTTTATCTCTCCCAGGATAAGGAAAAGAAAGGCTGGACCTTCTTGTCACACAACTCTATGCTGTGGAGCAAAAATGTTGCATTATTACTATTATTTTCCTGTTTATCTGTACCATTTATTTAGTCATTTACAGGACTTATATGGCCTAGTAGGATGGGCAGATGGAGGGGTGCGATGGCTCATTGGTTAAGACGCCAGGCTTGTCGATCGGAAGGTCGGCAGTTCGAGACCCGAGCGCCACATGATGGAGTGAGCTCCCACACTCGCCCCAGCTCTTGCCAACCTAGCAATTCAAAAGCATGCAAATGCAAGTAGATAAAAAGGTACCACTTCAGTGGGAAGGTAACAGCGTTCCGCGTGTGTCATGCTGGCCCCATGACTGCAGAAGCGTCTTCGGACAATGCTGGCTCTTCAGCTAAGAAACGGAGATGAGCACCACCCCCTAGAGTCGGACACGACTATGCAGGGGAAACCTTTACTTAGGATGGGCAGATACCCTCATGGAGAGGCAGTCCTGCAAGTAACCTGGCCCTGTGCCATGTAGGGCTTTAAAGGTGATAACCAGCACCTTGAATTGCACCTGGAAAGCAACTGGGAGCCAGTGCAGCTCATGTGGCAGTGATGTTACTCAACTGAACCATGGAGTACCCAAAACTGTGTATACCGCTGCATTCTGAACCAGTTGCAGCTTCCAGGGGGCCTTCAAGGACAGTCCCGTGTAGAGCAAATTGCAGTAATCCAATCGGGAGGTGACTAAGGCATGCATGACTGTGAGCAAGTCTTCCTGGTCCAGGAATGGGCACAATTGGGGCACAAGATGGATTTGTGCAAAGGCTCCAAAACAGAAGCACAATTTGTGAAAGCTCCTTGTCTCACACTAAAGGGTTTGGGGGAGATGCCACTGGAAAGTAGGGGTGGTGGTAGAAACTACCAATGTGCTGACCCAAAGCAGGAGATGGAACCAGAGGACTTCTAAGAAAGGTCTCCAGCTTTCCACCCTATGGGTTCAACCATTTCTGCTACAATTCTTATAAACTTTCCTTTCCAGGCTCCCTATGACTGTCAGATTGGGAGGGGGGGAGATCAAGAGTGAGAAAACATTTGTTTTGCAGCTAACAGGGGATGAGGTCAGAGAGATGTTATGAACTTTGAATGCTTGGTACCAAATTTGGTATTCAGAGCTTTGCAGCTGTTCCATGTAGTCGGATTTTAATAAATGAATTATTTTAGCATTCTGATTAATTGTCTGGAGAATTTCTTAAGTTAAGATCCTGGCACTGGGACCATCACAATGACTTTGGTTGAACATGCTCCACTTTGTCAATGTCCTTCCTAAAATGTGGACACAATGTTCTAGGTGTTGCCGAAACAATGACTTCTTCCGAAAACATGAACCAAACACATTTCTCACTCAATCCCAGAGAGTGATCTGCTTAAAGCTCATCCTTGTTCTTCTTAAAGAATAGAGGGCAGTATATAATCCCCAGCCATCCAATTATGTCCATCGGGGTACCATAAATCACACTGTCGAAGTAGCAGTTTTGGGTGCTACATTTTTAGGCACTCAAAAGCATCACAATCAGGGCCCCTTTACGCATTAAGTCTCTATGAAGTGCAACACTCCCATTTCCCCCCTTTAACTTTTCCCCAGCCCAGAGAAGCATCAACCCAACTCACTTAGCAAAAAACCCAGCTGAGAAACACCGTGCCAGCTGTCAGATGTAGTACCCAAAAAACCCATTACTTTTGTTTTAGTGCTGAATTAAAAGCAACACAGGTTTTGAAAGGTTTATGATGGAAAAACAACGAGATTCTCTTTGTGCCAAACATGAACAGAATAGTTATGTGGAATAAAACAAAGGAGTGACCTGCATTATAAGAAAATCAAGTTGTATTGTTCTGGGTTGCCTGTCATATTTTCATGAGTAGGATTGTCAGTGTGGGTCGCCTCAAAACAAACCTGGCCACAGCCTCCAGCTTGGTGAAACTACACCATAAGACCTGCGAGATAGGTTTCTATGGGAACCAGTTCTTAGGCAGTTTTTGTGAAGTTTTCCCAACTGGTAGGAAATATCCAACAAGTCTAGGGAGACAGATCTCCCCCATATCGGACCTAGAAGTAGGTGAAGCCATGACCATGAGTTCAAGCCATTCTTTTCATTTTTACTTTATCCCAGGTCTGCACGATTTTGCCTTTTCCAGGTCATCACAAACATTTGTGCCTAGTTTCTTCTGAAGGCTTCTAGTACACACTGTGTGATTTCCACTGGATGAAGGCTGCAGCAGACCTGGGGCAGGATATTAAGGGCTGAGCTCCAAAAGCCGGTGGGGATGAAAGAGGGACATGGTGGGAGAGTATTTCAGATGTTTTACATGGCGAAATGGGTTATTTAAACACCTGTAAAGTAAGGCTCTGATTTGCACCTTAGGTTCCCTCTTAAATCATCCAAAATTTAAAGAAGTCTCCCAAATCTTTGGCCTCAGTTGTTCCCACTTTTCACTCCCTTGATTCAGGACATGCATTTTTTCATGCTCTTTTTCCAACCATTTTCAATAATGGATATATTGGAGAGTATACACTTTCCCCTCCAGCAAAGGAGATCGTTACCTTGTCGTGGTGCTGGAGCTTGAGCACCTCAATGAAACCATGAGCTAAACCGTGAAGGGACACCCAAGACGGGAAGGTTGTGGCAGAGAGGTCAGACTAAATACGATCCCTGGGGAAGGTAATGGCAACCCACCCCAGTATTCTTGCCATGAAAACTAAATGGATCAGTACAACCAGAGATATGTCGGTATACCATTGGAAGATGGGACTCCCAGGTCGGAAGATGGTCAAAATGCTACTGGGGAGGAACAGAGGATACATTCAACTAGCCCCAGACGTGATGACGCAGCTAGCTCAAAGCCGAAAGGACAGCTAGCGGCTGACGGTGCTGGTGGTGAACGACGAATCCGATGTTCTAAAGATCAACACACCATAGGAACCTGGAATGTAAGATCTATGAGCCAGGGCAAATTGGATGTGGTTATTGGTGAGATGTCAAGATTAAATATAGACATTTTAGGTGTCAGTGAACTGAAATGGACTGGGATGGGCCACTTCACATCAGATGACCACCAGATCTACTACTGTGGACAAGAGGACCACAGAAGAAATGGAGTAGCCTTCATAATTAATAATAAAGTGGCTAAAGCAGTGCTTGGATACAATCCAAAAAACGATAGAATGATCTCAATTTGAATTCAGGGTAAGCCATTTAACCTCACAGTGATCCAAATATACGCCCCAACCACAGACGCTGAAGAAGCAGAAGTAGATCAGTTCTATGAGGATCTGCAGCACCTACTGGATAATACACCAAAAAGAGATGTTATTTTCATTACAGGAGACTGGAATGCTAAGGTGGGTAGTCAGACGACACCTGGAATTACAGGCAAGCATGGTCTGGGAGAACAAAATGAAGCAGGACATAGGCTGATAGAATTTTGCCAAGACAACTCACTGTGCATAACAAACACTCTCTTCCAAAAACCTAAAAGACGACTTTATACATGGACTTCACCAGATGGTCGACACCGAAATCAGATTGACTACATCCTTTGCAGCCAAAGGTGGCGGGCATCTATACAGTCGGTAAAAACAAGACCTGGAGCTGACTGTAGTTCAGATCATGAACTTCTTATTGCAAAATTTAGAATCAGACTAAAGAGAATAGGGAAGACCCACAGATCAGTTAGATATGAGCTCACTAATATTCCTAAGGAATATGCAGTGGAGGTGAAGAATAGATTTAAGGGACTAGATTTAGTAGATAGGGTCCCAGAAGAACTATGGACAGAAGTTCGCAACATTGTTCAGGAGGTGGCAACAAAAAACGTCCCAAAGAAAAAGAAAACCAGGAAGGCAAGATGGCTGTCTGCTGAGACACTGGAAGTAGCCCAAGAAAGAAGGAAAGCAAAAGGCAACAGTGATAGTGGGAGATATGCCCAATTAAATGCAAAATTCCAGAGGTTAGCCAGAAGAGATAAGGAATTATTTTTAAACAAGCAATGTGCGGAAGTGGAAGAAGACAATAGAATAGGAAGGACAAGAGACCTCTTCCAGAAAATTAGAAACATTGGAGGTAAATTCCAGGCAAAAATGGGTATGATCAAAAACAAAGATGGTAAGGACCTAACAGAAGCAGAAGAGATCAAGAAAAGGTGGCAAGAATATACGGAAGATCTGTATAGGAAGGATAATAATATTGGAGATAGCTTTGATGGTGTGGTCAGTGAGTTAGAGCCAGACATCCTGAAGAGTGAGGTTGAATGGGCCTTAAGAAGCATTGCTAATAACAAGGCAGCAGGAGACGATGGTATCCCAGCTGAACTGTTTAAAATCTTGCAAGATGATGCTGTCAAGGTGATGCATGCCATATGCCAGCAAATTTGGAAAACACAAGAATGGCCATCAGATTGGAAAAAATCAACTTATATCCCCATACCAAAAAAGGGAAGCACTAAAGAATGTTCAAACTATCGAACAGTGGCACTTATTTCACATGCCAGTAAGGTAATGCTCAAGATCTTGCAAGGTAGACTCCAGCAATTCATGGAGCGAGAATTGCCAGATGTACAAGCTGGGTTTAGAAAAGGCAGAGGAACTAGAGACCAAATTGCCAATATCCGCTGGATAATGGAGAAAGCCAGGGAGTTTCAGAAAAACATCTATTTTTGTTTTATTGACTATTCTAAAGCCTTTGACTGTGTGGATCATAACAAATTGTAGCAAGTTCTTGGTGGTATGGGGATACCAAGTCATCTTGTCTGCCTCCTGAGGAATCTGTATAATGACCAAGTAGCAACGGTAAGAACAGAGCATGGAACAACGGACTGGTTTAAGATTGGGAAAGGAGTACGGCAGGGCTGTATACTCTCACCCTACCTATTCAACCTGTACGCAGAACACATCATGCGACGTGCTGGGCTTGAGGAATCCAAGGCTGGAGTTAAAATCGCTGGAAGAAACATTAACAATCTTAGATATGCAGATGATACCACTTTGATGGCTGAAAGCGAGGAGGAGTTGAGGAGCCTTATGACGAAGGTGAAAGAAGAAAGTGCAAAAGCTTGGTTGCAGTTAAACCTCAAAAAAACCAAGATTATGGCAACCAGCTTGATTGATAACTGGCAAATAGAGGGAGAAAAAGTGGAGGCAGTGACAGACTTTGTATTTCTAGGCGCAAAGATTACTGCAGACGCTGACTGCAGCCAGGAAATCAGAAGTCATCTACTTCTTGGGAGGAGAGCAATGGCAAATCTTGATAAAATAGTTAAGAGCAGAGACATCACACTGACAACAAAGGTCCGCATAGTTAAAGCAATGGTATTCCCTGTAGTAACCTATGGCTGCGAGAGCTGGACCATAAGGAAGGCTGAGTGAAGGAAGAAAGATGCTTTTGAACTGTGGTGTTGGAGGAAAATTCTGAGAGTGCCTTGGACTGCAAGAAGATCAAACCAGTCCATACTCCAGGAAATCAAGCCAGACTGCTCACTTGAGGGAATGATATTAAAGGCAAAACTGAAGTACTTTGGCCACATAATGAGAAGACAGGATACCCTGGAGAAGAAGCTGATGCTAGGGAAAGTGGAAGGCAAAAGGAAGAGGGGCCGACCAAGGGCAAGATGGATGGATGGTATTCTGGAGGTGACGGACTCAACCATTGGGGAGCTGGGGATGGTGACGGCCGACAGGAAGCTCTGGCGTGGGCTGGTCCATGAAGTCACGAAGAGTCGGAAGCGACTGAACGAATAAACATACACTTTCCCAATACAGGTAGTCCTCACCTACCAACCATTTGTTTAATGATGGTTTGGACTTATGACGGTGCTGAAAAAAACGACTTATGACTGGTCCTCTCACTTCTGTCGTAGCATCCACATGATCAAGATTTGGGCACTTGGTAACTGGTTCACATTTATGACCATTGCTCCATCCCATGGTCACATGATCACCATTTTCGACCTTCTTGGCAGCTTCTGGCAAGCAAAATCAATGTGGGACCACATGATTTGCTTAACAACTACATGGTTCGCTTAACACCCATGGTGATTTGCTTAACAACCGCTGCAAAACAGGTTGTAAAATTGGGTCAGATTTGCTTAATGACTGCTTTGCTTAGCAACTGACATTCCAGTCCCAATTTTGGTCACTAAACGAGGACTCCCTGTATACAGTATATGCTTATTTATATGCCTTTTCCTAGAAGAATTGCAAAGGAAAATTTCGCAAAACTGTGAATATTGAAGTATAGTTTTCTTTCAGGATAGGTGATGTGGAGAAGTTTGCTTTTATACACTATCCAAAGAAATGTCATCTATAATTATTATTTATTTATATAATTGATAATACATACATTTCTACACACACACATACACACACATACATATATATCTGTAGAAATAAAAGACAGCTGCTCCAGAGCAAACATCAGTAAAACTGCTAATATTTTGTCACCAAACACCACTGAGACAGAACTGATTTGAAAGCTCTGCAGATTTTGGGGTTCTGAATGTCAGCTGACAAGCCCTGTGATTTTCACTGTACCTTAGTGACTAAGGGGGGGGGGGAATCTCTCTGCAGGGGACTAAGAATTATTCCCTTGCAGACAGGGTTATTTCCCCCCCACTTAGTCCCTTGCAGAGAATAATTTTTGGAAAAGAGGAAAAAGAAAAAAAGCAAACATCTATGGTTGCAGCTTCTCCAAACAGAAGCCAAAAATCTGGCTGGTAGCACTTTTCCAGACTAACACATGTTATTAAAAAGCATAAGCTTTTGTCAAGGAGGCTTTGGATGCATTAACCTAATTATGTAACTGTTCACATAACTGCCTCCGAAGTAATCTTTAAAGCTACAAATCACTCTACTTTTGTACTTTGTCCTGTGCATTTCCCAACATAGGCTTTGGAAAGACACATTTCTGCAATGTAAGCTCCTTTTATAAATAAAAAAGCTCTGTTTGTACAGAACTTTCTGCAGTAAGTAAGAAAAAGCTTTCTTATAATCCCTCATATCATTCCTTCCTCTTCCAAATTATCAACTGATAATTCTTAAAAAAACGGGGTTGGGATTCATTTCTCTTTGCCTCTCGGCTTCAATCCAGTAACTTTCTCTTTATGTTATTCCCTATTTTTAAGTGAAGAGAATGCCAAAGGTATTTATGTACGAATGCTACTTCTTATATATTTCTTTCCTCTTTGCTATAGCAATAAGCCTCTTTCTTTGCTTTGCTGTAATTTAGAACATGCTTTCAAGGGAAGAGTCACAACGTTTCTCTTTCGGCCTTCTTCTTCCACAGCTAAACCCTTCATAAATTTAATGCCCTCCACTTCCCCTGCATCTATGTGAATTCCTGTTCTTTCTCTCACTGAATTGAATAATGTGCTAAATCCTCATAGATAATTAACTGCTTCTTATTTGATTGCCTTTCATCTAGCCTCACCTATTCTTCATGCTAAATCCCTCTTAAATTGCCAACTGCTTATCGTTTGATGGCTCCGGATTCCATTAGCCTCAAATACAATTTAATGCATTGTATTGTTTGATCATTAATTACTATTTCCATTTTGGATTGACAGAGTGCATATGAGGGTTTAATAACCTAGAGTATTAAAGGTCCCATCAGAATTGGCACACAAGAGTCCCCTCTTTTTACTAATTGACAAACTTTGAACACATAAATAGATTGAAACCCATCTATCAAATTTCCTGTGTTTACCTTTAATCAATCCAATGTTAGTTCTTCCCCTTGAAGGCAAGAAAGTTTGCATAGAAGAAGAAAAAACACAGGCTTTCTCCTGAAAAGCCTTCTCCCTTCACAATGTTATGACACAATAGAAGTGGTATGGTCTTCCAGCACACTATGTCTCCCCCCCCCAAAAAAAAATCTCAGAGATTTTGCTTCTATCTGTGCTCCTGCCCTCTGAAGATGCTGGCCACAGATGCTGGCGAAACGTTAGGAACCACAACTTCCAGAACACGGCCACACAGCCCGGAAGACCCACAACAGCCATTGAACTCCGGCTGTGAAAGCCTTTGACAATACATTATGTACATTCTTCTAGAAAAGCCACTGACAACTTCTGGACTGAGCAAAACACTCCCAGGAATTTGCAGAGGTTGTCCATGGATGATTGGTTTTATATATGGTAACTGCAATGAGGCTATCGTATGCACAAAGATGGAAGACTACAGAAACACCAAAAAGTGAGGGATGGATTGTGAAGATGGCTGAGTTTTCAGAAATGGCTAAACTGACTTCTTTGATTAAGTAGGGAACTAGAACTACTTTTATAAAAGACTGGAAACCCTTTATGGACTTTTTGCTGAAAATGGATAAAAATGACCTAGTGATTTTGGGATTTATTGATTAAAAAGGGTCTATGGGAAGAAGGGAACCATGATACAGTACAGGTTGTCCTCGCTTAATGACCACAATTGAGCCAGGAATTTCGGTTGCTAAGCAAAGTGGTCATTAAGTGAATCTAACTAAATTTTATGACCTTTTTTGCAGCAGTCGTTAAGCGAACCACATGGTCATTAAGCAAATCACGCAGTTCCCCATTGATTTTGCTTGCCAGAAGCTGGCCGGGAAGGTAGAAAATGGTGATCACATGACCATGGGATTCTGTAACGGGCATAAATGCAAACCGGTTGCCAAGCGCCCAAAACATGATCATGTGACTGTGGGGATGCTGCAACGGACACAAGCGTGAAGACCGGTCATAAGTTTTTTTTCCAGAACTGTCTTAAGTCTGAACCATCACTAAACGAATGGTTGTTAAGTGAGGACTACCTGTATGCAATATGGGAGGGTGGAGATGGTAATTGCTGTGTTTGAACTGCTGCAAAGGAGATCGGAAGTCGCTTCTTTAGATATCTTTCTTGGTTCCTTTTGGTTTTCCTTCACTTTTTCTTTTACCCTTTTACAATTTCTTTCTTTTGCTACTTCTTCTTTTATGTTTCTGTAGTTTTTTAAAACTTTGCAAAATCTTCTTTTAATAAAAATTATTTGTTTAAAAAAAAAGTATTTGCAGTGGTCACTCTCCAGCCTCCTTTTCCAGGGATGCTAGTTGTGCTGACGGACTTTCCCTTAATCAAATTAAACGAAGTTGAACCGGTGTAGCATGAACAAAAACATTTGTTTGGAGGGCAGTGCTGCCAGAACCTTTCCCCCCGCCGCCATGGTGTTAAGCAACGTGAAATGAGGATTGATAGCTGTGTACGGCTTGCCAGATTTCAATTCCTCCAAGCCGTACAAGGTGCCTTGAAAAGAGAACACCTACATCAATTTTGCAGCAAAACGTCATCCTGAAAACCAGACATCAGCAGAGTAGAGATCAATAAACCGACGCAGGCTGGAACACTGCATTAAACCAAAGAAACACAAAACAGAACAATATCCTGCCGGAGGATTCCTGCTGAAAGCTGGTCGGCTCTTCCTCACCAATTAATTTAAAGGCTCCCAATCAATTAAGAAATCCGTTTAATGCAAGTACTTACCAGCCGTGGATCGCTGCAATGCCTCTTTAGAAGAGGCAACCACTTCCCAGCTTTTTGCAGAGGGGAAAATGGTTTTGCTAAGGCAGTGCGAGCTGCAAACATGTTCAGGTTCAAGTTCAGATTCTTATTTAGCCAAGATGCTCACTGGGCAGCCTTGAGCCTGTTATTCTTTCTTTCAGCCTACCTCACAGGGTTCTTGGGGAGATCAACTGAGCCACTATGAACTTCTTGACAGTATTGAAGGGATAAAATAATTTCGCAATTGTGGCTTTTATTTAAAAAAAAACCTCAGAGTTCCTACTGATTTGGTTTAACTATTTCATAGATTCCCAGCTAGGCGCCTTGGCTGATCTCAAAAAGGATCAGAGCTGATTTGCTCTTGGATGGGACACCACCAGGGGAGCCCAATGTTATAGGATAAATCCTCCGGACTGTGAATGCCACCACATGCCAGCTTGACCCATGTCCCTCCTGGCTGGTGAAATCAGCCAGTGAGGTGACATGTGGTTGGGTCCAGGCGATGATTAATTTGTCCTTGAGTGAGGGAGTGTTCCCGGCGGCCTTCAAGGAGGTGCTGGTGCACCCCCTCCTCAAGAAGCCATCCCTGGACCCTACTATCCTGGGCAATTTTCACCCAGTCTCCCACCTTCCCTTTTTGGGAAAGGTGGTTGAGAAGGTGGTGGCGTGGCAACTCCAGAGGATTCTGGATGAAACGGATTATCTAGACCCCTTCCAGTCAGGTTTCAGGCCGGGATGTGGGACGGAGACCGCATTGGTCGTGCTTATGGATGATCTCTGGCGAGAGCGGGATGGAGGGAGTGCGTCCATCCTGGCTCTCTTAGATCTCTCAGCGGCTTTCGATACCATCGACCACGGTATACTTTTGGGATGGCTCAGGGAGTTGGGGGTGGGCGGCGTAGTTCTGCGCTGGTTCGCCTCCTTCCTCCAGGGCTGTTCCCAGTCGGTGTTGATAGGGGAGGAGAGAGCTGACCCACGACCCCTGACTTGTGGGGTGCCACAGGGGTCGGTTCTCTCTCCTCTCCTATTCAACATCTACATGAAGCCACTGGGTGAGATCATCCGTCACCACGGGATGAGGTATCACCAATATGCTGATGATACCCAGTTATACATCTCCATCCCGGGTGAAGTAGGTGATGCGGTCGATGCCTTATCTCACTGTCTGGAGGCTGTGGGGGTCTGGATGGGGAACAACAGGCTTCAACTGAACCCTGGTAAGACGGAGTGGCTGTGGATTGATGGCCCCCCTAAATCCGGGAAGTTGTCATCTTTGGTTCTGGGTGGGGTTGCACTACCTCACTCGGATCCAGTGCGGAACCTGGGGGTCCTCCTGGACTCACGACTCCTGCTCAAAGAGCAGGTGGCAGTCGTGGCCAGGAGGGCCTTTGCACAACTTCAAGTTGTGCGCCAGTTACGCCCTTTCCTGGATCGGGAGGCCCTCCGATCAGTCACTCACGCCCTTGTCATCTCCCGTATAGACTACTGTAATGCGCTCTACATGGGGCTACCCTTGAAAAGTATCTGGAAGCTTCAGCTGGTTCAGAATGCGGCGGCGCAAGCAGTTATGGGTGCCAGGAGATCGGCTCATGTAACACCTCTGCTTCGCGAGCTGCATTGGTTACCAGTTTGCTTCCGGGTCCAATTCAAGGTGTTGGTGATTACCTTTAAAGCCCTAAATGGCATAGGGCCAGAATACCTGAGGAACTGTCTCGTCCCGATAACGTCGGCCCGCCCCACCCGTGCATGCAGGGAGGGCATGCTCCGGACCCCCTCAACAAGAGAATTCCATCTAGCGGGGTCCAGGAGGCGTGCCTTCTCTGAGATAGCGCCCGCCTTATGGAACATCTTGCCCCCAGAGGTGAGACTGGCCCCTTCACTCCTGGCCTTTTGGAAGGCCCTTAAGACCTGGCTCTGCCACCAGGCCTGGGACAACAGAGGCGGTAGTGCCTCCTGGGGTTGGCTAGCCCAGTAGCAATACGATCTACGCTACGATTCCCTACCCATCTTGGATTTTATCTATTTATATTGTATTTTTAGAGACTTTTAATTGTATAGTTTTTAAATTTTTAATTATTGTAACCTGCCCAGAGTCCCTTGCATGGGAGATGGGCGGGGAATAAATTGAAATAATAAATAAAATAAAATAAATAAAATGAGAAGTGACACGCACACAACTCCATCCCAGAAGGCCCTGGAGAAATATTTTTATATGTAACTGAGAAAGCTGCATGGCTCTGTCACCTGGGACTCAATTCACCTTGAAGGAGTTTTTGTTTCCCAGAAAATGGAAGCACTAGTTGAAAAAGGCCATTTGTGCTTTTAAATCCAATCCCTTGCTCTGTGTGCAAGAATACAAATGAAAGCACTCCTGACTTACAACCACAATTGGGACTGGAACTTCTGTTGCTAAGCATGGCAGTTGTTAAGTGAGTCACACCCGATTTTATGACCTTTTTTCTGCGGTTGTTAAGTGAATCAACATGGTTGTTAAGTGAATCCAGCTTCCCCTATTGACTTTGCTTGTTGGAAGCCAGCTGGGAAGGCTGCAAATGGCGATCATGCGACCCTGGAATGCTGCAACCATCGTAAGTGCGAGCTGGTTGCCAACTGCCTGAATTTTGATCACGTGTCCACAGGGCTGCTGTGATGGTCATAAGTGTGAGGACCGGTCGCAAGTCCCTTTTCCCAACGCCATCGTAACTGACAACTGAACTGTCGCTAAACGAATGGTCGTAAGTCAAGGACTACCTGAGGCACTCCGCCCACTTCTTAAATCTCCCTTGCTGATTGGTTCCACTGTCAAATGCCTCTTAACATTAGGAAATTTCTCCTAATATTCAACAGAAATGTACCTTTTTCTAACCTTGCTTGCTGAATGCATCAAGCTTCCTTGTCGGGGCAGCCCAGGAGATAAATTGAAATCCAGTACAAATACAATATAAAATGACAACAGTAGAATGAAAAGTAGAGACACAGATAGTCACAGCACTTAACAACCTGACATTTTTTTTAAAAAAAAAGTTACTTAAATGCTGGGATGAATGGAAAGCTCTTCACTTGGAGCCTAAAAGTGAACAGGAATGGTAACCAGCATCTGCAGGGTGTTTGTGTGTGTGCACCTGTGTGTGTTAAAATTAGTGAGATGGTGGACAGAGCATTGCAAAGCAAGCCCCACCCATTTGAATGTGCATGGTGATGCCCTAGAAAAGAATGGGGCTTGCATCATAATCTTCTATCCATCATCTTGCTGATTTTGACCCTTTCTGATTATTGTTTATTGTAGTCCAGTGGGGAAGTCTTGGCCTAATTTTCGAACTCTTAAGGCACAATGTGACTGCAGACACTTGACCTAAATTATATTGCTGGAAAAGAATAAGAACTGGAAGATAAACAGAAACATCAAATGCTCTGGCGGCTAGGCGATTGAAATGGGATGCAGGTATGACTTCCGGTGGGGAACATGTCCGTCTGAACAGCCTTGTCCGTCAGCTCCATGGACAGAACTGACAACGTGGTTTTATTTTTCAGGATCAAGCTTTTACCTGAAGCCCAGAGCTTTTTCAAGAGTTAAGAAAAAGCTCGGAATTATCCCATTTTGTCCTCCAAAACGTCACCTTGCAGCCTGAGAATCGTAAACAATGAAGACCCGGTAAGAGACGACGGGAGGCTGGGAAGCCAGCATTTCCAACCCATGTTTGTAGCCTTAAAGGACATTAGGTCGAGCCACCACCCCCCATTTCTAAATCACTCAATTTATATTTCTTTAAGATTTCTTACCCTAAGAGAGGCTTTCTACAACAAGAAAAAGCAGACTCTCTTGGTGCCTATCATTATTTCTGGAGAGTCCCCTTTGTGGGGGGAGATGGGCGGTGATAGAAGTTGGACAAATAAATAAATAAATAAATAAATTTCAAAAACTTTTTTTCTAGTCTGGCTTACTTCCCATCTAAATATTAAGGAGGACTAAGAATAATTAATCATCTCCCCATTACTATTTTTTTATTTAATTTGAAGGACTTAACCTTTTCCTACATGTTGAATCTGCCGTTTTGAGTTTTCATTTTTCTGTTCACTTTTCATAGCTGCACATTTTCCTTTTGTCAATTTCACTTAATAACTTCACAAGCCTTTCATTAACCTATTAGCTCCTATCTGCGTTAGTTAGGTATCCAGGGGGCGCTATAATCTACTGCCTGAAATATGGATGACCTTAAGGAAATCTTCTCAGAGCTTCATTCTGGGCTTCGTTGTGATTTCAAACAGATTCTTCATGACACCCACCAAGCCATTCTGCAAGGTATTTGGGATATTGCAGAAAATATCAGTTCTAAAATGTGTCAACTGGCTGAAGATGTTCTGGGGGGAGAGGAAGAAGTTTATCAAGAGGGGGACTTTTTTCCTTACAGTGAAAATGGACTCTGAAGAAATGCCAGGCGACGAACATACTTTGGTGAAGAAGGAGTTAAAGTTTGACTTGCAAGTTACTGTCGAGGCTGTTTTTCTGAAGGATTGTTTTGGGAATGAAGCTATGTTATGTGGGAGGTTTTCTACTGAGGAGTTTGATTTATTAAGGGGGGCAGTTGGGCTGATTAATTTTTTTTATGAAAAATGTCTTATGCATAATATGGAGACAAGTAAATGTACTGGTATACAGTATTTCGATGTGGGATAAAGTCGAGTCCATCACTCCAGAATATCATCCATCCATCTTGCCCTTGGTCGGCCCCTCTTTCTTTTGCCTTCCACTTTCCCTAGCATCAGCATCTTCTCCAGGGTATCCTGTCTTCTCATTATGTGGCCAAAGTACTTCAGTTCTTTAATATCATTTATTAATATTATTCATTGCCTTTAATATCATTCCCTCAAGTGAGCAGTCTGGCTTTATTTCCTGAAGTATGGACTGGTTTGATCTTTTTGCCGTCCAAGGCACTCTCAGAATTTTCCTCCAACACCACAGTTCAAAAGCATCTATCTTCCTTCGCTCAGCCTTCCTTATGGTCCAGCTCTCGCAGCCATAGGTTACTACGGGGAATACCATTGCTTTAACTATGCGGACCTTTGTTGTCAGTGTGAGGTCTCTGCTCTTAACTATTTTATCGAGAATTGTCATTGCTCTCCTCCCAAGAAGTAGACGTCTTCTGATTTCCTGGCTGCAGTCAGCATCTGCAGTAATCTTTGCGCCTAGAAATACAAAGTCTGTCACTGCCTCCACTTTTTCTCCCTCTATTTGCCAGTTATCAATCAAGCTGGTTGCCATAATCTTGGTTTTTTTGAGGTTTAACTGCAACCCAGCTTTTGCACTTTCTTCTTTCACCTTCGTCACAAGGCTCCTCAGCTCCTCCTCGCTTTCAGCCATCAAAGTGGTATCATCTGCATATCTGAGATTGTTAATGTTTCTTCCAGCGATTTTAACTCCAGCCTTGGATTCATCAAGCCCAGCATGTTGCATGATGTGTTCTGCGTACAGGTTGAATAGGTAGGGTGAGACTATACAGCCCTGCCGTACTCCTTTCCCAATTTTAAACCAGTCCATTGTTCCATGGTCTGTTCTTACCGTTGCTATTTGGTTGTTATACAGATTCCTCAGGACTTGTTGTCAGTGACATTGAAGTAATTCCAGGCGAAGACTACATCTTGGCGTTGAAGGGGTTAAAGTGACAGTCTGAACTGCAGATTATAAAGAGTTGTGTTTTTCTGGGGAAATGTTATGTCTTTCTGAAGGATTGTTATGAGAGAGAAGAGAATATGTTTTGTGGTAGTTTTTTTACTGAGAGGTTTGAATTTTTAAGGGGGGTAGCTGGGCCTTTTGATTTCTACAAGAAAAATGCCTTGAGTGTAATTGGGAGATATGTAAATGTTTTAATTTATTTTGAAGTGGGGTAAAAATTTAAGAATGTATAATTGGATTGATAATGAGTTTATTATCGTTTTATTTCTTTTTAATGACTTGGATTAAGATTTATTGAATTTTTTAAAGGTTTGTTTGATTTGCAAGATTTATTAGATATCTATAAGATATAATAATAATTATTTGATTTTTAGGTTTAATAGGGTTAAGAATATTGTAGTATTATTAATTATAAAAGCAGACAATTTATATGTTTTTATAACTTGATTTTCATTATAGTGGACAGAAATATGTAGAATAGTGATAGGAAGGAAATAATTAAATGGAAGTTGTTTTATGGAGGAGGGAAGTTGATTTAGAAATATATATATATGTTTCACACTTGTTTAGTTTTCTGTTTTTTTCTTTTGTAGTTTTTTCTTTTTTGTTTTGTTGTAGTTTTTATCTCTTTCTCAAACTTAATAAAATTCTTATTAAAAAAAAGGTGTTGACCAAGAATATGACTATACACAATCAAGAAATGTTGATGGGTAAGACTGGTTTTAAAATTGAAAAAAAGGTCGGATATTTGGGGGTGACATTATCAAACACGAATTGTATGTTGTTTCAGAATAACTATGTTAAATTGTGGAGTGATGTTAAGAAAGATTTGTTAAGGTGGGAAAAATTATAACTGTCAATGATGGGTTGGATATCTGTGATTAAGATGAATGTTTTGCCTAGAATGTTTTTGTTCCAGACAATACCGATTTTGACAACAGACCTACCGTTTAAACAATGGCAGAAAGATTTCTCTAAGTTCATTTGGCAAGGGAAGAAACCAAGAGTTAATATATAAAATAGTCCCCTGTTTGGGGAGATGGGCAGGGATAAATTGAATGAATGAATGAATGAATGAATGAATGAATGAATGAATGAATAAGAATCAAGTATAAATTGTTACAAGATGCCAAAGAACAAGGAGGTCTAGGTTTGCCTGATTTGAAATTGTATTTTGTTGCCTGCTGTTTGCTATGGATGAAGGATTGGGTGACATTGAAGGACAATAAATTATTGGAATTAGAAGGACATGATCTCCGATTTGGGTGGTACGCCTACTTGTAGTATGATAAAGTTAAAGTTAATAAAGATTTTAAAAATCATCTTGTTAGGCATGCCATACTGAGGTTTTGGGATAAATATAAACCAATATTGTCTCCTAATGTACCTATGTGGTTTGCCTGCCATCTCTCTTCTTAAAAAAGAAGCTTTTTTTAGAAGAGAGATGGCAGGCAAACCAAGCTGGTTGAGATATGAACATTTGCTGAATTTTGAAGAAGGGATTGTTGTTGTTCAGTCGTTTAGTCGTGTCCGACTCTTCGTGACCTCATGGACCATAGCACGCCAGGCCTTCCTGTCCTCCACTGTCACCCGGAGTTTACTCAAATTCATGTTCATTACATCGGTGATGCTATCTAACAATCTCATCCCCTGCCGTCCCCTTCTCCTTTTGCCTTCAGTCTTTCCCAGCATCAGGGTCTTTTCCAGTGAGTCCTCTCTTCGCATTAGGTGGCCAAAGTATTTGAGCTTCAGCTTCAGCATCTGTCCTTCCAATGAGCAGTCCGGGTTGATTTCCTTTAGGATTGACTGGTTTGACCTCCTTGCAGTCCAAGGGACTCTCAAGAGTCTTCTCCAGCACCACAGTTCGAAAGCATCAATTCTTCGGCGCTCAGCCTTCCTTATGGTCCAACTCTCACAGCCATACATTACTACTGGGAAAACCATAGCTTTAACTATACGGACCTTTGTCGGCAAGGTGATGTCTCTGCTTTTTAATATGCTGTCTAGGTTTGCCATAGCTTTCCTCCCAAGGAGCAAGCGTCTTTTAATTTCATGGCTGCAGTCACCATCTGCGGTGATCTTGGAGCCCAAGAAAATAAAATCTGTCACTGCTTCCATTTCTTCCCCTTCTATTTGCCAGGAAGAGATGGGACCAGATGCCATGATATGGGTTTTTTTAATGTTGAGTTTCAAGCCAGCTTTTGCACTCTCCTCTTTCACCCTCATCAAGAGGCTCTTTAGTTCCTCTTCACTTTCTGCCATTAGGGTGGTATCGTCTGCATATCTGAGGTTGTTGATATTTCTCCCGGCAATCTTAACTCCGGCTTGTGATTCATCCAGCCCGGCATTTCTCATGATGTATTCTGCATATAAGTTAAATAAGCATGGTGATAATATACAGCCTTGTCGTACTCCTTTCCCAATTTTGAACCAGTCGGTTGTTCCATGTCCGGTTCTAACAGTTGCTTCTTGACCCGCATACAGGTTTCTCAGGAGACAGGTAAGGTGGTCTGGTACTCCCATCTGAAGAAGGGATACCTAAACTTAAAACAAGGGAACAACTAGAATTGGAAGGTCATATTTGTCACTGGTTTAATTTTGCACAATTGTCAGAACGGCTTAATTTGGATAAGAAGGTATATAATTTTGTTAATGAAAAAGCACAATTTGAAATGGAACTTTGTACAAACGATGAGCATCTTATTAAGAAAATGTATAAAATGTTGTTGCAATTGAATTTAGAAGATCAATATATTAAAGATTGTATGATTAAATGGGCTAAGAATTTTGGGTATAATATTATGCTTGAACAATGGGAGAATATGTGGAACAAAGGTATGAAATTTACTTTGAAATATAATTTGAAAGATAATTTTTATAAAATGATGTACCGTTGGTATTTAACTCCTGATAAGCTGTCCAAAACGTGGTCCAAAACTGGAGGAAGGAATGGCAAACCACTCCAGTATCCTTGCCAAGAAAACCCATGGACAGTATCAAAAGGCTAAAAGATATGACGCCAGGAGATGAGCCCTTCAGGTCGGAAGGTGTCCAAAATGCTACTGGGGAAGAGCAGAGGGCAATTCTGAGTAGCTCCAGAAAGAGTGAAACGGCTGGGCCAAAGCCGAAAGGACGCTCAGTTGTGGATGTGTCTGGAAGTGGAAGGAAAGTCCGATGCTGTAAAGAACAATATTGCATAGGAAACTCCGAGAGACAGTGGAGGACAGGAAGGCCTGGCGTGCTATGGTCCATGAGGTCACGAAGAGTCGGACACGATTAAACGACTGAACAACAACAAGCTGTCCAAAATGTATAATGGGATATCAAATGTCTATCAAATGTTTGTTGGAAATGTTTACAGGTTGAAGGAACTTTCTATCATTTATGGTGGACTTGTGGAAAAGCTAAGAAATTCTAGAATCAAATATGTATTATTGTTCAAAAGATTCTCAAAGTGGAGTTACAATTGAAACCGGAGCTGTTTCTCTTGGGTTTGATGGACCAACAGTTTGAGAAGCAACATGGAACTCTGTTCTTATATATGATAACAGCAGCAAGACTCTTATAAGCTCAAAGATGAAAGGATGCACATATTCCCTCAATGGAGGACTGGATGATTAAGTTAATGGAACTGGCGCAAACGGCTAAACTGACAGCATTGTTAAGAGAAAATATTGTAACTGGATTTGTTTCTATTTGGAAGCCGCTTTTGGACCATTTGCTTGTAGAACAAAAAAATGAAATTTTGATTTTGGGTTTTGATGATTAAATGGTTTGATTTTAGAGAAATAATGTTACTAAATGTTTAATTCATAGCAAGAGATTAACTTTTATGTACTTTTATCTGTGTTGGAGAAGGTCAGAAGCCACCTGTCTTATATGTTTTTCTGTCTATTCTTGCACTGTTTTAGTTTCTCTTGTTTCTTTTTAAGACTTGTATTCTATCTGTTCTATATTCTGTATTTTGTGGTTTAATTATATCTAGAAAATTAATAAAGCTCTATAAAAAAAAAACATTTTCATACTCCAAGGATGTTGGGCCGGGGAAAAATATTAACCTCTCCCTGGAAGAACACTGCATCTTACCTTGTCTCTTCAAAGACTAATGGGTAGAATCGTTTTCTTAACACATGATGAAGGTAAACTTTCCAATGTCTTTTCTCCTCTCATCCAATTGGCAGTTGCAATACAACCCAGGATGGGGAAGGTGGCAGTAAAGCATCATATAAGTTTGATGTAGTTTGACTATTTTTTTTAATTTAATGCCTTTGAGTCACTCTTGAGTCCTGGTGATTGCATGAACAAGCCCATGCAGCTTTCTAGGCAACATTTCCAGAAGTATTTTGCCCTTGCCTTTTTCCTAGGGCTGAGAGAGAATGACTGGCCCAAGGTCATCCCAGCTGGCTTTCAGGTAAAAGGTAGGACTAGAATGCTCCTAGCCCCTGCATTTTAGTCACTAGACCAATGTTTTTCAACCTCAGCATGCTTTAAGACATGTGGACTTCAACTCCCAGAATTCCCCATGCTGGCTGGGGAATTCTGGGATTGGAAGCCTACACATCTTAAAGTTGTCAAGGTTCAGAAACACTGGTCTAAAGCAACAAATGTTGGCGTATCTTCCACTTTATAAGTCTGCCGTTTTCCTGGTTGATTTTCTTCCCTCTCCTGAGATGTCATATCTGTATATCATAATATATTAGATATCATGTCTAAGCCTTTTCTTGTGAACTTTGAAATGCAATGCCGGAAAGGAAATTAGAAGTTTCCTTGAATCCAAGAACAGAAGGGAAAAGGGGGGCAGAAATCAAAGCAGAGGCAATTACAAACAAGGCACAGAGGTTCCTGTAGATTTATCGCAGGGGCCATTTGCTTGCTCATTAAGCTACATAATGGGGCATATATTCTGTTTTGCTTTCAGATACAGTATGTATAACCAGAAGCCTCTGGCTGTAATTTATAAACAAGCAGGCTGAAGGCCTACGATTTCCCTAAAGTGAAAATTTAAAACCTTATAAATCAAATCCAGAATGGCAATTAAGATTCAGGAACCATACATGCCCTGAAAATTGGTTTTCTTGTTCTTTGTTGCCCTCTCTAGATCAAGAATAACATTGCAAAGAAGTGAGATTTGGAGGGGGGGAGCACTGGCCTTCGTAATTCTTGCTGGATTGAGTCCGTGGGATTTCCAAACTTTTTTTAAAAATCTGCAGTGTAGAACACCTTTATTTGGAAAGGCGTACACAGGCTGATCTCAGAAGGGCTGCTGTCTGTGGGTGATGACAAGGCACAATCCTCCACATGTCTAAAGGTTATGGTGTTGGACTGGATTGGGAGACCCAGGTTCAAATCCACCTTCAGAAGCTCATGGGATGACTCATTATTCTCTGCCCAGCCTACCTTGCAGGGCTGTTGTTGGGGTAAAAATTGGAGGAGGGAAAGCTATGTTTCCTGCCTTGAGCTTCTGGAAGGATATAAATCTAACAAACAAATACATATACTTCTATCTCCTCCAGCTAGAATTGGTACGTGTTTATTGAAGTATGGTGCATGTTTGTGTTATTTTGGGACTTCAGATTGCTTTGCTTTGCTGCTGAGGCCTCTGAATTATCTATGATACCCAACAAGGCAGTTTCCTAGGTCCAAATTTAAATTGCTCTTATTTAGAACCATGAGAACTAGCATCTTATGCTACCGCTAAAGTCAAGATCAAGTTTCATGGTAGCAGAACATCCACTTCATTGTGCAAAAGGCCCAAGAATCAATGCTTAGGTAGATCTAGGAAAACCTCTCACTGAAACTCTATTATCAGCTAATGTAGGTCAGTGGAACAGGAGTCTGATTCAGGACAAGGCTGGAACTGGGGGAAATGGTATTTAGCTCCTGTCCAGCTCAGTTTTCCAATTTTGCCTGTTGTAAAACTGCAACTTGTCTTGCATTATAAAACCCTCCCTGGAGGGACAAGGATGAAGCATGGGCTAATCAGAAACTGTGGTGGGAAGAAGAGGGCAGAGTATCAGGGGAATATTTATTGGAATGGGGTAACACACTGTATGCTCTGTTAAGTGGTATACCTGCACTTGCCACTTGGTGGCAGCACTTCACCAACCTTGTCTGATCTTCAAGAGCTAAGCAGGGTTGCTCCTGGGTGGTACATGGATGGGAGACCACCAGGAAATCCCTAGACCATAGGACCAACTAGGAAATTGGGAGAAAAATGGAACAAAGCCGTGGAAAACCACTCTCATACTCTTGTGAAGAAACCAGCAGGCATGTATTGAGGGCAGCACCAGGAATCAAGTTGAACTTGAGTTTACCTATGTGTATTTCTTTTCCATCAATTTCAGCTGAGAAGGAACGGGAAGCTGGTAATGTTAAAAGGAAGAATGAGGATGGATTTATTTATTTGTTTATTGATTTGGAGAATGTATAGAGCTGCCTATCTTAAATACATAAACCTGGGTGGCTGACAATCTTTTGCAATGAAGGAAACATCCAAGAAAAACAGATTTCATTACTGCATTAGAATTAACAAGAAGTTGCTGGGACCAGTGCCATGATTTTGGAAGGAAGGGAATAATGTACAGTCTGTATTAACATCTTAGATAGGACTGTTTCCTTGTGAATTCAGAGTCTAAAATTTGGGGTGCAGAAGTGTCCTGACTGAAAGTTACTTGTGCTTACAGATGCAAATTTGTGTGGTTAAATGCTTGCATTGCCAAAATAGTTGAAAGCAAAGTAGAGTAAAGTGAGATAAGGTAAAGTAAGGTAGAGTAGGGCAGGGCAGGGCAGGGTAGAGATGAAAATAAAATAAAATAAAATACATTTGGAAGTGAGTGTCAGAATTAGAGAAACAATGAGCTTTCAATCTCGTTCCCAAAGACATTTGCTTCCAGAAACCAGAATATTTGAGCAATGCTTTTAATGTTGATCCAATGCTGCCATCTAGTGGCCACACATGGCATGCACTGGCGAAAGTGCTGTCAGTAACTGGATGGTAGAGTACAGTACTGTATTTCTTTGGTACCCACATTTGACCAGATTCCAGATTCAATTCCTACAATTCCAGGTAACGCTGAGAAGCCTTCAGCATGAAATCCTGGATAAGTGGCAGATTGTGTGTGTTCTCTTAACTGTAACAGACCAAAGCAAATCAAAACTTTTATTACAGCCCTTAGGCCAGAGAACTCTACAATTTAAATACCTAAACCTATAACTATTAATATAAAACTAAGAAGTAGACATAAAACACAACAAAAATACATAAAAATAAATTAATATAGTAACAATAATACAGGTAATAGAGAGCCAGTCTGGTGTAGTGGTGAAGGCACCAGGGTAGAAACTGGGAGGTCGTGAGTTCCAGTCCCACCTTAGGCACGAAGCCAGCTGGCGGACCTTGGGCCAGTCCCTCTCTCTCAGCCCTCAGAAGGAGGCAATGGCAAACCACTTTTGAAAAACCTTGCCAAGAAAACTGCAGGGACTTGTCTAAGCAGTCACCAAGAGCCAAGACTGACTCAAAAGGACCAAAATATATAGATAGACACAATAGACCCTAATCAAGGAACTATTAACTCAGTCAATCAACCAAGTAGCACACAACAACCCAATCAAGGTACTACCAAGGAGAGTACAACACCCCCACCAACACAGGCAGGACAAGCCAGGGTATATAAACAGAGAGCAAGTCCCACTCTCTTTTCGCACTGAAGATGTTGCCTAGCCTGGCAATGAAATGTCTGCAAGAAACAACAAGGCTCAGAGAGCACCAAGGACTCCATAGATTAGATAGCTAGACAAGAGATGAGAGAGAGAGAGAGAGAGAGAGAGAGAGAGAGATAACAGTGGCAATCACCAAAATTTGTATTAATCTTCAATCATATGTAGGATGCATGGCACACATACTGGCAAGCAATCAGGCAACCTGGAAAGATATGCCAGGGTCCTGGTCGGATAGAAGAAGTGACAATAAGCATTGTGCTCTCTGCCAGGGTAGTTCCTTAAAATGGGATAGATATATGTCTTCCGAGATTCCCTGTAAAGGAGTCAGCAAAGGATCATGTGACTTAGAGATTCCACAGTGTTATCCCCACATGAGCCTAAGTGCTGGTATGTACATGTTTTATACCGCCCTCACAGGATGGCAGAGGGTATTGCATCCATCCTAGCCAAGGTGAAGGCCTGATGAAATTTCAGAATTAGAATTGAGGAGAGATAAGACAATGACACATGCCCATTTGTGAAAAATCCATGAACTGTGGGGTTAGAGGCTGCACTGAGACTGGCCTGAAAATCAATATCTGAGATACGTTGCCTAACATGACTCCTGGCATTTTCAAACCCTAATTGTAACGAATCTATCATCGGCAATCTTGATTGTATCTGGCAAATATGAAGGTGTTTGTTACCTGTTTCCCTTTACATTTTAACTTTTTAGTTGTTGCTTTTTTCCTACACATTATGGATTTATATTATTCAGTGACTTGATGTTTGTTAATTACTGTTCAACAAAAATAAAATTGGGGAAAAAATGAGAAAACGTTGAAAATACACTGATTTTGTTCCCCTGCCCCCACCTTGGGTTTAGAAATGAAAATTGTCTTTCAACCACTGTGATAAACAATTACTAAAACAGAACATAAAAGACTCATAATTGGCCAAGGAATACATATTCACATTGAATAAATTCTTGGTACATACTGTGTTATTTTTTAAAGCAATGACAGCGCACTATTATTAAAGGCTTTTAATAAAAATAGATGCATATGAAATCCTGCATAGGAGCTGGCAGTTAGCATGGCCTTGCTGAAAATAAAGCCCTTCCTAAGTTTATAAGAAGAATACTTTTATATAAAGAGTGGCTGAGCATCATGAGTTTTCAACTGAGACATTGAACTTAGTTCTTCTGTGAACTGGAGCTGAAGCAAAGGAAAAAAGAGAAAAAAAATGGGAGAATAGAGACAGGCTGCACAGGGCCATGATGGAAAAGATACTTTAATTGTGGCCAACAAGGAACGGCAGACTTTTTTCTCAATGGGACCAACACACTGACCTGTTGCTGTTATCTACATTGCAGAAAAATACCTAGGATATAGATAGATAGACAATGTTCCTATGTTCCTCCAGATCAAGTGACAAATTTGGGCCATCTGTACTTGAAATCTATGAACTAGGACAGGTTGCAAGACCTTTTGGTTGTATTTCAGAAGCTGATAGCCTCCAGCTACATGTATTATTAATGCTACACAGAGATGTTCTCTAGATGTGTTGTCAAATTATCCTACTTTGGACACATTATGCAAAGACCCAGCTCTCTGCAGAAGGCTCTAATCCTGGGAAAGGTGGAAGGAAAGAGAAGAAGAGGACAACTAGCAGCAAGGTGGATGGACTCAGTTACTGTGGCGATGGGGGCACTGCTGGAGTCAAAAATTG
The DNA here is from genome assembly GCA_023362775.1 of Charina bottae. Lineage (NCBI taxonomy): Eukaryota > Metazoa > Chordata > Lepidosauria > Squamata > Charinaidae > Charina > Charina bottae. Next base: position 8,875,073 of record JALMGJ010000027.1, on the reverse strand, counting down.
ACTTGAAGGCATAAAAAAGATTAAGGACATTGAGAGTCAAACGTTGGATGTCCCTTCATAAAGTCACTGGGAGTCAGGCACCATATAAATTTAAACAACAACAACAATTTCTAATCACCCCTCATACCAATTATAGATCTCCCAAGGATGTAAGCCAAATTATTGTCTCCAAATTATGGTGGGCCTTAACCTTGGCATGGTTTATTTTATTTTATTTTATTTATTTAATTTATATTACCGCCCATCTTCCCCCGAAGGGGGAACTCTGGGGGTGGTTTACAATAAAACCGGAGTTAAAATACCAAACAGATCCCAATGGAAATGGAATAAATATATAATATCATTATAATTATTAAAAGATATAAATAGAATAGAATAGAATGAAATGAAATCTAGATGGCTACAGTTCTTCCTCAAATCCTGAGCGCAAGGGCCGTTCTCAATCCATTCTAGGGAACTAGCCATCCCCAAGAATGACTATTTCCCCTCCTGTCCCAGGCTTGGTGGCAAAACCAGGTTTTCAGTTTTTTCCTTAAGTCCAGGAGTGAGGGGGCCTGTCTCACCCCTGGGGGAAGGATGTTCCAGAGGGCGGGCGCTACTGCAGAGAAGGCACGTTTCCAAGACCCCGCTAGATGGAACTCTTTTAAAGATGGGGTCCGTAACCTGCCCTCTCTGCATGACCGGGTGGGACGGGTCGATTCAATAGGGATGAGACGGTCCCTCAGATAGCCTGGTCCTATGCCATGTAGGGCTTTAAAGGTGATCACCAACACCTTGAGTTGGACCCGGAAGCAAACTGGAACCCAGTGCAGCTCGCGCAGCAGAGGTGTTACATGTGCTGATCTTGTTGCACCTAAGATTGCCCGTGCGGCTGCATTCTGGATCAGTTGTAGCTTCTGGATATTCTTCAAGGGTAGCCCCATGTAGAGCGCATTACAGTAGTCTACATGTGAGATAACTAGGGCATGAGTGACTGTTCGAAAGGCCTGTCGGTCTAGGAAAGGGCGTAACTGTCGCACCACATGAAGTTGGGCAAAGGCTTTCCTGGCCATGACTGCCACCTGCTCCTCAAGCAGGAGTCGTGAGTCCAAGAGAACCGCCAGGTTACGCACCAGGCCTGAATGGGGTAGTGCAGCCCCATCCAGAACCAAAGATGACAAATTCCTAGATACTGAGGGACCATTAATCCACAGCCACTCCGTCTTACCAGGGTTCAGCTGAAGCCTGTTGCTCCCCATCCAGGCCCCCACAGGCCCCAGGCACCTAGAGAGGGTGGTCACGGCATCACTTACTTCACCTGGGATGGAGATATATAACTGGGTATCATCAGCACCCTGTTTAAAGCACTTCCATCAGGGGTTTTAGACGGGAGATACTATATGGCCCTGGGGGGGGGCAATTTAGCCCCCCCCCATAGTTTTGATATATATTTAGCATTAATAGTTTCTATCTACAGTATGTGGTTTTAGCATTTGTACTATATAATAAACTTCTCCTTATAGTTTTAGCATTTCTTCCAATCCCTAACACTCTAATTAAGTTGTAAACTCATAGATAGCCTGTCTGTTTAGAAGAAGGGGCCTCAGTAGCCATAAAATAGAGAGATAGAACAGGAATGGAATGTGTTAAGAACAGGATGACCCAAGGTATAGCTGGACTCTTGCTCATGATACAGTAGGATGCCTGTTTAACTTGTTTATGGGTTTTCTATTAACTGTGTTTTGTTCCTCTACACATCAGCATTTAGCCGCTTATGAAGTAAACCTTTTAGCTACTCCAAGTGTGACTTCAAAGTGGTATACGAGTTTGAACCCGGCAACTTTGTTTCCTGAGATTATAGATGGAAAGAAGTCAACAACATGACTGTTTGCAAACCATAACCCGATGAAGGACGCTTGCTCAGGTCTTACCAATGTGCCCCTACAGTATCTTGTCTCTGAACTCTTTTTGGATGGGTCTTCTCTTTTCGGTTGACGGAGTCCAATTAATAGGGGCTGCAATTTCACCTATTGGGTACAACCCTTGTCACCTTCTTTGGGGGCCCAAACAGCTAAACTTCTGCCTTGATTCAAGCTTGTTCTATTTGCAGAGATATCTTCACTGACTTTTGGTGTTTGCTATACTACAGGTTCCTATGGAAGCTAAGAAGATTTTTCACAACCTTAAGCCACCATATTGCTCTCAATGGCCTGGTTGTTTTACCTTTCGATGCACTTCCCCTTTTCTGAGGAGGTTGCTAAGAAGGCTGCTCGATAATCTTGTGTCTTTCAGTCTTTGCACCTGTGTTTCTAGTCCCTATGCTGTTGTCTATAAGAAATTTCTTTCAGATTCTGGAACTGCTGCTTGCAATGTCTCTATGCTGCTCCTTGGAACGGTTCCTTCTGGATGGTTCCCAACGTTCTGTCTCAACAATGACATCTAAAAGGACTTTGTAACACTCAAGCTATTGTACACTAGAGCTTCTTCTAGGTCAAGGACTCACAAAGAGTGGTAGGGGCTTCCTACCTACCATCTCAGTGCTTCTATGGTTGACAGAGAAAATAAACTAACTGCCAAACAGTTTTATCCTTCCAGAAACAGCACAAACACTCTGGAAGACAATGAGGGCTACTGCCCCTCTAAGTGACTGGATCCCTCTATTCCAGCTGAGAGAATTTGTGTTGCTTAAAAATTCCACCACAAGACTAAGCAACCATGACTTCTGTTGAACTTTTGTATAATCTTTTTCTGCTACACATGGGGGAGGGACTAATGGAAAAAACACAAACTCTTACTACATTTAATTTCGTTTTGCATAAACACTCCAATGTCTTAATCTGTTTTCAAAAGGCATTAACAATTCTGTTACATTTCCAAACACTACATCAAATTGCCATCAAAGATCTGAAACGCCCAGGATAGAGGTTTTTCATCTCTTTAGCAGAGTTTCAAATTGGGTCCCTGCTTCAGAGGGGTAAACAAACTCCTTAGTGGGTCTGTGAGCTGCTGCCCAAACACATCATCAAATGGGTGGGGCCTATCACCTGGAAACATTTTGTCACCAGATCATCCTCATAAGAAAACGGGGGGGGGGGGGGGCTTGTGTTTGTTTCTGGAAAAAGAGTGTTGTTCATAAGAAATGCAATCAATCCCCCTGGTAAGGTAATGGTCCTCACTACCATGCCCAAAGAGCACCATCTGGTGCACGATAAGCATATAGTGCGTAAGAAAATGGGGGAATATATGGCCCTGGGGGGCAATTTAGGGCCCCCCCATAGTTTTGATATATATTTAGCATGAATAGTTTCTATCTACAGTATGTAGACGACAGGGACGACAGAGGCGGCAGTGCCTCCTGGGGTTGGCTGGCCCCATAGTAATACAATCCATCCTACGGTCCCCCCATCTTGGATTTTATGTAATTTATTATTATTATTGGATGTATTTTATATATTGTTTTTGTATTTTTTAAACTTTCAATTGTTGTAACCCGCCCAGAGTCCCTTGCAAGGGAGATGGGTGGGGAATAAATTGAATAAATAAATAAATAAATAAATAAATAAATGTGGTTTTAGCATTTGTAATATATAATAAACTTCTCCTTATAGTTTTAGCATTTCTTCCAATCCCTAACACTCTAATTAAGTTGTAAACTCATAGATAGCCTGTCTGTTTAGAAGAAGGGGCCTCACTAGCCATAAAATAGAGAGATAGAACAGGAATGGAATGTGTTAAGAACAGGATGACCCAAGGTTTTCTAACTTCCCTTGGAAGATCAAAAGCATAGCCATTTGGGAGGATTTCTCTCTGCCCTCTGATAAAAGCATGCTCATTATCTTTTGCCTGGAACTGCCAAGGGAGGAAACATACAGGAGAAAACACAGACGAGAGGAAGAAGATGTCAGGAGGGGAGGTGATAATAGAATTCAAATTGCCTGTACATTGTGTGATTGGTCCCTATGCTAGAAATGTAAATTTCTTTGTTCTCTGTAACTATATAATCTGCTACTCCATGTTGAGGTGTGTGTCACACCCAGCTTTTTGGCCAAATAATAAAAGCTGTTCACCTTTGAAACCTCTGTCTGAAGTCTCTGTTTGGTAGTATGGGATCTCAGATTTTTACAGGAAGGCTGGCCATACAATACAAGGACATCCACTCAATTCCAGACTTTGCCCATGTGGTGAGGGAGTCATCGAAACCACCATCATATTTCATTGCACTTTTCATTTTGTGCCAGCACTCACCATGAGCTGTTAACTTCACACCTAATTAATTAAATATCCTGGTCACTCTGACCTATTTTATTTACAATGTTTACTTTCAGATTCAAACGATTCTACCTCAAGTGTGGCCGAATTTTGTCATGCAATAGGTAAGCTGTACAGCAGTCTGACTGATCTGTTTACCTAATTGGTAGAGGTATTTCACGCAAGCGTCTTATGGCACAGAACTTGTGAACACAGAGTTGGAGTTGGCTATTTAGGCCATTGAATCCAACTCCAGCTCAATGCAGGAATCCAAATTAAACATTCTAAACATATGGCTGTCTAGGGCAGTGTTTCTCAACCTTGGCAACTTTAAGATGTATGGACTTCAACTCCCAGAATTCCCCAGCCAGCATGGCTGGCTGGGGAATTCTGGGAGTTGAAGTCCACACATCTTAAAGTTGCCAAGGTTGAGAAACACTGGTCTAGGGTCTCCCTGAACAAATTCAGGGGAGAGAAGTCTACTACCTTTCTGAGTAATTGATTCCACCATTGGACTGGTTTTATTGTTTTTCTAACATTAAGATAGAATCTGCCTGCTTGTAACTTAAATCCATTATTCTTTGTCATGTATAGGCTGACCATATTTCCTTGAGGCAAAAACGGGCGTGCGGGGTGTGTGTGTGCGGGGGGGCGTGTGCACGTGTGTGTGTGGGGCGGGGCATGAGGCGTGCGGGGGGGGGCGGGGCACACATGCGCGCATGCAGGGGGTGTGCATGCATGCGGGGGGCAGGGGGCGTGCAGGCGCACAGGAACTTTAAAAAATGGGACAAATTGGCTTTTTTTCTTAAAAAGACAGGACGGTCAAGAATTGTTTGAAAAACGGGACTTTCCCGTTCAAAACGGGACGTATGGTCAGCGTAGTCATGTATGAAGGAATGAGAGACAAATCTTGTATGATGTGAACTCAGAGATTCTGCCAAGGGAATGGTCAGATAAGAGACAGCATAGCCCGCAGCAGGATAGTGGGTGGGGCAAGAGGCTGAAAAGGGACCCTCCTTCATTTCTCAGGGTATAAATGTAATAAATAAATAAGGGAGACGGGGAGATTTGTACTTTCAGGCTTCAAGATTCGGTTAATGTAGCCTCACAAAAAAGCAGAATTAGCTCATTGGGTTGTGTTTATTTATTTATCATATTTATATAGCCGCCCATCTCACATAAAAGGTGTCTGGTCCACCTGGTAAGGCTGACACATACATCTCTCTTTCTCAAGACTGTGTCATCTTTTCTGCAAGAAGGAGTGATCTTTAGTAGAACACTCCTTCCTTGAATGAATCTCTCAGACCTTCTCAAGATCAATTCTACTACATTCCATTACACAAAACATTTTTCATAAGACCATCACCACGTCCAGTCTCTCCCATCCCATACATATGCATTTGAGTTTACCCTTGTCTCTGTTAAATATGATTCATTTCTCTAAGCTATCAAGATTGTTTTGAATTTTGTTTCTGTCTTCCAGGCTGATAGTTGTTTTGTGGCATTTACAGAGTCCACCTGTTCTTCCAAGTTGTTAATGAAACTATTGAAGAATAGAGAATCCAGAATTGATCCTTCTGGCACTCCACAATGCCTGTCTACAGTCTGATGAAAAACCATGTATGCTGACCATAATGGTCCTATTTTCCAACCATGCTTGCCCCAACCAATAAGAATAGCCTGGGGTGATGCAACAGTGGCTGCTTTCACTGGTATCCACAGACACCATTTGTCCTTGCTCCTGTTTCCCTGGTTGTGCCAGGGAGGGGTGTAGAAGCAAGGGAAAATGATAGAAAATGCCTTCCCTTTTCCATCAGTTCAAACACACCTTGGATTCCAAAGGTCAGATAGTCCCATGCCCATCCAATGTTCCAGGTACCTGATTCAGGCCAATTTGGCATCTCTTGGCTTTGATAAGGAGTCCAGCCACCCTGATCCATTGTAACATCATTCCAAGGTGTTCTGGTTCTGTTCCCAGGTGGTTAAAAAGATGGATACATCATCTAAATGTGCTGTGGCAAAGTCATTTTAAGCTCTAAGCAGATGATTGGCCAGCCTTTGGGACATTGCAGAAACATCCAAACAGTCTAAAGGGGAGTACATTAAATTCAAACAACCCATGGTGTGTGATGAACAGTGATTTCCCTGTATCTCCTCCTGCTAAGGACAGGCCCTTGTGGCTTTCTGGCTGCTCCAGCAGGTCACAACGTGAGATATGGAGAACTCATCTGATCCTGTTTCCTTACTTGGTTCCCTTAGTTCCTTACAGTCCTACTGAAATGTATTTCTCCTCCTGGCTTGAGGACCACAATAACTAAGAAGTCTAAGCACTCTTCAGATTACCACTATTGCTTGCATCTCTGCAATTTCTTTTTCAGATATTGCTCATGAGTCATGTCATGGACACCATGGCTCACCCGTGTCTATGACATGCATGGTCAAGTCAGTATATGTCAGCCTTTCAAGGTAGACCAGTCATGCAGGCCAATACTACTTTTATTTTAAGGTTATGGTAACAGAAACTTGTAAGTCTGAATGCGCCTCCCCCCTCCCTCCCTTTATCTTCATGAGAACTAGGGAGGGTCTTGTCTGAGATGTTTTCTCAGGTACAGTTGTGGCCCAGACTCAGGTTTCTTTTATCTGACCGTTGTCTTGGTAGTGGCTCTTCTTCCTGTTCCTCAAGGTTATTCCTTCTGCCCATTACACCTTCTGACATAACTGCCAGGGATTCTTTCCTTGGTATCAGGATAGGCATACATGGAATTTCATGGTTAGTTCTACTTCCCTCAGTTCCAAATGAACAAACAGTGGCACCTAGGAGTTACCTTGTTCATGAGAACCTTATTGTATCTGCAGATTGGTCACTAATGCTATAAGGCCCTTGGCCTTGGAGAAGCTCTAGAAACATAGTAACTCACAAACTCGGTCAGAATAATCAACCCAACCCTTAGGTGGATTTTTTACCAAATGTTTTGGATTGTTTGGTTCTCAACTGCATGGCTAAGGATATTTTCCAAATCATCTCAGACTTTTTTTTTAACAGGATCTGCTCTCTGTAGGTGTCGTATTATGGCCTGAGTACTACGAACAGAAGGGTGTGGGGGAGAGGAAGCTAATGACTGGACCATCGAATTGAAGGAGAACTGATAGGAGAAAAAAAAAATCCGCAGTTATTTCTAACAGTTCTAGATCTCTCCAGAAGAGGTCAGCAGATGACAAGGCTTGGAAAGCTGTGCCCTCTTATACAAAGCTGGTCTTCTGATTATTCAGTTGAACTACCCCTTGGAGTCACCACTTCCATAATAGCTTAATAACCTACCAGCAAAGCTAATGCTGGGTCATAGGGTCACAGAATGGAATGGACTGTTTTGCACTTCAGATGAGCAAATAGGGATGGAAAACATTTCCAGGGTCCAGTCATTCTCTCTACCTCTGGTGTGTGTGTGTGTGTGTGTGTGTGTTTAAGACAATGATGCCCAACTCCTAATAACTAGCTCTATTTCATTCAGGAATTAACAACATTCTTCTTTATGATAACACTTCCCTTTTGCATTAAAATCCCTCTATTTACTTATCTGAAATTTCTCATGGATAGTCTTCCCTCATCCATTACATTCTGTCTGAAAGAAAACAAACAAAACATTGTGTGAATAAATAATAATAATAATAATAATAATAATAATAATAATAATAATGATACCCTTGCTCTGACCTGTTAAATTTGGTGTGCTTTGTTGTCTGATATGATATAGCTTCCCCACAAATATCATCCCATTCTAGTAAAAAATTTCAAAAATGTACAGCACCTTCTAATTTTTCCGTGTTAGATTCTGGAAGTTGGATCTCCAATGTTCCACATCCCATGGCTGATTCATGCCTGACTTCTTCAAGAGCAAATCTGGTCATTTACAGAGATGGAAATCTCATCCTTAATCTCATCCTTAAATCATAAAGCTAATTCTTAAAGGGGATCAGATTGCAAGAAACAGGGGTATCCTGGAGGTAGGGAGAAGGGATCAAAGACGGTGGCTGTAATCATGCAGTTGAACACCCCAAACCTTCCTTATGGTGTTAGCTCATTTTTTTCCCAAAGGGAAACATACTTTGGTGACACATAGATTATAAGGTTATTGTCCTCCCCTTATTTGTATGCAATAAAGGTGTGGGTGTGAGTTTCCTGTCTTTCATTGTGCATTAATCTCTCTGGACATCTGCATTTCCAACTTGCCATAAAAAAAAGGTAAAGGTACCCCCCGCACATTTGTGCAGTCGTGTCCGACTCTAGGGGCCGGTGCTCATCTCCGTTTGTTAGCCAGAGAGCCAGCGTTGTCCGAAGACGCTTCCACGGTCATGTGGCCGCATGACACGCGCGGAACGCTGTTACCTACCCACCGAAGTGGTACCTATTCATCTACTTGCATTTGCATGCTTTCGAATTGCTAGGTTGGCAAGAGCTGGAGCTAGTGCGGGAGCTCACTCCGCACGCAGGGCTAGGGATTCGAACCTCCGAACTTGCAATCTTCCGATCAACAAGCCTGGCGTCTTACCCGCTGAGCCACCACGCCCCCTTGTCCTCCCCTTATTTGTATGCAATAAAGGTGTGGGTGTGAGTTTCCTGTCTTTCATTGTGCATTAATCTCTCTGGACATCTGCATTTCCAACTTGCCATACTTCCATTCAAACCCACGGAAAGATATACCACAAGTTAAAGTCCTGTGCCAAACCTTTCTTCAGCATTTCGTAACCACTTTTCTTCAACTGAATAGAAAATAAATTGCTTTTAGATTATTTGCTCTCCCCTGAGGGGGAAAATACTTTGGAGTGTGGGTTCTGGCACACCTAGTAATGAATAGCTCAAAGAGTTTGTATTTGAATGTCTCATCTTTTATTGCACAATCCTTTCTCCGAGGCCTCCTTGGATCTCCACAGTTCCATTACAGAGAAAGACATCAAAAATGGTTTCCCCTCCCCAGACTGGTAAACTGAGTTATCAGCAGGGGAGGCTACAGAGTGATGGAAAGGAAGTCATTGAAACAGTGGTGTCTCCAGGGGCAGGTGGGGGGGGGAGTAAAAATGGTCAAAATTGCAGTTAGAGCGTTATAATGCAAGTCCCACCCCTTTTGTGTGTGTGTCCGCATGTTCAAAAGGGGTGGGCCTTGCACTGCAAAGTTCCATCTGCCATTTTACCAAGCGTGACACATACATACAAACACCTCCCATGGAGCCTAGAAAATAGCATCACCAGCAATATTCCCCCCCCCCCCGCCAGAAATAAGGAGAGCTGAAAAACACCACCAAGAGAAATTCAAATGAAATTCTCAAGCATCCTCCAATTCAAGTAGAAAAAAATGGATCCTGTTTCACAGGGAAAGCGCACTCTCGAGAACCTGCAAGGCAGATCTTGGCATTGTGTCGGGATTATTCTTACATTTTCTCAGCAGCCTTGCTGGCTTCCTATATTTCAATGAAAATCCCAAGGGAAGATTAATCAGGAAATTCCTCCACGTGAGCTTTTCCAGGGTAGGAGTTTTGGGGCAGCCCAGGAGGCTGCAAAACAGTGATGGGTAGCAGACACACAGAGATAAGATCATACACAAAGTTTCCCCGTTGTGCTACCATCTAATGGCCCATCAGGTGCCAGTAGCTGCTGTTAGGATTCAAGACAATAAACACACTTACACAGCTAAGGGCCCAAAAGTGTATTGAAGTTACATAAATCAATGTTTCTCAACTTCAATAACTTTAAGATGTGTGGATTTCAACTCTCAGAATTCCCCAGCCAGAATTCCCCAGCCCACACATTTTGAAGTTGCTGAGATTGAGAAACACTGATATAAATTACAAAAGAAGGTATCCCTAAATGTTCTTTCTGCAGACCAGAACTCCGAAGAAGGTTGTGGACAGACCCTTTCTTCTGTCTGCTGGAATGTAGCGCCTTCCCGGTTAGGTCTCTGCTGAAGTTCTCCTCCCACCCTGACTTCTGTCGGCTTCAATACTTTCTCATGAGTGAGGGGTGGTGTGATGTGTGTTCTCATTTAACACCCGGAGATGCCTGCCAAGAACATTCCTGGGGAGATGTCTTTTTCTTTTTCTTTTTCTTTTTCTTTTTCTTTTTCTTTTTCTTTTTCTTTTTCTTTTTCTTTTTCTTTTTCTTTTTCTTTTTCTTTTTCTTTTTTTTCTTTTTCTTTTTCTTTTTCTTTTTCTTTTTCTTTTTCTTTTTCTTTTTCTCTTTCTCTTTCTCTTTCTCTTTTTCTTTTTCTCTTTCTCTTTCTCTTTCTCTTTCTCTTTTTCTTTTTCTCTTTTTCTCTTTTTCTCTTTCTCTCTTTCTCTCTTTCTCTTTTTCTCTTTCTCTCTTTTTCTCTTTCTCTCTTTCTCTTTCTCTCTCTCTCTCTCTTTCTCTTTCTCTTTTTCTTTTTCTTTTTCTTTTTCTTTTTCTTTTTCTTTTCATTTATATTTTCTTTTATTTTCAAGATATATTTAAAATACAAAAAAGAAAAAAACTATAGAATAGATAGAAAACAGAACTAAAGAAAAAAGAACGAACTATAAAGATGTGAATAGAAAGAGAGAAAGGAAAAGGCAACTTCCGACTATTTCCGATACAGATATAAGATTAAATACCAATCTAATCTCTTACAATTAATTAACCTATCATAACATGATTTATATTACAACAAATCATTCAATCTCTAAAACCCAGAATCAAAACATCATTTTTTTCAATTACAAGCAAATATTCCAAAAGTGGTTGCCAATTTGATATAAATGTAGAAATAGAATGCTCTCTTACTAAAGCTGTTAATTTAGCCATCTGAGCCAAATCCATTAGTTTAACAATCCAATCTTCAACTGTAGGTATTTGTGGATCTTTCCATCGTTGTGCATATAACAATCTTGCTGCCATGTTCATATATAGTAGCAAAACTCCATGCTGTTTCTCTAGTTGTTTTTCCATCAAACCTAAAACAAAAAGTTCTGGCTTTCTTTGTATATTTACCTTAAGAAACTTCTGAATAATAATACATATTTGGTCCCAGAACTTTTTAGCCTTCTCACAAGTCCACCAAAGATGGTAAAAGGTTCCTTCATCCTCTGAACATTTCCAACAGACATTAGTTACACCACTATACATTTTTGACAACTTATCAGGAGTTAGATACCAATGATACATCATCTTATAAAAATTTTCTTTCAAATTATAATTCAGCGTAAATTTCAAACCTTTCACCCACATATTCTCCCATTGGTCCAGCATGATATTATATCCAAAATTCTTAGCCCATTTGATCATACAATCCTTAACATGTTCATCTTCCATATTCATCTGTAACAAGATCTTATACATCTTAGTGATAACATGATCATCATTTATACATAAATCCATTTCAAATTGTGTTGTTTCATTGACAAATTTATATTTCTTTTTGTCTAGTTTAAAACATTCCATCAACTGTATATAGGTGAACGAATGACATATAAATCCATCAGATTCTAACATTTCCCTTGTTTTAATTTTTGGTTCACCCTCTTCAAACTTTAACAGGTCTTTATATTTTAACCAACTTATTCCTCCCACATTTTCTCTTCTGGTCATTGCTTCCTGAGGAGACAACCATAATGGTACATTTGGAGACAATCTTACCTTATATTTATTCCAGACTCTCAGTAAGGCATTTCTAATAAAATGATTTTTAAAATCCTTATTAACATTAACTTTGTCATACCATAGATAAGCGTGCCACCGAATCTTAATTCATGTCCTTCAAGTTGTAATAATTTCTTATTCTCCAGAGTGATTCATTCCTTGATCCAAAGCAAACAACAGGCATCAAAATACAATTTTAAATTAGGCAGACCCAAACCTCCTCGTTCTTTGGCATCTTGTAACAATTTATATTTAATTCTTGGTTTCTTGCCTTGCCAAATAAATTTGGAAATATCCCTCTGCCATTCTTTAAATGGTAAGTCTGTTGATAAAATTGGTAAAGTCTGGAAAAGAAATAACATTCTAGGCAAAACATTCATCTTAATCACAGATATCCTTCCCAAAAGAGACAATTGTAATTTCCCCCATCTTATCAGATCTTTTTTTAGGAAGATGTCTTTTCTTGACAGCTATCAACTCATGCTACCTTTGGAGGAGTTATACATGTGTTCATTATAGCAATAAGGTTGAAATTAATGACATAAGGTTAGGATCAGGACTAAGACATGGAACTACAGTCTTAGATTATAGGAAAGCAAATTCCAGTTGGATATGGCCTATGGAAGAGCTGGGCATCTTTAACTCTGAGAAAAGGAGGGGAGGGGACACATGACAATATTCTTCAAACACATGAAAGGATGGTGCATGGAAAAAGGTGAACAGCTAGCATAGAGGCTCACAGGCTCTTGCTGACTCATCAAATGATGCAAGTGGCATTGCGTCAACACACCCAACCTTCATGTTACTGAGCTGCAAGTTCTGCATCATGAAAAGTAGAACTAATTATCTAGGGAGATGGAGGCCCCTCTTTCAATGGATGTGTTCAATTGGACAGCCCTTTGTTGGGGATGCTTTAAATTCCTCCATAGAGGAAAGTACCTACTCTAGGTGGAGAAGGATCCATTGAATCCATAACTCATGTCATATTGTGCCTTTTAGAAGGACACAAAGTAATGCTTTAGAACTCGCTATTTGGTGAAGTACCCAGACAATTCCAGTTTGTTTTATGTACAGTTACTTTTATCAGACCAGAATGATTTCATCTTCTTGAACGAGGCTAAATTTTGTTGTTCTGTCTGTAAAACAAGACATACTGATCATCTCAATGAACTTATTATAAATTTAAGTTGTCTTTCTTTTATCGGAAATAGAAACACTTTCATTATTTTAATTGGCTTGTTAACTTGAAGAATTCTGTTCAGTGACATTAATAACAACTATGGCAACAACAACTATATTTGATTGATTATATGCCATCAAGTCATATAATCTTAATGATCACATGGATAGATTTTCTCCATAACAACATGTCCCTAATCTGATCTTTCAGGTCTTCCAACTGCGCATCCATTGCCACTGTAACTGAGTCCATCCACCTTGCTGCTGGTCATCCTCTTCTTCTTTCCTTCCACCTTTCCCAGCATCAGAGCTTTCTCCACAGAGCTGGGTCTTTGCATAATGTGTCCAAAGTAGGATAATTTGAGCCTGGTCATTTGTGCCTCGAGTGAGAACTCTGCGTTGATTTGTCCAATGATCCATTGGTTTCTTTTCTTGGCTGTCCATGATATTCTAAGGAATCTTTTACAACACCATAGTTCAAAAACATCAATACTCTTCCTTCCTCCTTTAATATAGCCAATATGATCACTCCCCATACATTTAATAATTTCCCCTTTCTAACATAATCCCATCCTGAGATCTCACCAGTTCTTGTAAGAGTCATGCAAACGTTGGGGTATTTTGAAATTCAACATTTTAATTTAATTTGGGCACTTTCATGGGAGAATTTGTGGAGGGGGGGCAGGAGTGAATGGCAGATACTCTGGAATTGACAAGGGCTGTACTGGCAATTCTGGGTTTACACTATTAGGGCAGAATTATCTGAAGGGCCACTTTCCTTGAACTGATATCACTTCCTTTCTTTTTCTTTCCCTGTAATCAGTAATTTAAAAGTTGAGGATGGCCAAGTAGTGTTCATTATAAGGATGACGTTTCTTGAACTCCCTGTGATAACCTCGGAGAAGCTGGAAGCAACCTTTAAAACATTAATTATGCAAGCCGCCGTTAACATATCTCTGTGTAATCAGGAGAAAAGAAGAAGTTGTCTCTGTTAATTATCTTGAAAATCTGCCTATGAATATTGCAACAGCCACCCGTTTGGCAGCCCCTGTCAGTCATTGCTGGAAATCCTTTCTCAGGCTGACATTGTTCAAACTCTCTGTAGTTGTAACAAAGGACAAACAGCCGAGGGAGGCACGGGCTGTCTTTGAAACTCAGAAACTTCTTTTTCAATTATCGCACTTTGCCCCTAACAGTTTCTGTTGTTTGGTTGTGTTTAGGAACAGAATGCTTGACCTTTTCTGTCAATACACTTGAAAATAAGGCGGACACTGTTTGGCCTGTGAAAATGTAAGAGGAGGTGTCCTGGACTTTCTCAGCCCAGATATGGTAGCTTTAGCTGACAAGCTAACCGAGCTTCTATGATGAGCCAAAAGGTGCATGTAATTCTGTCTTTCGGGGGGGGGGGGAGGTGGCTTGGGGATAGGGAACGTGGTTACATCTCTAAGCAGAGATGTTCCAGTTCATTACTTCAAGCTTGAAAAGACACCTAGAGCCAGGGTCTAAAAGGTTAAGATGGTAGTCATGGCAGCACGGTTGAAGCTCTGTCCCTTTTAGCATTTTGATAGGTGCAACAATGATGCACAAAGGGGTTTTTTCAGACTGCCACAACCACGACCTTGACTTTTTTGATCCCTCCTGATGATGTCATTGTCAAGGACAATAGGGGTTATTAAGGTCACGGACAGGGACCATGGCTCATTACATTTGCTAATTGATAGGGTCAAGACAAGTTATGATCTAATGGAATTGGTTAGTTTTGAAGGTGCTACCACATTTTATCTCCAAGCAAACTTAGCCTCCACCCTCATCCATGAGATCTTACACTCAATCTCCATAATTGCGTCAATCCATTAGCCTCCCACTTAGTTTTCCCCTGCCTCTTCTTCAAATTCTGCATTTAAAATCCTGTAATAGTGAATCCTGTAATGCATCTGATGAAGTGAGCTGCTGCTGTTCATGTACGTTTATCCCCTAATAACATAATGTTAGCCTTGAAGGCAAGAACCAGTTTGGTGTAGTGATTAAAGGCACTGGATTAGAAACTAGAAGATTGAGTTCTAGTCCTGCTTTAGGGGCTAAGGGGCATGGTGGCTCAGCGGGTAAGACACCAGGTTTGTCGATCGGAAGATCGCAAGTTCGGAGGTTTGAATCCCTAGCCCTGCGTGACGGAGTGAGCTCCCGCACTCGCACCAGCTCTTGCCAACCTAGCAATTCGAAAGCATGCAAATGCAAGTAGATTAATAGGTACCACTTTGGTGGGTAGGTAACAGCGTTCCGCACGCGTCATGCCGGCCACATGACCGTGGAAGAGTCTTCGGACAACGCTGGCTCTTCGGCTAACAAACGGAGATGAGCACTGGCCCCTATAGTCAGACATGACTGAACAATTGTGCAGGGGGAACCTTTACCTTTTTTCCTGCTTTAGGCATGAAGCCAGCTGGGTGATTTTCATCAGTCCCTTCCTCTGAGCCCTAGGGAAAAGGCAAGGCACCCAATTCTGAAAAGGCACCCACTTCTGAAGGCAAGGCACCCACTTCTGAAAAAATGTTGCCAAGAAAACTGCAGGGACTTGTCCATGTAGTTGCTAGGAGTCAAGACAGATTTGAAGGTACAGAAAGAGTCTTGAAAGTGCTACTTGACTTTATCTTCAAGCAACTGGTAAACTTTTAAGTTGTTCCCATCTAAACAGCAAGGGGCAAGCTCCCTTTTACATCTTGTGAAATGACCCAGCTATTCAATTCATTTTGGTGGAAAAATGACTGCACACCTGTTCATTCTGACAGTAAGCCAAACGTGAGTCAGCAGTGTGAGAGCTTCTACAAGGGCTAATGTAGTTCTGAGCAGCAACAGAAGAGGCATCACATCAAAGATATGTGAAATCATTATTCTTTTCTACTTGGCACTGGTAATACCACACCTAGAATATGTCTGTAGCTTGAATCATGTCAACTGGATTTCTATTTTCTCAGTGGAAACGTTTCGCTCCTTATCCAAGAAGCTTCTTCAGTCTGAGCAAAGTTTGTAAGGGAATCCTTAAATATGTTTCTAGGGTGGCTGTGTGACCTTGCACCTGGGGCTAGGTCATGGTTATTTGAGATGTTTATTTCTAAGTCCCTTTATCAACCAAAGGAGGATCATTAAGATTACCTTGCTGTTGTTGAGATTGCGAAATGGTCTTAATCTTCCTAGGCACAGAAGACAAAGCAGGAAGGAAAATAGGGGAAAGATTGTGCCTGAGGCCCCCACCTCTATTCAAAGAAGGATTTTCCAAGTTGGCATAAATGGATTCCTTGACCCCTCTTTCAAACCACTTATCTTCCCTGTCTAAAATGTGAACATTAATGTCCTCAAATGAGTGTCCTTTTTCCTTTAGATGAAGATAAACTGCTGACTCTGGTCCTGTGGTGTTACTCCTCCTGTGTTGGGCCATCCTCATGTACAAAGGTTGTTTGGTTTCTTTGTACAGGAGGATGGCCCAACACAGGAGGAGTAACACCACAGGACCAGAGTCAGCAGTTTATCATCAGCAGTCAGCAGTTTAAATTTATTAATTTAATTAATATTTAATATTTAATTTATTTAATGTTTAAATACTTTAAACCAGGATTTTCCAATATTGACCCCCAAGGATTGATGGGATTATCCAAGTGATCAATGTTGTTGTTGCTGTTATTATTATTCATAGTACTATTAGTTGGGGCATGGTGGCTCAGAGGGTAAGACACCAGGCTTGTCGATCGGAAGATCGCAAGTTTGGAGGTTCAAATCCCTAGCCCTGCGTGCGGAGTGAGCTCCCGCACTAGCTCCAGCTCTTGCCAACCTAGCAATTTGAAAGCATGCAAATGCAAGTAGATTAATAGGTACCACTTCAGTGGGTAGGTAACAGCATTCTGCGCGCATCATGCCGGCCACATGACCGGCACAATGTGCGGGGGGAACCTTTACCTTTACCTACTATTAGTTAAAGTAGTATTTATTAAATTATTTTCATATAATAAATGTTTGGGGGTCGATGAACTGAAGCATTTGGGGCCCATAGTTTAAACCATTGAGGATAGTTTGAAACATTGAGTTTAAACCATTATGTAACATCCTTTAAGAATCTTTAAGGACAGGACTTTTTTTTTTACTGTGTCAGTCTGTGCCTGTCAGTGACTTAATTGGTTATAAAGTTCATGCCTCAAAAGAAATCAGAATATTCCAGGCTATGTACTGCTGAATTTTCTTATCTCTTTGTTCCTGCAGTAAAGTACACTACAGCTTGTTAGAATAACAATTAGAGCCTTGGTACAATGTGTACATCAAAGCTCCTACGTATCAAAATCAATGTTGCTTTTCAAGGAATGTGTCTGTAATGTTTTCACACCATGAAGGATACCTCTGTTTTCCTTTCTGCTGCCGTGTATCCTTATCAGTTATGAAGAAAAGTTTTTTTTTCCCCAGTTGAGGTCCTTTACAGCCAAGTAAACAAACAAATGGATCATCAAACAGATCAACCTGAGTTCTCACTCGAGGCACAAATGACCAGGCTCAATTTATCATATTTTGGACACATTATGCGAAGACCCAGCTCTCTGGAGAAGGCTCTAATGCTGGGAAAGGTGGAAAGAAAGAGAAAAAGAGGAAGACCAGCAATAAGGTGGATAGACTCAGTTACAGTGGCGATGGGGACACCTTTGGAAGAGCTGAAGGACAGATCATCATGGAGGTTTATCTATGTGGTTGCTAAGAGTCAATGCTGACTTGATGGCACATAATCAATCAATTAATCAATATGTATGCTCAAGCTGTGAGCATGGTGTCTCAGCGGGTAAGACGCCAGGCTTGTCGATCGGACGATCGCAAGTTTGGAGGTTCGAATCCCTAGCCCTGCATGCGGAGTGAGCTCCCGGAGTGAGCTAGTGAGCTCCAGCTCTTGCCAACCTAGCAATTCAAAAGCATGCAAATGCAAGTAGATAAAAGGGTACCATTTCGGTGGGTAGGTAACAGCGTTCCGCGTGCGTCGTGCCAGCCACCTGACCGTGGAAGCGTCTTCGGACAACGCTGGCTCTTCAGCTAACAAACGGAGATGAGCACCGGCCCCTAGAGTCGGACACGACTGCACAAATGTGCGGGGGGAACCTTTATCTTTATGCTCAAGCTGCCTTTGATGAGCATTCTATATTAGATTGATGTAACCTAGGTCTGGACAACATATGACCTGCCTTATGCAGCCCACTGACATTTTTTTAAAAAGTCACATTTGCTGCCACCACCGCCCCAAATAAATGTACTGCTGAGTACCTCCAATGCCTCCAGACCTCACAGCTCCAATGCTGCTGCTATTTCTTTTTTTATTAATTAGGTAAAACAATGTTTATAGTATGCTTTGGATGTCTACGATTATTGCTCATTTCTATTTGGATCGTTTTCATTATTTTTAGCCAGTTTCTCTTTTTAAAAAAAATCTAAGTGTCTTACTTTGCCATGCTGTATAATATGTGGCATATAAGGGAACTGTTCCTGCTTGAATTTGGTTAGACTTCTGCTGTGAATATATCCAGTCAATTTTTGAAAGGTAAGGGATGTTGAAAATGACAAAACTTGTGTTTTGTGGAACTCTTCTTCTTGTTGTTTTTAAACTGTTGACCTAAATACTCAGATATGCACTGATTAAATATCCCTACCTCTGTGATTTAATCAGAATTCATTTCACCAATATTATTATCTAATTCTGATGTCATCAGATGTCATGTTTCACCATGATCTTCTAACTCTAACTTCTAACTTTGTTCATTATCCCACAAAAAATGTTCAGAAATAAGCTGTATTTCATGATTGACAGGTGTTAAGAGTCCTTCTCTCTTCCCTGGGTTCTTGAGACTAAAACTGCCAACACTGTAATGCCCTTATACAAATCCATCTACAGCTCTGTGGTGACCACATGTAAAATACATATATTTATAACTGGGCAGGAAAGAATGTAGAAGGAAGCAAGATGTGGTGGATTTCGGCACTGCCACTGGTTCTCAGGAAGGAGGGAGCGCATTCCAAGGAGTTAAGAGGACTCACAGTCTGGAGAGCATTGGTGGGAAAACAGAGGTTCAGGGTAGCCCCGCTCTA
Organism: Charina bottae; assembly: GCA_023362775.1. Lineage (NCBI taxonomy): Eukaryota > Metazoa > Chordata > Lepidosauria > Squamata > Charinaidae > Charina > Charina bottae. Next base: position 8,855,917 of record JALMGJ010000027.1, on the reverse strand, counting down.
CAGTCTCCCAGGTTATTTCCCCTTAGGTTAGTTAGAGTAGCTTTAGTCTGGCAAGATTCTGTCTGTATGGTGAGAGCAAAGAACTGGAGTTTTGAATGTGCTGACTGGTCGTTCTTGGGCTGGCCCTGACATAAGCTGAATGAACTCTCACTGCATCCAGCTGAATGTTTGAATGGGCTTATAACATTGGGGGACTGTATCGCCCTTTCTTTCTATCTTCTTTCTACACATCCATCTGAATTGAAGGAAGTGTCAGCCCTCCCAGGTAAACGAGACAGGAAATACGACCAGATGAGCTACTTTGTTAGGCTACTTTAACAGAATCTTGCACGTCTGAAAGTACCAATCTCCTGCCGTCACCTTTACAGCCTGATAGGGAGGGTCCCTCCTGAGCCTCTTGCTCCACCCACTATGCAGCTGTGGGCTATGCTCCCTCTTATCTGCCTGTTCCCTAGGCAGCATCTCTTCCCCCTGTCTTCCAAGGTCATTCTCACATTCCATTACAGAAGAGTAGTTACTAGAGGGATATTTTCAAGAACAGAAGCAGGTTGTGCATATGTCCTTCATGGCACAAGGCCAGGTCACTCACAGGACCTCCTGTCTCCAATTTACTCATACTGTGGATGCTTTGGGTCCCTTCCATAAAATGGTGCCACCCAATGGTTCCTAGGGGTGTGTCTTCTCTGTGGCAGCACCTGTCCTATGAAACATCATTCCACTCAAAGTTGGGCTTGCTTCAATCCTTCCGTCCACCCACAAGGCCCTCAAAACCTGGCTCTTGCCCCCAAAATTAGGCCAGACTGTAGGATGAGCCCAAGAGAAGTCCTTTGAATGAAATATGTGTTGTTAGCTTCAGTCCCTTCCATTATTATTGTTCTTTCTGTTAGTAGGTTTTGTTTTTGTTATTCTGTTATCCTATTACACTTGTTTTTAATGTTCCAAAGGTTTATTGTTTTGTTTTTAATTCCTTGTTTTCATGAGTCTAAGTGTAAGATGCCCACAGTCGTTCTTGCAAATTGGACAGCCTTAAAAATCTAATAAACAAACAAACATCTAAGAAGCCAGCTGGGGCTCTGAACATTTTAAAATTTGGGGCAAGGCTATAAACAGCCCACAAGCTATAGGACTTCTACCCTAGGGAAGGTAGAGAACTGGTATTTAAACTGAGATTGTGACCAATTATCTAATAAAGAGCAGAATGTTTATAACAGCCCCCAAACCAGCAAGTTCTTCGGTTTAGAGAGAGGGGGCAGAAAGAATATGCCCGTTTAAAAAAAAAGCCACTTGCTTACTCACATTTCAACGATCACTCCCGTTCTCTCCCTTTTGGCCCGCCCCCTTCCCCCACATACAGTACATGCACATAAAACTTGACAATCATATTTTAGGCAGTTCGGCCTTTGAAACTTCAATATTCCTGCAAACATAGAACCCTCCACACAGTTGGAAGAGACTCTTGAGACCATTAACCCACCTCCCTTATCAGTGACAGAATCCAAATTAAAAGCATTCCCAAGAGATGGCTGTTTAGCCTTTGCTTCAATGCACTCAGTAAAGCGGGGGGGGGGGGGCAGCGCCTTCTTTGATAACTGGCTGATCCCTTATATGTTTGGAAATGTTTTTCCTAATATTCAATCCAGGGGCATTTGCATTGGAGTGTGTGTGTGTGTGTGTGTGTGTGTGTGTGAGTGAGAGAGAGAGAGAGAGAGAGAGAGAATCACGTCATTGAAGCCCTGCCCTCTTTTAGGTGCATGCAAATGACATGAAAAGGGGCTTCGATTGCACATCCTGACTTTTTTGACCCTCTGCCCCTGCAGACATCCCCTGATTCAATCAGAATATACCTTCCGGTAACTTAAATCCTTCGGTGTCCCTCTGCTGAAAAGAGAGGTTTTGATCTTCTTCTATGTCAGTGTTTCTCAACCTCAGCAACTTTAGGTTGTGTGGACTTCAATTCCCAGAATTCCCCAGCCAGCATGCTGGGAGTTGAAGTCCACACATCCTAAAGTTGCTAAGGTTGAGAAACACTCTTCTAGGTGACAGTCTTCAGGTCTTTGAAGAATGCCCTGATCTCCCCATCTCTTTTTCCCAAGATAAACATCCTCAGCTTTTTTAGTTCTCTTCATAAGATCATAGAGTTGAAAGAGGCTGTCCAGGACTTCCAGACCAACCTCCCTGCTCAGCGTAGGAATGCAAATTTAAGCGTTCTTGAGTGATGTCTCTCTAGCCTCTGCCTGAACCCATCCAAATAAGGGAGTCCCCAACCTCTTTGGGTTATTGGTTCCACTGTTGAGCTGCTCTCACTCTTAAGAAGTTGAACAGATGAGGCTGGATTGTCTGACCCAGGACCATCTTTTGCTACTCACCTTGCCAAGCACAAATCCTCACCACTGCAAACAGATTTGAGGTTTTGGTACAGAAATTAGCCACATTTACCCCTCGAATGTTAGCTTGATGATTACTTTTTTCACAGAACAATCTTTTCTTTCTTCTCTGTTTTCTTCCCCTTTGCTTCTGATGTTTCTAACAACCCAAGGTGTTTTGCAAAAGCCCTGTGGGAAATTTTAAGTGATATATAGGCGCCGTGGCTCTAAAACGTCACATTAATCTTGCTGACAACAGCAAATTTGTCACTTAGATGTTTGTTTTTTCTCAACTAGGGCCCAGTGCTACCTGGGGGAAAAGAACAAGATGAGAACAAAGTATTTTCAGTGATGGTTTTGTGAGCACGAGTGAAAAATATAACTGGGTCTTTCTCCTTCTATAACCTCCACACATTGAAGGTATGGAACCTGATATATTTATAAGGAATGGATCGATTGGATCAGCTGAATCAATTGGATCAGCTCCAGATTGTTGATTTAACTCAGAACTCCAAACCAGTCTGCATCAGATCAGAGGCATCTTCAAGGGGAAGTGGGGGAGGTCCAAAAAGTCAAGATGTCACCCCAACTGCACCATTGCAACCTCGCATGATTATTAGCAGTGTGCGTTTTTGGAGAGAATGCTCAATAAAGCAAAATTTAAAAACAAAAGAGAATAGGATGTTCCAAAAACTCTCTAGTGCTAATAATGTATCCAGGCAAGATCTTAGAGTAGTTGTTTAAAGCCTGCTCAGGGAGATCATCCCCCCAAAATATCAGCTATGTCTTAATGCATTTTGAAGTAATTAAGGTGGTATACATTATCATTTAAACAAGTCCTCCAGAAAGCCATTAGATGGAAGCTCTGTTGCATAGTAACAAGGGCACGCCAATGTTTCTCCCTTTCAAATAGTGAGGCACTTAACTTAAGAGTTAAGTTAACCTGTAGGTATGTGTCAGCCCTTCGAGGTAGTCCAGACAGGAAACCAAAACCATGAGTACTAACACTACCTTTAGTGTAAGGTTGCAGTAACAGAATCTTGCAAGTCTGAAATTTATTTTTATTTATTTATTTATTTATACTTATATTTATACCCCGCCTATCCCCTCCCTAACGGAGGACTCTAGGCGGCTTACATACATCGTATACATTTCATTTTATACATTTCATACATTTAAACCACGCGCTAAGGGAAGGGGTAAGGGAACCGACTCTTCTGTGGCTACTGGACTACATGTCCCACGATGCCTTGCGTCGGAGCCGGCTGCTGACGTCCTGTAGATGTTGCTGCTTCGGGATCCGTCATAGCCGCCGCCATTCAAGAGGTCTTCCGTTCGGTGGCCGACCCCCGACAGGACGCCAGCAAATTCTCCCACTTAAGGTGGTACCCAATTTATCTACTTGCTAAGCTTTCAAACTGTTGGGTCGACAGGAGCTGGGACTAGCAACGAGAGCTCACCTCGTTGCACGGGGGTTCGAACTGCCGACCTTGCGATCTGAGCAGTCTACAGCTCAGCGGTTTAACCCGCTGAGCGACCGCGTCCACATAAAAGAAATTACATCTCTTCCCCCCCCCCTTTGCCTTTACAGACCAAGAAACTAGGGAGGGTCCCTTCTGAAATTCTTACCCCACCCCTATTCTTCCTTTGGACTCAGATTTTGTTTATCAGACCATTGTCTATGCTGCAGCTCTTCCTCCTGTCTCCCAAGGTTATTCTCACAGCCCATTACAGTATGTGTGGCTTTGAAAAGAACAAAGAAATAAAATAAAAATTGCCTCTCAGCTAGTTGTGAAGTTTGCAATGTAAGTCCAATCTCCATCCACCCCGGGACCCCTCTGGCAAATTTATCAGATTGAACATTTGTTCCAAAAATCAAACAGTAAAATAGAACTTGCTTAGCTCCACCAGTCCTGTTTTTTACAGGGCAATCTACCTTGATTCTTCCAAAAAACATAAATTGAGGCAGGCTGAAAGGGCCACTCAAACTGAGGATCAAATGACTTTAGTCAACCTGTCTTTTGTATATTCCTTCTTGTTGTATGAACTAAGAGATACTCTGGATCTTGAGGTTTGGTTATTTTTGTTGGACCCAAGAATGTAAAAATAATAATGGTGATGATGCTGATCATGCTACCATTAAAATCTACAAAAAGTATTATTTTCCACCATTCCTCCCTAGGAATCCTTGGGTCAGGTATTTCTATTTTTCTGCACTGCTAAGAAGTGTATGTGTGGGACTTCACACCAGGCTTGACAGTAAATCAAAGTTGTTGGGAAAGTTCATGCGTTATTCAGTACCTGGCTTGACTTGGCAAAAGACCCTCAGACTGTGACTTGGCTAACTTAGAATCATTACTGCAGACAAGAATAAATCTTTAAATACAACAGTTGATTGCCCATAGTGAGGCAAAGAAACCAGAACCTGGAGCAGTATACAAGTGCTGTTATTAGATTTTAAACTCTAGATCAGAGTTTCTCAACCAGGGTTCCGTGGACCCCTAGGGTTCTGTGAGTGGTCCCTAGGGGTTCCCTGGGAGATCACGATTTATTTAAAAAAAATATTTCAAATTCAGGCAACTTCACATTAAAGAGGGAAGTTTCATTCTTTTCTTTTTTTAGTTTAAGAACACTGTGAATGCATACATACAGGCCTACACATGAAACAAGTGTAATAATTTTGTAACTTGTGGCCTATATTTGAGCCTGAATGTGCAGGGGTTCCCGAGGCCTGAAAAATATTTCAATGGTTCCTCCAGGGTCAAAGGGTGGAGAAAGGCTGCTCTAGATGTTGTCCTCCTACCCTTCCAAATTAAAGAATACTTGGCAAATCTCTTGATGGCCAAGGGATGTAGCTGAGAGATGTTTATATGATGGTACTCTCCCTAGCCTGGGAATGGCTGGTTCCTATCGCTTTAGACTCAGCCTTTATAATATGGATAGTAGCTAAACCTCCTACCCTCCATTAAGGAACAGAGTCCTAGAAAATTGGAGTCAGAAACCCTGTCCCTGATCTCTCTAGTCCTGGACTTCAGCTCTCAGAATTCTCCAGCCAGCATTCTGGAGCATTCTGGGAATTGAAGTCTGCACATCTTAAAGTTGCTGAGTTTGACAAACTCTGCTCTAGTCACATCATATTATCATGTGCCCATGCCCTCAAAGCTTTGGGCGGGATCCTTTTTTTTATCAGAGTGTCCCACCCCACCTCCTTCAACTCTAGCCACAAAATGGTTTTCCACCTCATTCTGGGAGAGCATGACTGTAAGCATGTATGCATGTATGTACAGTATGTATGTATGTATGTATTTTATTTATTTATTTATTTATTTATATTGATATTTATACCCCGCCTATCCCCTCCCTAACGGAGGACTCTAGGCGGCTTACATACACATATACATTTCATGTTATACATTTCATATGATACATTTTCAATTTAACTGCACGCTAAGGGAAGGGGTAAGGGAACCGACTCTTCCGAGGCTACTTGGAATACAAGCCCCACAATGCCTTGCGTCGGAGCTGGCTGCCGACGTCCTGTAGATGAAGCTGCTTTTTCCGGGATCCGTCGTAGCCACCGCTGTTCCAAAGATCTTCCGTTTGGTGGGCGACCTCCGACAGGACGCCAGCAATTTTACCCACTTAAGGTAGTACCCATTTATCTACTCACAAAGCTTTTGAACTGTTGGGTTGACAGGAGCTGGGACGAGCAACGAGAGCTCACCTCATTGCGTGGGGATTCGAACTGCCGACCTTCCAATCAGCAGTCTACAGCTCAGCGGTTTAACCAGCTGAGCCACCACGTCCCTTTATGTATGTATGTATGTATGTATGTATGTATGTATGTATGCATTTATTTATTTATTTATTTATTTATTTATTTATTTATTTATTTATTTATTTATTTATTTAACTGATTTATAAAACCACCCATCTCACAGCAGTGATTCTGGGTGACATATAAAGATTAAAACCATCCTTACAATATATAAGCCATGACTGTAATGCATGAAGCCCTGGTTAAAACAGTAACCCTCAAAAGAAAAAGCTACATCACCAACTGAACTCGCCAAACCTCCTGGTCCAAATGCTTGGGGCAGTGTTTCTCAACCTTGGCAACTTTAAGATTTATAAATATGGCTGGCTAGGGAATTCTGGGAGTTGAAGTCCACCCATCTTAAAGTTGCCAAGGGATGGAATGGATGTGGAACATGCCCTCCCTGCTAGACCTGGTAGGGCAGGCAGAAATAATGGGGGACAGGCAGTCCCATAAACAGCGTGGTCCTATGTCATGTAGGTCAGGGGTCCCCAACCTGTGGACCGTGGCCCACTAGTGGGCCGCAGGGCTCCTGCCTGCAAACCCCGCCCTCGGTGCATGCAAATACCCCGCCCCCAGTGTGTGCGATTGGCTCCCGCCTGCAAACACCCCCCCCCGGTGCACAAAATTGGCTCCCACCTGCAAACCCCGCCCCCCCAGTCCATGGAAAAATTTTCCTTCCATGACCGGTCCCTGGTGCCAGAAAGGTTGGGGACCGCTGATGCAGGGCTTGACCTATTATGTCTCGATGGAGCCTTCTTCTTCCAAAGATACATAACTTTGACTAGCTGTTGCCTTCCTATCTTGCATGTGGGCTTCTTAGAAGCATCTGTCTGACCAGGCGTGCCACAAAGGAAGTTCGCAGGGGGATGCATTGAAATGATGGAGCTCTTCTCCTTTTTTTGTCTTGCAAATACAGCGAGGGAGGGCTCTTTTGTTTTCACCACATTTTACTTATGGCTTTGGCCCCTTCTGAGTTTTTGTTCTGTTGCTATGGTACCCGTGCCTCTTTCAGTTGCTGAGGAGCATGCTGTGAGTCTGGGCCTGTGAATAGGGAAATTAGAGCTCAGCACACAGTTTCTTGTAATAGGTAGCTTGTGAGCGGCTTACCCTATTATCACAATGCCTCCCCCTCTCCCCAGGCAGGCTATTGTGAGAACATAGCCCAAGTTTGGCTTTAAGGAAGAGGGAGCACTGACAGAGCCTGACATTTTTAGATTGCAGTGACATTTGCTGACTGGGTTCATGAAGGCTGTCATTGACATGCACATCCCACAGTCACACCCGGCAGGAAAGGATATCAGTTGAATTACCACATAGGCAGCAACTTTGCTTGCAAAGAAAAGCAGACCAAAAATCATGTCCCACCTTCAGGGTACTGTTTCTGACCTGTTGTGTCGTCCTGATTTCTCAAGGTGGCATCTGTTTGGGTGGCAAGGGGCTAATGAAGAACAGGAATGGGCAATCAGAAGCTGTGACTCACCATGGCCCTGGATCCAACCACAAGTGTGAAAAATCAGTCCCACAATATTCCATCATTTTGAGCTGGGGAACCTACAATCACTATTTTTTTGCAGTGTGTGTGTACCTCTGAGTCAGTGTTTTTATCTATCTATCTATCTATCTATCTATCTATCTATCTATCTATCTATCATCTATCACATTTATATCCCGCCCATCTCCCTCACAAGGAATGTTGACTCCTGGTGACTGCCTGGACTAGTCCCTGCAGTTTTCTTGGCAATGTTTTCAGAAGTGGTTTGCCATTGCCTTCTTCCTAAGGCTGAGACAAAAGGACTGGCCCGAAGTCACCCAGCTGGTTTCATGCCTGAGCGAGACTAGAAATCACAGTCTCCTGATTTCTAGCCTAGTGCCTTAACCACTACACCAAACTAGCTCTGATTTCTAGCCTAGTGCCTTAACCACTACACCAAACTAGCTCTCTATAGTTACTATAAAATAGATTTTCCATGGGAAAAAAGAAACATCCAAAAAGGAACACCCACACCCGCTAAATTCCCACCTCCCAAATCTAGGAAGAATCTGAAAGTCCTGGTCCTGTCACCCCTTTAAGGTAGACCAGACTAGGAAACCAAGGTTATGAATTCTAATACTACTTTTATAATACTACTTTTATTGTAAGGTTATTGTAACAGAATCTTGCAAGTCTGAATGCACCTCCCCCCTCCCTCCCTTTATCCTCAGGAGAACTAGGGAGGGATATGTCTGAGACGCTTGCTCAAATTACATTTCTGCCCCGGGACTCAGATTTCTATTATCTGATCGTTGCCTTGGGCGCGGCTCTTCCTCCTGTTCCTCAAGGTTATTCTTACTTCCCATTACAGGTCCTAACAACATTTACCACACGATCCCATCTACTTTGCACCACTGTCCCACCCTTTATCTTTTTCAACTATGAAATTTTATTAAAAGCCACAAGCTTTCATGAGCTACAGCCCAATTCATCAGATGCACCCCATTTAAAATCCAACATCAGTTTAGCCACTCCATGCATCAGATGAAGTAAGCTGCAGCTCACAAAAGCTTCTGCCTTTTCATAAAATTTGTTACTTGGAAAAGATGCTACCAGGCTCGTCCTGATTTTCCGCTACCGTACACTAACATGGCTTTCCTCTTAAAATGTCCCATCCTTTACAACCTTATCTCCACCCAAAAGCACTTCATGTGAGTTCTAGCCCCTAATTGATTGCCCACCCTGATGTAGTAAGTGGCAGAGCCATCTGGGCCTCTGAATCTTCCTTGCAAATTATGAAAGATGGTTTAGAGTGGCATCAAAACTCAGGAGAGCATTCTTCTACCAATGCAGTGAGAACTTTTGTTTGATTTAACCTGTTTGTATATCCCTTACAGTGCCAAGACATTTCAAAGCCGCTTGGAAAATAAAAAAATAATAGCAATACATTAAGATAGTATGAAAGCACAGCTATTCAAAAAAAAAAAAGGGGGGGGACAAAAAAAACAAGCTCAACACCTTCATTCATGTAACATTCATATGAGCAATGCCCAGGTGAACAGGTAGATCTTCAACAGACACCTAAAAGATGGAATAGTAGATGTCTCCTGAATTCCTGGGCAGAAATATCAGATAGCAAACATCAGCTGAAGGAGCAGAAGATCAGGCTAGCAGCATGGGGCTTATCTGTTCCACAATAAATACAGGGAAAGTGGGTTTTCTTCCATTATAGATTTGTTTATTGAACTTATATCCCTCCATTCTGCCAAAATTGGCAGTCAAGGGAGCTAAAAATGACAAAAGAAAAAATCAGCACAGAATTATAATTAAGCATAAACCAGGGAATGAAAAACAGAATTAAAAACTCCTCGGGGGAAAAGAAGGAACTGCCTGCCAAAGATCCCAGAGAAAAAGTTATTGTGGCATAATTTTTTAGGCTTCTCCTCTGTGCCCAGCTCCACCAACATCTTGGCTTTCCTAACTTTCCTACTTGCTTGAAAATAGTATAGTATAGTATAGTATAGTATAGTATAGTATAGTATAGTATAGTATAGTACAGTACAGTACAGTACAGTACAGTACAGTACAGTATAGTATAGTATAATAATATAAATAAATATTGTTGTGCCTTTGGGTCTGTTGACTTCTGGTGATACCTGGACAAGTCCCTGCAGTTATCTTGGCAAGATTTTTCAGAAGTGGTTTGCCCTTGCCTCCTTCTTCCTGTGGCCCAAGTTCCCCCATCTGGCTTCATGCCTAAGGTGGGACTTGAACTCACGGCCTCCTAGTTTCTAGCCTGATGCCTTAACCACTACACCAGACTGGCACTCCATTATAATGCAATGTAATGTGATGCGATGCGATGCAATCTATAATTAGAGCATCAGGCTAGAACCCAGGAGACCGTGAGTTCTAGTCCCGCCTTAGGCACAAAGCTAGCTGGGGGACCTTGGGCCAGTCCCTCTCTCTCAGCCCTAGGAAGAAGGCAATGGCAAACCACTTCTGAAAAACATGCCAAGAAAACTGCAATAACCTGCAGTAGCCAGGAATAAAAAAACTGACTTGAAGGCACTATATATATATGCTCTGTTTATTTATGCATGTGCTTACTAATGTGTGCACAAGTGTAGCTAGGCTGTGCTCCAAGCCCTGGAGATTGTTTGGGCTTCCAGTGACAATGATTACTCTTGGAAGAATCCCATCTCAGAGCCTGATCTTTTCTTTTCCGGTAGAAACCAGACATGATTGGGCATATTTTCTTTTCTGAGCTACTCCATTTTCCCCACTGAGATTTGGGTTTGCATGGAAGGCAAGCTGGAACTGAGCACGCACTGTGAGAATGCACATGAGAAGAGGGCCTGGTGACTAGAGTGTGTGTCACAATCAGTCTATTCCTCACTCCCCTGCACTCTTCCTCTGACCAGCCAACTGCATAGAAACATCACTCGGTCCACAGCTACCTCATAATATCCTGCACTGAGGTCCACTTCAGTGCAACTCATAATCACATTTATAGGTAAAGGTTTCACCTGCACAGTGGTGTCTGACTCTAGGGGGCAGTGCTCATCTCCGTTTCTTAGCCGAAGAGCCAGTGCTGTCCGTAGACGCTTCTGCAGTCATGTGGCCGGCATGACGTACATGGAACGCTGTTACCTTCCCACTGAAGTGGTACCCTTTTATCTACTTTCATTTGCATGCTTTCAAATTGCTAGGTTTGCAAGAGCTGGGGCGAGTGCGGGAGCTCACTCCGTCACGCAGGACTAGGGATTCGAACCTCCAAACTTGCGATCTTCCGATCGACAAACCTGGCGTCTTACCCGCTGAGCCATCATGTCCCCATAATCCCATTTATAGTGCTAACATGCATATTAAAATAAATTAATTTAGCTCTTAAACCAGCAGATCTTAGAAAATTGTGGGTATATAGGTATATGGTTCTGTCAGGATGGCAATGGCATCCTGCCAAAGATAGATGGGGTTTTTAGTTAGTAGGTAGGTGGGCAGTAATTAGTTAGCATGCTTGCAGGGCGTTAGAGATAGGCAAGGAATGCAAGGTGGTGGAATGTGGGGGTAGAGAGACAGGAACCAGACTCCGAGGCCGTTCAGCTGGGATCATCAAAGGACTAACAGTTTAAAGTTATGGGAACTGAGTTGGTAGGGGAGGGGTTGGTGGGGAGTAAGTGGGAACTGGCATGTTTAAAGTTGTGAGTGCGTGCGCTTTTGCTCAATCTGCCCTTTGCATCGATTCTATTCACTTGTATTAATAAAAGAACTTTTTCCTATCGTACCATGGCTTGTGCTAAGAGTTTCTAAATTAATATCAAAAGAGTGGATCGTCACAGGTTCTCTTACCCTAGCAAAACAAAAAGCAGTAGCAAAAAGAGCCTTAAAAATACCGGTGTTGCTGCTTAAAAAACTTTGGCCCAACTCCCATGGCCCCCAAAACACTTTTTTTAATGTGATGGCTTGCAACTGCAAAAATTGAAAGAAAATGCCCTAACTTATGCTGATTTAGAGGGAGGAGGAGAAGTTATTAGTTTTCACTAAAACGGATTCATGTTTATCTCATGGTTATATTCCCGTTTCCCCAGAAACCATACAAATACTGAGTTGGTTCTAAATCACATGGAGAGAACTTAACCCACTAACAAGCATTTTTAAGTGTTGATCCTAGGAATCCTGATGGGAAAATTAAGCTGAACAATTCTTTTCTGGTCTCCTACAGAAGTTCCACAGGACTATTTTCACCTCTACATGCTCAAGTTTGTCTTCAATCAGAGCACCTTTATTAGAGCTGACGGCTTCTCTGAGCAATGGAGAAAATAATTTAGCCCACAGCACCTAAAATTATCTTTTAAAAGGTGTTTCTCTTTTTACAGAAACTTAACTGCAGAATGTCTAACGAAGAAGGCCGGTGAGACAATTTGCTGTTTAAGGAGCCCAATGCACATTCAGCATATTGGAAGGGGAAAAAGCTATTTCCTGGTGGCTAAATCTCATTAGAAAAAGCAATTTTCCAATCAATTACAATGTAATTTAGCCACTAACAGTTTAATTATATTTAAAAAAAACTATTTTGTCCTCTGTTTCTATATTTATGTACCGTGCGCATTCTCTCTCGTTCCTTCTCTTTCTCTCTCTATAAATTTCATCTGAAAAAAAGAAAGAAAAAAAAAACGCTTTGCCAGAATGTGTGGCCAATTTCCTGGTGCAATTACAATAGAATGAAAACATTCAATTCCATACATCATATTAGATAGAGGGAATATTGTTCGGATAGAGGCTTTTAAAGCTGGAGGAAATTCATTGATTTCCACGGGGCCCAATTGTTATTGTTATTGTCACCTACTATAAATGCCGTATTATCTTATGTCAGTTTCATTTGAAGAACATTATTTTTGTACTTTATTTGTTAATTCAATAACTCATGGAACACATTTCAAACACAAACCAAAGGTAAAACAAAACCACTAGTCATTCAGCCCATGACAGGAATCCTTTCATTATTTCTTCTTCCTGCGGAAAGAGTGTAATAAAAATAAAAACTCATGGAAAATAGCTCCCTGGCCATATCAGGAACAGTTTTTGAAGGATTGTCCCAAGCTATGTTGAAGAAGAACCTCAGGCCTTTTCTGGATCTGTAGCAGTTCTGGAGAAGGACCTGCTGTGACCTTCTCTAATTCCTACTTCTCTGATTCCTACTCCTGTCTTCCACCCCTTGGGAGAAAGTAGGAAGAATGTTATGGTTCAAAGTTCAGCTTGGATTGCATAAAATTAATTGGAATCAGATAACTCTATGAGTACTTTGGAATTAAAGTATGTGTAAGACCTCATATCTTACCAAGGACAGTTTCACCCAGCAGCATCTATGGGGTGGGGTGGGGTAAGAAGAGTCAAGAAGGCAGTCATGTCCTTGTGATCAAAGGCCCACCCCTTTTAATGTGCATTGTGTGGGGTTTTTGATTGTGGCCACCATCTTGATTTTTTGAATCTTCTCCCTGCCTTCACCAAAAGTCTGTTCCCTCTTGAACAAAAGAAAGTCAAAAGCATTTTTTTCCTCATCAGATTGAAGGAGAATGATACGGAAAATGCCGAAATTTGGGCACAACTTTGCCTCACACCAACTTACAATCACATAAGGTTGATGAAGAGTAACAGCCACCTCTTGAGACATATTACATTCTCCAGAGAACACTTGAGGGTTATTGGCTGGAGTGCAAAAAGAGCAAAATTGCTCTCTGAAGGTAAGGCCCATCAACAATCTCACTGAAAGCTTCTAACAATATCAGAAATGAAGACCGGCATTTCCCACTTGCTTTGTAGGGTCAATGGCATTCATTCAACCATTGCCCACATGGCCCCTTGCTTCTCAAAGAATTTCTGGGGGATTTCACTCCAGTGACATATCCTGCTGAATCTCCCACTGAAGGGAACCTGCTCTGTTAAAAGAGAATGAGAAGCATCGCCATGTTCGACTTTTAAATTCCAATCCCCTTTCCGCAACTCATTTCAAGGGCTTCAATGGGCTTTGCTTTTACATGTTCAGGAAACGTTTGTAACCTTTTGCTGGAAGCAACAAAGACTGCACTGATAAACATAATTTGCTGCCTATGACATATCTCTATTTGTCTTCATTTTTTGTGTTGGGGATTATCGGAGCTGATAATGGCCTGTACAGCAGCTGCCTCCCTCCTGTTCTTGGAAACTGAATATTGTTCCTCAGGCAAGCCTATTTCTGTAAGAGTGACTTTAGAGATGGTAGGACTAGGTGTGCTGTGAATTGTCTGCTCTGAAAAGATCAGTTTGGGGTCACTTCTCCATTCACGCCTGATCATTCTCCGAGGCCTGGTCTGTTTGTTTGTTTGTCTTGTGCGCTGCTGAATTCAATTGAATTGTCAGCAGTTAACAACTCTGTGCACATAAAAATAACAATGAATTAAATAACAAATCAGTTCACAACAAAACCACCACCAACCTACCAAGTTAGATGGTCTCCATCCAACCAACAAATGCTCTTGGAAGGAGCTTGGTTTTAAGCATCTTTCACAATAAAATCAAGGTGGAGGGAAATCTTAACAGGGAGGCTGTCATGGGGGGCTCGGATTCTGAGTCGGAAGACAAGGAAGGGCAGCCAGCTCCTGAAGTGGCCTTGGAGGGTGAGCAGTCAGCTCCGGGGGCGCCAGAAGAACAGCGGTCTGAGCAGGCAGAAGAGGCGGGGCCGGCCAGCGAGCAGCAGGGACAGGTGCTGCTGCTCAGCGAGGATGAGGACTTGGAGTTGCCGCCCCCTCCCAATGCGAGAGCAAGGAGAGCAGAAAGGAGAGTAAAACAGAGGAAGTCAGCAAGGTTACTCGCAAGAAAGCAGTCTCGCCCTCCTAAATGAGCCCCACCGGGGCTGCTCTTACTTAAAGAGGGCTACAAGCCCAGAACTGCTGTTGGAAACAACCATCCATTCGTTAACTCTGACTCTCTGCACCTTGCCTTTTGACTCTGAACCTGGACTGGCTGACAACTTTCCGAACGCCTTGGACTTCTGGACCGCCTGACCCTTCTTGTGTCTGCTCCCTGGACTTTGAACTCTTTAATTGGGCAAGTTGCTGGACTTGTGGGAACTTGGTTACCTTTGGGTGCATGTGTTTGCACATTTATTTTATTTATTTATTTTATTAATCAAATTTATCACCGCCCATCTCTACCACGGTAGACTCTGGGCGGTTTACAATACATTGCTTTGCTGTTGCTGTTATAAGTAAAAGTTTGCAATTGCGTCTCTTGTGTATTGCGTGTGCCTGGCCTGAGACAGGACAGAGGCTGTTTTTTGGAACACGCACGACAACAGAAAGGAATGCCTCTGAACCCCTGCCCCCACCCCTTTGTGAAAGTAGGGTACTACTAGCAGTCTCTCCCAGGATGAATGAGACAGCTGGATTGATTACAATTGGAGAATGTGATGCCAAAGTACTTAGGTTCCAAGACATATAGAGCTTCATAAGTCAAAATTAGTATTTCACATTTCACCAGGAAGCTTGTTGGAAAGAAATGCAAAGCTTGTGGCCCAGGTGTAGCATGCTCCTAAGTGTGCCTGGTAACAGGTAGCCAACTGAATTTTGTGTCAAGTGCAACTTAGGGATGGTCTTCAAGGGCAGCCCCATTTCGAGCACGCTGCAGTAGTCCAAGTGAGTAGTGATAAGGGCATGAGTTACTGTTGAAATGTTCTGGTACACCAGCCAGAGCTGGACCAAGGGGTCCCTGGCAATGGCCTCCACTTGCTTAACCAGCAGTAGCAGTGAGTGCAGAAGGCCCCAGGTTATAGACGTGCTCCTTTGGGAATAGTGCTTTCTCATTAAGAACCAACCCTGGGATTGACAGAGAACCTTGATGCACAAATGGCAACTCATCTTGCATGGGTTCAACATGGGTTTTGTCCTATCCAGACCCTGACAGTCTATAGACATGGGGACAAGACATTGACAGTATCTCCAGTGCAGCCTGGGGAAGATATAAAGCTGAATAGCATTAGCATATTAATAATACCATGCCCAAACCCTGAATGGTTCAGCCATCAGGCCAACCTCTCTTCCCCTACAAACACTGAATAGAACCCCACACAAAGAAAGGAGTGGAACCACTGAAAAAACAGTGCCTCCAATCCCCACACTTTGCAATGATCCAGAAGGATACCATGATTGATGGTACTGAAGGCTACTGAGATGTCTAGTAAGATCAGAAGGGGGCACATTCCCCCTATCCAGTCTTGACAAATGTCCTCAGCTAGAGTGACCAATGCTATCTCCATCCCATGGCCAGCCCTGAAACTCATCTGAAAAAGCTCCAGATAACCTGCTTCCCTTAAGACATTCTGTAGCTGATCCCTAAAAAGGTAAAGGTTCCCCCTGCACATTTGGGCAGTCATGTCTGACTCTAGGGGCCAGTGCACATCTCCATTTGTTAGAAGAAGAGCCAGCGTTGTCTGAAGATGCTTCCACGGTCATGTGGCCGGCATGAGTCTTCTCAAGAGTCCCTTGCAGGGGAGATGGGCGGGGAATAAATTGAAATAATAAATAAATAAAATAAATAAATAAATAAATAAATAAATAAATAAATAAATAAATAAATGATGCATGTGGAATGCTGTTACCACCCCACTGATGTGGTACCTATTAATCTACTTGCATTTGCATGCTTTCGAATTGCTAGGTTGGCAAGAGCTGGGGCTAGTGTGGGAGCTCACTCCGTCACGCGGGACTAGGGATTCGAACCTCCGAACCTGTGATCTTCTGATTGACAAGCCTGGCGTCTTACCCACTGAGCCACCACGCCCCTGTTAGCTGATCCCTACTCCCTATCATATTGACAACCTTCCCCAGAAAGGAAAATGAGACCAGATGATAGTAATACAAAACAACTGCCTCTAGGGATGACCTCTTTAGGAGTGAGAGCATCACAGCCTATTTCAAGGCTGCCCACATCACCCTTTCTTGAAGCAAGGCATTGATATCTTCTAATCCCATCTGATCATGCCCCTGTAGTTCCCTGAATGAGCCAGAAAGGTCATGGATTAAGCCATCAGATGGCAGAGGTCATTCTAGAGACTATTCTATCTATTGGAAGTCATAGGTCAAAAGAAGCCCCAGATAATGTGGCCAGATATTGCCCCAGATTGTGCCCATGAAGCATCTAAATAGGATAATTTAACTTGTAGGGTTTTTGTGTGGCAGTCAGTCTTATTTGGACTAGGAAGGATTTTAGGAAGTACTTGCCCTGTTAATACATTTACATAAAGTTATAACTCAGCAACAGTATCTTGAAGTCTGTTCAGAAAATAAGTAGCCAGTGCAAATCATAGAAAACAAGTGTGATCTGTCCTTATAAACCAAACAGTTGTAGTGGGCACCGCAGTAAGCGTCCAAGTCATTTTCAATCCAGTAGATCATGTTTCTATTCTATGACTCATACAAATACATATTCCCTGTCTAATTATTTGTGCCATTACGGTGACCTGAATGAATAATACTGAACATCTATAAATCTTTTACAACAGAGGGAGAGAATTCATATCACTGAAAGCATTACTTCGAAGGAAGCTACACAGAAGACAGTCAAGATCTGTCCTCTATTGTTCCAGAGTTCAAGACATGAAACAATGGATTCAAGTTACAAGAAGGCAGATTCCAACTGAACATTAGGACAAATTTCCTAATGGTGAGAGCAGAAACAATTATTCAGAGAGGAGATGGGTTCCCTTTCACTGGATGTGTTCAAGAGGAGGTCATCTGTCTAGGATGTTTAATTTGGATCCCTTCACTGAGCAAGGAGTTTAACTTGATGGCCTAAATAGCTCCATACAACTGTATGGTTCCAAAATCTTTAGCCTGGTCTACTGCAAGGAGGTCAGATCAGTCAATCCTAAAGGAAATCAACCCTGACTGCTCATTGGAAGGACAGATGCTGAAGCTGAAGATCAAATACTTTGGCCACCTAATGCGAAGAGAGGACTCACTGGAAAAGACCCTGATGCTGGGAAAGACTGAAGGCAAAAGGAGAAGGGGACGGCAGAGGATAAGATGGTTAGATAGCATCACCGATGTAATGAACATGAATTTGAGTAAACTCCGGGTGACAGTGGAGGACAGGAAGGCCTGGCGTGCTATGGTCCATGAGTTCACGAAGAGTCAGACACGACTAAACGACTGAACAACAACAACAACAAACTTTTTAGTAGTGGTTGGCCAATATTTCTTGAATGTCCCCAAGCTGCATCTGAAGACAACATTACTCTCCTTTCTTTGGTATAGCTGATACTCAGATGTATCTGCCATCAATTAGTTCCATGTAGCTTTCAAGGTTAATAGACGAATCCTCCATGAGTTACCCCAGGCTAACTTTGGCATATCATGAAATGGGTCCCCATCCTTTTGCCACTTTTGTTTCCAGCAGGTCTTGAGTTTGAGGGCCTTGTTTAGAAAGCACAGCTCTGTGATAGATATAATTATTTATTGATTTATCTCAGATGATGAATGCCTATGCTTTTAAAATGGGCTGCTTTACTGTTTGTATAAATAATATTGGGCCCGTTAAAATAGGTGTGGACATCCTTGTGATACGTTATTAGTGCCATAGGGAAGGTGCCATTTTGTACTCCTGGATGAGGAGCCTCTTGTTCTTCTCTTTCTTTCCATCTCTCCCAGCATTACAACCCTCTCCAAGGAGCCACAGTAGGTCTTCGCATAATGTGTTCAAAGTAGAATAATTTGAGCCTGGTCATTTGTGCCTCAAGTGAGAACTCTGGACTGATTTGTTTGATGATCCATTTGTTTGTTTTCTTGGCTGTCCATGGTATCCTCAGGAGTCTTCTCCAACACCGAAGTCCAAAAGCATCAATACTCTTCCTATTTTGCTTCTTCAAAGACCAACTTTCCCTTCCATAGAGTGTAACAGAGAATACTGTGGCTTGCATTATTTTGATCTTTGTAGGTATAGGCACATCATGGCATATGAATATCTTTTCCAAGGCCTTCATGGCTCCACTACCACTAACCCTAACCCTGAAAGGTAAAAGCTTTCTAAAAAGGTAAAGGTACCCCCCGCACATTTGTGCAGTCGTGTCTGACTCTAGGGGCCGGTGCTCATCTCCGTTTGTTAGCCAAAGAGCCAGCGTTGTCCGAAGACGCTTCCACGGTCATGTGGCCGCATGACACGCGCGGAACGCTGTTACCTACCCACCGAAGTGGTACCTATTAATCTACTTGCATTTGCATGCTTTCGAATTGCTAGGTTGGCAAGAGCTGGAGCTAGTGTGGGAGCTCACTCCGCACGCAGCGCTAGGGATTCGAACGTCCGAACTTGCAATCTTCTGATCAACAAGCCTGGCATCTTACCCGCTGAGCCACCATGCCCCATAAAAAGCTATCTACCATTCCAATATTTTCATTTTCAGTTCTAAGGCTGGTTGTTCTACCTACTGCCATTACTTTGGTCTTCTTTATATTTAATTTTAGTCCCATTTTTTTCCCTGTGCTCCTTGACTCTTATTACTAGAGCTTGCAGATTCTTTATGTTTTTGATTATCAACCAGCAATGATAGTTGGATTTAATTGGAATTGTTGTTCATCAACACCTGGAAGGGTTTGCTATGGTCCTCTCTTAGCAGTCCTCCTCAGATGAACCAAACACAGTAACACCTACGCCAGTTTCAAGGGATAGCAAAGTTTTAGTTCTTGCATTGTTTTTTAAAAATGTGACATTAGGGAAGCTAGCTTTCATATGTAAACCAAGCAAATTTCTCCCTCACTTCTAAGAATTCTTCTCTAGCTTGCACAATTCCAGATTTTCAAGCCAATTATCCCTTCCAATAAAAATAGAAAATGGTGCTTCTCCGCTTTTCTCTCCCAAACATATTTTCAGCATCCTGATAAATAAAGTTTTTTTGCTGTCAAAAGGCCGATTAGGCCAAGAAATCTGTTACTTAACTGTCAAAGGCAGAAGCTATTTGCATACTTCAATAGGGAAGCTCATTTTATTACTGGCACCTAATAGCATAACAGATGATCTCCCTAGATATATTTGATCTGCACTTATTAATGTCAATCTGTTAGGCTGTATAATAAAATTAGTACCAACAAGGCCCAGTGTGTGTGTGCACCATAACAATCCATTGAAAATTCACAAAAGTGTTTTTCTGGTGGAGTGGGGGATTGGGACTTATAGCTGCCTTCTTTTCCATCATATGCCTCATTCTTGCAAACAGTCTCACAGGCATTTCTGGTAACAACTCTGGGACTTTACACACACACACACACACACACACAGAGAGAGAGAGAGAGAGAGAGAGAGAGAGAGAGAGAGAGAGAGAGAGGTCCCTTTCCATCTTCTGCTTAGAAAAAGAAAAAAATATTCTCTCTTATTTTCATTTTGGTCACTGCTGGTATTTCCTTAGCACCAGAATGTTTGTAAAATGGTGGGCAAGACACTGATTACTCTGGCTATGTGCTGTGACAAGAACGAAGCAAAACTGGAGTGGGAGAGAAAGAAGCTGCCATAGAGGTAAAGATAGGGAAAATATGATAAAATGTGAAACAGATCCTCCCTGTTTCTAACCCCTTAAGTTAAAAAAAATGTCTGGATGAAAATGGAAAAAGAAAGGAATGTTCAGCCCTCTTTTCCTAACCCTTCCCAAATAAAACTTTGATAGATGGATGGATGGATTGTGTGCCCTCAAGTCGGTGTCAACTCTTAGTGACCACATAGATTTTCTCCATGACAATCTGTCCCTAACCTGGTCTTTCAGGTCTTCCAATGGTGCACCCATTGCCACTGTAACTGAGTCCATGCTGCTGGTCGTCCTCTTCTTCTCCTACCTTCCACCTTTCCCAGCATCAGAGCCTTCTCCAGAGAGCTGGGTCTTTGTATATTGTGTCCCAAGTAGGATAATTTGAGCCTGGTCATTTGTGCCTTGAGTGAGAACTCTGGATTGATTTGTTCAATGATCCATTGATTTGTTTTCTTGGCTGTCTGTGATATTCTCAGAAGTCTTCTCCAACACCAAGTTCAACAAGTAAAACTACTGAAGAACTATTGGAGAAGTCTGTGTTTAGGAGGGGGGGGAAGGATATCCTTTTGGAGAATGTCAAGATGCCATTTCTGCCCTATTCTAAAAGTTATGTTCCAATTTTCCCTTTTTTAAAACTAGTAATGGTTAAACTTCATTTTAAAAAAAATCCAAACTTCTGTTTTTTTTAAAAAAATAATGTCTATATAATATTCTTTCCCCCTCATTAAATGTAGCTCTGTAGCACAGAACTGAAGCTTATGTTGGAATGTTTGTTTATTAATTGATTGATTTATATGGCCACCCATTTCACCAGTTTGACTCTGGGTGGCATAATGTTGAATGCTAAGAGAGAGGAGGGGGGGAGGGGGGGAGGGAGGGGGAGGAAGGAAGGAAGGAAGGAAAGAAGGAAGGAAGGAAGGAAGGAAGGAAGGAAGGAAGGAAGGAAGGAAGGAAGGAAGGAAGCTCATGAGGCTCAGGTGAGCCAGGAGCCACAATTTCATTATCACACAAAGAATACTAGAATACACCCAAGTTCAGGAAAAACTAGAATGAAAATGTATTATATATTCCTTATTGTTTAAGAAGAACCAAGAGCCAGAGGGGTCGGAAGAATCTAGACATTACTAACCATTTTTGATTTTGCTCATCCAACAGTAAGTCTGGAGTCCTTGGTGCTCTCTGAGCCTTGTTTTCTTGCAGATGTTTCATTGCCAGACTAGGCAACATCTTCAGTGCGAAAAGGGAGTGGGAGTTGCTCTCTGTTTATATACCATGGCTTGTCCTGCTTGTATTGGTGGAGGTGTTGTTCTCTCCTTAGGAGTTCTTTGATTGGGCTGTTGTTTGCTGCTTGGTTGATTGACTGAGTTAATAGTTCCTTGATTAGGATATATTGTGCTGTTTCATTGTTCCCCTGGTGCTAATCCTGTTGTTAATCTTTGCATATCTGGGTGTTGATTGCTGGCAAGGAGGTGTTCTGTTCTTTTGGCTTTTCTATTGTCTCTTATGAATGGTATGTAAGTTGTTTACCTCTATGTACCAATTGAAGAGAATATTTGTAGCTCAGGGTTGAACTGGGGAGTCTTTGGTGCTCTCTGAGCCTTGTTGTTTTCATGCAGACGTTTCATTGCCAGGCTAGGCAACATCTTCAGTGGGCGAAAAATGATACGGCTAATGATCATGGACGCCCACCTTAGATTAAACAAATATCAACACACAATAGACAGCCTCAAAGAACAACTAGAACAAACTATGACTCCTGAACATATCAACAGGCTGACTACTACAATCAAGACCACATCTCTGAGACAAGCAGAAAAAAGGAAAGCTAAACTTCAAACTAAACTACTTAAATTAAACCCCAGAAACAAAGAAGTACAGGAACAGGAATGGGTGGTCAACATGTCCAGCCGCCCATTATCCACTACAGAACACAGTATCTTGCAGAGAGGTCTCAATTATAACACAGAGGATGCAAATAAATTAGAATTCTTTGCAGCTTTTGAAGCAGCAATGAAAACTACAGGACTTACTACAGAAATCCAAGAGAATGTAAGACAAATAATCATACCACAAACCAGAAGGACATGGAAACAGAACCAACTGAAAGCAGAAGACAGAGTAGCCCTCAAAAACCTAAAGATGGACCAAAGTATCATCATCCTCCCAGCAGACAAAGGCCGCACCACAGTCATCATGGACAGATCACAAAAAGCCAAAGATTTACTGGAGGACAAAGAAACCTACACCCCAGTAAACTCCAATCCGATACAGAAACTTGACAGCCAGGTCAAAAGAATCCTCAACGACCTAACCAAGAAAGGTCAAATTAGTAAAGAAGAACAGAGGCGGATGAAAAGCAGTGGACCTATCATCCCACGCTTCTACGGACGCCCCAAAATACACAAGCCTGACATACCACTCCGTCCAATTGTATCATTACCAGGCACCCCCACATACAACATAGCCAAAGAACTTACAAGAAAACTTGGGCATCTCACAGAGGAGAGTGAATACTCTATCAATTCCCCACTACAGTGCCTCCAGAAAATCAAAGACATAAAAATAGATGAAGATGAAATTATGGTGTCATTTGATGTCACTGCACTCTTCACATCCATAGACCAAGCACTAGCAATTGAATCCATGGCAGCAGTTCTACGTAACACACCCGACCTAACAAGATACACCAAGATCAAAATACCCAGAATCATGGACCTCATCAACCTCTGCCTCACCACCTACTTTCAGTTTGATGGACATATATTCCAACAAATCAAAGGAACACCTATGGGATCACCACTCTCAGGACTCATAGCAGAGATAGTAATGCAACGTCTAGAAAGGACAGCACTCCCACACATACAACCCAAAGTATGGATCCGGTATGTAGATGACACCTTCGTCATAATAAAAAAGGATCAACTGGAGGAAACACATGAAGCCATCAACAACATCTTCAAAGGAATAAAATTCACAAGGGAAGAAGAAAACAACAACACACTACCCTTCTTGGACATCCTCATTAGTAGAGGAAATGATGGCATTCTAGAAACACAAGTCTACCGGAAATCTACCCACACTAACCAAGTGCTCCACTACCAAAGCAATAACCCTACCTCCCACAAGAGGAGCTGTGTAAGAACACTATTCAGACGAGCACAAACGCACTGCAGCAACCCAGAACACCAGAAAAAGGAAACAGACCACTTATATAGCATCTTCCAGCAAAATGGATATCCACGCAACTTTATCAAAAAGTGCCTGACCACTCAACCCACCACAGCAAAACCAACAGAAGCTATGAAAAGGATTACACTGCCATACATCAGAAACATCTCAGAAACTACTAATAGACTGTTACATCCACACGGCATCACTGTAGCACACAAACCAACCAAAACCCTTCAGAACATTGTAAGTAAACCAAAAGACCCAGTAGCCCAAGAAGAAAAAACAGGAGTTATCTACAACATACAGTGTAAGGACTGTAACAGCCACTATGTAGGACAGACTGGCAGAAGACTAGCAGAACGCATCCACGAACACCAACTAGCAGTCAGAAGACATAATGAAAACTCCTTAATCTCACAACACATGGACAGACTTAACCATACTTTCAACTGGGAAACTGTGAGCATATTAGACCAGGCCAAATCCAAAAATGCTAGAGAATTCCTGGAAGCTTGGCACTCAGACAAAACAGCCATCAACAGACACATAGAGGTTAACAACATTTACATACCATTCATAAGAGACAATAGAATAGCCAGAAGACCAGAACACCCCTGGGCCAGCAATCAACAACAAGATATGCATAGATTAACAGCAAGATTAGCAGCAGAGGAGCAATCAAACAACACAATAGACCTTAATCAAGGAACTATTAACTCAGTCAATCACCCAAACAGCACACAACAGCCCAATCAAGGAACTACCAAGGAGAGTACAAGACCCCCACCAACACAGGCAGGACAAGCCAGGGTATATAAACAGACAGCAAGTTCCACTCCCTTTTCGCACTGAAGATGTTGCCTAGCCTGGCAATGAAACGTCTGCATGAAAACAACAAGGCTCAGAGAGCACCAAAGACTCCCCAGTTACCTCTGTGTGTCTGTTGATGGCTGCTTTGTCTGAGTGTCAAGCTTCCAGGAATTCTCTAGCGTTTTTGGATTTGGCTTGGTATAAGATGCTCACAGTTCCCCAGTTGAAAGTATGGTTGTCCATGTGTTGTGAGATTAAGAAGTTTTCATTGTGTCTTCTGACTGCTAGTTGGTGTTCATGGATGCGCTCTGCTAGTCCTCTGCCCTTCTGTCCTACATAGTGGCTGCTACAGTCCTTACACTGTATGTTGTAGATTGTTGTTGTTTATTCGTTCAGCCGCTTCTGACTCTGTGACTTCATGGAGCAGCCCACGCCAGAGCTTCCTGTCAGCCGTCACCATCCCTAGCTCCCCCATGGTTGAGTCCGTCACCTCCAGAATATCATCCATCCATCTTGCCCTTGGTTGGCCCCTCTTCCTTTTGCCTTCCACTTTCCGTAGCATCAGCTTCTTCTCCAGGGTATCCTGTCTTCTCATTATGTGGCCAAAGTACTTCAGTTTTGCCTTTAATATCATTCCCTCAAGTGAGCAGTCTGGCTTGATTTCCTGGAGTATGGACTGGTTTGATTTTCTTGCAGTCCAAGGCACTCTCAGAATTTTCCTCCAGCACCACAGTTCAAAAGCATCTATCTTCCTTTGCTCAGCCTTCCTTATGGTCCAGCTCTCACAGCCATAGGTTACTACAGGGATGTTGTAGATAACTTCTGTTTTTCCTTCTTGGGCTACTGCGTCTTTTGGGTTACTTAAGATGCTCTGAAGGGTTTTGATTGGTTTATGTGCTACGGTGATGCCATGTGGTTGTAACAGTCTATTGGTAGTTTCTGAGATGTTTCTGATGTATGGCGGTGTTATCCTTTTCATAGCTTCTGTTGGTTGTGTTGTAGTGGGTTGGATGGTCAGGCACTTTTTGTTAAAGTTGAGTGGATATCCATTTTGCTGGAAGATGTTGTATAGGTGATCTGTTTCCTTTTTCTGGTGTTCTGGGTTGCTGCAGTGCATTAGTGCTCTTCTGAATAATGTTCTTACACAGCTTCCCTTGTGGGAGGTTGGGTAGTTGCTTTGGTAGTGGAGCACTTGGTTAGTGTGGGTAGATTTCCGGTAGACTTGTGTTTCTAGAATGCCATCATTTCCTCTACTGATGAGGATGTCCAAGAAGGGTAGTGTGTTGTTGTTTTCTTCTTCCCTTGTGAATTTTATTCCATTGAAGATGATGTTGATGGTTTCATGTGTTTCTTCCAGTTGTTCCTTTTTTATTATGACAAAGGTGTCATCTACATACCGGATCCATACTTTGGGTTGTATGCGTGGGAGTGCTATACTTTCTAGACGCTGCATTACAATCTCTGCTGTAAGTCCTGAAAGTGGTGATCCCATGGATCAAAACAGTAAGTTTTTCCTATGCTGTTTCTACACTAAGTTCTATCTAAAAAAAAGCCTCCATGTATTCTCATATGCATTTCTATTCTTATAGATGTACTTCTTAAATATATGTATTTGTTATGTACTTACCCCAAGACTTTTCTTTTTGCAGCCAAAAATGATAATGCACATTGTACTATAATGTGCTTGTGCGTGCAATCCAACACAGGATTTGAAAGGGTTGATCTTGGTATTTAACTGCATTCTGATTCATGTGTAAGTGGGAATTGGGTCTCTATCAACAGGGATCCCATCCATGTTCTGTATTACGTAGACTAGCTGCAACCTGCAAGTTCAGAAGTTCACTCATGCGGAAGCAACAAATGAAGATCAGCACATCCCAGTAGAGGTCTTCTCCAAAATGATTCCTTTCTTCTGCAGAGCTGAGTGAAAATTACTCATTCCTTCTCCTCTGAGTTTTTCCTTTCACACCAAAGAACTTACAACAAGGATACTCAAGGAAATATGCCAGTAAAGCAGATTGGCTCACCACCATCCAAACTAGCATTTCTCAAAGAAAGAGAAGTGTTTGCCAAAACTTTCACTGAAATCTAATTTCCCCCATAGTGAGTAATGAGGAAAAAAATGGCTTTGCCTTAATGGAATGAATGTTTGCTGCTAGAGTTATGGGAAGACAAGATATTTAGGATGACGTTGATCAATCTGGTCATTTACAGTATCAATTTAGATAAGACAGCAGCCATTTATTTATTAAAATCATCATGCATGAGCAATGGAAAAAAAGTTATGGATTTATGACTTCCAGTGATCATAAGGGGATTTTCAGGCATAGCAAAATTCTCCAGGGAAAGAATAAATGCTGGTATAGAGTCACGTACAAAGCAATATCACTTTTCCTTCCTTTCTACCAGAGGCCTTTAAAAAATAAAGCAAACTGAACGCAAGCTAAGGTAGAGGAAGAAGGAAACAGCAGGGTGCTAATAAAGGGTCCATAAGTTTCATCAGAGGAGAAAATAAAAAGTTAGTATCAAACCGTGCTCTTGCTTTCATAGATAAAAGTGTCCTGAGATAAAGGATCTCAGAAAATGGAATAAGGACCCCAAAGGATCTGTCTGTCATGGTTAGGCGAAGAACAACACTGAACCTCGGATTTAAGCTCTAAATCTTTATTGTTCTACCTTACACAGAATCTTGCCAAACTAAGCCACACTAAGCAGTTCTCTGGGAAAAAACCCCAGGCACCCTAAGGCGGGTATGGCCTGACCTTCTTGGACAGGCACCCAAGGTCTTAGAGGCTGTGAACGCGTTTCTCACCCTGGAAAGCGCCCCCTCCTCCTTCGCCCGCGATCTCCATAACGTCACCTTCCCCTTCAGAGACAGATTCCATCACACTATTCCTGAGTATCTCCCGGCCTCCATCTCCATCTCCACTTCCATCTCCACCTCTGTCTTGCTGAACTATGAAATACCAAGCAATAGAGTCTCCTTTGAGTTAAGCTTGACTCTCAGTGACTTCATAGACCCAACAAGGGAGTTTTTATCAGCAGAGCCTGGAACCGGGCTGTCATTGCCTTATTCTGTGATGGTTTGAACTTCCCAACCTAGCTACACTCCAGGAGGTTCCTGGTAGTCTCCCATCCAAGTACCAACCTGGCCCCAAACTGCTTAGCTTCTGGAGGTCATCCAGATGGTGTCACCTGCCAAGTGACACAGGTACAGCAGTTGTTCATGGAGGTTCTTTTTCAGGTTGTAAGAGTTGTTAATTTAAAGAACAGGACAATCATAACTTCCTTCTCATAAATCTAGAAATGCAGACTGTATATACAGAGAGAGACAAACACGTGTAATGCAAGAAAATTCTAATAGAAAAAACACACTTAGAAGTATATTGGGAAACATTTTATTTTATATAGTTTTATTGTACATTTTATGTTTCTAACATATTTGAAAACCATCCAGAGAGACTTAACACTACTGGGCATTTTAGAAGCATATATATAGGTGTATTATTTTAAAATTAGAGAAAGCAATTCTCATCTTTTGACACATTTATCACGTTCCTATAGTTTACTAGTTCTCCTGTGACTAAAGTTTGATAAGGAACAGGGGAGAAATTCATTTGGTTCACCTTTTCATTTGAATTTAGCTAATTTTCATTAGCGATACTGATAATGAGAGTTCAGCTAGAGACTGATGTTGACATTTTTCAAAACTTTATGATGCAATTCTGCAACGGTGTACAAAAATGCAGAAATGAAATAAATTTCAAGTTGGAAGAATAAAAAAAGCTTAAAACTGAGCCTGACAGAATATCAGATCGCCATATTGGATTAACAAAATTATTGTTTTGAAGAGGAGTGTACATGTACAGTAAGTTTCTAAGATTTGCAAATAATGAATCATGACTATTTAGTTTGCTTTTCCTCTAGATATTTGGAGAAGAGAACATAATCTTTAGGTGCAACAGGCATGAGAACACAGATTTCAGTTTCCATCCAACCAAGAAACTGCCACTTCCCTCTTCTCTTCTGACTTGGTTCATCAATCAGATGAACCAAATAAGATTCTTTGATGGTACTGATACTCCAACTAAGCTAAGCAAATTTCTATTTCAGCAACACCATTGATCATCTTCAGTTTTCATGATATGCCTCCTTTTGAATGATTGAATGTCCAATGGAGGAGCGCGGTGGCTCAGCAGGTTAAACCGCTGAGCCGGTAGTCTGCCGACCACAAGGTTGGCAGTTTGAAACCGCGGGGCGGGGTGAGCTCCCGCCACTAGCTCCAGCTTCTGCCCACCCAGCAGATCGAAAGCATATGCGAGTAGATAAATGGGTACCACTTCGTGGGTCAATTTGCCGGCGTCCAGCGGAGGGTCGTCCTCCTCGAACCGAAGATGATCTGGGAACCCCGATAATGGCGGCGGAGAACGACGGATCCAAATCAACAACTTCCTGGACGTCAGCAGCTGGCGCGAAGCGAGGCATCCTGGGACATGTAGTCGGATGCCTGCAGCTGAAGAGCCGGTTCCCTTACCTCTTTCCCATCGCGCGTAAAACATTGTAATGATTGATTGTATAATATAGATATGAATTACATGTATGTAAGCCGCCTAGAGTCCTCCAGTAGGGAGGGGATAGGCGGGGTATAAATAAGATAAATAAATAAATAAATAAATAAATAAATTTGAGGCAACAAAATATGTCTCCAGACTGTTTTATTTCTGGTGATGTGAAGAAAAGAATAGAAGCTGCATCCAATGGCCTATTTAGTAAAAAGTGTTGCATTGGTCCTTTATTGGTCTGCCCAATGAATAAAACGACTGACAGGTAGTGGGCTTTACTTTTTAAATGTTACAAAATTATTATTTGATTACCCAATACCATTTGGTCAACTGTGTCGATTTTTCTCCACAAGTTTTTTTTCTTCTATTACTGATCAACATTTGTACACTATCTTTCTGAGAAACTCTCAAGGCAATAATAATGGCTTATCAGCTTAAGGGAAATGAAATGAAATGGGATTAGGAAATAAACATGGGCAAAGAAGAGGAAAATAATCAAATTAAGGTACTAACTCTTATTAAATAATAACCAGAAAGCTCAATAATGGGATTTGATGGGACTTGAAATGAGTCCACTTTTCATTTGATGCCCAAAGTTACCCATAATGCAGTTTACCCTGTGGACTTCAATTGCAACCCTTTTAAAAAGTAATGAAGTTGACAAATGAACACCATGTCGTGTGTAATGAGTGAAGACTTGTGGATGAATTTTATTGTAAGTTCAGAAATATTTTGACTTTAATCTACATTTGCGTTTTAATGATACCTTTCTCATCCTTTCAAAGGCTCCAGTTGATGACAGAAGATGGAGAACTGGTTCAGAGAAATTTATGCTCAGTTTTAAGGGATAAAAAAATAGACAATAATGGGGGAAGTATATCTGACATGACATCATCCTGACTGAGGATTTCTTGTTTTATTTTTATTTTTCTTAAGAGTTATTTATGGTTTATTTTATTTTATTTTGCTCTGCCCACACACACTCCCACTTTTGGACATGCCCACATTTTCTGCTTACATCCTCATCTGGAGATGATTCTTGGCATGTCACACCTGACTGAATGTGGCCCTTGGCCCAAATAGGATTGGTCAATGCTGGGAAAGAAAACTAATTTGGGGAGGGAGGAAGGAACAAAGTAACAACAAATCTCAGCCAAGCTAATAGAAAGAGCCCCATTGTCTCACCTCTTCCTCAGAAGCACAGAAGTGGGAAAATAGACCTCACATGTAGATATTCTAGGTCATACTGTGAAGGCGAGTTAGCAGGATGGCAATCTGATGAGTTCCAACTGGACCAGCCCTGAGTTTAGCCACTCCATGCATCTGATGAAGGGAAGTGTGACCAGAGCAGAGTAGAGTGGGCCAATTCAAGCAGTTTGGCTCTGTTCCTGGAGTAGAATGTTCCAGAAAACTCTAGAATATTCCATTCTTCCTCTGGACTATGCCCAACTGACCATTTCAGGATCAGTCAAGTGGTTTTTCAGAAGTTAATCCTCTGAAACAAAAGCAGTTTGTGTTGTTTCAGATGAGAGGCTTTAGATGAAGAATAGGTTTTACACATACCTGCAAATACCCTAAGTCCCTTACTTCTTGCTGTGTCCTCCATCATTCTGGATTTGTTTCTCCTGGTTTTTTCTTTTTGTCCAATAATCAGGAGCTTGTGGGGAGCACCTGGCATACTGAAATAACTCTTGAAATTTCATTTTCACTGATGACTTTTGCTGCCTTGGATGGAAAACATTGATCCATCCAATCAATTCAAATGCTGAATTACCCATTAGAGCTCCCCTCCACCCCCCGTTGTGAAACCCCTGGGGCAATTGCCTCCCCTCTATAAACAGACTATTCTACATCATGTCAGAGTAGAATTATTTCCTGACCCAGCAGAGGAAAAATTAGGTGAAAAGATCATTAAGTTCCAAGCTATAAAGAAGTGTGAGTGGAGGATATCAGAAACAGAATTTTAAATTCAGAGGAGGGGCACAAATCCAAGAAGATCGGCCAGGAGTAGGCAAATTTTCTTGGGGTGGGTTTGCAGTTTGTTCCTCCAACCATTGGACAGCGAGAGGAGGCATCACAGGAAGGATGGTAACATCATTAAAAGGGACAGCCCTGGTTTTACAGCCAGACTTTTATGAGTTTAGGGTTTTTTTAACGGTAGGAAATAAGTAAGAGGGCTCTATGAGGCAAACCACATGCATTTTGATCCATCAGACTCCCACCAAGGCCAAACAGTGTGCCATTTTGTCTATGGGTGGGAATTAAAGGAGTTGTGATGATGGACATAGTAAGGAGTTTGCCTTGCAGAGACTTTCCATTCCCATTCCCATCTACGGTTCGGGTAACAAAATCTTGTAGACAAAAACTGACCACTTTCTGCCATATTATGTCAGCACAGTGTTGGGAGGTCAAGAATAATGAATTAAGGTTGAACGTAGCTCTTGTACCAAGCTGGGGTGTCTGTGAGGCAGGGGTCAAAAAAGTCAAGATGTTGGCTACTACTGTGCCCCATAGTAAAAAAATAATAATCCAGGGCTTTGATCTTACAATTACAGCTGCCATCTTGGCATTTTTGACCCCAAGATGCCATTGATGTCAAAGATTGTCCACTTCCCCCAGATAGTTCATATTTTACTGAACTGTACCTCAGTCACACAACCCATAAAATGACATAAGAGCTCTACCATAGCAAGTATTGTTTGAACTGCTTTTCCACTCCAATCAAAAAAACAAAACAAAATTGTTTCAGGAAAGCAAGAATTGGGTGGCCAGCCCTTGAGAACAGTATTTACAAGAAGCCATTCTTAAGCTCTGCAAAAACAATTTTCAGTTTTTGCCTTCATTTAGGCCAAGAATACCATCTGTTTATATAACTAAAATTATTCCGATGTGGGCTCAGGCAGAATGATACATGTAATTGATTCAGGGGGATATTAATTATAGATGAATTGCCTTAAAAATATTAATATTGATTTAGGAGTGTGTGTGTGTGTGTGTAGAGGGAGGGAGGGAGGGAGGGAGGGAGGGAGAGAGAGAGAGAGCACCACTCTCCAGAGGAAGAGAGGAATGAATATATGTATGTATGTGTGTGTGTATGTATTCATCCTCTCCTTCTGGAGAGTGGATTAGAAAATAAACTAATAAACTACCCATTGATGGCCCACATAAATTTATGCTTTTCTTAATGGTAAAAGATGTAGGTCCTACGTACATTGCATCTATTTGGGCTGAGTTGCTTTCTTAAATGAACAAGCTTGAAACATCATATATGATGTTGCATATTCAATCTGCATATTGAAAAGCATATCTGTAGCTAAAAATGGGTGAGCGACTGTATCATTTCCCATTCATAATCTGCCTTATGTTAGAACAGGTTAATTCTCTAGCTATTCCTGTGTTTGACCGATGACAGCTCTCCTGAGGTTCAGACAATTATCTTTCCTGGTCTTGCCTGGAGATGCCAGAAGTTGAACTTAGAATCTTCTGCGTGGAAACCAGTTTCAACACCACTGATCTCTGACTCTTCTTGGGAAGATGGCATGATCTGCAATGTAGAATGGGGAGAGGTGGACCTTTATGGAATTATAGAGTCTGAAAGGACCATTCCAGCCATCAAGCCCAATCTTCTGCTCAATGCAGGAATCTCAATTAAAGCATCTCTACAAATGACTGTCCAGGTTCCACGTGAATGCATTGATTGAATTGGGAACCTTCCATCTCAATGGATGATTGGTCCCACTGTTAAACTGCTCTTCCAGTTAGGATTTTTTTCCCTTCCATACATTCAATAAAAAGCTGCCTTCCTGTAATTTAAAACCAATTCTTCCTTGTCCTGAACTCTGAGATGATGAAGAATAATTCTTGAGCTTTTTTCTACATATATGGCAACCTTCCTGGGAATATGAAATCTCAGTCTGCTTTGGTCTTTTTTGGGGGGTTGCTCTTCACATATTTGAAGAGTGTTGCCATATCACCACTTTCCTTCTTCTTTCCTCCAAAACATCCAAGAACATTCGGGAGGATGTTCTTGGGATGTTCCTCCAAGAACGTTCAATCTCTCATCAATCTCTCTCTAATTGAGGTTCTAATTCCCCCTGATCTTCCAGAAAGTAGGATGTTTGGAACATCTATCAATCTTCTCAGTTTGGGTCCCTTCAAATGTTTCAGAGTACAATATTCACTTACCCCGTACACCATGATTAATGGTCAAAGATAACAGGATTTGTAGTAGATAATATCTGAAGGAACACTAGTCAAGGAAAGTAGATGAGTAGATTATAACGATTTGAAGTTTCACAAACCTATGTCAGCCAGACCTTTTAGTATTACTGGTGCACTTCTCTTTATGGTACAATTTTATGTAGAATTTCTTATGTTTGACCCTCCTTTTGGTTTAAAAACAAATCTTGATTATTGAGTCACAACTTCACCTAAAGCTGCAGCAAAGTTTCCACTTCAAGTTCTATGTCTATTTTTCTCGGATTCCTTTGCAAACTTCAGAAAAGGATCAAGACATTAAAAGCCCCTTTTAAAAAGGGGATTTTGAAAATTTTGTCCTTAAAAAATGGTAGTTGGCCTTTCACTTTTCTTTGTGAGGCAAATGGATACAAACTGGGCAAAAACCATTCTTGAATAATGCTCTCATTCTATTGCAAAGATTGCTTCAGAACAGCTGTTCAACCCCTGGGAAGTAAATGGATATTTTTAAAAGACTATGTTCAAAGAAGTCTTTTGTGATCATGAGTCCTGCAGAAGAATTATAACATATTATAAATTCCAAGAGAAAAATGGCTATTATTACTAACATCTTGAAGAATATGAGATTCTAGGCTGTAATTCTAGGTCCTTAACTTGGAAATGTTATTTTGAAATCAAGTATTTGAGTTTATGGGAATTTATATTTATAATTCAAATAGCGTTTGTAATGTATTGTCGAAGGCTTTCACGGACGGAGTTTGATGGATGTTGTGGGTCTTCCGTGCTGTGTGGCCGTGTTCTGGAAGTTGTGGTTCCTAACGTTTCGCCAGCAACTGTGGCCAGCATAAGATGCTGGCCACAGATGCTGGCGAAACGTTAGGAACCACAACTTCCAGAACACGGCCACACAGCACGGAAGACCCACAACAGCCAGCTTTTGTAATGTTTGTAAATGCTTTATGATACACTATGACCAAAACGCAAGGCTAAAATAGCCAAACTAGGCATAGAATTAGGTATATTTGTTTAACACTAACTTTATTCACTAAACAGTGAATAAACAAATCCCTTGAAGTAGAAAGTTAGCATGCTGGGGGAAAACTAGGTTTGTTTACTTTGCTCTAATATAATAGTTGCCTTATGCAGGTGCAGGGAGAGTTCTTTTTGAAAAGAATGTGTTTATATAAGCCAAATTAGAGGTTTACAACTTGTCAGAATTGATTGATTGATTGATTGATTGATTGATTATGTGGAGTCCTTGGTGCTCTCTGAGCCTTGTTGTTTTCTTGCAGACGTTTCATTGCCAGGCTAGGCAACATCTTCAGTTCAGATTGATTATGTGCCATCAAGTCATTGTTGACTCTTAGCAACCACATAGATAGATTTTCTCCATGACTGTCTGTCCCTAATCTGGTCCTTCAGCTCTTCCAATGGTGCCCCCATTGCCACAGTAACTGAGTCTATTCCCTTTGTTACTGGTTGTCTCTTCTTCTCTTTCCTTCCACCTTTCCCAGGATCAGAGCCTTCTCTAGGTCTTCATATTATGTGTCCGCAGTAGGGTAATTTGAGCGTCATCATTTGTGCCTTAAGTGAGAACTCTCACTTGATTTGTTCAATGATCACTTTGTTTCCTTGGCTGTCCACGGTATTCTCAGGAGTCTTCTCCAACACCAAAGTTCAAAAGTGTCAATACTCTTCCTATCCTACTTCTTCAAAGTCCAACTTTTGCTTCCATAGAGTGTCACAGGGAATACCAAGCAATGGCTTGAGATGAGCTAGGAATCAGTGGCATCTTGTGGCGGGGCATCAAAATAGGCAATATGGTGGTTGCATCACCATGATCCAAATCCTGTTCATGTTGTACATGAGTTAATGTCAGACACATGTACAAAATAGTGGGGCTTTGATTATGCTGCCATGATGGCCATCATGCGTGCTTTGACACCCTCCCCCCCCACACAGATGTTAGTGCTAGGAAATATGGGGCATAACAGTAGTCAAGCTAACGGAAACGAAATCTAGGCAGTCAGGAACAAGGTTGGCCATAATATGCAGGAACATTTCAAAGCTCATAATTTTTTTGCTGTTGAAGCAATATTTAAATGTGACAGAAAGCCCTTTTAATACCTTTCCTGCCTTTGAAGATCCAATATGTACATTTGTAAAATGGGTATGTATAAATGTGTAATTCCTGAAAATGATATACATAAATTGTATTAGAGAAAGTTCTTTGCAAATATACAGTATGTGCATTAAGCAAAATTTCCAGGGGACAAGGCAGACAGAAGAAAAAAATAAAGTTACTGGAAGACAGATTTCAACTGAATGTTAGAAACAGCTCCTAACTATGAAGGGCGTGGTGGCTCAGCGGGTAAGATGCCAGGCTTGTCGATCGCAAGTTCGGAGGTTCGAATCCCTAGCCCTGCGTGCGGAGTGAGCTCCCGCACTAGCTGCAGCTCTTGCCAACCTAGCAATTCGAAAGCATGCAAATGCAAGTAGATAAATAGGTACCACTTCGGTGGGTAGGTAACAGCGTTCCGCGCGTGTCATGCGGCCACATGACCGTGGAAGTGTCTTCGGACAGCGCTGGCTCTTCGGCTAACAAACGGAGATGAGCACCGGCCCCTAGAGTCGGACACGACTGCACAAATGTGCGGGGGGAACCTTTACCTTTACCTTTTTTTTTAACTATGAAGAGTTTGAGAGTGCCCTTAAAATGTTGCTGAACCCACTGTGAAGCATTACACAGCCCTCGTGTTTACATCTAGGCTGGTAGCTGGCTGGAAAATTATAAAAAGCTGTGATGGAATAAAAGATTCAACCTTATAAGCCAGAAGGCTTTTAATGTTACTCATGAAGATAAGATAAGGGGAGATGTTTATGAGACATCAGACTAAAATATGACTTTATTTCAGTATTAATGATTGATTGAATTTTTTTATTTGCAAACATGACCATGCTTCTAGGTTTTAAAACATGCATTTACATACTTTGACTTTAAAAGATGTTTAATGAAGCTCTGAGTATTTTTACAGTTTGCAAATGTTGGCAGAATTTGGAATCAGAAGAGGCATATTGTGAGTCCTAAGAGGCATAGAAAGAATGTTTGCATTGCTCACAGCTCAGGGCTTGAATATATTCTTTTCAGTGATGGGAATGGGGAGAGAAATAGATTGGAGTCTAGAGGCAGAGGAGCAAGGAAATCTGAATCTTTATCAATTTGATCCATCCGTATTTACAAACTGGATTAATATAAAGATAAACAAGATTATCTCAGGGTAAATTCCTGATTTTAAAAAAATCTACTCCAAATATATTTACACATATACACACATACACACATACAGAGAGAGAGAGAGAGAGAGAGAGAGAGAGAGAGAGAGAGAGAGAGAGATTTTCCATGCATTCCTATTAGTCCTTATCTTCCAGAAACCATCCATGTCAATCTTCCACTACCTCTACTTTTTTTTTCTTTCCCTTTCCACCACAGTTTAAAGCAGAAGAACTTCAGAAACAGACCATATGGGGAGATCAAAATGATATAATTCCTTTTTCTGTCTCCTCCACCACTGTAAAATTCTGGGTAATCAAGACTGTGCTTGCAAACTAAACAAACATATTGTTTAAGAGACAGTTTGATCTAGTGCAGAGCTTTCCAAACAGTGTGTCAGGACACGTTAGTGTATCACAGGGGTGGGCAACATCAGGCCCGTGGGCCATATAAGGCCCGCGGGGCTCCCACCTGCAAACCCCGCCCCTTCCACACGGTTGGCTCCCGCCTGCAAACCCTGTCCCCCAGTGCTTGTGATTGGCTCTCGCCCGCAAACTCTGGCCCCCGGTACGCGGAAATCCCAGAAACCCTGCCCCCCACCCCCCAGTCCCCGGTTATAAACATCCAAACGGCCATTGGCAGAAAAAGGTTCCCCACCACTGGTGTATCAGCTGCAGTGCCTGGGTGTGTCGAGGCTGCTGCTGCCTCTGAGCCCTGCCAGGATTCCATGCAGGTCCTAGTGCCTGCCTTGTGCCTTGTTGTTGTTGTTGTTCAGTCATTTAGTCATGTCCGACTCTTCGTGACCTCATGGACCATAGCACGCCAGGCCTTCCTGTCCTCCACTGTCTCTCGGAGTTTACTCAAATTCATGTTCATTACATCGGTGATGCTATCTAACCATCTCATCCTCTGCCGTCCCCTTCTCCTTTTGCCTTCAGTCTTTCCCAGCATCAGGGTCTTTTCCAGGGAGTCCTCTCTTCGCATTAGGTGGCCAAAGTATTTGAGCTTCAGCTTCAGCATCTGTCCTTCCAATGAGCAGTCAGGGTTGATTTCCTTTAGGATTGAGTGGTTTGACCTCCTTGCAGTCCAAGGGACTCTCAAGAGTCTTCTCCAGCACCACAGTTTGAAAGCATCAATTCTTCGGCGCTCAGCCTTCCTTATGGTCCAACTCTCACAGCCATACATTACTACTGGAAAAACCATAGCTTTAACTATACAGACCTTTGCCTTGTGCCTTGCTGCCTCCAAACCTGCTGTGATTCCACGCAGGTCCTAGTGCCTGCCTTGTGCCCTGCTGTAAGAGTATGTCATGAAATGATGCCCTGCTGTAAGAGTGTGTCGCGAAATGATGCATGTCTAAAAAGTGTGTCATCAACATGAAAAGTTTGGAAAGCTCTGGTCTAGTGGTTAAGGCAACGGGCTAGAAACCAGGAGTTTTAGTCCCGCCTTAGGCACGAAAGCCGGCTGGGTGACCTTGGGCCAGTCACTCTCTCTCAGCCCAACTCACCTCAAAGGGTTGCTGTTGTGGGGAAAAAAGGAGGAAGAAGGAGTATTAGGTATGTTTGCCGCCTTGAGTTATTTATAAAAATAATAAAGGTGGGATAGAAAATAAATAAATTAATAAATAAATAAATTTGTGACTGGTGAGTTGTGTGTACTTAGCCAGGTGGCCAGTTTGGAATAGAGATTAAGTGCAGGATTAGAAACTGAGTTCTAATCCTCCCTTAAGCACAGAAGCTAGCTGCGTGACCTTGGGCCGGTCACTCTTTCTTAGCCCAACCCACTTTACAGGGTTGTTGTTGTGGTGAAAATATGAGAAGGGAACATTATTTACACTGTTTTGAATTGTACAAAATAAAGGAAGGGCAAAAATCTAACAAATAAATGAATCACAAACTGTCAGCCCTTCAAGGTAGACCAGACTAGGAAAGCAAAGTTATGAATGCCATTATGATGATGATGATGATGATGATGATGATGATGATGATGATGTTACAGTAACAGAATCCTCTCCAGCAAAGGAGATCGTTACCTTGTCGTGGTGCTGGAGCTTGAGCACCTCAATGAAACCATGAGCTAAACCGTGAAGGGACACCCAAGACGGGAAGCTCGTGGCAGAGAGGTCAGACTAAATATGATCCCTGGGGAAGGTAATGGCAACCCACCCCAGTATTCTTGCCATGAAAACTAAATGGATCAGTACAACCAGAGATATGTCGGTATACCATCGGAAGATGGGACTCCTAGGTCGGAAGATGGTCAAAATGCTACTGGGGAGGAACAGAGGATAAGTTCAACTAGCCCCAGATGTGATGACGCAGCTAGCTCAAAGCCGAAAGGACGGCTAGCGGCCGACGGTGCTGGTGGTGAACGATGAATCCGATGTTCTAAAGATCAACACACCATAGGAACCTGGAATGTAAGATCTATGAGCCAGGGCAAATTGGATGTGGTTATTGGTGAGATGTCAAGATTAAATATAGACATTTTGGGTGTCAGTGAACTGAAATGGACTGGAATGGGCCACTTCACATCAGATGACCACCAGATCTACTACTATGGACAAGAGGACCACAGAAGAAATGGAGTAGCCTTCATAATTAATAATAAAGTGGCTAAAGCAGTGCTTGGATACAATCCAAAAAACGATAGAATGATCTCAATTCGAATTCAGGGTAAGCCATTTAACATCACAGTGATCCAAATATACGCCCCAAACACAGATGCTGAAGAAGCAGAAGTAGATCAGTTCTATGAGGATCTGCAGCACCTACTAGATAATACACCAAAAAGAGATGTTATTTTCATTACAGGAGACTGGAATGCTAAGGTGGGAAGTCAAACGACACCTGGAATTACAGGGAAGCATGGTCTGGGAGAACAAAATGAAGCAGGACATAGGCTGATAGAATTTTGCCAAGACAACTCACTGTGCATAACAAACACTCTGTTCCAACAACCTAAAAGACGACTTTATACATGGACTTCACCAGATGGTCGACACCGAAATCAGATTGATTACATCCTTTGCAGCCAAAGGTGGTGGACATCTATACAGTCGGTAAAAACAAGACCTGGAACTGACTGTAGTTCAGATCACGAACTTCATATTCTTAAGGAATATGCAGTGGAGGTGGAGAATAGATTTAAGGGACTAGATTTAGTAGATAGGGTCCCAGAAGAACTATGGACAGAAGTTCGCAACATTGTTCAGGAGGCGGCAACAAAAAACGTCCCAAAGAAAAAGAAAACCAAGAAGGCAAGATGGCTGTCTGCTGAGACACTGGAAGTAGCCCAAGAAAGAAGGAAAGCAAAAGGCAACAGTGATACGGGGAGATATGCCCAATTAAATGCAAAATTCCAGAGGTTAGCCAGAAGAGATAAGGAATTATTTTTAAACAAGCAATGCACGGAAGTGGAAGAAGATAATAGAATAGGACAAGAGACCTCTTCCAGAAAATTCGAAACATTGGAGGTAAATTCCAGGCAAAAATGGGTATGATCAAAAACAAAGATGGTAAGGACCTAACAGAAGCAGAAGAGATCAAGAAAAGGTGGCAAGAATATACGGAAGATCTGTATAGGAAGGATAATAATATTGGAGATATTGGAGACATCTCTGTTATTCTTCTCTGCCCTCTGTTGCTGGACCAGGACAGCATAAAGAACTACCATATCCTGTGACCTCCACTATAGCTTTGGAGATAGCTTTGACGGTGTGGTCAGTGAGTTAGAGCCAGATATCCTGAAGAGTGAGGTTGAATGGCCCTTAAGAAGCATTGCTAATAACAAGGCAGCAGGAGATGACGGTATCCCAGCTGAACTGTTTAAAATCTTGCAAGATGATGCTGTCAAGGTGATGCATGCCATATGCCAGCAAATTTGGAAAACACAAGAATGGCCATCAGATTGGAAAAAATCAACTTATATCCCCATACCAAAAAAGGGAATCACTAAAGGATGTTCAAACTATCGAACAGTGGCACTTATTTCACATGCCAGTAAGGTAATGCTCAAGATCTTGCAAGGCAGACTCCGGCAATTCATGGAGCGAGAATTGCCAGATATACAAGATGGGTTTAGAAAAGGCAGAGGAACTAGAGACCAAATTGCCAATATCCGCTGGATAATGGAGAAAGCCAGGGAGTTTCAGAAAAACATCTATTTCTGTTTTATTGACTATTCTAAAGCCTTTGACTGTGTGGATCATAACAAATTGTGGCAAGTTCTTGGTGGTATGGGGATACCAAGTCATCTTGTCTGCCTCCTGAGGAATCTGTATAACGACCAAGTAGCAACGGTAAGAACAGAGCACGGAACAACGGACTGGTTTAAGATTGGGAAAGGAGTACGGCAGGGCTGTATACTCTCACCCTACCTATTCAACCTGTACGCAGAACACATCATGCGACGTGCTGGGCTTGAGGAATCCAAGGCTGGAGTTAAAATCGCTGGAAGAAACATTAACAATCTCAGATATGCAGATGATACCACTTTGATGGCTGAAAGCGAGGAGGAGTTGAGGAGCCTTATGACAAAGGTGAAAGAAGAAAGTGCAAAAGCTGGGTTGCAGTTAAACCTCAAAAAAAACAAGATTATGGCAAAAAGCTTGATTGATGACTGGCAAATAGAGGGAGAAAAAGTGGAGGCAGTGACAGACTTTCTATTTCTAGGCGCAAAGATTACTGCAGACGCTGACTGCAGCCAGGAAATCAGAAGACGTCTACTTCTTGGGAGGAGAGCAATGGCAAATCTTCATAAAATAGTTAAGAGCAGAGACATCACACTGACAACAAAGGTCCGCATAGTTAAAGCAATGGTATTCCCCGTAGTAAGCTATGGCTGTGAGAGCTGGACCATAAGGAAGGCTGAGCAAAGGAAGATAGATGCTTTTGAACTGTGGTGTTGGAGGAAAATTCTGAGAGTGCCTTGGACTGCAAGAAGATCAAACCAGTCCATACTCCAGGAAATAAAGCCAGACTGCTCACTTGAGGGAATGATATTAAAGGCAAAACTGAAGTACTTTGGCCACATAATGAGAAGACAGGATACCCTGGAGAAGATGCTGATGCTAGGGAAAGTGGAAGGCAAAAGGAAGAGGGGCCGACCAAGGGCAAGATGGATGGATGATATTCTGGAGGTGACGGACTCAACCATTGGGGAGCTGGGTGTGGCGACGGCCGACAGGAAGCTCTGGCGTGGGCTGGTCCATGAAGTCACGAAGAGTCGGAAGCGACTGAACGAATAAACAACAAAAAACAGAATCGTGCAAGTCTGAATGTCCTCCTCTTCCCTGCCTTTATTCTAAAGAGAATTAGGGAGGGTCCTGTCTGAAACATTTTCTCAAAGTACATTTCTGCTTCGGACTCAAGATTCTTTTATCTGACCGTTGTCCTGGTTGCAACTCTTCCTCCTATTCCTCCAGGTTATTCTTACAGTTCGTTACAAAACTAGCCAACTTTATTTTAGATTGGCAACTTGTGTGAACTCAGCCATGCAGTTAGTTTATCTTTTAGTACATTTTATTAGATTTCAAGAAAAAAATAAAAACGACAAAAGCTAAAAACAAAAAACTGCAAAGAGAGAAAAAATACTAAAAAAGTGCAGAAACAGAAGAGAATTTTTTAAAAAATTTACAAAAGATGTGGCTTCCAACTTTTAACAGCAAGGATATACAAAATTTCCATAATCAATCTCTTACTCTATATTAAACTAAAACAGCACATCATTTCTATAAGTCATTCCACTTTAATACATATTAAAAATTACTTTAAGTACAGTTACTCCTCCCCCTTATATTAAAATAAAGGGGAAAAAATCATATAACCTCCTAAACATCTTTCTCCCTTCGAAAAGATAAAACATATTTAATTATTTCCTTCCTACCACTATTCTATACATTTCTATCTATAATAGAATCAAATTAAAATAAAATTAAATTATAATAAAAATCAAATTAAAAAGCACATAAATTGTTTGCTATTATACTTAACAGTACAAGAATTTTAATAATCCCAATCTTAATAAACCCAAAAAACAAAGACAATTCAAAACAGTAATTCCATATCTTTAAAAGGGAATAATATCAATCAAATCCTTAAAGCAAACCAAATAAACATTCTTTAACCCCAATAGAACAGTTTTCATAATTTTAATCTTAATAAACCAAAAAACAAAGACAATTCAAAACAGTAAATCCAAGTCTTTAAATGCAAATAACATCAATCAAATCCTTAAAGCAAACCAGATGAACATTCTTCAACCCTTATCCCACTTCAAAATAAACCAGAGCAGTTACATGTTCCCAAGATATGCACAGATCTTTCTTCTTAAGAAAAACAAACAGCCCAGCTGCCCCCCTCAAAAATTCCAGGTTCTTTTCATGGCATTCCACCAGATCGATTTTACTTATGGCTTGCAGATCACTCTCTCCCTTAGATTTCCCCAACTCCATGATCCAATCTTCCTTTGGAAGGAAAACAAAATTCAAAACTTAAAAGAATTTAAAAAAAAGTAATCTCAAAAATAACGTTAAGCACCAAGAGAACCAGCTTCTCCTCGCTGTAGAAAGCCTCTCTTAGGGTCCATATACTTAAAAAAAATACAAATTGGTGATTTTGAAATGGGGTGGCCAGTCTTAGTGTCCCTTTAAGGCTACAGCACGGCTTGGAAATGATGACATCCCAGCCTCCTGGCTGCTCTTACCAGTCAAGCGCGAAACGTTGTTTGCGATCTTCTGGCTGCAAGCAGCCATCTGGAGGACAGATGGGATGATTCCAGGTATTCTTCTTGATCCGGAGAACATTTCTGGGCTTCAGGAAAACCTGCCTAAGCCCGAAAAAAGTTACCTCATTGTCAGCTCCACCCGCTGAACCAGCGGGCACAGCCATTCAGTCCGCCATTCCCACCGGAAGCCAGCCATGCAGTTAGTTTATGAATAGTAAGCATTCCATGATTAACTGGGTTATGAAAACCTACCTGTTGATCATGGAAGATTGTCAGCTCTTTGAGACAGGCCAGCTCAGGAAACAGGCAGAGCAAAGATTTCAAAAATGTACAGTAAGAGAATCTTGAAACCCTGCCCTCCCTTATACCAAACAATACCAAGGTGTGGTTATTTTGAGTTTCTTTCTCACACCTTCTTCTTTTCCAGGACTGATTTGCTGTTTCCTTAACTGCTATTGCATTCCTTCTTCAAGATATACTGCAGTTCTCTCAAATGATAGAAAGAGGTTGAGCCTATCAGCAAGCAGCTGGTCTTGTTCTG
The DNA here is from genome assembly GCA_023362775.1 of Charina bottae. NCBI lineage: Eukaryota > Metazoa > Chordata > Lepidosauria > Squamata > Charinaidae > Charina > Charina bottae. The sequence goes on along the minus strand of JALMGJ010000027.1, from coordinate 8,812,438 downwards.
CTCTTCTTTCATCTGCTTCTCCCTCAGCTTCTTGAATCAGCCTGTTCAACTCCATGTCCTATCCATAAAACCAAAGCAGTAGTTGAGTAGGTAAGAGGGTGGGATGGAGGACTTGAGGTTTTCTTCCAGCTCAGATTAAAATCCAGGACAGGGAGAACTAGGGCATCATAGCCCTCCCCTGTATTTCAAGGCACTGGTGTGCTCAGTCCTTATCAAGATATAAACCAAAATTGGCAAGATCCTTACCTTTCAATCTTATATGAAGCCCATATAACAAAAGTCTTATCTCTAGTGCTTCCTAGAAAATGAATATAATCATGGATCTATCAGAAGTTCAAGAAACCTGAAAGCAATGAATTAGTTAGATGCCATCAACATGGGCTTGAGTCCTGGTGATTGCTTGGACAAAAAGCTCACAATCTTAATCTGTGTCTAGTAACAGCTAGACAACCCATGACCTGTTGGGTCATTGTTTCAGAGATATTTCCTTACCAGATTCCTCAATACCTTCAATGATGGCAGAGCTTCTAATGTACTGGAAAATTTCTTTAAAATTCAGGGAGATACGTATCTGCCTTGAAAGTAGCCCATCTTGAATGGTATAGCCCAGTCAAACATCAGGAGTTGAGTTTGGGAAATGTTTTATGACATTGTGTATAATGTCATAAAATGTTTTATGATAATTTTTATGTCATAAAAAGTTTTATAAAATTTGCCAAATTTCTATTCCATGGGAGTCATGGGTCCTGGATTTTGGATGGATTTTGTAAGTTAGCCCATTTGAGGTACCTTGGTTCAAAAATTGATGGCCTATGATGCACCATTTCACCCAGTTAGAGGTTACAAACTATCAAACAAGAGTTTTAGTAATATAGTAAAGGTAAAGGTTCCCCCTGCACATTTGTGCAGTCGTGTCCGACTCTAGGGGCCGGTGCTCATCTCCGTTTGTTAGCCGAAGAGCCAGCGTTGTCCGAAGTCACTTCCATGGTCATGTGGCCGGCATGACGCGCATGGAATGCTGTTACCTACCCACTGAAGTGGTACCTATTAATCTACTTGCATTTGCATGCTTTCGAATTGCTAGGTTGGCAAGAGCTGGAACTAGTGGGGGAGCTCACTCCACATGCAGGGCTCGGGGCTCAAACCTCCGAACTTGCGATCTTCCGATCGACAAGCCTGGCGTCTTACCTGCTGAGCCACCACGCCCCTTTTAGTAGTATATAGATATGTGATTCTTCCAAAGACAGTCCTATACAGTCTAATTCAATCCATCTTATCCATTGCCTTCCCCTTCTTCTATTACCTTGCCAAGTAGAGTTGCTTTTTCTAACCCATCACTGCATTCATCACATTCCCAAACTACCTGAGCTTCTGCTTCTTGATCATTGTTCCAAGAAGGAAGTCAGACTTTATTTGCTCTAAGACAGATTGTTGTTCCCCTTACAATCCAGGGTACTCCATCTCGAGATCTATAATTCAAAGATGTCTGTCTTCCTTCTCTTGTAATTAAGGAATGTAAAAAAACCCAGTTGCTGGAAAAAAAAATGTCAATAACATGAAAAGTTATTGCCTTGGAGTAATTAATCAAGAATCATGGCCAATTATGTTGTTTTTGTTTTGTGCAGGTTGCATTGTTCTAAGCTTGTGATCAGCCTGTGTATATGTCTGGCAGAATCTGGGAATCCATTCATTATTCCACTCATTATCACATATTGGTATAAAACATGCTCTTGTAGGTTTGGCTGTCAGCCTTCGATGCATCCATTAGTAGATTTGGACCTACATCTGATAAAAAAGGGAGAGATTATGGGGAAGAAAATGACAATGAAGTCATTCATCAAAAGAAAGAATGCTCATCCCACCACTTTTTTTTCCCCTAAGAAAAGAAAATGAAGGGAGCTTAAACATTATGGGATGCCCATTGAATCAAAACTAGGGCAGATTATTTAGCATGGATAATGCTACCCATAGTTCGATGCAAAGAATTTGGCACTGCGTTTGAGACTCAGTGTGAGAGAGTGAAGTAAAAAAAAAAATCCGAATTTGTTAGCCACCCAACTCCTGTGGACCCAGGATGGCTAATACATTCGAATAAATAATGTTACATGTTTATACTTTTAATCTCTGCACAGTCTAAATGAAATTTGTGTATCAGTCTCATACAGTAAATGAAAGTTCATAACAGCAGTCTCTCAGGCTGTATACAAGCAATATAGCGTCGAGTGGTAGATCTCCTCTGAAAGTAAATTCACTTTGTTATGGTCAAGTAAATAGTGTTCTGAGATTCAAGAATTTACAGCAGAGTACAGCTGTATACAAGAGCTCGTTTGGTACAGTGGTTAAGGCACCAGGCTAGAATATAGCCACCCATCTCACATTCATGACTCTGGGTGGTTTACAATTAAAACATAAACTGTACCAAAAAAATAAAAAAATAAAAAAAAATAAAACAGCCATATAAGCAATACAAAGTATGCTTTGTATGACTCTCTCTAGTGGAAGCAGCCTGCAACAAGCCTCTTCTGTTGGACCTGATGGGACAGGTAGATGTCACTGGAGAGAGGCAGTCCCTCACATAACCCAGCCCCATGCCACGTAGGACTTTATAGGTTATCACCAGCACTGTGGTGGAGTTCAGAGCGGCTGCTCCTTCCCAAGAGGCAGATAAAAGATTGCACAGTCCAGATTCCACTGGTGGGAAAGTAAAGAAGCTCAAGGTAACCCCACCTTAGAGCCATCGCTGAATATTTACCCATAGGGCTTATAGTGTACCTTTAGTCTGGCAAGTTTCTGTTATACGGCAAGAACAATAAAGAAACTAGAGTTAGAATAATGGCTCAATGTGGTTCATCGCCTGTTTCCTGACAAGCACCTTGACTTGGACCCAGAAGCAAACTGGCAGACTAATGCAGCTCATGATGGGGTATATGCTGGCTTAAAGGGGAAACTTCCCCTTTTGACTGGGAAAAGTCGCAGCCAGCATAGATAAGGAATTCCAATCCTGTTGCATGCTGTTAGCTGATTTTAAGAAAAAACCGCAGCTTGGTATTTTTACTTGGGCAAAACTAATTCAGGGCAACTGCGTTCTGCAGAGTGATATACTGTACAACAAATTAAGGATAAGCTTTCTTTTACACAAATGACACTCTGTAACACTCTGTCATTTGACACTCTCAAGAACTATCTCTGTTCTGGGCTCTTGTAACTTCAACACCAAGATAAATGTTTGAATTTGTGCTGAACTTCCTCAGCTGGCAATTCTATTTCAGCTGACTGACAAATTCTTATACAAGGTGGAAAACTTCAGTTTCTAAGCAGAAAAACAACTACATAAGTACGAAGTCCTACACAAACTTCTACACTTTCTTATGTACACATAGAAAACAGAACGTTTTCTACACATCCCAGTTAGCATCTGCACCATGCTATCAATGACTGGCCTGCTTTAAAATCCATAAAGCACCCTGTTAAGTCAATGAATTGTTTGGGAACTGCCACACATGCAGAGCCACAACGCTTGCCTTACACACACTGTTTCAGGGAGATCTACATTCAAATATGCTGTGCCAACATCACAATATGTAAATGGACACCTGTTTCCACGCTACGCAACCAGAAAACGCACCACACGTCAACATTCTGGCCTAGCTGTGGGTGCATACACTAGATCCACAGTTCACAAACTCCTTTTTGTGAAATAAATCCCTGGGCAACACTGGCTTTACACTGCAGAGTATTATCAGAAAGAAATGTCTTTCTGAACACTCATCTGGAACCTACAGCTTACTAAAACAAAGGATAGGTTGGTTACTTTTAACACTTCACCAAAACTCAAACTGACTATCCACAGCTGTGTTCCAACGCTCTCCTTGCCTCTCAAAGGCAGGAGCAACACATCTAGCAAAGACTGGGTTTTCTCAGGTAACTTGACACACTGTCACCTGCTAAATCACAAATCTGTCAGGCTTCACACCCTGGAATAAGAGGACCCATGAGGAATGACCACTGTACATCCTCATCACCGTCTCTTTCCTAATACCTGACTCCCCCTCCAGGCCCTGCAACTGCTCAGGTGAAATTTCCACTCCTTCACCTGAGGGGCCCTTTTCACACTGCAATCAAGGCAGCCTCTCCCCAGACATGGGGTGGCACTTGAGCAACTAACAGCAGGCTATTTTTAATGGTATTCACAACACCAACACTCAGCTAGAATTCCAACATTGGCAAGTCTTTGGGAGAATACTTTCCTACAAAGCCAATTCTGGAACAAATGGCTCAGGAACACTCCACTCCACTACTCTTCACTATTGCTACATACACTTCAAAGCGAGCACAGACCTTCGCTTTAGACTTCAACAAGTAGCAACAACACAAGCAGGTATGATCATCAACCAGAAGGAACATGAAACTCGCACCCCACCATTACTTGGGACATGGGGGCTAACTAGATCTCTATGAACCAACTGAAATGGTCTAGTTAACACTCTGTCACTCTGCCTAGTAACAGACACAGTTCTGATTTTTTTTAGATTGTTTACACACAGTACAATCAAGAAACCTTTGCACATTTTCTGGGTTCTAACTCAGAATGCATTTGGCTATCTGAGACACACTTTCCCATCCCGGGATACCCCAGTACTTTGTGAAAACTTTATGGATGCATTTATGATGTGGGGAAACATTAAACACACAATGTCCTGTCCACACAATCTCCACAGCATCTCACACACTTGATTTTACAGGTTTGTCTCTAACACACTCAGCCACATGCAGTTTCATATCACAATGAAACATCCAGCATCTGCACTCAGACTTGACCAGGGCTGGAACACTGAGGAGAGAAAAACAACAAGTGTACATATACACATTTCTTACACAGAAATATCAGCTAAAATGACTTGCTGAACTCAAGGCTGAAATTTGTAACAATAACGTCCATGTTTACAAACTTTACAGTGAGCTGAATTCAAAAACAGAGTCTCTGTAAATGCTTACAAAACAGCAGCCGGTAGAGCAGAAAACTTGGATTCGTTGTTCAGCTGACTCCTGGCATCTGGCGTCCCCTCCCTTCGTAAATCAGGCCTATTGCATCCGCTGGACATCGGGGCAGGGAACAGCCTTGTAGAATCATAGCAAACCACGGCAAATGTAAATTCCATCCCAGGTTTTACTTCAGCTGGAACACTTTGTTAGGGAACAGCAACAGACGGCTCCTGGAAGTGGCTTGTACAATAATCACGCATGCTTTTTCACAGTGCCAGAAAAACAAGCCTTCTCGTTCAAATGCAGCAAACAAAGTTTTGAACTCACCAAGGTGGGTCATCACAGTCTCACCGGTTGCAGCTTCAAACCATAAAGCTGTCTTAATAGACCACCAAGGGCAACAGAGCTCCACTGTGTGTTAAAGGCTCCAACAGCTCTCAGCACCCATTTCTCAGTTCTGGAGTAGCTGAAATAATTCCATTCAGAGGAGTTGAGTCCCAAAAGCAAAAACGCCATAAGCACAGTCCAAACATGCTTGCACTTCTTCAGAGAGATTCTCTCCGAATCCTCTAGGGATCCTCTGGAAGTGGATTTGCCACTTACTGCCACAAATCTTCTTCTTGCAAAAAGGATGATTCCATCTCCACACACCAGGTCAGATAGTTTGTGCCATCTAAAGCCCCAAATGGCAGACTGACCAGACACTGTTCAGCCATTGCTGACCACTCAAAGAAAACATGTTTATTCCGAAAACAGCCTCTAAAAACAAACTCCCTTTTACAGCCAGGTCCAACGCAGCAAAGAAAACGCAAATTTCTCTTTGGGCCCATAACCTGGCTGTAAAAGGGAGTTTGTTTTTAGAGGCTGTTTTCGGAATAAACATGTTTTCTTTGAGTGGTCAGCAATGGCTGAACAGTGTCTGGTCAGTCTGCCATTTGGGGCTTTAGATGGCACAAACTATCTGACCTGGTGTGTCAGGTCAGGTCATTCTCAAGCCTCGGTTTTTCCCCTTTAAGCCAGCATATACCCCATCAGGTTATGATATGAGCGCAGCGGAAGCGTGCTGGGCCCATAACCTGATGGGGTATATGCTGGCTTAAAGGGGAAAAACCGAGGCTTGAGAATAAACAGACACAAATGCAGCTTGTTAGGGCCAACAGTGTTTACTGTTTAGCATAGGGCAATAATGCAGATACAGTACATTATCGCAACAATGAGGAAAACAAAAATCATAAGCAGTTTTCCGTGTATTGATCCCAGGGCCAGAGTTCCTGCCATGGCCTATACCCAAAGCCAGGCATAGCTCACTCTGCCCAGTCCACGGGAAGTGAACACGTGAAGAACTACATAGCTAAAAGACACTAGAAATCAAGAAGACATACAACACCATTTTGCATGGTTGTATATTCAGTTCTTCTAGCTTTCTGATTGGCTGGAAGTTAGCTGTTACACACACACTAGGCCTAAAGCATTAGGCCTAAAGCAGCCCAGTCCATGGGAAGATTTCCATTGCTAGCCATAACAATTGTACCTTCTAGCTTCATATCTCATGAGGACATAAACAACGCCAAGGCTTCTCTGTTGTCCAGCCACCTGGCATTCACGTCATCGTGAGAAGGCTTTGCTTTGCTTTGTAAAAGATGCAATTTGCCAAAACACTTTTGCATTGAAAAGAAATCCAATTTACCAATATCATATAGTATAAGAAATCTGACAGCTCACGGAGCAGAGGTGTAACGTGCACAGATCTAAGTGTGCACATAACTGCCTACACCGCTGCATTTTGCACCCACTGAAGCTTCCAGATACGGTTCAAGGGCAGCCCCATGTAGAGTGCATTGCAGTAATCCAGGAGGTGACCAGGGCATGAGTGACCATGAGTAGGGTCCCTCAATCTAGGAACAGGCGCAAATGGCGCACAATACAAAATTGTGCAAAGGCCCTCCTAGCCACGAATGCCACCTGCTCTTTGAGCAGGAGTCGTGAGTCCAGAAGTACCCCCAGATTGTGCTCCAGGTCTGTCTGGGGAAGTGCAACCCCATCCAGAACCTAAGATAGTATATTCCTAGATCCAGGTGGCCCCAAAACCCAAAGCCACTCAGTCTTTCCAGGGTTGAGCCGAAGCCTGTTGTTCTCCACCCAAACCCCTACAGCCTCCAGACACCGAGACAGGACGTTAGCAGCATCGCTTACTTCACCAGGGGTGGAGTTATATAGCTGGGTATCATCACCCTATGGCTATGGATGACCTCACCCAGTGGCTTCATGTAGATGTTAAATAGGAGCGGAAAGAGTACCAAACCCTGCGGCACCCCACAATTTAGCAGCCAAGTGCGGGACCTCTTGCCCCCAATCAACACTGAAACTGTCCACTGAGGAAGGAAGAGAACCAGCTCAATACAGTGCCACCCACTCCCAACCCCTCTCCCCCATCCAGAAGGGTACCATGGTCAATGGTATCAAAGGCTGCTGAGAGGTCAAGAAGAGCAAGGATGGATGCAATACTCCCATCCCACTCTCGCCAGAGGTCAAGAGCTCGCCAGTGTGACCAATGCTGTCTCAGTCCCATACCCAGACCTGAAACCTGACTGAAAGGGGTCCAGGTAATCCAGTTCATCCAGGACCCTCTGAAGCTGTTGTGCAACCACCTTCTCAAAAATCTTTCCTATAAAGGGAAGATTGGAGACAGGACGAAAATGGATGATATTAACCACAGCAAGGGAGCCATTGCAAAATCTCCCTGGTCCCCTGGGACCCCCAGGCCTGTTCACATAGCCAAGTCTTGAGAAACTTGTGGAATGTTAAAAGGGATGGGGCTAACCTCACTTCTGGGGGAAGAAGTTTCCACAAGGTGGGTGCTGCATGATAATTTTAATTTACTTGAAGGAAAGATGGAATTTCTGTATAATTAATATTAACTATCTTAATATACAATCTTGATGCAGTTGTTTGTACGGTAATAAGAGTTTTCTCATGTAGAATTCTAATTATGCCCATTTATAGTTAATAGAAATTAAACTTTGTAAAAAAACATTGTATAAAAGTATCTTCCTACAGCCATATGGACATTCACATTGAAATTGAATCTTTTTGCAACCAATACCCAGATAACCAGGAACCATCCCAGATAAAGTTGAAGAAGAAGCTACATACTACCCAAAAAGAAATCAAGAAAGAAACAATACCCCAATCAAGGCTGTTAGAACAAGCTACCACATATAAACAGCCAGCAAATTCCACTCCCCCATGCACTGTTACCTAGCATGGTGATGAAATGTCTGCAGAGGAAAAGGAGGTTCAGAGAACACCAAGAACCCATCAAATATACCATTGAGGTTAAGACTATGGATCTTTTCTCACTTGCACTTCGGCATGGCATAAACATGCCCCGGCAATTTTTTTTCCTGCCATGTCCCCCTGATTTTGTCTTCATCTCATCCCCAGCTCATGAAGTGAGACAGGTTTATGTAGAGGGCAGAAGAAATGGCCTTGAGGGACAGGAGGAAGAGCCGGTACCAAGACAACAATCAGATAAAAGAGAACTGAGTCAGGGACAGAAATGTAATATGATCAAATGTCTCAGACAGGCTAATAGCTCACATGAAGAAAAAGGGAGGGAGGAGGGAAATGCATTCAGATTTGCAAGATTATGTTACTATAGTTTTACAATACAAGTAGCAGTACTGACCTACATGACATTGGATTCCTAGTCTGATCTACCTTGAAGGGTTGACAGTTTCAGTCTTTCTTATCTTTACCAGGTTAATGAAGAATTTCCCCCTTCTTATTTATTTATTTTATTTATTTATTTATCTTATTTATACCCCGCCTATCCCCTCCCTAATGGAGGACTCTAGGCGGCTTACATACATGTCAATTCATATATTATACAGCCATATATATATTAAACAATGTTACCGTGCGATAGGGAGGAGGTGAAGGAACCGACTCTTCAGCCGCAGGCATCGGACTACATGCCCCAAAATACCTCGCTTCCGAGCCGGCTGCTGACATCCAGGAAGTTGTCATTCGGGATCCGCCATCCTCCACCGCCATTGTCGGGATTCACCAGGTCTTCTTGGTCTGAGGGCGACCCTCCGAAAGGACGCCAGCAAATTGTCCCACGTAAGTGGTACCCATTTATCTACTTGCCTTAGCTTTCGAACTGTTGGGTGAACAGAAGCCGGAGCTAGTGACGAGAGCTCACCTCGCCACACGGTTTCGATAATTCGATAATATTCTTATAATATCAAGACAGGAAATGTTTGGGCCCCATTGCCAATCCTTATCCTGCTTTCATTGCAGGAAGAAAAGAGGCAGCAAATAATGTGCTTTCAAGAATTAAAATGCTTTCAACAATAGAAATACTCTGAGCAAAGCTGAGAATAAACTTACTAATACCAAGCTGCCAGCGATGACATTAAGATTCTTAACTGCTCCAGGGAGGCTGATGGATTTCAGCGTGCTTCCCCCATATGTTTTAACACTCCTGCAATTCTTTCCCATCTGTTTGTGGGAAACATGAAAGAACGTAATGCTCTTTCCTTGGGTTATTAAGTCAACAGCTGTTGTCATTAATAGAGGACATTCTTTATGGCAGCAAGTGAACTCTGGTGATAAATCTTGTCACACTGGGCCATCTTTCTTTTTAATGGCTCCAATATTTGTACAGAAATGGAGGTCATGAATACAATATGACCATGGTGTCCCCACAGTGTCCCTACCAAACAAATTGTCTTGGGGAAAAGCATCAAACTGCTGAGCAGTTTTTAGGAAGAACTGGATATGGTACAACAATACAAGAGACTTTCCCCATATATTAGAAAGCCACACTGTTCTTTTAGTATTATTATTATTATTATTATTATTATTATTATTATTATTTTCCTCTGAAAATTCAAGGAGACTGTACTGCTCATAGTGATGATCAGCTACTTGGACCCTGATTTGATGTTTATTCTGACTCCGCTCTCTTCTTCTATCCATCAGTGTGTTGAGCTATCTTGCCTAAGAGTTGATAAATGTTGTTTCTGCTTCACTCCATTATTGCTAAATGAGCTGTCCAAACTGGGAGAAAGAGTCCTACTCACCAACCCAATCCCAAATTGACTGTTATTGCTACGTCCTTCACCAGCCCCTTCAACAGCTTCCATTTACCTCCATTCATCCCTTGCTGTGACCAATGCTATTTATTCCCCTGCTGGCTATGCCTTCACCCAATCATCCTCAGCTGCCTCCTCCCCACCCCCATCTTTTGTTTTATTATTTAAACAATGGACTGTGGGGGAGAATGGGATAAAGAACTACTATAGGGCACTATTTTATGGTGGTTCCACTCCTACTTAGATGGTCATTTCCAGACGGTGGTGCTGGGGCATTACTCTTATGCCTCTTAGTGGTTGGGTTATGGAATCCCTCAGGGCTCCATTTGATCCCACAGGCTTTTGAACATGTACATGAAACCACTGGGACAGGTCTTCTAGGGATGTGGGCTAAGGAGCCATCACTATGTGGATGACACCCAGCTCTACCTCTCCTTTTCACCTAACACAGGTGAGGCATTCTGAACCAATGCTTGGGCAGGGTCAAGGACTGGATGAGGGCCAATACACTGAATCTCAATCCAGACAAGATGGAGATACTGTCTGTGGGTGAGGCATCTGTCCAGCTGAGTGGTGCCCTGCCTGTCCTGGAAGGGTCCACCTTTACCCTAAAAAAGCAGGTTGGCAGTTTAGGGATGCTTCTAGAACCATCACTGGTGGCCTCGGTGGCACAGAATGATCAGCTTTGGCTGATTTACCAACTGCAACCTTCCCTGGAACAAGAGTGCCTTGTAACGATTTTCACACTCTGGTAACTTCCCAGTTGGATTATGGCAATGTGTTGTATATGGGGCTGCCTTGAAGATGGCCCAGAAACTTCAGTTGGTTCAAAATAGAGTGGCTAGACTGCTCACTGGGACCGGTCAATATGAACATTCTTTGTATGCCAGTTCTTCGCCATCTACACTGGTTGCCGGTCCATTTCTGCATCCAAGTCAAAATTCTGGTCTTGACCTTTAAAGGCCTAAATGGCTTAGGACCAGGTTGTCTGAAGGAACACCTTCTCTTGTATGTACCTACCTGGAGCTTAAGATCTTCTAATGAGGCTCTCCTCCAGGTCCTCCCACCAAAGGAGGTAAGGTGGGTCTCTACAAGGGAGAGGTCTTTTTCTATGGTGGTACCCCATTTATGGAATCCCCTCCCCAAAGAGACTCAACTGGAGCCCACACTAGCATTATTTTGGTATCAGGTAGAGATTGTTCTATTTCCCCAGGCTTTTTAACTGGCTTTTAATTGTATTTTAATTGCATTTTTATTCACATCCTCGAAGGTTTTGAATGACCACCTTGCAGCTGCCTCCTTTATGTGGTTATTTTTATTTTGCATTTCTACATGTTTTTATTCGCTTTGTATTTTTTAGTGTGTTTTATTGCAAACTGCCCAGAAAACTTTGGCTATTGGGTAGTTTAAACATTTTGACAGCTAAATCAATAAATACCTGGCAATTAGTGGAATTGATGCCTGACACATGTGCAAAGAAAGAAATTACTTGAGGCATTTAGAATTCAGCTCAATATTATTATGCATTCTCCAGAACTGTGGATGACATTGACTGGATTTACTAAAATAATCTTCCAAAGGTACCTAAGAATTTGTATGTAGGGGAACTGCATTCTAAGCTATCTGCAAAACAAGCAATTAGGGAAACCATTGGTTTCTGGGGAGAAAAAAATTAAACACAAGATGTCAAAAATATAAAAAACACAAGATGTACAATTTACAATAACTTACATATGTGCTTTCCCCCCTAATTTGTACTAATTAAATTCTGCTATTATAAAAAGCAGGCAAATTCCATGATTCCCCCCCCCCCTTTAATGTGATAACATTAAGCTCATCTAATTTCTACTCATGCTTCAAAAAAACTGGCAAAAAGCATTTAATAAGCTTGGAATGTCAGCTGTAAAGACTTTGCTGAGCCTCATATGTCATTAGGGGTTTAAACATGACATTCTCTCATGCCATAGTTTGTCTCTCTAAGGTCAATACTGGGTGGGCTAGGATGTGTCCAGGCAACAATTGAAATAGTGCTACTATCCACTTAATAGAGATGTCCTGATGAAATTATGCCTAATGCATATATACTGTAAAAGGCAACATCCCACTTAGGATAATTCTGCAAGCAGAATTAGTTGTAATTATTGTCAACAACAAAGATGTTGATAATTAGCTCCCATCACTGAAGCCATAGCAGCAGTGTAGTAAATGGAAAAGCATTTAGGGTTTAGCGTATTGCATAAACCCAGCCAATCTGTCCAAAACTCTCATTCAACTGAGAGATCATCTTTCTAGCTACGAACTGCCCAGGACTCAGATTCAGTAGGAAAGGTCCTTTTTAATATAGACCAGCTGCTAGAAGCTTGGTGATCTGGTTTGCAGGAGAGGCCCTTCCTGTGTGATTTCCAAAAGGGGTGTCTGTGGGTGGGTGTGAAAAAAGTCAAGATGGCAGCTACAACTCTGCAATCAAAGCCCCGCCCCTTTTATATGTGCATCAACATCATATGGACTGCAAAGGGGTGGGGCTTCAATTGCATGGTTGCAAAGTCCATCTTGCTTTTTTCGGACCTTTCTTGCAAACACCACTGGCTCCACGGCTATGGAACATTCTTTCTAAGGAGGTGTGTTTGGTCCCCATTCTCCCAGTATTTAGAAAAATGGCAAAGACACATTTTCTTCACCCTTAATTGTAATTGCTTTTGAATGTTACTGGTTTTAATGTGTAAACTTCATACTTTTTTCAATATTCTAAGCTGTTTTAGTGCCTATATAAACCAAATAATTGAGTCAGATACTCAGAAATCAATTGATTTCTGATAACCTGCTTAAACCATCCCAGAACAGAGTTCAAAAGCAATTATAAGTGAGCTACACCTCTATTGGATTTGACAGAGACTTTATTTTTCTAATATATGGAAAATAATGCAGGTGAGTTCTGTGTTCTGCCTTATCCTCATAAATAAAGCACCATTCTGACATTCACTGAACCACATGAAGGCTTGCAAGTTGGCCCTCCCCCCCCCCCAACTGTCTAACTTTCACATGGTCAGCTGTAAATGCTGCAGAGGAGTTCTACCCATGGTTAGGTGGAGAATTGGCCATAAGTTCAAAAGTCTGGGACCTGGATCACATCAACTTGCTAACCCATTTGTGTTCAGATAGCACATTATGTTGAACAAACCAAACTTATTATCACTCAAGTTGATGGCCTGGACTCCTCCAACAAGACTGAAGGCTGTCCAATGTCATTTCTCCAGCATGTGAAAAGAGCTAAAGTATTTGATTACACCCTATTCTTGTTATGTGTTTCTCTCTGATTGAGACTGGGTGCAAAGCTGCCCTCAGCACAATTCCATCCATGCTTAGTGCAGGACTTAAATAAGTGGTAGCAACGTTGTTTGAGTCAAAGACCTCCTTTGGCCCAAGGACCTCAAAAAATGGGTGGGTTCAAAGCAGAGAAGTGGGTGGGCTCAGGGGATTGTTTTTTTTAAACGAAACATTCCATTAAAAAACTAAGTCTTAAGGGGAAAAACAGATTGTAAAACAGAGTCCTAGGACTGGATTTTGGCAGTAACTTTCATTGTCACATTTCATTGGTAAACCACGCTGTTCCATTCGGGTGTGTTGCTAACTTTGGGTAATACAATGAGGAAGAGGTTTGGGGATATATGGGCATTGCAGCAGTCATAAGAGACTGATGGGTTTCCACCCTCATTTTAGGTTTAAAGGTAGTCAACTATCTTTTTAGTGACAGTTCAGACTTTCAACAGTGCTGAAAAACAACATTGGTCCTCACACTTATGACCGTCGCAGCATCCCCAAAGTCAAGTGATCACAATTTGGGTGCTTGGCGACTGGTTTGCATTTATGACTATCACAACATCCCATGGTCACGTGACCTTTCTGGCCGGCTTCTGGCAAGAAAAATCAATGGGGAACTGCATGATTCACTTAATGACCACTAGGCTTGCTTAATGACCATGGTGACCGCTGCAAAAAAGGTCATAAAATTGGGTTGGATTTGCTTAATGACCACCACAGCAACTGAAATTCTGGTCCCAATTGTGGTTGTTAAGCGAGGACTACCTTTATTTATACTTTTTTTTAATGGCTCCTTTTTTTTAAGAAAACCAATGATTGTGTGAAAAAATCCCCACCAGAAAGCGGGAATGCATCACTTTAGAAGAGGAAAAAGTAAGGCAGCCAACTTCTCCTCTAGTTACTTTTAAGAGTTGCTCCACTGTGCAGAATTTATTGGTGACTTTTATTATAGCTGGAATGTATTTCCATCTCCTGTGACTTGTTATCCCGCATTGTAATAAACACAGTAAATACATGCTTGGCTACACTTTATGTCTAATTACAATTTATCCCAGTTTTTCAATACTTGCTTTTTATATCCCATCGTAATGGGCTATATCATTCTGACTCTTTGCAGCTTTCCCCTCTATATTTAGGGATACAAAAAGGAAAAAAAAAGATTATATAATTATAATCTCAAGTCCAGTGAAGTATATGATGTAAGATAATTATACTGTGTTTATTTGCAGACTAGCAAAATAGCAAACAGTTGCAGTAACCTGCTTTGATATCCAATTAGAGAGCAACAGAGCAGTGCAGTTCAGGAAGTCTACTCAGGTTTAGTGCTGAATGAGTCAGTCTGTGCTTTGTTTGAGACTGTTTCAAACCTGTCCTCCGTTTTCTGCAAAATCACAAAGCTTCCATTGCAGGACAAAAGCAAGCGACTTTCTGTTTCCCTTTGGGGGGTGACAGTCTTAGCAATGTTTTGCATCGTACCTTGTTAATGAGAAAATATCTGAGATTTTTTAAAGACATTCTTTCTAACGGTAGCATCCAGATCAGCTTGTCATCTTGATTCTGTCATTTAGGATTAAAAGTTCACCTGGAAGTCAATTTAAATCCTAAAATTGGGAGGAGAAAAGGGCTGCTAAATTCTGGAGTGGTTGGAAGCAGACTGTTCAAATATCTCTGACACAAACAGTGAGTGGCTTGCGTAAAACCTATATTGTAAATACTGTATATTGTAAATACTGATTGTAAGAGGGAAGCATTCTGGGAGTTGAAGTCCACACCTCTTATAGTTGCCAAGTTTGAAAAACACTGGGTTAACCTATCAAATCCTAATCAAATTATCAGACGTTGAGATTCACCCATAGGCTCCAGAGTTGAGCGCCATACCCACCCAGTTCCTTTTTGACAAGTAACTGTCAGAGAGATAACTGGTGAAGAAGGAGGGGGCTCCCTCCAGGGGGAGAAACACATGCGTAGTACTGAATTGCTTTGTTTTCCTCCCAAGAGGCTAAAGAAGGCCCCGCCCTGATTTCTTGGGCCCTTTCTCTGAGCATTACTAGTTCATTTGAGTTTAGCTGGATTCTGTCTAGTAGAGTAGGACAATAAAGCACCAGAGCCTCAACACCAAGTCTCAGCGTGTTTTCCTTCACTCGAATCCCCACCACTCATGCTCTATCCGCTGTCAGGAAGAGACTAGAAGAGGACAGCACCCTTGAAAGGAGAAACCATCTCAACCCAAACCAGATCTGCCATCTTCTGGACCTGTGTCTTAACACCACTTATTTCTCATACAGAGGTGACTTTTACAGACAAAAACACGGCTGTGCCATGGGTTCTCCGGTGTCACCCATTGTGGCCAATTTATACATGGAAGAAGTGGAGAAGAAAGCACTCAACACTTTCCAGGGAACGGTGCCCACCCACTGGTTTAGGTATGTGGATGACACATGGGTCAAAATCAAGGCCCAGGAAGTACAGGCCTTCACAGACCATATAAACACTATAGATGCCAACATTAGGTTCACCAGAGAAGACACCAAGGACAACAGACTGGCATTCCTAGACTGTGAAGTCCTCATTGGGATTGGTGGCAAGCTAGAAATAGGGATCTACAGGAAACCCACACACACAGATCAATACCTGATGTTTGACTCCCACCATCCACTGCAGCACAAACTAGGAGTCATCAGGACATTATCACACAGAGCAGAAACCATCCCCACCTCCATGGATTCCAAAAAGAATGAAAAGCAGCACCTGAGAACAGCTCTGCAGGCCTGTGGATATCCAAATTGGGCCTTCACTAAATCTAAGTCTACCAGACCTAAAACAGTGACAGATAGGGCTGAGACTCAGAGTAAACGGAAGAACCTGGTCATTCCTTACATGGCTTGCATGTCTGAAAAGATAAAAAGGATATTTGGCAAACACCACATACCTGTATATTTCAAACCCACCAGCACACTGAGACAGAGGCTTGTACATCCCAAAGATCAAACTCCAAAACACAAGGAAAGCAATGTAGTGTATGCAATCCAGTGCAGTGAGGAGTGATCTGAACTCTACATTGGAGAAACCAAACAACCTTTGTACAGGAGGATGGACCAACACAGGAGAAGTAACACCACAGGACCAGAGTCAGCAGTTTATCTTCATCTAAAGGAAAAAGGACACTCATTTGAGGACATTAATGTTCACATTTTAGACAGAGAAGATAGGTGGTTTGAGAGAGGGGTCAAGGAATCCATTTATGCCAACTTGGAAAATCCTTCCTTGAATAGAGGTGGGGGCCTCAGGCACAACCTTTCCCCTATATTCCTTCCTGCTTTGTCTTCTGTGCCTAGGAAGATTAAGACCATTTCGCAAGCTCAACAGCAGCAGGGTAATCTTAACGATCCTCCTGATAAAGTGGTGGAGAAGGGCAGATTGGGGCTATTGAGCTGTTTTCCCCATATCTTTGTCCCATTAAAGAGGATGCAATACACTGAAGATGCATAAACTAAATTGGGGTAGGCTTGTAGCCTGGAGGCCCACCTTTTTTGATGAAACAATTGGACAACTGGAAGGGAAGTAAATCAAAAACATGTTTGTGGATTTTTTGCCCTGAATTCTTAGAAAGGTGTTGCTAAAGAGAATGCTTATGAGGCAAACAAGATGTTTTTTTAAAGCAGAATATTAGAGTCTGCACATTTCATATTTAAGGGGCGTGGTGGCTCAGCGGGTAAGACACCAGGCTTGTCGATCGGAAGATCGCAAGTTTGGAGGTTCGAATCCCTAGTCCCATGTGACGGAGTGATCTCCCACACTCGCCCCAGCTCTTGCCAACCTAGCAATTTGAAAGCATGCAAATGCAAATAGATGAATAGGTACCACTTCGGTGGGATGGTAACAGCGTTCCGCGCACATCATGCCGGCCACATGACCGTGGAAGCGTCTTTGGACAACGCTGGCTCTTCGGCTAACAAACGGAGATGAGCACCAGCCCCTAGAGTCGGACACAAATGTGCGGGGGGAACCTTCACCTTTACCTTTTTACCATTCATATTAGCATCATTTGGGGGGAAGATACATTGGGAATAATGTTCCATGCATGACATGAAGGTTTTTTAATTATTATTTTTAATTATTTTTTTATTTAAAAAAAATATTTTAAAAATTGTTTTAAAAATAATATTTTAAAGTATTTTTAATTGTTTTAAAAAAACTAGACCAATCCACACAGTGAGGATATTTGGCAGTTTCCCCTCGCTACCCCTTCACCATCAAAGAAACATTTTCCCTGGTTGCAAACAGTAGAATATTGCATCCCTTTTTTTGAATATGTTGGAGAAAGATAAATTCAGGAAGATGTTATATTGATATTGTCTTGAACTTCAATGCTCCATACAGCAGCTTTTGTTGCAAATTCTAACATATTCGTATTGGGGGTGTCAGACCGAGGCTACCCAATCTGTTTGGAAAGAGAGGAAACATGAAAGAATTGCAGATGTCTTTCTAACATTCTTCTTGTACCTTTGTGCTCAGCCTGGCAGATGGCTCGAAATGATTTGGCTCTGGCTCCATCAGTGATGAATTTTTCAGGGTTTTCCCAGATAAAGCATTGATGAGAAATCTTCTAACACCATAAAGAAAAGATTTGAATCCTTCTGGCAACAATCAGGCATTTCTGTCCTGACATTCCTTCCTATTAATTTTGTTGCAAGAATCTGCCCTGATATTTGCCTGAACTTTAGACCAACCAATCTTCTGGCATATATACAGTAGATTGTTGGTAAGATCCATGCAATGTTTTCAGAAATAAGAGGGAGACCAGGATCTGTAATTAACTAACCTTTCCTCATCTTGCCCCAAAAACAAATGAGTCCAAAGAGAGTTCCCATGTCATTGAATGAATGTACAAGATAAATTCAAGCATCAAGTTATTTCCAAATGTCTTTGCTTTAACTATACGTGACATGGCAAAGAAGACACTTTCTCTTCAAGCTAAAGATATACACATAACAGCAGCTCATGTACAGTATCTCATGTATCTCACCTACCTACAGCTGTTGGCTTTTGTCAGCTTTGACAGTATCAGAAAGCGAGAGACCTGAATCATTGACCCTAATCCCCAAACAGGTGTTTTGCCTGTTAAAGTGACAGCATGGAAACAGTTACACGATAAATGCCATCATTGTGTCTTCAGCTTTGAACGCTGTCTCAAAAGTAATCATGGAAAGGAGACTCCCCACCCAAAATTTCTCAGTTCTACCTCCCACCTGTGGTTTTATGTTCAAACACCCATTATTCTTTCCTCCCCTCCTCTCCCCTCCCTCTGATTTGTAACCATTATTTGTAATAATAAACAGTTTCAATGGAAGAGAATATGTTGTAGCTCAGGGTTGAACTGTAGAGTTCTTGGTGCTCTCTGAGCTTGGTTGTTTCCTTGCCAATGTTTCATTATCCAAGTAGGTAACATCAGGGTGATGATGATGCAATGATGATGTCACCTAGTTGGGTAACGAAACATCTGCAAGCAAACAACCAAGCTCAGAGAGCACCAAGAACCCCACAATAAATAGTTTTTATTTTATTTATCCAGACCATTTCAAGTATCTCTTAGAGCAGGGGTCGGCAATCTTTTTGGCACTAGGGACCACTTCCGTGGGAATTTTTTTTCCAAGGACTGGGGGCGGGGTTTGCAGGTGGCAGTCAATCATGTGGGCAGGTTGGCGGGGTTCGCAGGCGGGAGCATTACATTTATTGTGCACTTTATTTCTAGGGCTCCCTGCCCCCCGGCCCATGTGATTGGCTCCCACCTGCAAACCCCACCCCCCTGGCAGGTGCTGCCGGCGAGACTTTTCGCCTCCCTGCTGCTCGGTGCAGAGCACCACTGTTGCGAGGCGAAAAAGCCTCAGATCACCGCAAAAAGTGACGGGGGGCGCACTGGGGTGGAAAATCTCCACGCCGATCAGCTGTGTGATGGGGAGGTGGAGGCGCGCTCAAGCTACCCCGGCAGGGGCCAAAAAAACTGCGGGGAGCAAAGGTGTGGGGGGAAGTGCACCCCACGCTCCGCCAGGGTGCCCCTTCGAAAGGGCAGGCTCTGGGGACCCTGAAAATGACCTCGGTTCCGAGAAAAAATGCTGCACCAAGTGGCAGGTAGGCAAAAAGCGAGGGGAGGCTGATTGGCAGGGGTGCTCCTCGGCCCGCCTCCGCCCTTGTTTGCCGTGCGCTGATAGGTGGAGGTGTTTCCCCTTCCGGGCCCCCACCAATCAGCTGCTCTGGCTCACCCTGTGGCCCACTTCCTAACAGCCCACGGACCACCAGTGGGCCGCGGACCACAGGTTGCCGACCCCTGTCTTAGAGGAATCCAAACAGGATTCTGTCCTGTTTTGCCATCCCAATGTCCCGTTTTTGTCTCAAGGAAATATGGTCAGCCTAGGTAATACTTTTTTAAAGTACCTGTATAACCCATATATAGTTGCAGATAAGCCTATCCGTGGATAAGCCAACCTCTGAATTTTTAACCAAAATACCATGAAAGATGCGCCACCCACAGATAAGCCAATTTTGAAAATTAAAACATACAAAAACTTCAAGGGTTAGCTTATCCATGCAAGAGTTCCTTTCTGCTTCATCCAATGCACTAATTTATTTATTTTTTAATCCATTCAATCATGTCCGATTCTCGGAGACTGCCTGGACAAGTCCCTGCAGTTTTCTTAGCAGGTTTTTCAGAAGTGGTTTGCCATTGTCTCCTTCCTAGGGCTGAGAGAGAGTGACTGGCCCAAGGTCACCCAGCTGGCTTTGTGCCCAAGGCAGGACTAGAACTCATGGTCTCCCAGGTTCTAGCCTGATGCCTTCACCACTACACCAAACTGGCTCTCAATGCACTTAATACCTTCCATGAAAATGATTAGAACACAGGAATACTGATACACACACATAAAAAAGGGCCAATGCTTAAGTTTTCAGGATTATTGGAAATGCTCAGGGAAATAGAGTTGGAGACAGGTGGAAGAGGTGGGGGGGAGACCCAAATATCCTGCCCCCCTTTTTTTTCTCCTCCACCTCACCATCATCCACCCAAGATGTAATTGGGGTGACTGCTGATAATCCAATTGCAAAAAATCACTCCACGTTGAAGTGAGGCCTCTTCAAATTCAGGCCTCCTTTCCTTTCCTACCCTGCCATTTCATATAAGCTGTATTTTTATTTATTATTTTATTTATCTTGATATGGCTTCTACGGTTCTACCAATCAGGGCACAGCAGAGGTTCAGACTGATCAATCAAGGTCAGACCTGCATGGAGGGTTTTGAATTGAGACAAGTAGGGTTACAGCCCTCTGTTTCACCTCATACAAATGATCCAATTTACCGAAAAATGTGGGCACCTTTCGGGTCTCACAGACAGCTGTGATTCATGCATCAAGCTATGCTCTTGCATTTTCTATTGATTTCCAGTGTTTAAAAAAATACCCCCAAATTGGCACATTGTATTTCAAGTACAACCCATGTCCCCACGCCTTCCTCTTGGTCTCTCAGTGCTCCCAGGCCTTTGCTCAAGTGCCAACCAAAAATATTTGAAACACATTCCTGGGCAGCAGGTCTGTTCTCTCATCCACTTATTTTGCAATAAGGGAGAAAATGTCTTTTCTCTAAGATAAAACAAGAAAACACCTTCCTTTACTTATTACAAGTAAATGTGACCATGGAGCCAATTACCCAGAGATATATAAATATTAGATGTGTTCAGGTGGACTCTGGACAGCTTTAATTTGGATTCCTGCATTGAGTCTCAATGGCCCCTTCCATCTTTATAATTCTAGTCTCAGATTGGCTGAAGGGTGTTGCAGATGTCCAAAGAGCCAATGCAATCTTGGGCTGCATCAACAGAGGTATAAAGCTGAGATCATGGAAAGCGATAGGTCTACTCTGTGCTACACTGGTCAGACCACACTTGGAATAATGCGTCCAGTTTTGGTCACCACAATACAAGAAGGATGTTGAGGAACTGGAAAGAGTGCAGAGAAGAGAACAAAGATGGCGAGGGTCTTGGAGGCCACAGCCTATGAAGAATAGCTAAAAGAACTGGGTGTGATTAGCCTACAGAAGAGAAGGCTAAGAGGAAACATGAAAGCAATCTTCCAAAATTTGAAGGGCTGTCACAGGGAAGAGGGGGTGGATTTATTCTCTGTGGTGTCTGAGGGTGGGACAAGAACCAACTGGTGGAAGGAGATCCAAACTTGAAATTTCCTAATCATCAATATGTCTATGAAGGTTCTCAGTCATCCAGGTGGAATTGTCTGTAGCTTGAATCATGTCAACTGGATTTTTATTTTCTCAGTGGAAACGTTTTGCTCCTTATTAAGGAGCTTAATTTATATTAAGGATATATAATATCCTTAATATAATTAATATTATATTAATATTAATATTAATCCTTAATAATTAATTTATTATTTTATTTATTTAATTAATATTTTATAATATTAATATTAATCCTTAATAATATTAAGGAGCTTAAGGAGAAGCTCCTTGGATAAGGAGCGAAACGTTTCCACTGAGAAAATAGAAATCCAGTTGACATGATTCAAGCTACAGACTAATCATGAATGCTATTAAGTCAAACCAGATTTGGCTCATGATTGACTTTGGGCCAGTCTCTCTGTTTCAGCACAAGAGCCAGTGTGGTGTGGTGGTGAAGGTGCTGGACTAAGATCTGGGAGATCTGGGTTCTAGTCCTTCTTCAGTCATGGAAGCTCCCTGGGGATTTTGAGCTTCTCTCTCAACCCAACCTACCTCACAGGGCTGTTGTTGGGAGGGGGGAAATAGGAGGAGGAAGCACTATGTATACCACCTTGACTTCCTGTTACAAAAGGCAGGATATAAATCTAATAATGCATATTAGATTTAGATCTCACAGCAGCCACTACAATTCTCTTTTGGACTGCTCCCTAGTCTTCCCTGGTAATATTTCTGTCATTGTTCAGTAAGTGTTTTGTCCTTGAGAAATTAGAAAATTTCATCTTCCCTGGGTAAGTTGGGAGATGTCACCCACCCAATTGCTCAGGCAATGAAAAAGGCCATTAATAGTTTGCTCTAATTCAAGGTGAACTTCATTTCCTATGGGCGAGCAAGGAACGTGTAATCTAAAGATTTGGTGGCAAGTCGATATAGATGCTGTTGATTTTACCAGGACCTGACCAAGAACCGGTGTGCTTGTTACATTGCAAAAATGATGACAGGTTGACATTTAATATTGTGTCTGCATGGCTTCTCTATCTTAAAACCTTCACTGCTGACGTAGCTTTATCATGACATAAAAGGCAACCTTGGAGCAGTTACAGACATATGCACAAGCAGTGAGCTAGATTTTTCTGCTTTTCCTCCCATGGCCTCTTGAAATAACCAGCTCACATAAAATCTTTCATCAGTTGGTGCTTCTGAAAGACAACTGCTTGTTGGAAAAGTTGGTTTCAGCTTTTCTCTCTCTCTTTCAGTAATTATAAGAACCCAAGTAACCCATGTTAAAAAAAAATAACAAGATGCCCTCTATTGACCACATTTTTCTTCAGCATGCATGGAGTCCAATCCATTTTAATGACTAGGCACAAGCACAATATTTCCCTTGGTGAAATACAGGCCAAAAAAGTGAACTATGATCTACCCATTAAATTAAATATATGGCTTTAGAAGGCAGAATTCCTGGTCTTCTGGGGCAAAGATTGTATACTTAGAGGTATTATACAGTGAAGCCTGCGGAGAGGGAGGGCAAAAGAGTCAAGATGGTAGTTGTGACAGCATAATTCAAGCTCCATCGCTTTGTACATCTGTGCAACATTGACATACATACCCAAAGGGTGAGTCTTCAATTGCACTGCCACAACCACCATCTTGACTTGTTTGATACTTTACTGCAGACATTTTCAGGGTTGAAATTTTGAGTTTACAAAAGCATCAACTCCAGATTAGGTACTTTTGTGTAATCCTCATTCCACCATGGTTTTAGAACTGCCTGTTAGAAATGCTTCTGAAATTCTCTGCACCACATCTCTTGAGCATCCTGGATTTTCACATTTGCTTGTTAAAGAGAGAGGAAGAGCACCATTTTAGAATCTTAAATATTGATTTACCTCAGTTGGTGGTCAAATAGATAATGTTAATTCCCATTTCAGAGCTCTAATTTATATTAACCTGAGGCCAGTGTCTGCTTCAATAAATGTCCATACCCTACAATTCAGGAATTACTTTTGGAAATTATCTTTGATTAGTTCATGGGCAGTAGAATATAAGGCCAAGGGAAGAGTAAATGATGGAGAAGGAGAAAGATCATCTTCAGTGTTATCTGCTTCAGTCTTCTCTTCTATGTCAGGCACGGGTACTCTGTACTCCACGTTGGATCATCATCAGTTTCCTAGAGTCTAATTTGTAAGCAATTAGTTCAGACCCCCAGCTAGAGGAAGAAAAAAAGAAAGAGCATGTCAGAAAGAGAGACAAAGACAGAGAGCATACTTCATCCATTTCCCTCCCCGCCCCCCGTCTAGTCTCTCTCACCACTGCTATGTGACCTCTCAGAGATTACTCTTAAGGACGGCTTGTCCAAAGAATTGGCATTTGTGTAGCATACCAGTCACTCTGTATTGTGTTGTGGGTGTGTTCTATTGCATTGTAAACTGAATTAATTAAATTAAACCAGTTGATAAGATTACTCCTCATCTCTTCAATACTTTCCTCCTTCTGCCAGGTTAAAACTGGTAATTTTTTTTTTTTGATAAATTTTAATTAGAATTTTACAATACATAATTAAAAGTTAGAAATAGAAAAAGAAATAGAAATACAAAAGAAAAAAAAAGAAAAGTAAAGAAAAGTGTAGTAAAGAAAAAGAAAAAGAAAAAGAAAAGTATGAAACATAGGTAACTTCCAATCTATCCCTGGCCATGAAAACAAAAAAATCTGTCTTAAGTGCTAGTTTTTCATTCAATAAAAGGTAAAGGTTCCCCCCGCATATTTGTGCAGTTGTGTCCGACTCTAGGGGCCGGTGCTCATCTCCGTTTGTTAGCCGAAGAGCCAGCGTTGTCCAAAGACGCTTCCACGGTCATGTGGCCGCATGACACGTGTGGAACGCTGTTACCTTCCCACCGAAGTGGTACCTATTCATCTACTTGCATTTGCATGCTTTCGAATTGCTAGGTTGGCAAGAGCTGGGGCGAGTGCGGGAGCTCACTCCGTCACGCGGGGCTAGGGATTCGAACCTCCGAACTTGCAATCTTCCGATCGACAAGCCTGGCGTCTTACCCGCTGAGCCACCACGCCCCCTTTTCATGCAATAGATAAGAATAATTCTTTGTCTAATATACCCCATTATATTGATAATATCTGATCTTCAAATCCCCATGTAAGCTTTGCCCCTCCTGCATTTCGCAAAGAGTCCACCAGTGGTTTAAAACTGGTAATTTAATATCAACTTTTCAAGGGGCTATGAGGGCTGTACTGAAGTCACTGGAGGTTACCTTCACTCTGGGGACTCAGATTATGTATATTCCTTAAAGCCCCAGATCTGAAGCCCCAAAGCCAGAAATAATCCCCAAATTTCTTTCATGAGGACTGCAAATTTCTTTCGTGTGGACCTGATCATCTTTGCCAAAAACTGTCAGCAGTTTCCAACCAATGGGTCATACAGAAACTGTATTTAAAAATCATTGAACATGACTTTTTTTTTAAAAAAATCCCCCACATTATTGGGTCATATAACCCTCTAACCCCTGCTACATGTGTCCCTCCTGAGATGTTAATTTTGATTCACAGCATTAAATGTCCAAATGAATGTGGTTCTTAAAAGAAAAAGATGTTTCTACATCTCTCCTGCAACACAGAGCAAGCTAGTGAAAAAGCCTAGCACCCTGCAGAGCAGGAAAGTTGATCAATCCTTATGAACTAAAAAGCAACTCTATATCCTGTGGTTCAGGCAGCTGGAGGAAAATAACTGTTGTTATAATTAGGCTCTGACATGTCAGGTCCGATGACAAATGTCTTCATTAATGGTTCAAAAGAGAATTGATCTTACAAATGAGTTCTTGCAAAGAAATGCTATTGGAAGATCCCTTAAGGCAACGGTTGATATATATATATATATATTCATGTACATAAACCCTCATGCACCCGCACACACACAACAGGGAGAATGAATAGGAATTTGTCAGGAGAGTTTGTTAGGAGGAAAAGACAGGGAAAAGAGGAGTGAACAGAAGCTGTGTGTTCTGGGGGACTGTGTGTTTAACAGATTGCAAAGAATGTCTCCTGAGAGTTTCTGATTGCCCTCTGTGGATGATTGAGTGACAGTTTATTGCTGAGGAAAGCAGAGATTGCTGAAAGAATATAAGGTAGCCAGTTTCCAGCAGTGAGCTCACTGAACAACAGGAATGGTTAAGAAGAGTTATATGTAGGAATGATAAGGAGAGTCCCTTATAATTTCATATTCTAAGGCAATGGCTTCCTTTTAGAAGTTAAATAGATATGGGCTGAAAATCATAAAAGACATTCTCTCTCAATGTCTCTCTTTTTCTCTTTATTTTGCTCTGGACAGTACCCCACCAGAAACTTCCATAAAATTAATTGTCCATGAGAATTTGTCCTGCATATAGGGATCTGCCAGGAAGGCAGGCAGGCATTATAACATCACAATGCAAAGTCCACCTGATACTTATTTGGCATGCAGTACTATGATGCAGTACTATGCATTACTATGATGCAGTACTATGCAGTACTATGATGAAGGGGCGTGGTGGCTCAGCGGGTAAGATGCCAGGCTTGTTGATCGGAAGATCACAAGTTCGGAGGTTCGAATCCCTAGCCCTGCGTGACGGAGTGAGCTCCCGCACTAGCTCCAGCTCTTGCCAACCTAGCAATTTGAAAGCATGCAAATGCAAGTAGATTAATAGGTACCACTTCAGTGGGACGGTAACAGCGTTCCGCGCGTGTCATGCGGCCACATGACCGTGGAAGCGTCTTCGGACAACGCTGGCTCTTCGGCTAACAAACGGAGATGAGCACCGGCCCCTAGAGTCGGACACGACTGCACAAATGTGCGGGGGGAACCTTTACCTTTACCTTTTTACTATGATGCAGAGAACAATAGGGCTTTCATTGTGACTCACAATGCCCATTTTTTTTTCATTTTGTTATCATCATAGTTATGAATGGATGTCTATGGCCCTGTCCTTGCACCCTTCCTTCTGAGCTTGGTAGTATGTTGGCTTCCAGCATACAAGTGTTAGTGTATGAAAGTGTCAGGTTGGCATGCAGTGACTTAAATAAGAACATTTTACATTAATTGGCTGCATGTGTTCCTCTTGGTTTCTTTGGTCAGTGAGAAAGTGGTAATGCTGTTTAGAATGATCTGGTGGCTTGGGAGCACTGTCAGTCATGGTGACAGTATGTTCTCTGTGCCACATTTCTGCTTGATTA
This sequence comes from Charina bottae, assembly GCA_023362775.1. Classification (NCBI taxonomy): domain Eukaryota; kingdom Metazoa; phylum Chordata; class Lepidosauria; order Squamata; family Charinaidae; genus Charina; species Charina bottae. The sequence continues at coordinate 8,785,597 of JALMGJ010000027.1, read as the reverse complement.
ACTGGCTTGATGTTACATGCTTTATCCCTCGCAGTTGACCTTTTCATTGACCATTTACCGTAGGTGCTATTTCCCCACAATCATCCTCATTATTAATGACACTGCTGTGTTCTTTTATAAACATTCAGCTCAAGGAAAAGGCCAGCGTCAGCTCCAGAAGCACGTCCAAGCAATTCAGCAAGCATTTAAGCAAGCACCATACAAGAAGAAATGGATGCTGCTTCAAATAAAGCACTTGTGCATAACCTTAAAAAAAATCAGAACACAAAGAGAACTTGATGTCATTTTAAAGCATATGTGCCTGTTACTTTTAAAAAATACAATCACATTTGTCATGTAGGGACCAGCTATTTGGCTGTTCCTCAGTTAATCTACTTTTAAGTGAGTGCTAGAGCTCAGCAGGGTCAAAAGGAAGTAGCTAAATACAAAACAAGATGCAGTAAATCCCAAATATAGCGAATGAGAACGCAGAGAGTCGGAGGCAGGAAACATGGTCCATAAGGGTTTGGGTTCTGAAACAAGCAAGTGCTACACAGAGAAGTGAAGAGGAGCTGATGCAACCCAAGATAAGTTCTGAAAGGCAGTAGTGGAGGCAAGGTGGAGAGGGCCATATAACTATTCTATCAAAGTGAAGGCCAAGGAGGCTTCTACTGACCCTCTCCTGGTACACCTGATTCCTCCAGGTTGATCCGCTACAATTCTCCTCCCTGCTGCTACTTGGATGGCAATCATATTCTTCCAGACTTCTTGTGATCTCTTTCTGAAACTGAAAAGGCCAATATCCAAAACATATCCTTGACATGTGTCCTTATCTTTCTCCCCAAACTGGTTGACTGGAGCAGCTCCAATTCAATAAATTGGAGCTAGATATAACCCCTGTACAAGGAAGGAAGGAAGGAAGGAAGGAAGGAAGGAAGGAAGGAAGGAAGGGAGGGAGGGAGGGAGGGAGGGAGGGAGGGAGGGAGGGAGGGAGGGTGGGTCCAGGCTGAGAAATGAGAATTGGATATGAACTAACGTATCCTGAGCTTGATGAGAATGATGAGAGTCAAGAGAAGGAGCAATATTGTCTTTCCACTGTGAAAGCCCTCTTAGATAAGAGTTTTGCCTTCAGCTTTGCTCAAGGCATATTAAAAAGGTAAAGGTTCCCCCCGCACAATTGTGCAGTCATGTCCGACTCTAGGGGCCGGTGCTCATCTCCGTTTGTTAGCCGAAGAGCCAGCGCTGTCCGAAGACGCTTCCACGGTCATGTGGCCGCATGACGCGCGTGGAACGCTGTTACCTACCCACTGAAGTGGTACCTATTCATCTACTTGCGTTTGCATGCTTTCAAATTGCTAGGTTGGCAAGAGCTGGGGCGAGTGCGGGAGCTCACTCCGTCACGCGGGGCTAGGGATTCGAACCTCCGAACTTGCGATCTTCCAATCGACAAGCCTGGCGTCTTACCCGCTGAGCCACCACGCCCCTCCAGGGGAACATGACAGTTCTCTGAAAAAATTGATTCAACTGATCTGAAATTCAAGCTACATCAAAGCCTGGTGGACAGAAAAGTTCTAAATGCCCTGTGACTGGAGAGGGCCAGAAATAAAAAAAAAATCCACTGGTTCTTTTAAAATTCAGACTAGACATCTACAGTTTCTAAACATGTTGAACTCCGGGGTAGAGAAGAAGAAACACCCAACTTGTTTTGTCCTCTTTATTTTCTGGGAGGGGAAAAACATTTTAGCACTATTTACAGAACTAGAGTTCTTTGAAGGACCTAAAGAGCATTTGGTATAATGGTTTGCTCATAGCATCATGTTTGACGGATTAGAATTAAAAGTAGAGTTAAATTAAATAGTTTGTGATTGGCTTGGTGTTTTACCCCAAATAATGATACGGTTGAAAGAGATCTTGGAGGTCTTCTAGTCCAATCCTCTGTCCAAGGCAGGAATCCTCAGAACATCATAGACAATTTGTTGTCTAAGCCTTATTTGAAAACCTCCAGTGAAAACCTCCAACTTCCCATGATCTTGATATTATGCATACCTCTGTTGATGCTGCCCAAGATTGCATTGTCTTTTTGGGCCCTTGCAGCATACTGTTGGCTCATACTTAATCTGTGGTCTACCCAGACACCCAGATCCTTCCTCTAACTGCTACTGCTAAATTAGATACCCCCTATCTTGTAACCTGTGCATCTGTGCATGTCAGCCCTTTGAGATAGGTCAGGTCAGGAAACAGACTGGGTAAGGATTACAGGAATGATATTTTAATGTTGTATAGTAGGGGTCCTGAACTTGTGGGCCATGGCCCACTAGTGGGCCACGGCCTGTTAGGAAGTGGTCCGCACAGCAGGTGAGCGGTGGTGGTCTGCACGATTGGCTTCCGCCTGCAAACCCTGCCCCCCCCCCCCGTCCGCACAATTGGCTCCTGCCTGCAAACCCCCCCCCCCCCGGTCTGTGCGATTGGTTCCTGCCTGCAAACCCCACCCCACCCAGTCCATGGAAAAATTGTCTTCCTGGTGCCAAAAAGGTTGGGTACCCCTGTTGTATAGTATAATAACAGAATCTTGAAAGTCTGCCCCTCTCATACCAAAAAGAATCAGACTGGAGTTATGTTAAGTTTCTTTCTCACACTCTACTTCCCCAGGACTGAGCTGTTGTTCTCATTTTTTCCCCTGTAAATGCTTTTGCATACCTTTGTCAAGGTTGTCACTGCATTCCTCTACAGTGCAGATCCTTACATTTCTCACCTTTGAGCTGCACATTGTTGGATAGGGCCTTATATTCAAGTCTATTGAATATAGACTTGACCCTTGAGCTGTCTTCTGAGGTGTTAGCAATCCCCCCCAGCTTTCTGTAGTCTGCAAATATGATGAGTATCCCTTATATCAACTCATCTAACCAAACAGATTAGTGGAGGGGAAAAATTCCCCATGATCCAATTTATGAGTGGAGACCACACGATCTGCTTGAGCCAGATTGATTTGAACAGCGCTGGGGACAGACCACAAGGTTCTGTCCACTGAAGGAGGGTACAAACAACCTTTATATAGTCATATAATAAATGCTGACCAGGAATTATGTCAAATGCCAATCATCTTATTTTTGATAACATGGGTTGGATTTTCTGCTTATAGTGAGAATACAGAGTTAATAAAATGGAGGTTGGCACCAGTCAGCTTTTGTGGTTAGTTACTTCCTAGCTCCAACTTAAAAATACACTTGCTGATTTAAGATAACTCATGAGCCAGCATCTGCAAATGCCTAAGCAAGCTATTCAGGAGGGTTACTTGAGTTCAGGGGCCTTGGTAGTTTGGAGGTTCAGGTATTCGTTTTACTCCTTCAAGTAAGCATTTAATTTTAATTTATATAAGGTTTGAAATTACACTAATGTCTCTGAAGTGGAATGCATTGGACTGACTTCAGAACTGCTATCATTTCATGGAGAAGAATACAAGCTTTCCTTCAGCTTTAGCATTGTCTTTTAGTAGCCCTCACAGGGCCAGGAGAAGGACTCTCTTCCAGTGCCAGCATCTTTAATCTTGCTCTGTCTTTCTGAAAAAGCTTGGCAATCATTCGAGTTCTTTATAATCTAATTAGGCCTGTGTAGGGTCTGTCCATATCTGGTGCTCTGGAAATAGCCCAATACCCTTCCCTGTTAAAAATCTGGAGTAATATATTCCAACTCATTTCCAGTAATTGAACGTGGTTCAGAAAATCTGGAGCTGTGTTCTCTCTGGGAGGATTTAAAAGATTTTTAAACAGGTTGAGGCCTAAATCTAGTCCGCAAAAATAAATAAGCCACTCTCCACTCCTTTGAGCTCATATTCTTTTCAGGCCCAACAAGAGAAGCAAGAGGATGGAACAAATCCATCAACCTCTAAATAAAGAGAATAAGGCAGGTCTCAAGCAAAAAAAAAAAAAGGCATAGAATCCATCCTTTGCGTGGGAAATAGTTGTTCCTGGAGGAGAAATGCATCTGGCACCAGAGTCATCAGCAAGATCCAGTGCTTTTTTCAAAATGTCAGAAGCAGTGCCATGCTGGTGTGATGCCCCTTCCATGTGTGCAGGAGACATGACAATGCATTTACAAAAGGAGCAGATCTTACATCATGTTGGGGCAACCGATGTTGTCATTCCTCTCCTGACCCCTCCTGTGGATGCCTCTCTCTTGCACCGATTTAGAAAAGTCTTCCCTGTACATGGCAATTTAGAGAAAAAGGTTTCAGTATCTGAATATTTAAAGCACTTTATTAATACTTCCAAAAGAAGAAAAAGTTTTCCTGGTTTTTTCTGGAGCCGGGGGGGTTGTTCAGAAGCCTAAGGTTAACCTAGAGAGACAATATCATCAATAGCCCCTGCTGGAATGTGAGTATGCACATGGAGAAGATAAAATGGGTATATCCACATGTCTTATTTTATTAAAATTGCATTTTAATAAAAATTTGAAATGGATTCTATGTTGTTTATTCATTCAGTCACTTCCAACTCTTCGTGACTTCATGGACCAGCCCACGCCAGAGCTTCCTGTCGGCCGTCACCATCCCCAGCTCCCCTATGGTTGAGTCTGTCACCTCCAGAATATCATCCATCCACCTTGCCCTTGGTTGGCCCCTCTTCCTTTTGCCTTCCACTTTCCCTAGCATCAGCTTCTTCTCCAGGGTATCCTGTCTTCTCATTATGTGGCCAAAGTACTTCAGTTATAGATTCTATAGTAAGTGTCATAATCTAACAGGCTCTTCTTGCATACTTAAGCCCTCCCTTCTAACAAAATAATTTATCTGATGAATTTAAGTCAAATTACAAGTCCTATCAGGTCACAATAAATGTTTATCTGCTCCAAAATTCTGCTTCCCATTGTTGCCACCAGAGATGTATTTGGTGTTGAGAATCTAGTGATATTTTCTTTTCAGCTAACCATAATGAATGAAAACACGCTCTGCAATTTTGCTCAATCTTTTTTAACATCATCTCAACCACTGAATATTCTGAACATAGATTGCAGAACTGCCCATCTCCTGGATTTGCGGCCGCCAAGGAGTGGCAGAGAAAACTTCCCCAAGTGATATTTTGCAGTCTCTGAATAAACATGTTAAAATACTTTTTAATTTGATTTTATTTCTAAATACAAAGTATTGACAAAACACCTAAATTGCAATCCTTGCAATCTCTGAATATATTGGAACACAGTCAATACACCCATATCCACCTTAGTCTGAATTTTGTTGTTGTCTTTGCACTGCAATATATATATATAAATAATTGTGCAGTACTGGGAAATGCATGGAGAAAAATGCATACAAGTATTAAATTCTTCAATAAAAGGTGGCCAAGTCTGAAAACACTGCTACTGAGTAGCCAAAACAGGTCATTTCCTATAAAAGGACTTAAAAAATGAGGAAATGAGCAAAACCAAATTTAATAGGTTTACTTATGCCACTTGCCATTGCAAGGTAGACTCCAGCAATTAATGGAGCGAGAATTGCCAGATGTACAAGCTGGGTTTAGAAAAGGCAGAGGAACGAGAGACCAAATTGCCAATATCCGCTGGATAATGGAGAAAGCCAGGGAATTTCAGAAAAACATCTATTTCTGTTTTATTGACTATTCTAAAGGCTTTGACTGTGTGGATCATAACAAATTGTGGCAAGTTCTTGGTGGTATGGGGATACCAAGTCATCTTGTAAGAACAGAGCACGGAACAACGGACTGGTTTAAGATTGGGAAAGGAGTACGGCAGGGTTGTATACTCTCACCCTACCTATTCAACCTGTACGCAGAACACATTATGCGACATGCTGGGCTTGAGGAATCCAAGGCTGGAGTTAAAATCGCTGGAAGAAACATTAACAATCTCAGATATGCAGATGATACCACTTTGATGGCTGAAAGCGAGGAGAAGTTGAGGAGCCTTATGACGAAGGTGAAAGAAGAAAGTGCAAAAGCTGGGTTGCAGCTAAACCTCAAAAAAACCAAGATTATGGCAACGAGCTTGATTGATGACTGGCAAATAGAGGGAGAAAAAGTGGAGGCAGTGACAGACTTTGTATTTCTAGGCGCAAAGATTACTGCAGACGCTGACTTCAGCCAGGAAATCAGAAGACGTCTACTTCTTGGGAGGAGAGCAATGGCAAATCTTGATAAAATAGTTAAGAGCAGAGACATCACACTGACAACAAAGGTCCGCATAGTTAAAGCAATGGTATTCCCTGTAGTAACCTATGGCTGCGAGAGCTGGACCATAAGGAAGGCTGAGCAAAGGAAGATAGATGCTTTTGAACTGTGGTGTTGGAGGAAAATTCTGAGAGTGCCTTGGACTGCAAGAAGATCAAACCAGTCCATACTCCAGGAAATCAAGCCAGACTGCTCACTTGAGGGAATGATATTAAAGGCAAAACTGAAGTACTTTGGCCACATAATGAGAAGACAGGATACCCTGGGGAAGAAGCTGATGTTAGGGAAAGTGGAAGGCAAAAGGAAGAGGGGCCGACCAAGGGCAAGATGGATGGTTGGTATTCTGGAGGTGACGGACTCAACCATTGGGGAGCTGGGGATGGTGACGGCCGACAGAAAGCTCTGGCGTGGACTGGTCCATGAAGTCACGAAGAGTCGGAAACGACTGAACAAATAAACAACAACTTATGCCACTATTCTCTGGGATGAATCACAGAATGCCAGGTTTGGTAGAAGGAGAGCTGTTTTAGTCTAGAGCAGTATTTTTCAAACTTGGCCACGTTAAGATGTTGGGACTTCAACTCAAGTTCTGGGAGTTGAAATCCCCACATCTTAAAGTGGCCAAGTTTGAAAAACACTGTTATTGAGTAGCCAAAACTCAGGAGGAGTCTGGTAGCACATTTTCTAACACATTTTATTATAAGGCATAAGCTTTTGTGAGCTGCAACACGCTCCATCAGATGCATGGCTGATGCAGGTGGAGATTTATGCTTTTAAACTTTGGACTGACACTACTCAGACTGTTGATTGGATCCACTGGAACAACAACAATGTAACAGCTTACATCCTGTGACGATACCTTTAATATTATTAAAGAACAACATCTGCCTATCCCAGGTCCTTGGAAAGGACTCAGTAGGTGGACAAAAATTGTGTTGTGAACTGCCCAGAGTCCCTCCTTGAGGGGGAGATGGGTGGTTATAGAAATTCAACAAATAAATAAATAAATAAATAATGATATTTCATAAATAAATAATGATATGAATCTTTATTATAGTTTTATTTGTATTTACTCATATTCACTTGTATGTTTAAAATGGTTTTTTATTTTAACTTTTTTTTTACTTGATATGGTCAAAAGACTAAATCAATAAAGTATCTATCTATCAAATAAATTAATTAATTAAAATGCCAAATCCAGTCTAAACATCTGGCTGACTGTGTGCCCAACCATAATAATAATCTAAATTTATATGCCATCCAACTCCCAATGACTCTGGGAGGTTAAGTGGTCCTTTAGCTAAGCCTTGCTTGAAGGACATGGTGTTTTAAAGCTCTGGTGTGCTTCTGTGTCTTCGTTATTCTTCGTTATTCTTCTGTTTTGCTTTATTTCTCAAACCTGTCCTTCAGTCCTGCCACCTAGTTGATCCCATACTTCTAATTCCCATCTCTTGCCCATGACCCATAACTTAGGATAATTTAACTGTGCTTTGACTGGAGAAATACTTACTTTGTTTCTTTCCATTGCCTCTTATTTTCATTGGATGACACTGTGTTCCAGTATTATGGGGAAATAGGAAAAAAGACATCTTTCTCCATCTTATCTACACTGAATATAATTCTGTAAAGTTCCATTGTTTGCCCTGCCCTATCTTTTTTTCTATTTTCATTTTCTCTTAAGGAAAAAAAATCCAATTCCTCTCCCCTTTCCCCTTGTGAAACTGGTGAAGCACTCAATAATTCACAGCCAAGAAATATAATTATCTTCCTCTGAGCTATTCCCTGGTGGACCCTTCAATTAATTGGAAAAATATTAACCTTCAAAGGTCAAACTTTCATTGCATCTAATCATAACATACCTTTATTTTTCAGATGACATTTTTTGTCTTTTTTTTAAAAAAAAATGGGGATAAGAATAATTCATCGGAAAGGTAAGTTTAAAGGGGTCAGGATTTTCTTGTTAAAAAAATCCCAATATGAAGCAGCAATGCCTGTGGTTTTTAGTATTAATGCAAATATTTAATATGCTGCCAATCATTTTTAAGTCAAGTCATTAGAGAAGTAAGACTCAAGGATATATTAATGTGTCAACATTTTGTGTTGTATACATAATTTCTTAATACTGTACATAAACAAATTTCATAACTGTCTTCCCCTCAAGGACTCTTATGTGAATTGCAGACTTACTACTGTTTGGTATCCACCTACTTCAACACTTCCAGAATGTTTTTACACAGCAAAACAAGCAACCCCCACGTGTAAAAACAGATTTAAAATGCAGGTGTTAGGGTATGGCTTTCAAAATGTGTATTTTGAGAGAATCCTTAAAGGTATGTCCTCCAGTCCAGATTGAGAGGTTAAATTTCCACACTGATTGGTTTTAATTATCACCCCCTTCTTCTTCAAGAAGACTTGACTCCCAGGGAACAGATATAGCTAGCAATGAGATGCTGAGGAACACTATATTTTTCAGAATAAACATACTTAAAAAGACTAAGCTATGGTCGGGGGGGGGAAGCAAAGTTGGGGGGAACACTAAGGCCTTCATGATGGAATGTGGAACCATGATGTGGAAATGAAATCCATATTGGCATCATCTTTGGTGCCAGAGGAATGGGGTTCCATAAACAGGGAGGCCATGTGTGAAAAAGGCCTTTCTCACAATTAATTTACAATGTACTACTACCAATGGAGGGCCAAAAAGGAGGAAGCTGAATTTTTGGACAGGTATATATAGAAAAAAAGTATACTTCAAAGACTGAACCCTCGAGTATCTTCTTCCTTCCCTCTCCTCATTGCATAACATTGAGCATGACAATAATGATTTGTTAATGCTTCAGCACTACTCTTTTTAACTTCTAGATCAGGGATGTGAAAGTGATCTGGCTGTGACATCTCTCATCCTACTGATCTCCAAGGTTGGTTTGGCTGATTTGACTGGCTAGGTGGGTATCCTTTCCTCCCTCACAGCTCCATGAGCGTCCATCCTAAAGCTGCATGCTCAGTAGCATACCATTCTTTGGTCAAGGTTGTATGATCGCTGTGCCCTCCTGCTAGGACCCCCAAACAAGCTCAGGATCCATTTGTTGGAGAATGTATAGGGAATTCAGAAAAGAAATGTACGTACATGTTTTGAAGAGGAACAAAGGCTACATCTAGCCTTTGAATCACACGCCATGGAACAGATTCTCAAAACTATGTTCAATTTTAATTTAATGCATTAACTCAGTAATGGTGACTACTTGCATGCATATAGTAATGCTGTAATGAAATTATATATTGATTATATATTAAGTTTTATTTTTTAGTTTATATGAATATAAATATATATAAAATCATAGTTTTAATAGAACCATAAACTGTTTATGAACTCACTGGGGTGTTCAAATTGCTGGTATGCATGAAATGAGGAATGTGTGTTATCAACAACAGATAACAGTTGGCACAGATAGTGGGTGTAAGGAGAACGTACTGAACAAGAAAGGCAAGGTCACAAACGCTTAACTGGCTGTGACATATACAGTTTTGACACTGGCTGTGACGTACACAGTTTTGACACTGACTGTGACATGAACATATTCAGCTATAAAAAGGATGACCTGCAATTGAAACTCTAGAGGTGCGAGACTCTCCAAAGGGAGCAGGGGACACCCTGAATGTCTGACTCTCAGCCCACTCTAATACGTTTGGCCAACTGTTAGGAGTGGGATGTAAGTATCAAGTAAGATGCTAGTCCTGTAGCTGTTGTTAGTATTGATGAGATACTGTTAAGAAAACTTTGGTCCTGTAACTGTTGTTAGTATCAATGAGATACTGTTAAAAAAGCTGAAAAGGTGAATGCAAATAGCAACTTGGATAGCCTAGTGAGGCATAATTATTTATATTAAGTTGATGGTTAACCTAATGTATTATTATAATAAGTTTTAGAAGATCTTGTAATTTTATCCATTTATTATTCCTAATTCCTAATTCCTAATTCCTAAAAATGGTAAGAACAGAGCACGGAACAACGGACTGGTTTAAGATTGGGAAAGGAGTACGGCAGGGTTGTATACTCTCACCCTACCTATTCAACCTGTACGCAGAACACATCATGCGACATGCTGGGCTTGAGGAATCCAAGGCTGGAGTTAAAATCGCTGGAAGAAACATTAACAATCTCAGATATGCAGATGATACCACTTTGATGGCTGAAAGCGAGGAGGAGTTGAGGAGCCTTATGACAAAGGTGAAAGAAGAAAGTGCAAAAGCTGGGTTGCAGTTAAACCTCAAAAAAACCAAGATTATGGCAACGAGCTTGATTGATGACTGGCAAATAGAGGGAGAAAAAGTGGAGGCAGTGACAGACTTTGTATTTCTAGGCGCAAAGATTGCTGCAGACGCTGACTGCAGCCAGGAAATCAGACGACGTCTACTTCTTGGGAGGAGAGCAATGGCAAATCTTGATAAAATAGTTAAGAGCAGAGACATCACACTGACAACAAAGGTCCGCATAGTCAAAGCAATGGTATTCCCTGTAGTAACCTATGGCTGTGAGAGCTGGACCATAAGGAAGGCTGAGCAAAGGAAGATAGATGCTTTTGAACTGTGGTGTTGGAGGAAAATTCTGAGAGTGCCTTGGACTGCAAGAAGATCAAACCAGTCCATACTCCAGGAAATCAAGCCAGACTGCTCACTTGAGGGAATGATATTAAAGGCAAAACTGAAGTACTTTGGCCACATAATGAGAAGACAGGATACCCTGGAGAAGAAGCTGATGCTAGGGAAAGTGGAAGGCAAAAGGAAGAGGGGCCGACCAAGGGCAAGATGGATGGATGGTATTCTGGAGGTGACGGACTCAACCATTGGGGAGCTGGGGATGGTGACGGCCGACAGAAAGCTCTGGCGTGGACTGGTCCATGAAGTCATGAAGAGTCGGAAACGACTGAACGAATAAACAACAAATTATTCCTAATTGTAAATACTTGCTTTGCTTTCTGTCCGAATAACACAAGAATAAAAGAACTATTATTGAACTTTACATGGAGTAAGTTGTACTCATTAAAGTGGATTTTATGACAATGCAAAGAAGAATTTTGGGAAGGGGACCCTGTATAACAGAGAGTGGAGATGGCTTTGAAGAAAGAATGCAACAGTTGTTATCAAAACATGAGCTTGGCCCAGAAAGACAGGCAGGGTGAGGAAGAAACTCAAGATTGTCCTGTCTTGACCTTCTTTGGTATATGAGAGAAGGAGGGATAATCTCCATCAGGCTTTCAAGATTCTGTTGTTATAATTTATTTTAATAAAGCAGAGTTCTACTAGTTCTTGTGGTGTTTACTTCCTGGTCTGACCTACCTTGAAAGGCTGACACACTGAAAGGCCTCAGGTAGTGCACCTCTGTTCTAAGATATTGCCATCTTAAAAACTATCCTGTATGAGAGTGATGGTGAATCTGTGGTCCTCCAAATATTGCTAAACCACAACTCCCAGCAGAAACCAGCAGGGACAGTGGTGAGGAATTCTGAGAATTATAGTTGTCTGGAGGATCACAAGTTCTTACCCTTCCTGTGTCCATCAGACATCTCTTCCACTCTTCCATACCAGGGCAAGGACTTCCAAGATTGTGCTTGTTCCTTGGTAATCAAGCAGTGATAATCTGCAAGGAGGTTATCTCAAGGAGGTCATCTCAGGGATTTCAAGGAGGTCATCTCCTTGTCAGGGATTTTTTCACACGATATAAGACTTATACGGGAAGCTCAGTTCAATGGAAGTAAAGTCTTTATCAGCTAGAACATTCCTTAGCAAGTAGGTAATGTTTTACTCTCTCTTTTTTGCCACAGCTTCTTAACTGTCTAATGAGCCACATGGGATCAAACAGATTTGTTCAGGGAATAGATCACAGAGGACAATGGGTATATCTGCATAGATAAATCCCTTCAGAAACTCCTGTGTTTTACCTTTAGAGAGTGGGAACTCAAGAGGACAATTTTAGAAATCATATATTTATTAGCATCTTGTCATCATCTGCAAGTAGTTCATATTAAATCCATAGATCTTTCTGTGGAGTCCTTGGTGCTCTCTGAGCCTTGTTGTTTTCTTGCATTCATTTCATTGCCAGGCTAGGCAACATCTTCAGTGCGAAAAGGGAGTGGGACTTGCTCTCTGTTGATATACCCTGGCTTGTCCTGCCTGTGTTGGTGGGGGTGTTGTACTCTCCATGGTAATTCCTTGATTGGGTTGTTGTTTGCTGCTTGGTTGATTGACTGAGTTAATAGTTCCTTGATTAGGGTCTATTGTGTTGTTTGATTGCTCCTCTGGTGCTAATCTTGGTGTTAATCCTTGCCTATCTGTCTATGAAGGTTCTCAGTCATCCAGGTGGAACAGTCTGTGGCTTGAATCATGTCAACTGGATTTCTATTTTCTTAGTGGAAACGTTTCACTCCTTATCCAAGGAGCTTCTTCAGTCTGAGTAAAGTTAGTAAGGGAATCCTTAAATATGTTTCTAGGCTGGCTGTGTGACCTTGCACCTGGGGCTAGGTCATGGTTATTTTTGAGATGTTTGTTTCTAAGTCCCTTTATCATCTAAAGGAGGATCGTTAAGATTACCCTGCTGCTGTTGAGCTTGTGAAATGGTCTTAATCTTCCTAGGCACAGAAGACAAAGCAGGAAGGAAGATAGGGGAAAGGTTATGCCTGAGGCCCCCACCTCTATTCAAGGAAGGATTTTCCAAGTTGGCATGAATGGATTCCTTGACCCCTCTCTCAAACCACCTATCTTCTCTGTCTAAAATGTGAACATTAATGTCCTCAAATGAGTGTCCTTTTTCCTTTAGATGAAGATAAACTGCTGACTCTGGTCCTGTGGTGTTACTTCTCCTGTGTTGGGCCATCCTCCTGTACAAAGGTTGTTTGGTTTCTCCAATGTAGAGTTCAGAGCACTCCTCACTGCACTGGATTGCATACACTACATTGCTTTCCTTGTGTTTTGGAGTTTGATCTTTGGGGTGTACAAGCCTCTGTCTCAGTGTGTTGGTGGGTTTGAAATATACAGGTATGTGGTGTTTGCCAAATATCCGTTTGATCTTTTCAGACACGCCAGCCATGTAAGGAATGACCAGGTTCTTCCGTTTACTCTGAGTCTCAGCCCTATCTGTCGCTGTTTTAGGTCTGGTAGACTTAGATTTGGTGAAGGCCCAATTTGGATATCCACAGGCCTGCAGAGCTGTTCTCAGATGCTGCTTTTCATTCTTTTTGGAATCCATGGAGGTGGGGATGGTTTCTGCTCTGTGTGACAATGTCCTGATGACTCCTAGTTTGTGCTGCAGTGGATGGTGGGAGTAAACATCAGGTATTGATCTGTGTGTGTGGGTTTCCTGTAGATCCCTATTTCTAGCTTGCCACCGGTCCCAATGAGGACTTCACAGTCTAGGAATGCCAGTCTGTTGTCCTTGGTGTCTTCTCTGGTGAAGCTAATGTTGGCATCTATAGTGTTTATATGGTCCGTGAAGGCCTGTACTTCCTGGGCCTTGATTTTGACCCAGGTGTCATCCACATACCTAAACCAGTGGGTGGGCACCGTTCCCTGGAATGTGTTGAGTGCTTTCTTCTCCACTTCTTCCATGTATAAATTGGCCACAATGGGTGACACAGGAGAACCCATGGCACAGCCGTGTTTTTGTCTGTAAAAGTCACCTCTGTATGTGAAATAAGTGGTGTTAAGACACAGGTCCAGAAGATGGCAGATCTGGTTTGGGTTGAGATGGCTTCTCCTTTCCAGGGTGCTGTCCTCTTCTAGTCTCTTCCTGACAGCGGATCACCAGCATCCCCACCACTCATGCTCTATCCGCTGTCAGGAAGAGACTAGAAGAGGACAGCACCCTGGAAAGGAGAAGCCATCTCAACCCAAACCAGATCTGCCATCTTCTGGACCTGTGTCTTAACACCACTTATTTCACATACAGAGGTGACTTTTACAGACAAAAACACGGCTGTGCCATGGGTTCTCCTGTGTCACCCATTGTGGCCAATTTATACATGGAAGAAGTGGAGAAGAAAGCACTCAACACATTCCAGGGAACGGTGCCCACCCACTGGTTTAGGTATGTGGATGACACCTGGGTCAAAATCAAGGCCCAGGAAGTACAGGCCTTCACGGACCATATAAACACTATAGATGCCAACATTAGCTTCACCAGAGAAGACACCAAGGACAACAGACTGGCATTCCTAGACTGTGAAGTCCTCATTGGGACCGGTGGCAAGCTAGAAATAGGGATCTACAGGAAACCCACACACACAGATCAATACCTGATGTTTGACTCCCACCATCCACTGCAGCACAAACTAGGAGTCATCAGGACATTGTCACACAGAGCAGAAACCATCCCCACCTCCATGGATTCCAAAAAGAATGAAAAGCAGCATCTGAGAACAGCTCTGCAGGCCTGTGGATATCCAAATTGGGCCTTCACCAAATCTAAGTCTACCAGACCTAAAACAGCGACAGATAGGGCTGAGACTCAGAGTAAACGGAAGAACCTGGTCATTCCTTACATGGCTGGCGTGTCTGAAAAGATCAAACGGATATTTGGCAAACACCACATACCTGTATATTTCAAACCCACCAACACACTGAGACAGAGGCTTGTACACCCCAAAGATCAAACTCCAAAACACAAGGAAAGCAATGTAGTGTATGCAATCCAGTGCAGTGAGGAGTGCTCTGAACTCTACATTGGAGAAACCAAACAACCTTTGTACAGGAGGATGGCCCAACACAGAAGAAGTAACACCACAGGACCAGAGTCAGCAGTTTATCTTCATCTAAAGGAAAAAGGACACTCATTTGAGGACATTAATGTTCACATTTTAGACAGAGAAGATAGGTGGTTTGAGAGAGGGGTCAAGGAATCCATTCATGCCAACTTGGAAAATCCTTCCTTGAATAGAGGTGGGGGCCTCAGGCATAACCTTTCCCCTATCTTCCTTCCTGCTTTGTCTTCTGTGCCTAGGAAGATTAAGACCATTTCACAAGCTCAACAGCAGCAGGGTAATCTTAACGATCCTCCTTTAGATGATAAAGGGACTTAGAAACAAACATCTCAAAAATAACCATGACCTAGCCCCAGGTGCAAGGTCACACAGCCAGCCTAGAAACATATTTAAGGATTCCCTTACTAACTTTACTCAGACTGAAGAAGCTCCTTGGATAAGGAGTGAAACGTTTCCACTAAGAAAATAGAAATCCAGTTGACATGATTCAAGCCACAGACCTTGCCTATCTGGTTGTTGATTGCTGGCAAGGAGGTGTTCTAGTCTTCTGGCTTTTCTATTGTCTCTTATGAATGGTATGTAAATGTTTTTTACCTCTATGTGTCTGTTGATGGCTGCTTTGTGTGAGTGCCAAGCTTCCAGGAATTCTCTAGCATTTTTTATTTGGCTCTAGCATTTTTGGATTTGGGAAGATCTTTCTCCTTCAAATTCACCAAGATGAATCATTAGAATTGTCTGGTGTTTTTGCTTTTTTATTTCACACCATCTCCAAATTGAGGATTAATCCAAACATTCAATCTGTGAAACACTTGATGAATTCAGAATATGAATTTTTATTTTTTATCCATTAGGTTTACACCCCCTCTTTCCTCCAGTTGCTCAAGGAAGCATACATAATACCTCCACCCCCAACTCTATATCTGGAAACTCTGATGGAGCTGTGATTGGTGCAAATCTATCCACTGAGCTGCTCTGCTAAGGGCATTTTTGAATCTGGTCCTTCCCAATTCTAATCCAGCCTCCCAGACTATTAAACTGCACTATCTAAATTCACACTTTACACTAAAATATTATTTGGTTAACCATAAGTTGCTGGAGAAGGCAGCATCAAATTGCCGGTTATCACCTGTGTTGTTGTTTTATGATTTAAAAGAATTTGGATCAGAAGATATTCTGCTGGCTTGGAGACAAGAAGTCTGGGTTTCTGTTTGTGCTCCCAAGGCATTCTAATTGTTTTTCTTAAGTATCGGCCGAGTTCAGAGGTCAGTTGTCATGGTGACCAATTGTCCTGACCTATATGTAAAAATCATGGCATCTGGTCCCATCACTTCCTGGCAAATAGAAGGGGAAGAAATGGAAGCAGTGACAGATTTTATTTTCTTGGGCTCCAAGATCACCGCAGACAGTGACTGCAGCCATGAAATTAAAAGACGCTTGCTCCTTGGGAGGAAAGCTATGGCAAACCTAGACAGCATATTAAAAAGCAGAGACATCACGTTGCCGACAAAGGTCCGTATAGTTAAAGCTATGGTTTTTCCAGTAGTAATGTATGGCTGTGAGAGTTGGACCATAAGGAAGGCTGAGCGCCGAAGAATTGATGCTTTCGAACTGTGGTGCTGGAGAAGACTCTTGAGAGTCCCTTGGACTGGAAGGAGGTCAAACCAGTCAATCCTAAAGGAAATCAACCCTGACTGCTCATTGGAAGGACAGATGCTGAAGCTGAAGCTCAAATACTTTGGCCACCTAATGCGAAGAGAGGACTCGCTGGAAAAGACCCTGATGCTGGGAAAGACTGAAGGCAAAAGGAGAAGGGGACGGCAGAGGATGAGATGGTTAGATAGCATCACCAATGTAATGAACATGAATTTGAGTAAACTCTGAGAGACAGTGGAGGACAGGAAGGCCTGGCGTGCTATGGTCCATGAGGTCACAAAGAGTCGGACATGACTAAACGACTGAACAACAACAAAAATATGTAAAAATGTATATATTAGCATGTCCTTTGTTTTGTAAAAACCTTCCTTGCTTTGCCTTTTGTTCTCTGCTGTTCTGTTCTTTTGCCTCTGTGAATTATGCTGAGGCTATCTCTCTGTGTGTGTATGAAGAGAGAAATTTTGTAGTTATGTTTTATGTTAATATATATAATGTTTGCTGAAAAAGTCTTTGTGTTTTGATTTGATCTCTCAATTGCAAAGCATTTCTGGAACATTTAAAACACTAACAACCTGCAAGCCTTACATAGTATAACAACAGAGTATATCAGGAATCATCTTGAATTGAATCTGCCATCCAGGGATGGAACTAGGGTCTTTGTCACCTGGGGCAAACATGGATTCCATACCCCCTCATGGGTTATTTTGTCATTTTGGCACCCCCTGGGCATCATTTTGGTGCACCCCCCAGCGTGGCGCTGGGGCACATGCCCAGCTTGTTCCCCCCCCCCAGGTGCAGCCCTGCTGCCATCCATCAACCTCATTTAGAGAACCTGCTAAGGGTCTCCTCGCCCCCACTCTATGTGATGATAGGGGGACAGGTACAAGGTATCACGTCTTTTCTGTTGTGGTCCCCCATACTTTGAAACTTACTTCCCCTGAAGGTTCATACAATCCCTTCCCTCTTAGCATCCCACAAGGTGGTTATAACCATATTCTGCCAAGCTTTTAACATTAGCTGATAGTTTAGTTGCATCCATCTTGGGGTGAGTGGATCTATGTCATGGACTGGTTTTAGGTGTTTGCTTTGCTGTAGTCTGGGAAAAGGTGGAAGGAAAGAGACTAAGAGGACAACCAGCAGCAAGGTGGATGGATTCAGTTACAGCAGCAATGGTGCACCATTGGAAGACCTAAAGGACCAAGTTAGGGACAGATCATCATGGAAAAAATCTATCTGTGCAGTCATGAAGAGTTGACAATGACTTGAAGGCATGTAATCAATCAAAACCCAATTGTTATATGTTACCCAGAGTCCCCAGATTATGGTGGGTTACAAAACTTGTAAATCAGTAAAATTAAACAAATAGACAGGGTTCACACAACATGTTTACCAAAACCTCAAAGAAGCCACACAAGACCTTAGCAGGATATGCCAGTCGAGTTCTTGAGTGGACAAGGAACCCTTCAACCCCGACTTGAGAGGGAATTCCATCAAGACTGGGAAAAAATTGTCAATGTTTGTCTAAAGATGGGAGAGCTTTATGGGCAGACTTGTTTTTCAGTAAAGTGGCTAAGCAGTTTTAGCATTCTACAAAATGGCTTTATTATGATCCTGAAGAAAACAAGCTGCTACACTCCACAGAAGGCTGTAGGCTTGTTTAAAAATCACTTTCTAAGGCATTGAGATTGTTGCTATATCA
This sequence comes from Charina bottae, assembly GCA_023362775.1. Classification (NCBI taxonomy): domain Eukaryota; kingdom Metazoa; phylum Chordata; class Lepidosauria; order Squamata; family Charinaidae; genus Charina; species Charina bottae. Next base: position 8,767,337 of record JALMGJ010000027.1, on the reverse strand, counting down.
TGGGGCAGCCATCTGGTTTCATAAGCTGTACTGCGGGGAACTGTATGTCACTAGGCACGGATTTTTGTTTTGTTTTCCAGTGCTGGTCTGAAGCCATTTTTACACCGACTGGTGGCCAAGTGGCTAACTGCCACATGACCAAGATTTGCGATTTCACTTCTGAATTCTCCATTAACTCTGCTTGTTGAAAGCCAGTTGGAAAGCATGCAAATTTATTTATTTATTTATTTATTTATTTATTTATTTATTTATTTATTTATTTATTTATTTATTTATTTATTTTCTATCCCACCTTTATTATTTTTATAAATAACTCAAGGCAGCGAACATACCTAATACTTCTTCTCCTATTTTCCCCACAACAGTGTCAGAGTGCGCACCGTGGGGCGGGCTGCTGCCTATTTCCAAGACTCCAGTGATCCACGTTCTATGCAGTAAATAGACACTCAAGCAGAGATTAGATAAAATAGCCTATTTACTTTATATACATACGTAGTCCAAAATACATCCAACAGCAGTCACAAATGATAACAGCAATGAGATGGAATACAGCGATGAGAAGTTTAACAGCAATGAGAAGAAAGAACACCAGATCTTCTCTGCTTATATACATAAACTGACCAATCACATTATAGGTCACTCTCATCATCTGCCACACCCAACTAAACTATAGCACCTGTAGTATGAGTCATCACTGCCACATCATCCCTACAACAATGGCTGCTAATTGGGTGACTTGCAGAATAATTCCCCTCTCACCTAGATATCAAGCCTCTCCAGTATAATTTATCTATCTGTAAATTCCTGGGTATATACAAACCCCAACACCCCTCCAATTTACAATAGATATTACATTTCATTTATACAGAATAGAAGACATACACATATTGGATACACACATCCTATGTCTCTCTACACTTAGAGGCTTTGTCATCACATCTGCTACATTACTTTCAGATGGACAATATTGCAAATTAATCAGAGATTCTTTTATAGCATTCCTAACATTTTGATACTTGATATCCACGTTTGCTCCTCCCTCTGATCCTATCATTCTTTGCCATCTGTATACACGCTTCACTGTCTTCATATACACATATAGGCCCCTCAATTGTTACATTTACATCCGTTAACAATTGCCTATACCATATGAGTTCTGAACATAGGTCAGATAGTGCAGCGTACTCTGCCTCTGCAGTAGATATGGCGACAGAACTCTCTTTCCGAGACCTCCACCCCACCAAGGTGTCACCAAACATAATTATCAATCCTGACATTGATTTCCTATCATGTACATCATTACCTCAATCACTATCTACATAGCATTTCAATTCCAATGGTTTACAAGGTTTTATTAATAAACATTTATTAATAGTCCCTTTAAGATATCTAAATACACATTTAATACCTTTCCAATGCCTCTGGGTAGGTTGCACAACATACCTACTCAGTACATTCACCGCATTCCCGATATCGGGATGCAACATTGTGCTAAATACAATAAACTTCCAATTATTGATTGATAGTGTTCTTGATTACATGATGTTTGGTCATCGTCTCCAGCCTCTGTCTTAACAAAATCAGTTGTCATCGGGGTAGGAACCTCCTTGCAATGTTCCGTATCGTTGTCTCTTAGCAGCTGTTCAATTTTCTTCCACTGCTCTAGAAGGTAACCCCCATCAACCTTCTGAATACCTACGCCTAGGTAATTTTTAATCTATCCCAGATCTTTAATATCAAATTGTTGCTTGAGTTGTTCAGTAAATTCATTTACCCTCCATTGATCTTTAGCTATAAAACACAAATCGTCTACAAAGATCAAAAGCAACACCTGTTCATCATTATCACATTGCTTTATGTACAGACATGGGTCAGCCTTGCTACACTTAAACCCCATTCTTTGCAATGCCTCATCTAATCGCAGATTCCAGCAACGTGCCGATTGCCTGAGTCCATACAACGCTTTCTGCAACTTGTACACTCTAACTGCCTCATTAGATTCATATCCTGGAGCTTCAGCCATATAAATTTCTTCCCTCAAATCAGCATGCAGATATGCTGTGGTGATATCATAATGGTTTACTACACAATTCCCAGCTGCTGCCATTGCTAAGGCAAACCTGAATGTCTCCCCTCTTAGCATTGGCGCAAAAACCTCATCATAAGTCTGGTTCTTAACCTGGGAAAATCCTTGTGCTACAAGCCTAGCTTTATATTGAATATCACCATTGACTAAGGTCTTCTTCTTATAAACCCACTGCCCTATGCCCCTCAGGCACCCTGGTAGATTTAAACACCTTATGGGAATTAATGGCATTCATTTCCACATCCATAGCAGCTTTCCACTTTTTCTGCTCTTGTGGTGGCAACTCCAATACCTCTGAATAGCTACGAGGTTCATAATTAATAAAACACACTTTAACATCACCTGGTTTGTAACGCTGAGGTGGTATGCCCTTGTTAACTCTTTCAGATCTGCGCAATGCAGTAGCCTCCTGCTTCATTGGCACACTAGGAGTTAATTCCTCTTCATCCTTAATCACATCTCTGGACTCTCGCCGCTCTGATAGCTCAAACTGTCCCTGACTAGGAAGAAAAACCTGACTCCCTCCGTGTAACTTCTGCCAATTGCTATGCTCACTGAAACTTGCTGATCGTGAAATTACAAGTCTCATGCCATCAGTGAACCTATATCCTTTGGTTCATGGCTCATACCCTACAAAAATCATTTTCTGGGCTTTTGCCTGCCCTTTCCTACGTACTTCCTTATGCACATGAACATAGGCTGTGCACCCAAACACCTTCAAATGAGCTAATGATGGCTTCTTGCCATACAAAATACAATATGGTGTTTGATTTACAGACACACTCCACAACCTGTTAATTAAATAATTAGCAGTCAGTATAGCCTCTCCCCAGTATCCTCTAGATAACCCTGAGTCAGCTAACAGTGAATCCTTTACTGTCTGTAATTTATTTTTATTCATTTATTTATATGTCAACTTGTATTACCGCACCATCTCCCCCAAGGGGGACTCTGGGCGGTTTACAATACAACAAATTAAAATCTTTAAAAATAACTGCAATCTAAAATACATTACAAAACCAATAAATTAAATATAAAAACCCAATAGGCGATAGATGTTCTCTTTAAAAGGGCTCTACGGCACCAGCCATCCCCAAGAGGAACTGTTCCCATTCCCATCCCACGCGAGGCAGCAAAGCCAGGTCTTTAAATTCTTCCGGAAGGACAGCAGCGATGGTGCCTGTCTCACCTCTGGGGGCAGAATGTTCCAAAGAGTGGGAGCCACCACGGAAAAGGCTCGCCTTCTGGGCCCCGCCAAACGACACTCTCTTGATGACGGGGTCCGAAGCATGCCCTCTCTACATGATCGAGTGGGACAGTTTGAAGTTATGGGGATGAGACGGTCCCTCAAGTAGCCTGGTCCCATGCCATGTAGGGCTTTAAAGGTCATAACCAACACCTTGAATTGCACCCAGAAGCACACCAGCACCCAGTGCAGCTGGCGTAGCAGAGGTGTCACATGGGCCGATCTAGGGGTGTCATAAAATCCACTTTAATGAGTATAACTTACTCCATGTAAAGTTTCAACAATGGTTCTTTTATTCTTGTGTTATTCGGACAGAAAGCAAAGCAGTTATTGAGTTACAAATAATAAATGATAAATGAATAATATTATAAGATTCTCTAGAGCTTATTACAATAATATACTAGGTTAACCATCAATTAAACATTAATAATCATGCCTCATTAGGCTATCCAAGTTGCTATTTGCATTCTTAACAGTATCTCATCGATACTTCATCAGTTACAGAACATCTAATTATAGAACCAAAGTTCTCTTAATCAGTATCTCATCGATACTACAACGGTTACCGGAAAAAGTATCTTAATCGATACTTACGTCCACACTCCTAACTGTTGATCAGACAGTTATAGTGGGCTGGGAGGCAGACATTCAAGGCGTCCCTGAGGAAAAGTCTCGCAACTCAAAATCTCCATTGCATGTCATCTTTCTTTTATACCTGACTGTGTTAAATCCAACACTTCACAGTCGGTGTCAGAACTATACGTCAGAACTATACATGTCAGTGTTTGTTCTAACCTAGTTCTGAACTTGTTGTTTTGCAGGGACTTGACATTCCTTATTCATCACCCTTATCTTGTCCGGTACCTCCGTTCACCCATTTGTCATTCACTGTCTGTTCCAACCGTTATGTACTGTTGGTACCACATACACACCTCATACATTCCTCATTCTGTACATTCCAGCAACGTGGACACCCTAACGAGGTTATAAACAGGACAAGCATGGCTACTAACTGGTTCTATTAAAACTATGATTTTATACATATTTAGGTTTATACAGACTTCATACATATTCAATATATAATTTCATTACAGGGGCACCCATAACTGCGCGTGCAGCCGCATTTTGGACCAGTTGAAGCTTCCGGATACTCTTCAAGGGTAGCCCCATGTAGAGTGCATTGCAGTAATCTATGTGGGAAATGACCAGGGTATGAGTGACTGTATGGAGGGACTCCTGATCTAGGAAAGGGCGTAACTGGCACACAACACGAAGTTGTGCAAAGGCCCTTCTGGCCACGACTGCCACCTGCTCTTCAAGCAGGAGTCGTGAGTCCAGGAGGACCCCCAGATTCTGCACTGATTCCGAACAGGGTAGTGCAACCCCATCCAGAACCAAAGATGGTAATTTCCCAGATCTAGAAGAACCATCAATCCACAGCCACTCTGTCTTACCAGGGTTCAGCTGAAGCCTGTTGTTCCCCATCCAGACCCCCACAGACTCCAGGCACTGAGAAAGGGCGGCCACTGCATCACTTACTTCACCTGGATGGAGATGTACAATTGAGTATCATCAGCATACTGATGATATCTCATCCCATGGTGACGGATGATCTCACCCAGCAGTTTCATGTAGATATTAAATAGGAGAGGTGAAAGAACCGAACCCTGTGGCACCCCACAAACAAGGGGGCGAGAGTCAGATCTTTCATCTCCCATTACCACCGATTGGCACCGGCCCCAGAGGAAGGAGGCGAACCAGTGCAAAACTACGCCAGCCACCCCCAACTCCTCGAGCCGTCCCAAAAGGATACCATGGTTGATGGTATCGAAAGCCGCTGAGAGATCAAGGAGAGCCAGGATGGATGCACTTCCTCCATCCCGCTCCCGCCAGAGATCATCTGTAAGCGCGACCAATGCAGTTTCCACCCCATATCCTGGCCTGAAACCTGACTGGAAGGGGTCCAGATAATCTGTTTCATCCAGAATCCTCTGGAGTTGCAAGGCCACCACTTTCTCAACCACCTTCCCCAAAAAGGGGAGGTGGGAGACAGGACAAAAGTTGCCCAATATAGTAGGGTCCAGCGATGGTTTCTTGAGCAGGGGGTATACCAGCACCTCCTTAAAAGCATCTGGAAACACCCCGTGCTCCAGAGATATATTAACCATCGCCTGGACCCAACCACAGGTCACCTCCCTGGCTGCTTGAACCAGCCAGGAAGGGCAAGGGTCTAGATGGCATGTGGTGGCCTTCACACTCCGGAGGATCCTGTCCACTGCTAAATTTCTTCGTTCCGCCACGCCATTCTCAGCTGAACTATGCGGATTGGTTCTCCTGTGTGCAATGCCCCTCCTACTGAGCCATTGCTGAAAACTGCCACTCATAAACTCAGTTCCCCGGTCAATCTGTAAACTACACACCTTTGTGCTGTATCTACGTTCCACAAACTGCACCCAATTCCTGAACTTATCAAATGTTTGGCTTTTAGCTTTCAATAGATAACAGAACCCGAATCTAGTGAAATCGTCAACAATTACTAAGACATATTTAGCACCACCTAATGTGGCTGGTAATGGGCCAATTAGGTCAGCGTGAACTAATTCAAAACATTTCTGTGACTTTCTATCACTAAATTTGCTTACAGGATACACCTTAGACTTTGCAACCTTACATGCTGTGCAATCCAGATAAGCTTGGCACGGTTTCAACTTCATTCCAGAACTTGCTTCAGACATCTTTTCAACCACTTTGAAACTTGGATGCCCCAACTGTCTATGCCACAAATGTTCTCATGAATCATGGTTTGGTTTGTTGATCATTGCTACATCATGGGTTACATCTGTCTTGGGTGTCATCTCATACAGACTGTTCTGCAATACACCCTTACCACAGACATGATTATTTTTCATAACAATGCATTCACCCTTCACAAACCTTACATCATATCCCTGTTTATCTAACTGAAAAACACTCAGGATATTGTACTCTAGGTCTGGTACACATAGCATAGATAATTCAATATTCAAACTAGGTACAAACACAAACCCTCTGCCAGTAACAGATGCAAAACTTCCATTTGCCAGGCTAACGTGGTCCCGTTCAGCCTGCATAAACCTTTTAAACATCTTTCTGTCATTGGCAATACTTTCACTTGCGCCGCTGTCAAGGAGCCACGTCTCCTTTAAATTCCTTCCTGTATAATTAATCACTGACAGCTGTACAGTACTTCGTTGCTTGGCAATCCTCAGCTTGACTTTTGCCTTCCTTTCAGCAACGTTACAATCCTTTTGCAAATGCATTTTAGACCCACAGCGAAAACAGCGTTTAACAGATAATACTTTATCAGTAGTACAAGGATCACACTCCTCCATAAACATACTACTCTGTTTTGGCTAATTTATGTTACAATCCTTCCTTCTTTGTTCCTCCTCCAGAAGCCTACCAGTCAGATAATTTATGGTCAAATCCCTCTCAGATAAAGACCCGAAACTGGTAGCTAAATTATCCCATGTTTCATTTATTGAACTGAGAATTACATAAACTTTATGCGCTTCTGAGAATTGCATTCCTCTCTGTGCAACCCTGTAAGGTGAGGGGCTGAGAGAGAGTGACTGGCCCAAGGTCACCCAGCTGGCTTTCATGCCTAAGGTGGGACTAGAACTCACAATCTTCTGGTTTCATGTTACCATTGGATGCTGCGACGGTCATAAATGTGAGGATTGGTAAACAAGATCATTCTAATCCACCCATATCTGATCTAAAACTTCATAAAGTTGCTCCAGAGCCCCACTAAGTTGCAAAGTGTAGAGCATATCAGATAACTACATACTCTTGTAGGGTTTTCTTTCTAGAGAGAGAGAAGTCATCCAGTAAGAATGGAGATCCATTTTTTTTCCTGAATCCTATCTTCAGAATGATAGTGACTTGATTAGGCTTACTTCCAAAGCAACAAGGAGAAGGGCACGTGTCTTCCAGAGCTTGGATCTTGTCTTTGAATAGCCCTGAAATGTTGTAATATTTATCGGTACTCTGAAAGTTCACAAACATTCTCGCCACATCTTCACTGGAGGATGAAGCTCCAGTCAATACATAGATTAAACTGCAATTAAAGGGGGGAAAATAACTCCTCCAGAATCATTACTCAGTGTGACAGACAAATAAGATGAAATGTTACATGTATAAGGCAGAACTGTCAAGTTTAATTTTAATTCATTTCCACTTTTCCAAATCTTAAATTCATTCTGTCCCATTTCTATAAGTTACAATATTACAAAAGTGTGTAAAAAAATTTCCTGTGCATTTTTTCCTAATATCCTTAGTTTAGTATACATGCATTTATAATACATGCATTGTTTTACAAGGCATTCCTTATATAATGTATTTTAGCAGCTGCTTCAATATGCACATTTTGGAGTGTGTATTTTCTTCCAGTGTACATATATTTAATTTGACTTGCAAACTGCATTGAAAAATTCAAAAAGTGAAGATTTGGGTGCATTACTGCATATCCTTGTGTGTGTAAGCACTCCTCTACATTCAGCACTTGAACCAGTTCAGAATCAGCACTGCATCCTGTATCCCCATGATGTTGTAAAACTAAGTAGTCCTTTTGCAACCAAATCAACTAACTTTATCTTGGCTGCAGTTCTGGAGGAAATCTTCTAAGAAGACTTCTGCAGTCTTACTTCACCGGTAGGAATTCTCAGGTTATTGCACCTTCTAGTTCCTCTCCGAGCTGAAGCCAAAATCCTATGGGGTCTTGCTGCTATTTCACCAGGATTTATTTACATAGCTAAAGTAGAAGTCGAGGCATCTACACACACTTGGGTCTTACAGTTACAAATTCATTCATTCATTCATTCATTCATTCATTCATTCATTCATTCATTCATTCATTCATTCATATTTATTTTCAGACACCTGATTGAGGCATACATGTCTTCTGCCTCCTTTGCATTTTGCCTAAGGCTGTAGATGCAGCTGAGGCTTCATGGCATATAGCTTTGGCTGGGGAGGAGAGGAACATATAATGTATTACTGGATACACTCACACATTTTCAACAGAGAGATGGGAGTTCAGAATCTTATGGAGCGATGAAATGCTTCAGGGAACACAGCACACAGAGAGTCTCTGTTAATATACAAAGCTTTTACTGGATATAATTTGCTGAGGTATTGCACACACACACACACACACACACACACACACACACACACACACACACTTACGGTCTCCAATCCATCTTGGATTCTATTTTATTTTATTTTATATCTGGATTTATTTTTATATATCTTCTACTTTGTATGGTTTTAAATATTTTAAATTTTTAAGTCTTAACTATTGTAACCCGCCCAGAGTCCCTTGTATGGGAGATGGGCGGGGAATAAATTAAATAAATAAAATAAAATAAAAAATATTTCCCCACTTCAAACTGGCCAGATTTGCAAGGAGTTTGGAAGGGCTGGGAGGGGCGCGATGGCTCAGTGGTTAAGACGCCAGGCTTGTCGATCAGAAGGTCGGCGGTTCGAGACCCGAGCGCCACATGACGGAGTGAGCTCCCGCACTCGCCCCAGCTCTTGCCAACCTAGCAATTCAAAAGCATGCAAATGCAAGTAGATAAATAGGTACCACTTTGGTGGGATGGTAACAGCGTTCCGTGAGCATCATGCTGGCTACATGACTGTGGAAGCATCTTCAGACAGCGCTGGCTCTTCAGCTAAGAAATGGAGATGAGCACCGGCCCCTAGTCGGACATGACTGTACAGGGGAAACCTTTACCATTTTTTTTGGAAGGACTGAGGTGCCAAAATGTGTTAGCACTGTGCATGCATGGTGAAGTCTCTCCAAAAGACATTCCTTACAGCTTTCCTTTTAATCCTTTGCCAGTAGCGTCCATTGCACATTCCTTTCCATGTCATCTCAGCCTTTTCTTGGTTGTTACATGATCTGTTGCACGGCAGTCTTTGTCTTTGGTAGCTGTTGTTTTGTACCTTGTCTGAACTTGATGGATCACCTCCCTGTGACCTGCTGCAATGCAGTTCTTATGTCTGGTAGCTGATATCCAGATCTGGTCTGGTGGTTTCCTTGTTTCTCACCCTCTTCTCCACATCTGAATTTTTCTTTGGGTCCAAATTCCTTTCATCGATTTCACCCAATACTCTACTTCTTGGAACACTGCTACCATGTCACCAGGTGAGTAGGGGGCATCTTTCTTTCCTGCAAGCGAGCACACACACCAAGGCAAAATTTAAGGCAACCAATTTGTCTCCTTCCCTACCCCACAACACAAGAATGGATTAAAAAATGTCACTCCTGCCAACTCCAGTGATGTCATCGTGTCACCAGCCATGCATCCTGCAGCTTTGAGGGACAGAAGAAAATACAGTGCAGCGCTCAGGCCAGAAAAAAAAGTTATCCCTCCCTGCCACTCTGCTTCCAACTGAAATTGAAAATGCAACTGCCAATGTAATAACGTTCTTACTCAATTCTGTGAATATAGTGTCTAGTTTAGGTCATTGGCCATTCAAGGTGGATATAATGGAAAAGGTGCCAGAAATGGTAATCCAAAGGATTATGAAGCTGGAATAGTTCCTCTATGAAGAACTATTGGTATGCTCCAGGTCCCATCTGCTAAGGAGCTCCATCTGGCGGGACCCAGGAGACAGACCTTTTCTGCTGTAGCCCCTGCCCTCTGGAACTTCATTCCCCTTGAGGTGAGGTTGGCCCCATCTCTGTTAGCCTTCTGGAAGGCCTTGAAAACGCGGTTCTTCCATCAACCCTGGGGATCCCCTGGCGAGTCTGCAAAGGCCAAGTCCTCCTGCTATCTTGGGGCTCTTTTATGTTTTTATTCCTTTATGTTTTTGTCTATTTATTTTGTTGTTATTTATGTCTGATGTCTTTTATATTGTGACATGGTTTTAATTGTTATTCTGCTTGTAAGTCACCCAGAGTAATTTTTGGTGAGATGGGCGGCTATATAAATTTGCTCAATAAATAAATAAGTAACCATTGGAAGGTGGTGAAAGGAGCAGGAGGACATTGTTCTTCTCTAAATTACAGTGATGTTTATTTCTTACAGCACTTTTAGGTAGATAATTTCTGCTTTTTCCCCTCGTACATAGACAGTATATAGTCGCCTTATCTTAAACAGCTCTACATACATTTCTATACATTCATTTCTCTATGGAGCTTTTTATAGCTTCTTAAGTGTCCCTCCCTCCCAAATTCACACAGGTGTTCCTTACACCTTTGATGTGCTCAGTCCATTTGACAGCTGCAGTCCTTTCACTTTTTGGTCTTGCTTTTAACCTCAAGAGAAGAATTGAAAGGAAAAAAAATATTATTTCCCGAGCTTCTTAGGATCCCAACATCTTTGTCAAACTGTCCGCACTGACACCTGCTTTGTCCTTTTCAAATGCTCTAGGCCTTTTCACCAGCCAGTCCATTCCTGAGATCCCTCTTTCCAATCCTGCTTGCTCCTGGTGGGTTCTCAGCTGAGGATTCCTCCTCCAGCTGTCCCTGGATTGACACAGCACATCCAGTCTACACAGCACGCATACAACACCAGTAATGTCCAAGAACCAACAACTACCTCCATTGTCTAACATCATTACCCTTTATAAAATGGCAGATGTGCCTGCTTTCATGAGTCTTAATTTGGCAGGAATCATCTAGCTGACTATATGACAGTCTGTCTGGTGCTGGTAAGGAGGGGAAGGAGAAGGAGAAGGAGAAGGAGAAGGAAACGACACGATTTTTTTAGGAAACGACACGATTTTTTTTATTGATTAAAACCCTCCTACAACCGGCCCTGGCACGCCCCCAGTGGGAACGGGCGGCCGGGCCCACGGGAATGAAGACAACAAAAAACACTCCGGACTGGAGAAACGCAACAAAAAACCCCCACACGCCCACTGGCAAACCCGCCGCCCACCAAAGTCATCCTTGGGAAAACCCCAGAGTCAATCCGGCCGGGAAGGCCCACAGGGAAAGCCGCGCTCACGTGATCGGTGGCGGGGAGGGCGCCCGCTCACGCCACGGCCACAGCCGCCGCCAGCGCTCCTCGGGAAGCCGCTCGCGCTCGGCGGCACGGATCCAGGCCGCCCGGTCGGCGATGCGCTCTGCCTCCTCCGACGCCCAGTCCACTGGCGGGGCGCCGCCAGCCCGCTCCACGCGCAGGTGCCGAGTCCGGAGCTGGCACAGCGCATGGAGGACGAGATAATTCAGGATCCACAGCGTCGACCAGGGCAAGGCCGGAAGCCGCCGCCACCGCCGCCGCCACCCCACTTGCGCCGCTGCCGCCAGTCCAGAGCCACCTGCGCGACCCCCACCACCGGCGCCGCTGCCTCCGTCGCCTCCGTCGGTGGTGCTGGCTGCTCCGCCGCCGCCGTCCTCCGCGGCTCCGCCAGAGGCCGCACCGATGCCACCACCGTCAGGGCCACCGTCTCCGCCGCTCTGTCCGGGCGAACCTACAGCAGGGGGAAGCGGGAGAGGAAGAGGGGCCGGGGGCATGGGCGCCCGTGAAGGGCCAGCCACGGGGGGGAGGGGGGGAGGGAGAAGGCCCCGGGGTCTTCGGCGCACGAAGTGCCGGAAGAAGCGGACGCGCCGCCGGGCTGCATGGAATCCGGCAATGACGCGGCGTGCCCGCTCCAGCCGCTCCCCCTCCACCGGCGAGCCCTCAAGCACCCGCACATGGAAGCCAAGGAACGCACGCACCGCTGCCTGGTACCGCGTCAGGTCCCGCCGCGCGCGGCGACCCTCCCACCGCTGGCAGAAAACACGCACGTCCCGCTTGACCCACTCCCACCACTCGGAGAGGCGGGCCGAGCCGTACACGTCCTGCAGGGAGAGGCGCACCTCGAGGAGGCATGCGAGCCCGCCCCGCAAGCCCGCATCCCCGTCCAGCTTGGCTGCGGTGAGGCGCCAGAGTGGCCGCCGCGCCCCCGGCCGGCCCGCCATCCGCAGCGCTACCTGCACCAATGCATGCGTGGACCAGGGCGTGACCAGCACACGGCAGGAGCGCACCGGGCAGCCCCGCGGTGCCCACACGCGGTCGAGCCGCGTCGCCACCGCCGCCCCGTAGTGGGTGCAGAAGGGCGGCGTATGTGCCGTGCACGGCCCTGCCCCAACCGCCGTCACCTCGTCGGCCCCCTCCGCCGCTCCCGCCTCCGCCTCCGCCCGGGCGACCCCCGGCGGAGCAGGAAAGAAGCCCAGGGCATTGGGCACGGTGAGCGCCACGTCCACCAGCCCACTCTCCGCGCGGACGGCCTCCGCATAGCGCTCCTCGGTCGAGAGCGGCGGGCTGTACGCCGAGGCCGGGCACATGCCCGCGCCCTCTGACCTCCCGCAGCGTCCGGCCACCCGCAGTGGGACGCGGTCCTGGGGGACTGCGCGGTTGTTAAAGTCCCCCGCCACAAGCAGCGAGCGCCACGTCACGCAGGCCGCGTGCAAGCGCACCCACAGGTCGCGGCGTGCCGCCGCCGAGGAGGCCGACGCGTACAGCGCACAGAGGTGGAATGCGCACCAGCCGAGTGGGTCGTCTGGCCCACGCGGACCCGCCGCAGTGCTGCCCGCCTCCTCCGCCGCTACCACCTCGAAATCGAGGACGGCCAGCCGGCCCGGCGCCTCCTCCACATAGCGCTGGAGGCGCAGGCCGGGGCCGCCGCGCACAAGGATGCCCACGCCCGCCCAGCCCTCGGTTCCGTTACTCCAGAAGGAGGGGCCCGCGGGCCACAGGCGCTGGGCCGCGGCGTGGTGGCGCTCGTCCAGGAGGTGCGTCTCCTGGAGGACGAGGATGTCTGCGGGGAGTTCCCGCAGCGCCCCCAAGAGCTCCTCTCGCCGCACCGCCTGCCGCAGCCCGCCACAGTTCCACGTGGCCACCATGAACGTCCCCGAGCAAGACCGCGGGGGGGACAGTGATGACTCCCGCTGTGTCTCCGCCATAGCAGGCCGTGAGCATGGAGCGCCTCACGGGGAGGCGGCGCCGGGCCCCTGAAGGCCCCCCGAAGCCAGAGCAGGCTTGACAGATAGATGCCCCCCGGAGCCGCCGGAAACGGCCAGCGACACGGCCGACCGGCCCTCCCCGCCCGCGGCGGCTGTGGCTGCCCCACCCACCCTGCCACTCCGAGAAGCTCGGGCCGGCATGGGAGGCTCGGAAGCGCCCCCAGACGACGACGGGCTCTCGGACCCTGACGGGAGGGACAAGCGAATTGGGGACGCCGTGGAGGAAGAAGAGGTAAAGGAGGAGATGGGCGTGGCTGGTGCAGCCCCCCCCTCCCCCCCGAGTCTGCCCATCCACTGCCGCCCGCCCGCCCGCGTTCGGGTGTCCCTTCCCGGGACGAACACACCCCCTCAGGAGGGATATAGTCCTCCCCCAGTCCCAAGCCGGCCACCACAGAAGGGGCGCCCGCCCCCTCCAAGACCTTCTCCCATGACCCCCCTGGGTCCGCCGCACAGCCCGAAGGGGCCGCTTCTGCCCCCAAGCCACTGACAGCCCCCGGACTCCCTGATGACAAGCCCCCTTCCTCGGAGGAGAGTCCGTAGTCCAGGGCTGGGAGAAGGAGTTGGGCCACATCGGCCCCCGCCACCGCCGGCTCCGCTCCCTCGGGCGGCCCGGGACCTGCCTGGGCCCGCAGCACCCGGCCAGTCAGCGTCCCCTCAACCAGCTGCCGCGGGCGAGCGAGGGACACGGGAGCCGCAGGCTCATCCCTGGCCCGGGCAGCCGGTTCGGCCGGCTCTGCAGAGGCCGCAGACCCATGCTCCAGGACGGCGAAGCGGTTCCCGACCGCCCACGCAGGCCCCGCTGCCACCCTCTGCGGCCGGCCCGGTGTCGCACCCGGCGAGGCCCAGGAGCGCTTGGGCCGCTCCGCCTCATCACTGGACCGCCGCCGGTGGACCGCCCGGAAGTCCCCGGTGCCAGCGACCTCCATCGCCTCCTCAGGGCCACCCCCCGGCAGCACGTGCGGCCCCGCCCCAGGCGACTCGGGGCACTCAGCCCGCCCGGCACCACAGGTCCCAGGCCCGCCGGCCGCCGGCCCCGCCGCCGGCTCCAGGCCGTCCGCGGCAGCCCCGCCATGCGGGGCGGGCCACTCCGCCGCCTCCTCCGATGCCCCATCTGCCGTCTCTTCCGCCCCTGGCGCCCCGCCGCCCGTAAACCTCTGCGAACCTCTGTTGCAGGCCGCCCGCGGGCAGCTGGCGTAAGTGTGGCCCTGCTCGCCGCAGAGGTTGCAGCGGACCGCTGCCTGGCACACCGATGCGACGTGCCCCCGTGCCCCGCAGCGCGCACAGAGCGGCGTGGTACAGTTCCGCCTCTGGTGGCCATAGCCGCCACAGGAAAAGCAGGCGGGCGGCTGCCCCGCGTAGCGCGTCATGCCCCGCTCAGCCCCCAGGTAAAAGAACCTGGGGAGCCGCCGGGACCCCAGACTCCCTCGACTCCGGGGGCCTGATGACGGCGGCGAGCAGCTCCACAGGGAAATCCAGGCCCTTGCAGATCACCTCCCGAACGAGGTGGCGCCGCGGCTCGAAGCCTGCGTCCCCCCTCACATAGCGGAAGCGGAGGACATACCGCTCCAGCGAGGGGCCCGCTGACGACGGCCGGCCAGCCTCCCCTGCCCAGGGCTCCTCCGATGGCCCCCAGTCAGAGGACGGGCCTGCGCCCACGGAGTTGAGGATCTCGTCCAGATCATCGCGGGCGGAGCCGCCCCCGCCGGAACCGGCGGGTTGCCGAGAAGGCCCGGGCCTCGCAGCACCGGGCCCCCCTGCCCCACAACCCGCCACCGACGCATACGACGGCGCCAGCCGTGCCCCCGGAGGCCCCTCACCCTCGCCGGCCGTCGCCGACTCGTGACGCTGCGGCCGTACTTCCTCTGCGCCCCTGGCGGTGGGCCCAGCCCTTGGAGGTGAGGGTGGGGAGGCGACCGGGCCTGCACGCGACTCCCCCGCGCCCCTCCCGGGCGGCTCCGGAGCGGACCGCCGTCCCTCCGGGCCGCGCCCCGGCCCTTCCGATCTCAAATCTCCCGTCTCCCCCGGAGGGGCCCCAGCCAGCACCCGGGGAGCCCGCAGGGCCCTCTGCGGGAGCGGGCTCACGGGACGCTCCCCCGACCCAACTGCCACGCCTGTGGTCTCTGAATCCCCGGGGACAGCCCCGTCCGACCAGTCCCCTAGCAAAGCCGGGCGCCGTGCATCGAACCGGTCCGCCACGGAGTTGCGGCGGGCCCGGCCCTCTGACGAACCCTCAGCAGCGCCCGACCCCGACCCCGAGCGCAACAAGCGCGTGCTAGCCGCCGCCGAGGGGCCGCGCGCCCCCCCTGGCCAGACGCACCGCGGTGCCGGCGGCCACCCCACTGATGCCGCACAGATGAGCCCCCGCCAGGCAGCTGAACTGCCCTGCCCTCACTGCCGGAACGAGCTGCCGCCCCCTCCTCTGAGGCACGAATCCGTCGTCCCCGGCTCTGGAGCGCCACCACGACGGCGTCCAGCCAGGCCCCATAGTCGGGGGCAGACAGGGCCGAGAGGACAGACCCGGCTTGCTGGCCGACGGGGACCTCTGCACCCGCGGCCGCCTGCCAGCCCCTGGAAACCTCCTGGAAGGCCCGGAGGAGGCCCTGCTCCGTCAGTCACAGGGGCCAGGACATCTCTCCCCGCGGCTTCCGGCCCACCAGCAGCCGCTCCACAGCCACCAAGGTTAGCGAGCGTGCCACCGACGCACGCTCATACGCAGGGCCCGGTACCGGGAGCCCGTCCCGCAGAACGGTCAGCAGGGGCTCGAGCTCGCGCTCCAAGATGGCCCAGAAGCGGGCCTGGCTGCACTTTGAGAGGGCTGGGACCGGCACCCGCGGGAGGCGCACGTGACCCACCACCACCCCCCAGAAGCGGAGGAGGACCACCGCCGCGTCCTGCTCCTTTGCGAGGTACGCAGTGGGCAGCGTGCTCAGGGGCGCTGCCAGATCCCGCAACCACCCCTCCCGGATGATGGCCTCCCGCGAGCCGGGGGTCCCCTCTGAAGAACAGCCCGCATCACTGCCATCGCCCCACGAGGTGGAACGGCCGAACCCGCCGGAGCCCTCTTGCGAGCGGCTGCGAAGGGGGGAACGGTCCCGCCCAGTGGACCCCGCCCGGCCCCCCGAGGGAGAGGCTGAGGAGCAGCGGCACCCCGCTACTGACCGCCCACCACCGGTGCGGCCCAACTCCCACCAGCGACCCCGCAAGGGGTCAAGAGCGGCCGGCACATCCTCCATCGAGGACCCTGGTGAGGAGCCCCCTGTCCAGCCCATACTCTCCCCCGCCTGAGAGGAGTCGCTCCCCATATCCGAGGGGAGCCCCCACACCCGCGGGCCTGAGACTACGGCCTGCCGGGCACCATCCGGGCCGATGAGGCCCCCCAAGAAAGAAACCAGCCCCTCACGCTGCGCTGGGGCATCACGTGGAGCCCCCACACACCCCGCAGGGGCAGGGCCAGCGCTCCCCGAAGCGGGAGGACCCGCTTGCCCCTCCTCCCCGGGTGCCGCAGCCCCCCCCGCCACAAGCGTGGCCGGGCCCGACTGCGCCACCCCCGGGCCCCCCCCCAACAAACCACCAGATCCCTCCACCAGCGCGGACCCCCCAGGTACTGCCCCGGCACCGAGCCCGAGGGAAGAGGAGAGCGGGGAGGGACCACAAGCCTGTCCCTGCGAAGAAGGCAAACTGGCCTCCTCGTGAGTCGTAGGGGTCCCAGCCGGCTCGGTAAGCGACTCATGAGGAGTCCCATCAGAAACAGCAGCAGGGCTGCCCTGCACCCCGACTGAGCCCGTACGGAGCCCAACTAAGGTGGGGACACCGCCAGGAGTGCTTGGGGGGGTGGCCCCCACCCCCCCTGCCATGCAGGGGGGCCGCACCGCACCCCCCACACCCATCAACGAAGAAGCAGCCATGACCCAGGCTCACAACAGCCACCAGGAAGGGGAGTGAAAGGGAAGGAAGCACCCGGAAAAAAACCCCAACAAAGGGACAGGGGGCCCAACAACGACCCCCCTTGCTCCAAGGAGCCGTCCCCGTGGGGCAGGGAAAAACAAAAACCCAAAAAAACGCCCCCAAAACCCAAACAAACTCCAACAAACAGGCAAAAAAGCCCAGGGAGATGAGAAACAGCTGGGACAAAATGGCCCCCACCAAACTCAAACAGGGAAATGGGGGGAGAGAAAAACGGCCCCCAAACGCCCCAGAGGGGACCAGGACCACCCCCCCTGCGACGGGGGGGTGCCCCACGCCTTCCCACAACAGGGGCTACCAAACAGCCCCGCCTCCCACTGCTCTAAATGCCCCAAAAACCTCCAAACAAGGGCTGGCTAGGCTGCAGCTGTTACAAGACAGGTAGCTCCGCCTCCAGAAGGAGAAGGAGAAGGAGAAGGAGAAGGAGAAGGAGAAGGAGAAACCTTTGGGACCATTTGTAACACCCAGGTCATTTCTTCCTGCCACAGGAACAAAAGAGTAGAAGAAGAGTAGAATAATATAAAATGATGCATAGTATAGACTATGTGGAGAGAGGGAGGTTTTTCTTCTTCTACCACAATGTTAGAATTTGAAGTCATCCATTGAAACTAAATGCAGGGTGATTCAGGGCTGTCAAGAGAATGTAGTTTTTCATGCAGCTCATAGTTAATCTAGCTACCGAAAGGACTTGCTTCCTAAGGCCAAGAAGACATTGCCCTAAATGAATGCTTGTGGTTATCAGCTACTCAAATTGCATGAGATACTTGACCCCTTCTAATTTTTTTCTTGTTCAGTTCAGATCCTTTATAGCTTTCGTTAATAGAAGCTGCGACCCCTTCACCCCAGCTTGGCTAACGCTGCTGTCTTGGTGAATGGGAAAATGTGGTGGACCCCCCTTGCTGTAGGTTTCCAAGTCAAGGCTAGGAAGTGGCTGTTGGGGCTGCAGTAGCTTTAGATTTCATCCATCCAAAACAAAATTGGACCAATTCCAGCTCCCATGATGAATATTCATAAGGTTTGCCAACGTTTGGAAAGGAACTCCATCAAGGCTGATTTTCGTTGATACATCTTTCTGCTTGCAGATATTCAAAAGCGAGCAGATGACATTTCAACATTGGATTATCCTGTCCCCCTAACACACGTATCCCTATTTTTCCAAAGGAAGAGCCTCCATTAGGTCTTTCTGTTTCAATCCCTAATCAGCCAGGTTGTTTTAGATGTCCAACAATCCAAGGTTTTGTCTGTTTTAATGTGCACAGATGTCCGATACCATTTCATACTGCATTACCAAACAGGTGCTCAATTGCCTCAGGCTGCCTTTGCAGACTTAAGGAGTTTCTGTGGCTATCCCTAATGTAATTATACATTTACAGTCAAATGAAAATTGTAGAGCCAGCTTATGATACATAGTTCTATTACTTCCATTAAAAATCCACTCTCATGCTCTCTCTTTTAGTGTTATCAGTCATGAAGATGGTTCAAAAGACAGTTTCCTTCATATCCGGGCGCTGTGATGGCAAGGACAAGCTGTTCAAGTATTTTTAAATGGAAAGAAGGATGGGGGGAAGCCGAACATCATTTCATAAGCCTTCACTTTGAAGATGATCAAAACAGCAGAGTTACTGTCATCTAAATTGGCTTACAGGATTTGTTTGCAATCCACAGATATAAATTCCAACCTGTTTGTAATTGCATTCATATAATTTGAGAGCAGCTGAACAATGTGACAAACCTAAGGTTGTGTCCAGAATTTTACAAGATTGTGATGCTTTGGAGGTAGAGATGGAGTATCTGCCCGGCTGATGGAATCTTGCAGGGTTGGCGCGCTCTGGCTCCCTTTGATTAACACTGTCTCCTATCAGGACCCCAGAAGCACACCTCCTCCGTAGCAACCCCTGCCCTCTGGAAAAAGGTTCTCTTGAGACCCAGATGCCCCCCACTCTGCTGTTGTTTAGAAGAGCCGTGAAGACCTGGCTCTTCACCCAGGCCTTTGGCGAGGGAGAGTGAGACTTCATTCATTTGGTCTGTCGCACTTGCCAACTTTTTATCATTTATTGGTTTTATTGTAATTTCTTTGTTTGATTGTTGTAAGCCACCCAGAGTTGTTGGGAGTTGGGTGGCATACAGGTTTAATAAATTATTATTATTACTCCAAGGTTGACCTCATTTAACATTTATTTGATTTCGAGAGACTCAAATTATTATTTCTACTGGCTTATGGAATCATACCATAGAAAGAGGTCCTTTAAAGCTATTAAGGCCAACTCAATGCAGGAATCCAAATGAAATACACATCCAGAGATGGGAGACCCACTATGGTCAAACATTATGCAAACTGCAATGGCTCCCAGTATGCTTTTGTGTGCAATTCAAAGTGCTGGTTGTCACCTTTAAAGGCCTACATGGCACAGGGCCAGGTTATTTGTGGGTTCACCTATCTCAAAGGCCTCCTGTCTGTCCCACCAGAACTGACAGGGTGACATGCTCCAGGTTCCCTCTATCAAACAGTATCATCTTGTGGGACCAAGGAGATGTGCCTTCTCTATTGTGGTGCCTGCCATATGGAACAGCCTCTCCCTGGAGATTTGAATGGCCTTGACCCTCTTGGTCTTCTGGAGGGCCGTGAACACTCGACTTTTCCCTGAGCATTAGGGCCACATTGTTAGAGGAGCCCAATATACGTGTATCTGTATGGTGAGCTTGTACTTAAGTTGGGCAGCCATATAAATGTTCAAAATAAATTCCCACTTTTAAACCAATTGGACTTTGCCTTCCTGCAACTTGAGACCTATACTGACCTTGTGAGAATATCGATCTGGAACCTTGCTATTGGTTTGGAATCCTTGCTCTTCAGACAGTGTTCACTCTCATCATTCTATTTGGCTTCATGGTTTATGGCTACTTTAATCTGAAGGCATTCAACATGCAGATATATTGGAATTCATACCTCATCCCTACCTGCCAAATAGCTTCTTCATAATGCAGAATGGAGGAGGGATCATCTGGTGTCCTACTTTCCATCTGTAGCCTGAAATTGCTATGTACATAAAAGGGATAAGGCTAGAACAACTGCATTTGGGACTGTCCATGCTAGTTACCCACACTATTTCCTGTGGCTCTGGAAAGTTATGTGTCCTTTTGGTAGAGAGAGAGAGAGAGAATGAGAGAATGAGAGAATGAGAGAGAGAGAGAGAGAGAGAGAGAGAGAGAGAGAGAGAGAGAGAGAGCGAGCGAGCGCCAGTCTGGTCTAGTGGTTAAGGTGCTGGGCTAGAAACTAGGAGACTTGAGTTCTAGTCCTCCCTTAGATATGAAAGCCGACAGGGTGACTTTGGGCCACTTTCTCTCAGCCCAACCCACCTCACAGGGTTCTTGTGGTGAAAACAAGAGGTGGCAACGTTAAGTATGTATGCTGCCTTGAGTTGACACAAATAACAGCAGGATAAAAAAATAAAAAAATAAACAAATACTGTATGCAGAGAATGCAAATTCTTGCTTATTTCTCTCTCCCTGCTTTTACCTGCCTTTTATCCTGTTTTTTTCCCACTTTATGTGTTGATGTTTGCTCCTGTTTAACAAAGAAACATCACACTCTATTTTTTGCTAGCTGAACTGAGTGGCATGTGTACTTGCTGTAAATTTGATACAGGGATTGACTGGGAATGAGCTGGGTGCAAATTAAACTGAAAATTACAGTTCTTTTCCAGCAGAGATGAGATGAACAAATGATTGATATATTGCAAGAAAATATACCAAATGCTGAGATAACAAATTGCTGTAGTTTAGCTGGCAGGCAGTAGCTGGCCCTGATGGAGCATCTCAGTAGAGGAGGATCTCAGGTGGTTACGATATGCAGAGCACGCTAGGGTCTCCTAAGGACAAGGTTGCTCCAAGGCTTGGCTACCTGCCAGAAGATTTAGGATCTAAGTGGCTGTGAAATCAGTGATCACAGCTATTATTATTCATGGGGAAATCTATGCTAGACAGCCTAGATTAAAATATCTGAATGACGTGCAGGCAAAGAAGCAATGGAACACAAGAAGACTATTATTTCATGTTTTCTACTCTTGAATGGTAGAGAGCCTGTTTTGGCCTTCTTCTTGGCAACACTTTCAGGCATTTAAAGAGGGACCTCTATCATTTCCCCTCTCAGCCATGCTTAGATCCTTTTCAAGCCTAAACATACCTAATTCTCTCAATTACTCTTCACAGGACTGAGCTTCCTTCATCCACATCACTCTAAAGTTTGTCTAAACCGTTCTTGAAATCCAATGCTGAAAATCGGACACAGTACTCAAAGTGGGAACTGTTACTTCCCATAATTTGGAAACTACATTATACTGAAGCATCTGAGAATTGTGTTTGCCTTGATTTCAGCTATGATCACACCCTGGCTCATTTCCAACCTGTGAGCTGCTACAATTATTAAGGAACAAAACGTATGTCTAGAAATGGAAAATAATTAATAAAATTGTGGTACCATCTACTCCTGCCACAATTGACCTAGCCAGCATGGTTGTTCCAGAAGAAGCTGCTGGCTGTACCTTATTTCCATCTAGTGAGGAGGACTGTTGTCCTCGTGTTGATTTCTTCAGGAAGAGTTTCAAAACTGAGCTCTTCAGCATTTTTAGAATGACAGGCATCATTGAGGCTGAATGAATGAATGAATGAATGAATGAATGAATGAATGAATGAATGAATGAATGAATGAATGAATGAATGTTTTCTTTGTGGTGATTCTATTTAATGTCTTGATCTTGATCACTGACCTGTCTCCAAGTTCTTGGCTGTTGACTCGCCCGTAGCTCAGATTTGGACATGTGGCTTCCTCTGTAAAGAACACTGCATGGTTGAAAAATCATGGCCCAGTTAGAGAGAGTCACAGTTGGCAGGAAGATGTTGACGGAGTCAGAAGAAAATGCAGAATACTCCTCCTTTGGCCTGTTAACTCAGAAAATCTTAATTCTCTTTTGGACAATACTAAGATCCAAATACATTACATGCCTTTCTGTGAAAATAGGACCCAACAATTCTTGTCCAGGACAAAGAATTGTGCAACTTTCCACAGGTCCCCCCAGACAGAAATAAATCACAGATTTGTCACTGGCAGACGAGGAAAAAATATTCCAGGGCACCAGTGAAATGAATAGTTATAAAGTAAGAATGACTGTTAATATTCTTGCACTGATATAATTAACTAAACATAAGTCTCACTGTCTGACCTAGAAACAGTATTTATTAATAGGGCATTTGAAGAAAGCAGCCCATTTCTACAGTCTAGAAAAGCATATGCATTTCAAATAGATTTGCAACCTTTGATCAACCATGGGAATCAGTTGATCAACTGTTGCAATCAATGGTTGCAAGTCCTTAAGAACATTAAATTGGTATCAACATTAAAATGGTATTGATGGATTTGAGACTAAAATTGATTCACCAAACAATCATATTTCAAATCTACTGGACTCCCCAATGAATAGATTTGAAAGAATGGGCATCAGGTTTTCTTTGTTGGAGATGTAAAAAATTGAGGGTTTACTGACCCATATGATCTGGTCTTATGAACTATTAGCATCCTTTTGGAATAACACTTCAATGTACATAGGTAGGTTTATGGGGTAATCCCTAATTGTTACTGTGATGCTGAATTATGTCCCAAATGTGAGTTTTAGTTCCACCGTAGGCATGAAGCCAGCTGGATGACTTGGGCCAGTCACACCCTCTCAGCCCTAGGAAGGAGGCAATGGCAAACCACTTCCAAAATCTTGCCAAGAAAATTTCAGGGACTTGTCCAGGCAGTCGTCAGGAGTCAACACTGACTTGAAGGGGGGGGGGGAATGCAGGGGTAGAGGGTGGGGAGTTGTAAAAAGAATGATATTGAAAAATTAAAATTACTGCAGACATTAAGGATTGGTCTTTGGAAAAGCGTAATTTATCCATTTTGAAAAAGGTGATATTTTCAACTGTCAGAAAATAAAGCAACACAATAGTATTTTCAGGTAATTTTTAAATTCTTTTCTATTTGACAATAATATAATAAGGTATTTTTGTAAACCAATGATTTCTACATGAGATAGATAGATGATAGATAGATAGATAGATAGATAGATAGATAGATAGATAGATAGATAGATGATAAGACAGACAGACAGAGATATCTTTAGTATTGGTACTGTTAATTTTTTTTTCTGGTTTAAAAAAATTCTTGGGTTCCTTTTCGCACCTTTTCTCGTTCTGTTTAATTTTTTGTTGTTTATTAATTGTCTTAATATTTCATTGTTTCTTTCATTGGTTATCTTTGGTATTTTTGTACTCTTTATTATTTATTTTTGTAATCTTGCTATAAAATACAAAATAGAAAAGGAAAAAAAATGCATTGAAAATAAATGGGCACCATTATAATCAGCATCATTATCACCAAATGAAAAAAATGAAACCAGAACATGGAATGTATTTCAGAAATTCTAAGGCCAGTCTGTCTAGCTAGGTGATTGCATCTGGTCAACCTTGGATTACATAGAAAGCTATACCAGACCAGTTGGGTGATTTTTTTTTTAGATTTAGATTCCCCCCCCCAATTAATTGCTTTATTATAGAATACAAATAATATATTGTGGAATACAAAAAATAGCTAAGTACAGTGGTGTCTATACAATAGAAACTGGAAGCTATTAACATTGTGATGATTAAAGTAAATTAAACCTTTCAGATGGGTGAATTTTTGAAAGCCGCATCTGAGAAATTCAGGATAATTGACTACAGTGGAGATCAAAATACGTTCCAGAAGAAGATGATGGCAAACTGTTTCCATGACATGTCCCCCAAAACCCAGTATGGATCTGTCCAGATCAGCCTTTCTCAAACTTTTGACCCTGGAGGAACCCTTGAAATATTTTTCAGGCCTCAGGGAACCCCTGCACATTCAGGCTCAAATACAGGCCGGAAGTTACAAAATTATTATATTTGTTTCATGGGTAGGCCTGTATATACAGTATGCATTAACAGTGTTCTTAAACGAAAAATAAAGAATGAAACTTACCTCCTTAACGTGAAGTTGCCCGAATTTGAAATAATTTTTTAAATAAGTTGTGATCTCCCAGGGAACCCCTAGTGACCTCTCATGGAACCCTGGGGTTCCACAGAACCCTGGTTGAGAAACCTTGGTCCAGATAGTCACTAAGATTGAACTAGACTCAGACTAGTTTACTTTTTTTTTAACAGCCTATCTAGCTATATTCAAAGGAAACTGTGATGTTTTTCCCATCCAAGTAATTCATTACAAACTCAGATGAATACATTTGGGGTGCCAGACAATTTGTTTTATTTGTATCAGTGCATCAGCAACCTCCTTCTGTGCTGTTTCTGATTTTTGGCTTTGTCCAGGCTGCGGTAGTTTTCATTAGTTAAACAGTAAGGAAAAGAACCAAATGTGCATGACATAAATGCGTATGGGTGCATTTTCTGGAATAGCAGCATAACAAGGAATCTTCCTGACACTGCAGCAAGACTGCATCAAAGTTCATTTATGTGGAGTGCTTTAATCAATGCATCCATGAACTGATGTGTATCAGTAACTTGTAATGGAATAAAAATCCAAAAGTACAGCAAATGGAGTATGCAGCAACTGTAAATCTTATTACTAATAATTAACTTGAAAGGGGAATACCAACAGATTTCTAGCCAAAGCATATTGATTTTATTGTAAACTGCCCAGAGTCCCCCGGTTGGGGGAGAAGGGTGGTCATATAAATTTAAATAATAAATAATAAATAAATATTGATTGACCTAAGAAGGATGCCCGGGTGTGTTTGGGAAGACCAAAAATCTGCAGAAATACATAGCATTAGCATTTAAAAAGAGGGGAGGTGGAGACATCTTAAACCATCCCCCCCAAAAAAAAAACCTTGGGGGGTGGAACTAGATATATGGGTTATAATGCTGGAAAGGGAAAAATAAGTAGAATGAAACCTGGTACCAAATAGGAGGTTGGATTAGATGACCTTTGCAGTACCTTCCTACTCTACAATTCTATGAAAGCCCCACAGACTTGGACCATGGTCTGGCTGTAGTTACAATAAGGGATTGGAAGCATTAAAGCACGATTATACAATTTGAGGTCTAACTTCAAAAAGTGTTAACAGTCCAGAAGTTAAAACCAAACTGACCCAAGTTAAAGTCCTAGAGACTGAAACTGATTGATGGATGGATGGATTACATGCCATCAAGTCGTTGTCGACTCTTAGCTAGATTAGATAGATAGATTTTCTCCATGATTATCTGTCCCTAATCTGATCCTTCAACTCTTCTTTTTTTTTCCAAATAATTTTACTATTACAATTACAATAGTAAAAACTAATACAAACTAAAAGAAAGATAGAAAAATGAAAGGAAGAATAAAAGGCAGAAAGGGGAAAAAAAGGAAAGACGTAAAGAATAGAAAGAAAAAAGAAAAGTAAGAAAAGTAAGAATATAGTAAAGAAAAAGAAAAAGAAATATA
Organism: Charina bottae; assembly: GCA_023362775.1. Lineage (NCBI taxonomy): Eukaryota > Metazoa > Chordata > Lepidosauria > Squamata > Charinaidae > Charina > Charina bottae. Next base: position 8,741,545 of record JALMGJ010000027.1, on the reverse strand, counting down.
TAAAGAAGTGACTTCCAACCTTCATCACAAATATAAACAATTTTAGGAATTTTAGGAATTTTTCACCTCCTCTTAAATTATATCCTCTCTCTTTCCATATTTCCTATCTCTTATCTATAAACAAATCCATAAAGCATAGTCATTTCAGTTCTGGTGTCAGCGAAAGTCCATTAAGGATTACCAGAAATAACAACATATCTATTTTAACCTTGATCAAATAAACCAACTTTATATTCCTTCCTTCTACTTCTAACAATCTTAATCTTTGGTCCATTCAAATAATGTCATAGAATTTTATTTCTTTTCAGTCCCTTTTGTCTTTTGCTGATTTTAACATTTGTTGTATTTTTCTGGTGGGTTTGAAGACTGTTTGGAGGTTATGTTTTTTCATTAGTTTTTCCATGCAGTCCGTGACTCCTTTAATGTATGGCAGAAATATTTTGCTTGTGGGGGGCTGTTTTTCTTCAATTGAGTGCTGTTTTTTCGGTTTGATAGCTCTCCTGATTTCATTCTTGGAGTAGCCATTCGCCTGTAGTGACCAATCCAAATGGTTGAGTTCAGAATTGAGAAATTGAGCTTCACAGTTCTGATTTGCGCGATACAGTAGTGTTTTGATGGTGCCTCTTTTTTGTCTTTTATTAGAAAAAAAAGTATCTTTTATTATATTTATATTGGTTTGATGGTTGCTAGCTGCCCAGGGTTACACTGTGTAAGATGGGCAGCCATATAAATTGTTTAAGTTAAATAAAATAAAATAAATATTCACACTGTAGTTCCTTACAACCAAAAAGCCTCTTGAGGCTGAAACGGTAAAAGAGAAGCTATTGTTTTAACAGGGGAAGAAGGCTTTCAGAATGCTGGAAGCAGTGACATTCACTGGACAGGTCCTAATCTGCAGGATGGTGGCTGTGATGTCATGTATTGACACGTATAAAAGGGATAGGATTTTGACTGTTAATGCCATGTCCCCCGTCTTGCAGATTTTGACAACTGTGGACGTGCATGACTGGAAGACAGTTTTTACCACAGTAATAGTATTGGATCATTGCGGATGAATTTAGTTTGTCGTTGCTGAGCAGCATGTGCATGTCAAAGGATTTTGCTGTGTAGTTCTCACACAATTGTTCATCACAAAAGGCAAGCCCAGTGAATGCAATGATAAGATTATTTTTGGAAAGTTCTGTGACAGGTTAATTTTGGGCAACTTGTTTATGTCACGGCTGCTTTTTGTTATCACATGGACTTTAGTTCCGATGTCCTAAAATGATATGCTCTAGCAAATTGCTTTGCTGGCCTGGAAATTGCAAAGAACATATATATTTTTTTACCCTGGATGCAAGCCATTATATGCTGGTTATTAATTACTAGTCTAAAAATATCTGGAAGAGAAATGTTTGAACTTGAAAATGGATGGATTTTATATCTAGCTTCAGGACTACGGAAGCGTCTATGGACAACGCTGGCTACCTCAGCTGAGAATCGGAGATGAGCGCCGCCCCCTAGAGCCGGAAACGACTGGAAGGGGAAACCTTACCTTATGACATAATTGGAAAACTAAGATTATTCCACAAAACTAGTAAAGCTATGGCAGTCATTTTCTTGGTTCTGGCAAAAGTTCTTAGAAAATCTACATCTCCCAGAACCCCCTGCCATAATGGCTACATTTACATTTGGTGTTGACTTAAGCATTTTTAGTGAAGCTAGCTTTAGCAGCCAATTGTGGCTGGCAAACTGTGATTAATAGTTACTGCAAGCAAAACCCCAACTATTGTGGCTTGCTTATTTATTTATTTATTTATTTATTTATTTATTTATAGTGATATTTATACCCCGCCTATCCCCTCCCTAGTGGAGAACTCTAGGCGGCTTACAATCATATATATACAGTTCAATTATACACCAATTTCAAATATATACAATTCACCGCGCGTGAAGGGAGAGGGGTAAGGGAACTGACTCTATTAGGCTCTGGACTACAATTCCAAGGATGCCTTGAGCCAGCTGCTGATGTCCTGTAGCTGTCACATCCGTGTCCATCGTCACCACTGCCACTTGATCTTCCTCCGATCCTCCGATCCTCTCCTCCGGCGAAGCTGACTTCCCGACAGGATGCCAGCAAATTAGCCCACTTTAAGGTGGTACCCATTTATCTACTTGCAAGGCTTTCGAACTGCTGGGTTGACAGGAGCTAGGACTAGCGACGAGAGCTTACCTTGTCGCGCGGGGTTCAAACTGCCGACCTACTGATCGGCAGCCTACAGCTCAGCTGTTTAACCTGCTGAGCCACCACGTCCCCTTTAATAATCCATGGCTGAAGCAAACAATGTCATAACAATGTGTCAGCCTTACAAGGTAGACCAGACAGGAAACATGACCAGATAAGCTAATTTTACTTTATTGTAAGGCTACATTAACAGAATCTTGAAAGTCTGAAAGTACATCTCCCCCCCTCCCATCTCCTTTACAGTCGAAGAAACTAGGGAGGGTCTCTTCTGAGCTTCTTGCCCCACCCACATTCCTGCTGCAGGCTCAGCTGCCTTTTATCTGACCATTCCCTTGGTTGCATCCCTTTGCCCTGTCTCCCAAGGTCATTCCCACATACCATTACAATGTGTAATGTGTGCAGATCTAGCCACTGTTATCTCATTGGTCAGCCTAAGAAGAGAAGAGAGAAGTCATCTTCCAGTGCTTATTCACTGCTTCTCCCACTACCTGTTATTTATAAGCTACCTTTAGTGAAGAAAGCCTATGGGTTTCTGAAAATGTCTTAGTTTTTCAAATATATAAAGCTTGTATCCTACTTCAGGGTACTTTAATGATCTTCAGAAGCCCACTTCCTAGCCCAGGCTTTAGAATCAGTTTTTTTGTGCATATTTTATTTCTGGAACATTTGTTTCTAAGGTACTTCTACAGCCATTTGCTGGATCTTCTGGAGAATGTCCATGGTTCCAGATAGACAAGTTCACTTTCTCTTTCTGAGAAAATATGGGGCAATTTGAAGCAACAGAAGAGATCATTGGTTCAAAAAGCAGACCAATTACCAATTCACCTTATTAAGAGATATGCAACCAACATCCATCTGCCCCTCCTCAAATTCTTTCAGATGGACATTTCTAACATTTCCTTCATCCTATTCGACATAAATTTCTTTACCCCAAATATCTGAAGTTGCCTTCCCAGGAAGGCAACAAGATCGCTTTTGTCTCTGTTTTTAGAAGCTATTCATCCCACATACATTAAACACTGACAGCAACACCAGTCATAAAGCTGTTCTATTTGTTCATTTGATACAGTTGTCATTTTGGGGACGAAGGTAAGGACTGTTTTTCTTTTTAAATTATCACTATAAGAAAACCAGAGAGCACTACAGAACAGTGAGGTGGATCATAGATTGGTCAGTGAATGCTCCCCATTTTGTGTGCAGGAAGAGATGACTGTTCAGGATTAATGTCAGAATATCAACCCCCAGAGAAGTTAGAGTCTCACAAAGTCTCATTAGCCAGATGGATTGCAACAAAATAGGGATTAAGTTACAGAATCTTGGAAACTAGAAAAGTGCATATTTTCACCCCACTTTTATCCATCAGTACTTAAGGAGGTTCTCTTTGATGCCTCTTATCCTCTTTCTAAGGTAAAGGTAAAGGTTCCCCCTGCACATTTGTGCAGTCGTGTCCGACTCTAGGGGCCAGTGATCATCTCCGTTTGTTAGCCAAAGAGCCAGCATTGTCCGAAGACGCTTCCACGGTCATGTGGCCGGCATGACGAACGCTGTTACCATCCCACTGAAATGGTACCTATTCATCTACTTGCATTTGCATGCTTTCAAATTGCTAGGTTGGCAAGAGCTGGAGCTAGTGCGGGAGCTCACTCCGTCATGCGGGGCTAGGGATTCAAACCTCCGAACTTGCGATCTTCCGATTGACAAGCCTGGCATCTTACCCACTGAGCCAACACACCATCTTCTTTCTAACTTCCTCTTAATTTAGGGAGTGGCTGGCTAACCATTTGGAGATGTGAATGGAAGGCCCATCAGTTCCTGTCCTGCATTGCTTTGCAAATGTTATGTTCTTATTCTTAGGCTCAGAGAATTCCATTACACAGGGGCTGACATTCTATTACATTTGCAGACACTGGCTTTGTTCGTTTATGTTGGCAAACATAGGAAGCCTAAGACAGAGATGGCAGTTTTGCTAGTTGTTGTTAGAGGTCTGCTTTTGTTGTGGTAATCAAGAGGATTAGGACCTCTGGCAGGGGGCAGAATAAGCAGGTGGTAAGAGATCCATAGTAGTGGCTAAAGGCACCAGACTAGAAACTCGGAGACCACAAGTTCTAGTCCTGCCATTCACTCCCTCTCTCAGCCCTAGGAGGAAGAAAGCAAGGGCAAACTACTTCCAAAAAATCTTGCCAAATATTGCAGGGACTAGTCCAAGCAGTTGCCAGGAGTCAAAAGTGATTCCAAGAGACAAAACAAACACAAAACAAAAGATCCATAGAATGTTTAATGCAAAAAAAAAGTTGTTAAAAATTAGGAGGGGGACAGCAACTGAAGGATCAGAGTTAAAATAGAAAAAGAGAAAGTTGAGCTAGGATGAGGAGAGAAGTACTGAGCAAAAAAAAAAGTATACAAGGAGAGAGGGCCTCGTGTGGCGCAGAGTGGTAGCCAGCAGTATTGCAACCAAAACTCTCCCCGCGACCCGATTTCGATCCCAGCGGAAGCGGATTCTCGGGTAGCCGGCTCAGGTCGACTCAGCCTTCCATCCTTCTGAGGTCGGTAAAATGAGTACCCAGCTTGCTGAGGAAAGGTGACGACTGGGGAAGGCAATGGCAAACCACCCTGTTATAGTCTGCCAAGAAAACGTCGTGAAAGCGGTGTCCCAAAGGGTCAGACATGACTCGGTGCTTGCACAGGGGACCTTTCACCTTTCACTATCATACAAGGAGAGAACCAAGTAGGGTAGGGAGGATGCGTGGGGAACATAGAGAAGAACTTCATCCAGAAAGGCAAATCAGCCATAGTGAGAGAGAGAAAAAGGTAGCTTGGAAGAAGCAGCTCAAATAGAAAAGGAGAGGAAGAATTACAACTAGGAAGCCTTTTGGTTTTCCTAGAATAAGATCATAGAATCATAGGGTTGGAAGGAACCTTGGAGGTCTTCTAGTCCAACAACAAGAGAGATGGGAAGGTGAGTCAAGTGTAAGCAAAGAGAAGGGAATAAGCAGGGGATTTTTCTCTTTGCAACATTCTGCCCCGCAGGGATTTCCCTCCCCACCCCAACCCCGCAGCACACCGGGAGCAAGAGCAGCCAAGTCAGCAGAGGGGAAAAATGCCCAGCTGATCAGGACTACAGGAGGGAGATGCAGAATTCCAGCCTGGCAAGCAAGGCACATGGTCAGTGACCGTGGAGATCAAGGAGTAAATCTGGAGAAGCCAGTCTAGAGAGAGAAGCGTTTGGGGCTGTGCAGTTGGGGTAGGTGAACAACCTGCTCATGGTGTCCTTTGCATCTTATATGTACTATGACTTTCAACTGCTGAGAGCTCCAGTTGGAAAGGAAGGCAGCTGAGGAGAGAGATGGAGAAGGGAGCTGCTAGCCCTCAGCACAAGCCTCTCTGATGACCGAAAGGGATTTATCCCAATGAGTTCAACAGTATTGCTTTACACTTCCTTTGGCATGAACCATATCAGGGTTTTTTTCTGACCTGTTTGCCTTTCTATAAAACCATCTCAATAAAGTTAGTAGTAAGTCTGTGAATCTGTTCACAATCAAAAAGTAGTTTCCCTTTTTACTGGATTTCCCAGAAAAAGGCTTCGGAAATTCATTTCTTTCAAACCCCACTGGGGTGGAGGCATGGTGCCAGTCTATTTTAATCAGTGTTTCTCAACCTTGGCAGCTTGAACATGTGCTGACTTCAACTCCAAGAATTCTGGGAGTTGAAGTCCACACACCTTCAAGCTGACTAGGTTGAGAAACACTGATTTAAAATAAACGGCAAAAGTATTTAGGAGGGAAAACTGCCTCTTGAGCTCAGAACTAGCCTCTGCATTACCAGGGTGCTCCTTGTCAAAGGATGAACTTTCAGAGAGTTTTAAGGTAGAAAGAAAGAGTCAGAAAAGGCATAGCTAAAAGAAGATGTTTCTTCCATGGCTCATAAACACAAAACCTTAGTCCTGCTTTGGTGATGGCAGCATCCAGCCAATACTGGCTGATAGAAGAGAATCTATGTAGCTCAGGGTTAAACTGTGGAGTCCTTGGTGCTCTCTGAGCTTGGTTGTTTGCTTGCAGACGTTTCATGACCCGACTAGGTAACATCGTCAGTGCTGGTGAGTGTGGGGTTTGTTCCCTGTTTATATACAGTAGTTGCTCTGCCAGTGTTGGTGGGGGTGTGGTTTTCTCCTTGGTAGTTCCTTGATTATGGCAGGGCAAGCTCCTGTGTATAAACAGGGAGCAAACCGCACACTCACCAGCACTGTTGATGTTACCTAGTCGGGTCACAAAACCTCTGCAAGCCAACAACCAAGCTCAAAGAGCACCAAGGACTCCACACTACTGGCTGATTTTGAAAGCTAAGCAGAGAGAGCCCTGGTCAGACTTGGATGGGGGGGCATTGATGAATTCTAGGACTACAGGTTTGACTGAAAACTAAAAAAAATAATTATAATTATCCTTGAAGAAGTCAATGGCAAACTACTTTCATAATACCGCCTAGAAAAATTCATTCATTCATTCATTCATTCATTCATTCATTCATTCATTCATTCATTCATTCATTCATTCATTCATTCATTCATTCATCCAGTCATCCAGTCATCCAGTCATCCAGTCATCCAGTCATTCAGTCATTCAAATATATACACTGCCCATCTCACTATGCAAGTGACTCTGGGTGGTTTACAAATAAATTATAAATCTCTATAAACTATAGAGATGCCCCAAAGAGTCAAGCTTCACTCAGGGCCACATTTACCTTTTTATTTAAAGTATGTTCATAAGGTACCCTGATCACATCATGACTGCTAGTCATTGAACAGCCAGTCCACCATGAATTTGTCCCGTCTCTTTTTAAAACCTACCTTGGTACCATCAAACTGTAAAATTAATTTTTTAAATTCTATCTTGCTGGCTATTGAAACATCGGGCGGCAGCCAATTCCCCTTTTTAACTCTGCATTAAGTGTAGATGCCCTGGAGAACCGTTGTAAAGAAGGCAGCATTATGCCTTTGTTTAAAAGGATTTTTACACCCTTCATTTATTTCTTATTTTAGTATAGCTTAGCAAATCCACTTTAATTTTCTTTTCTTTTTTTAAGATGGCTAATTGAGCATACGGATCACTTGGTTCAAAGATGAGTCATGTTTTTAACAAAATGGGAACAATGCTGGAATCTGAATGTATTGATTGTATTTCAGGAAGAAAAGCAGGAAGTCTAAAATTTTTAGGAAAAATTGGGACTGGTGGACTATAAGCTGCCTCCCCTTCCTGCATGAAAAATGCCATGATTCAGCCCCAGCCTGGAAGCTGTACCCCCAAGCTATGAAAGTCTTGCATTTACAACCTATTGATTCCCATTTATCCATGGATCTCTTTCCATGTGCCACTGTCAGAACTCTTGTGATGGTAGCCTCTTGCAGAAGTAAGAAATGGTTTGATTAAATGAAAATGGTTTTTCGTTTATAAATCATTATTTTCAAATATTGATTCATATGTTGAAATAAATATTTCATTTCTTTTTCATTTCTTTTTTCATTTATTTATTCATGTATCATGTATCATTTTCATTTATTTATAAATGGTTTTCCATTATTGCCAACTCTGCTTTCATCCCCGATGCTCGTGTCAAAATCTCCACTTCTTGTGAGTTCTCCATCTCTACTCTGAACATCTATTACCTGCAACCTTTTCAACTGCTGTGGCTGAATATAGAGCAAAAGTCCCAATGATTTCCATCCAGTGCGGTTATCACCGGCCATTACTAGAAGTCTGTTAATGGTTTGAGAATCCTAACAAAAATGCCTGTAATAACATGGAGTGCTTTCTTGTCACCAAGAAAGGACTTGTGCTTTCTGAGTCTCATATTTTGCTCTGTAATGATAGAGCTCCAAGTGTCAGCTATAAGCCTGCAGGATAGACTAGAGCTGGGACATGGTTTTATAGTATCTTCCCCTCTTCTCTCAACTGATCAGTGGTACTGATAAGAGGGACAACCAAGTGGAGGTCTCTCCCCTCCCCTCCCCTCCCCTCCCTGCAAAAATGGTGCAAAAATGGTGGTGGTCTCCCATTTGTGGTACACAGGTTATCCAGCCTAGCTTTAAAGTTAAAAATAGGATGGATGCACTGCAGAGCTAAGTTGTAGCTCTACTAAGCTTCTGGATTTCCAGAGGAGCTCAAGACATCCCCAAGACGAGAAAGGAAATAAAGAAAAGGTATAGGTGATGCTACCTGATTAGTTGGCTAACAAACCATAGAATTCTGGAATCAGAAGGACCACAATAATCTTGGTCAACTCTTGTAGTCTGCAGGAAAACAAATCAAAGCATCCTCAAGAGGTCTCTGGCCAGTCTTTAAGCCTTCCTAATATTATGTGAGAACACCTATTGGCCTTAAAAGAGCACTGAGAACATTAACACATTATTGCAACGAAGACCAGCTGCAACTCAACTACCAGAAAACCAAAATCATGGCATTTGCCAAAAGACCCAAGAGTCACTCCTGGAGCATAGATGGCCATAAAACTGAGCAGGTCCCATGTTTCAAATATCTGGGTGTAGTCCTCCATTCGGACAATAGCAGAAAAGCCCATGGGGACTACGTAGCTGAGATTGCACAAAGGAGCTCAAATGCCATTTTAAAATATCTCAAGTCAAGGGGTGGCCACTTCATACCTGCAGCACTCAAACTATTTGAAGCCAAGCCAGTAGCACAACTCCTGTATGGAACCCAACTAGGCCCCTTCTCCAACTTTACTCCACTAGAACTTGTGCAATCAAAATTCCTAAGATCGGCCCTTCAAGTACCAAAATGTGTCTCTAATGCCACACTGAGACCTTGGCCTTGCCCCATTAACTTTGAGCAATGACTTCCAATCCAAATGGAAACAAGCAGTGAAACAAAATCTCATCCCTGGGCTTCTCTCCAGGGCTGCTACTCAGCATGGGTTACGATCAGGCCAAAGCACTCATCAAACAGCGTGTAATAGACACAGAACGCCAATTGGATCTAGCCAGCTCTCCAACCTTTATTGCCAATGAATCCAGTAGGTATTGTGCCTCCCCCATGTTATACCTATCTAAACTAGAGGTACCCAACCATCGGAGAGCTTTTACATTGGCACAATGTCATGCCCTCCCATCTGCTGTCCTCGAAGGCTGATATCGAAAGATCCCTTATCAGGAGAGACAGTGCCCCTGTGACTCTGGCCACATAGAAACAACAGAGCATGTGCTCCTTCAGTGCCTGTTTTATAGAGACCACCATTGTTGCACAAATATCCGGGACGCTCAGGACAATTTTATACCTCCCTGCTGCTGTCAGACAACAACCTTACCACAACATACAACGTTGCCAGATTCTGTGCGGCAGCGCTTAAAATTTGCCGGATGATGACGGGTATCACAAACTAGCCTTCAACTTTAATTCACTAGAGTAATGCATTTACAGTTACACTAATCCTATGCTCCTCTATATTTACCTAATGCCCTCACCCCCCTTTTTTTCTCCCCCTCTAGACCTGTGTTTTAGCTTTATATTTTAAACTCATTTGTATGTTTTATCCTCCTTATGCTGCTCTATGACCGTAATAAAGATTTGTTTGTTTGTCTAGTATTATGTGGCTTCTTTTTGGCTTCTTCCCATGTCAAGTCTCTAGTGTCAGAAAGAATTGACCTCAGAATTTACTGGTTCTGCAAAAATCTGCATGGCCACTAAATGGCAGCCAAAACACATAGAAAACTCTAACTCTTTGATGCCATCTAGGGCACACTTGGATATTTGCAACCCAGATCCAGTAGACCTATCAAAAAATTCCTCGATGGAACAAGTTTTTAATATTGGAATCCCAGTCCCTCAACCCCACCTCAAGATTGGTGGGGTTGCTTGATAAAGAATTTGAGTTCCATCTCAGGGACCATATCAGTGCAACATCAAAAAATAAAAAATAAAAAAAAAGAGGGAAGGGAAGGGAGAGAACAAAGAAGAATTCCAAATAATGGGTATGTGCTTTAATAAGTCCAACTGGTAATTGTGAATATCAAAATACAGAAGTGGAAAATATTCATATGAGGCCTTTCAAAATACCACTTCCTGCACATTATTCTTTAAACAAGCTGTCAATGGATATAGAGTGTCATAACTTCATCATTTGTCTGCCTTCCTGAGCCTGTGCCTCACAATGGCTATTAGCGTTGTCTAGCTAGATGGCTTCTACAGACAGGAAAGATCATTTGTGAATATCAGGCAAAGCAATTAGTGAATTCAGGAGCCAGAGGAGCCATTTCAGTGTTGAAGTGATAACGAAGCTTAGCCTTTCAAACAGAATGACCTCATTTATCTAGGTTGTAGCAATTCTTAACTGAAGGGCGGTGAGATTTGAGGGAAGAGAGTGTGACAATGCTTGTCATGATTTGAGGAAGGCTGATTGGAAGGGAGAAGAAAGAAGAGAAAAAAAATTAAAACCTTCTGACTAATTCTGTTCTCAGTAGACTGTGAAGACAAAGAAAAACAAACGTGCTACCTCTGTAGAGCCACAAGATGCTGCCAAGACCATAATTGTGCTTCTCAGCTGAATTTATCCTTGGATTTCAGAGTCAACTGTTGGGGTTGCCATCCTAAAAAGCATCCACTGTGGCCCTTCACTTTGAGCTTCAGAGGTGACTAGAACCATCTCAATGCCCAAAGGAAAGTATCATAGGCAATACCTCCTGCTCGTGAAGCATTAAGGCTGGTCTAAACCACCTTAAGACAAGTAGCTTTTGCATATGTAGTGTACATGAATAAATGACTGAAGGGTCAGATAAATGGCAACGGAGAAGGAGCATGGGTACTTCAATCCAGTAAGTGAAGGCCCCATGCCACTTCACAGAATTGCTTGGATGGGGTGCCACAATCAAATCATCTCCTTACTGAACTGCCCCACATATACTGAAACTAGAATGATACAGAAAAGTAATACATGAATCAAATCAAATTTATATCTTTTTGCCAATTTAAGAAAGTTTGGTCTGTAATTTCTATGGGTATCGTCTGGAACAGATACAAAATTCTAGGTAGTACATTCATTTTTATTGTTGCTATTCTACCTAATAATGATATTTGTAGGGATTCCCATCTTTCTAAATCTTTTTTAATATCTTTCCATATTTTAACAGTTATTTTTAAATAAATCTATGTTTTTTGCTGTAATCTGAACTCCTAAATATTTAATTTGTTTCACATTTTGAAATCCTGTTATATATTCCAATTTCATTTTTTCTTCTTTTGTCATATTTAGATTTATCATTTTGGTCTTTTGTTTATTTATTTTGAAACCTGCCAAATCACCAAATTCTTTTAACATTTTATTTAAATCTTCTATTGAATCTAATGGACTTTGAACTTTTATCACCAAATTGTCGGCAAATGCTTTTAGCTTATGAATTTCTTTTTTAATTTTTATTCCTTCGATATTATCATCTTTCCTAATTTTTTCCAGTAGACTTTCCAATACTAATATAAATTTTAATGGTGACATTGGGCATCCCTGACATGTACCTTTTCCTATATTTATTTCTTGCGTTTCTTCTTCATTCACTATGACATTGGCTTTCTGTACTTTGTAAATTGCTTGTATAGCTTTTATAAATTTATTTCCAAAATTTCTATATTCTAAAGTTTTTATTATGTAGTCCCAATTAACATTATCAAATGCTTTTTCCACGTCTAAAAAAAACAACATTATAGATTTTTCATTATGTACATTTGCATATTCTATAAGATTTATTACTGTCCTTAAATTGTCTTTAATTTGTCTATTAGGCATAAATCCATTTTGGTCACCATTTATCAAATCTTGTAAAAAAAAATTAATCTTTCAGCCAATATAATAGTGAATATTTTATAATCATTATTTAATAAAGAAATCGGTCTATAATTCTGACATTTTGTTAGATCTTGATTTTCCTTTGGAATTAAGGTGATCTTGGCCTCTGTCCATGATTGTGGTACCTTATTTCCCTCTAAAATCGAATTAAAAAGTATTTTTAGTTAACTAACTAACTAATTTATAATATCCAGCCGAAAGTCCATCAGGTCCTGGAGTTTTACCTGTTTTTAATCTGTCTATTGCATCTATTATTTCTTGAGTTGTGATTAAGTTATTAGTTATATCTTTTTGTTCATTGGTTAATTTTTTAAGGTTGCACTCCTGTATATATTGTTCAATTTTTTCTAATGGTATTTCCTGTTTTTTATATAATTCTGAATAATAAATATGAAAGGCTTTTTTAATTTTATCATTTTGAATTAGATCCACATAATTTTCTCTAATTTTAGAAATTATTCTTTTTTCTCTTTCGTTCCTTAATTTATAAGCCAGCCATCTACCTGATTTATTTGCATTTTCGAAATTTCTCTGCCTAATATATTTCAATTTTTTATCGATATCCTCTGTTGTAAAAATTTGGACCTGAAGTTGAAGTAATTTAATCTGATTCAAAATTTCATCTTTATTTTTATTATTTTGTAATTCTCTTTCCTTTTCTTTAATTTGGTCCATAATTATCTGCAGTTTTTTGGAATTATTTTTTTTTTGATGGCTGTTAACTGCTATGAAATGCCCTCTCATAAATGCCTTGCTTGCATCCCATACTGTTTTTTTGAAATGTTGACTAAGATGACTGGAGTTGTCCTGGGAGTAGGCCCACATTTTCTCCAGATTCATTGAGGAATTAAACAGTGAATTGTAATATCTTTGATAACAAGTGATTTCTATCAGATCAACATCATCTGCAGTTGTGTTACGTATGACCCCCACCTGGGTATCATCCGTGACATGGCGCCAGCCAAGAGACACGCAGCAACCAAACAATGGCAAGCAATAGCCGGCAGACAGATAGAAAGAAGGAAATGTGGATTCAGGACCTTGGACCTTCAAACGCACCGCAAAAGTGTCAGATGGGGAAGGGGGAGAATAGAATGTGTATATATACTAATCCTTTGTAAAACTCAATTCACATGGAGCATTGAAGTGCTTGGAGTCACTGATACAATAAAGATTACCAATCGAAGAGAATATTTGTAGCTCAGGGTTGAACTGTGGAGTCCTTGGTGCTTTCTGAGCCTTGTTGTTTTCTTGCAGACGTTTCATTGCCAGGCTAGGCAACATCTTCAGTGGGAAAAGTTCGCACTGAAGATGTTGCCTAGCCTGGCAATGAAACGTCTGCAAGAAAACAACAAGGCTCAGAGAGCACCAAGGACTCCACAATAAAGATTCCTAACGATTCCAACGTGTCTTGTGAGTGGAGTGCTGATTGTAGTCCAGGACCATCACACATTGAGATTTTTCTTAAGAGAACTTTATTTGAAAACATCAGCATTGTAACTGCTTTTTAATTGCATTTTTCAGCCTAGCATGTTTTGATATTGTATCTGTTTTCTTCTTGTAATCCACCTCAGGTGCCCAGGCAGAGAATCAGCAGAGGAGAAAGAATAAGTTAACAGCTTGAATTGAGCACAAATCAGAGAATGGAGTCACAGTCGCTGCTGTTAGATAAACAACTTTGCTCTTCCCATCTTTGGCCTAATTCTCACATTGAATTTTACAACCGATATTTCAAGTTGTTTGTGTCACCAAATGAAGCATATCTGAGAAATTTTAATTAATGATTCATAGAATGTAATTCTCCAGACAATGATGGCTCACATCTGGATAACAGCTGGGCCAAGGTACTAATTCATCTCCTAAATAGAAGTGGGAAGAAAAAATCCACACACCTCGTGATTGGGAATACATCATTCTTTCACCTCTTGATAAATTGGACTTGGTTGGAAGACAGCTGGAGATTCATAATTAAGGACACTGGAGCCCCAAAGCACTATCCTATCTCACAGAGCAGAAAAAGTGTTAATAACACTTATGTTTGCTTAACTTGTTTTAAAAAAATAAGTTTCACTGTTGTGCTAGGGGAGAGCAAATACATTTCCTTCCTTCTGTTATTCCATACAGAACGCTGAATCAAATTTGAAGATGAAGAAGATAATTAAAGTTCCTAATGCAAACTCAACAGCATGGAACTAAATAAAAAACAGATAGAACAACCATCTACCACTGCTCATTTGGAAACCCACCTATGGTAGATTTTAATTAGTGCTGGGCACAAATGGCCTTTAAAGATTCTCTACCGCACTGATGACCAAGGAAACTGGGTAGACAATTTCTCTGAACTCCTCAAGGATAGAAGAAATTCTCCAACCATCATCACTAAGTAACTGCAAGAACACCTAATTCCACTCATGAGAATTTAACCACATGTGTACTTGCAAACTGCCTTTATGAGTTTCATAGGGACCAGGTGATGTATATAATTTGGATGATGAAGATGTTACATTTCTGCTTTTTATGTAAGATAAGCTAGAGATGTTGCATTTCTCTCCTAATGTACATTCTCTATGAACATGCATAGAGGTTTGCAGGTTGGTGGAAAATATGTCTTACAGTGCATTACTTCTGGAAGATGATAGAATGATGAGGAAATAACTGTTGTTGTTAAGTCTATAATAATCAAGGGCAATCTCGTTCTTACAGTTGCTGCCACTATGATAAATACTGAATGGTAAGGACATCCAGATGCATCTGTTTTGAAAGAAGAGGATGAAAAAAATCTCTGAATCCTCCCTAGCTTAGCTTCCCGATCACAGCATGGAATTTAGGGAGAAATCAATGCTTTCACTTCCATGAATTTGACAATGCTAATCCTTGATCTCAGAACAATTTAGCAACCTTCAAGTTGATGAGAGTGCTACTGCTGCTACAATATTGAGAAGCAAAGAATAGAATGATACAGGAATGTCACATTTCAAAGTCTTTATAACTCCTTTTTTTGTTGTTTATTATTTATTTATTTATTATTTTATTTTATCCTATTTATACCCCGCCTATCCCCTCCCTACTGGAGGGCTCTAGGCGGCTTACAACATCAATATATTTCAATTATACATCATATATCATATACATTTTTAAATTTACCGCGCGATAGGGAAGAGGACAGGGAACCGGCTCTTCGGCTGCAGGCACCGGACTACATGCCCCAGCATGCCTCGCTTCCGAGCCGGCTGCTGACGTCCAGGAAGCTGTTCTTTTCTGGATCCGTCGTCCTCCGCCGTCATCACCGGGATTCCCTAGGACTTCTTCGGAACGAGGACGACCCTCCGCTGGACGCCGGCAAATTGACCCACGAAGTGGTACCCATTTATCTACTCGCATGTGCTTTCGATCCGCTGGGTGGGCGGAAGCTGGAGCTAGTGGCGGGAGCTCACCCCGCCCCGCGGTTTCGAACTGCCGACCTTATGGTCGGCAGACTAATGGCTCAGCGGTTTAACCTGCTGAGCCACCGCGCTCCCACGGTTATTCATTCAGTCGCTTCCGACTCTTCGTGACTTCATGGACCAGCCCACGCCAGAGCTTCCTGTCGGCCGTCGCCATCCCCAGCTCCCCCACGGTTGAGTCCGTCACCTCCAGAATATCATCCATCCATCTTGCCCTTGGTCGGCCCCTCTTCCTTTTGCCTTCCACTTTCCCTAACATCAGCTTCTTCTCCAAGATATCCTGTCTTCTCATTCTGTGGCCAAAGTACTTCAGTTTTGCCTTTAATATCATTACCTCAAGTGAGAAGTCTGGCTTTATTTCCTGGAGTATGGACTGGTTTTATCTTCTTGCAGTCCAAGGCACTCTTAGAATTTTTCTCCAACACCACAGTTCAAAAGCATATATCTTCCTTCGCTCAGCCTTCCTTATGGTCCAGCTCTCACAGCCATAGGTTACTACAGGGAATACCATTGCTTTAACTATGTGGACCTTTGTGGTCAGTGTGATGTCTCTGCTCTTAACTATTGTATCAAGATTTGCCATTGCTCTCCTCCCAAGAAGTAGACGTCTTCTGATTTCCTGGCTGCAGTCAGCATCTGCAGTAATCTTTGCGCCTAGAAATACAAAGTCTGTCACTGCCTCCACTTTTTCTCCCTCTATTTGCCAGTTATCAATCAAGCTCGTTGCCATAATCTTGGTTTTTTTGAGGTTTAACTGCAACCCAGCATTTGCACTTTCTTCTTTCACCTTCGTCATAAGGCTCCTCAACTCCTCCTCGCTTTCAGCCATCAAAGTGGTATCATCTGCATATCTAAGATTGTTAATGTTTCTTCCAGCGATTTTAACTCCAGCCTTGGATTCCTCAAGCCCAGCACATCACATGATGTGTTCTGCATACAGGTTGATTATAACTCCTTAAGATACCTAACTTAAGTTCTGGAATTCTCAATGTTCCACTGTAAAGATTGAGAACAGAACTGTTTGCTTCTTTGATTTCCAGTGATCCTCAGTGAAAGATAATCAATGAGAGAGAGGCTCTGAAACAATTAAAATCAAAAGGGGCTATTATCCAACTTGTCCAATGGTGCTTCAAACTGAATTATATGATGGTTGTTGTGGGTTTTCTGGGCTGTGTGGCCGTGTTCTGGCAGTTTTGGTTCCTAACGTTTCACCAGTAGCTGTGGCTGGCATCTTCAGATGACTGGAGCACAGCTAGAAGATTCTCCCTGTGCCCAAGTGGAGCAAAGGACAGAAGGGACCCCATCACCGCTGCAGGAGTTTACCGCATACCCTGCAGCTGTGGACAAGTATACATTGGGACCACAAAATGCAGCATCCACACCAGGATAAAAGAACATGAAAGACACTGCAGACTACAGCAACTTGAAAAATCTGCAATAGCTGAACGTGCTCTCAAACAAACTGGTCACCAAATCTTATTTGAAAACACAGAAATACTGGAAAACACCAACTGCCACTATGTTAGACTATACAGGGAAGCCATTGAAATACAAAAACACCAACACAGTTTCAATAAAAGAGAAGAAAGTCTAAAGATCAGCAAATCCTGGCTGCCAGTCCTGAAAAACACAGCTTGCAAAAGGTCAACGATCTCTACTCAACCACAGAAATATACAAACAACTCACACAATAGATGTGCTAATCCCACACACAACAGCACCACACCCCCTAATCACCAAAAAGAACCCTCTCCTAATCTCTTGTAAATGACCTCTCAGCAGCTATAAACACCAGCAGGAACACACACCCTCCACTTGGGCACAGAGAGAATCTTCTAGCTGTGCTCCTGTCCTCTGAAGATGCCAGCCACAGCTACTGGCGAAACGTTAGGAACCAAAACTGCCAGAACATGGCCACAGAGCCCGGAAAACCCACAACAACCATCGGATTCCAGCCGTCAAAGCCTTTGACTATACATTGAATTATATGATGTTTGCAACCTCCTAATTTCTGAATAAGCTGATTTTTAGAATTAAAAAATGATTCCCAGTCTTTTCTTTTATGTTGACACTGTTTTTGAGGACCACCCCATAAACCAAGGGTTGGCAATTTGGTGCAATTTGGGTTGGCACATGCAACCCTCTCCAGAGGACATCCTGGGTAGTCCAGAATGAAATAATGAAATAATAATAATAATAATAATAATAATAATAATAATAATAATAATTGACCATCAGTCAATTGCAAAAGGCAGCTTTACTTGGAACAGCTTACATCCTGCGATAATACCTTTAACACCATCAAACAACAACATTTGCCTATTCCAGTTCCTTGGGAAGAACTTGATAGGTGGATAAAAATGCCAAATCCACTCTAAACATCTGGCTGACTGTACGACCAACAACAATAATAATAATATGGTCAAATCTTGGAGTCATAAAACTCTTCAGATTTTAAGCCAGAATGTAAATATCTTGCAAAATGTTGGCCTTTGTAAAAGAAATAGTTTTAACTTGGTGACCCTACTGTGGTGCTGGAGAAGACTCTTAAGAGTCCTTTGGACTGCAAGGAGGTCAAATCAGTCAATCCTAAAGGAAATCAACCCTGACTGCTCATTGGAAGGACAGATACTGAAGCTGAAGCTCAAATACTTTGGCCACCTAATGCAAAGAGAGGACTCACTGGAAAAGACCCTGATGCTGGGAAAGACTGAAGGCAAAAGGAGAAGGGGACGGCAGAGGATGAGATGGTTAGATAGCATCACTGATGTAACGAACATGAATTTGAGTAAACTCCGGGAGACAGTGGAGGACAGGAAGGCCTGGCGTGCTATGGTCCATGAGGTCACGAAGAGTCGGACAGACTAAACGACTGAACAACAACAAACAACAACAACAAAATGGACCGCTAGAGGTCTATAGGAACTACTGCATTCAAAAAGGGGCAAAAATAAATTTTAATTTATGGCCTGAGAAGAATTCTACTTATTCAGAATTTTAATACAGATAAACTTCCAGAATGCACTTGCATACTGAAATGTATAATTTTCAGTGTTTGTGAAGTCGTTTGCACATACATATTAGGGAAAAAGTTACTTCCAAGTGCATTTTATAATAGAAAAATATATGTAGGATGGAAACACATGTACTTATACATGAATTTATACTTATAACTTACTTACAAATGCATATAAGTAAGTTAGGGGAAGTGCACACAAATATGCATATTGACATTGCTTCCAGAATGAATAGGCAAACTAGAATTGGCCAGAGAAAGCTTTTTTTTCCTTCTATCAGAAACATGGTCCCACCTCCCGTTCATCCTGCCTGCGATCAATAGCATATTGGTGTGAGTTTGACTTTCTTGATTGCTGTGAATAGATGACTGATGGTGACCTGGATTTTAACAAAAGAATCTTAATGCTCCTTTAATCATTTGTCATTTTCTCCTGAATGCGCACATTTTAAAATCAGTGATTTGTTGGGAACACTAAGTAGAGAAGGAAGTAGTGGCCATTTTAAATTTGGAGATCAAGAGGGATTTTTCTAGAATTATTTAAAGTTAGAGGGTACAACCTGGAGAGCATAAGTTATTGTTTAGGACAGTGCTTTCCGACACACCAACGGCGGCAGTGGCGGCGGCGTGGGGGTGCGGGCGTGCACGGCGGCGGCGTGGGGGGAACGCAGAGGCAGCCTTTGCTAAAACGCGGAAGCACTGATGGTGCGCCGCCGCGCCGCCACCATGCACGCCCCCACCGCCGCTTCCGGGTTGTGTTGCGACACACCAAACTGTGTGTTGCGCCACAGTAAAGCAGTGCTTCCCAAAGTGCCGCCTTTGGTGACACACCAACGGCGGCAGCGGCAGTGGTGTGCGCGGGGGCGGGGGCGTGCACGGGGGCGGTGCGGGGGAGCGCGCGTGTGCACGGCGGCGGCAGCAGCAGCCTCCGCCAAAACACGAAAGCACTGATGGCGTGCCGCTGCCACCACCACCGCCGCCGCCATGCACACCCCCGCTGTCATCTGGATTGTGTGGTGACACACCAGACTGTGTGTTGCGACACACTAAAGTGTCACGACACACAGTTTGGAAAGGTGTGCACTAAAGTGTTGCGACACAGTCTGGAAAGCTATGGTTTAGGATATATGATCAGTGGGTTTACTGTCTGCTAGAGCAATGTACAATTCCTTACACTCTGATAGACTTGCATACAAAATCACTGAAGTCCATGGCCAGGGGGACAATTGTCTAGCTTCATTCAATACACCAGTTGCAGCACCTTTTAGATGGGAAGGCCTTAGCGACAGATACTCATACTCTTGTAGTTTCTGAGATGGTTTCTAGCAAGATAATAATAATATAATAATTGATAATTGATTTCAGATAATTGAGAAAGCCAAAGAATACCGAAAAGAAGTCAGTATGTGCTTCATTGATTGTAGAAAGGCTTTTGGTTGTGTGAATCATGTTAAGCTGTGGAATGTGCTTAGAAAAATGGAAATCCCAGAACATCTCATTTTCTTCATGAAAAACTTATATACAGGTCAGAAGGCCAGAGTACAGGCAGAGCCTGGTGAAACAGACTGGCTCCAGGTTGGCAAAGGAGTGCAACAAGGCTGCATACTTTCCCCTTATTTATTCAACCTATATGTGGAATATGTATTAAGAGAAGTTGGATTGGAAGAAGATGAGCATGGTTTTAAAATTGGAGGAAGAAACATCAATAATCTGCACTATGCTGATGATACTATAGCTGATAGCTGATAGCTGAAAATGCAAAGGATCTGCAAGCTCTAGTAAAAGAAGTCAAGGAACACAGTGGAAAAAATGAGACTAAAATTAAATATAAAGACCAAACTAATGACAATAGGTAGAACAGCCAGCCTTAGAATTGACAATGAAGATATCAAAGTGGTGATAGCTTCTGCCTTTTAAGATCAACCATCAACAGTAAAGGAACAAGCGGTCAAGGGATACACCACAGACGAGCACTTAGTAGAGCAATTATGAAGGCCTTGGAAGAGATATTCAGATGCCATGATGTATCTATACCTACAACAATCAGAATGGTGCAAGCCATGGTATTCCCTGTGGCACTCTATGGAAGCAAGAATTGGACTTTGAAGAAGCAGGGTAGGAAGAGTATTGATGCTTTTAAACTTTGGTGTTGGAGAAGATTCCTGAGAATACCATGGACAGCCAAGAAAACAAACCAATGGCTCATCGAACAAATCAACCCAGAGTTCTCACTTGAGGCACAAATGACCAGGCTCAAATTATCCTACTTCAGACACATTATGCAAAGACCTAGGTCTCTGGGGGAGGCTCTAATGTTGAGAAACGTAGAAGGAAAGAGCCAAAGTGGTGATGAGTGCACCATTGGAAGACCTAATAAAACTAGGTTAGGGACAGATCATCATTGAGAAAATCTATGTAGTCACTAAGAGTCAACAACGACTTGATGGCACGTAATAAATCAATCAACAATCAATCAATCAATGGATCATTACCTCCAAATGGAATCAACTGGCTCATTTAATCAGCCTAGAACAGGATCCTTTGGATTCCCCCAACTTGGGAGATGAGAGACTGAGAAGTAGGTGTTTTCAGTGGTGGCCCCATCCATGTACAATATGCTGCTTCAAGAAATCTATACAGCCCCACACTCCTATTGTTTTGTATCATCTGGTTTTTTAACAGAGCATTTAGTGCTTAAGATCTTTGTGGATGGGACATTTTTAAACCTGAAGTGCTTCCCTCTCTCACACACACTTTTTATGCTAATGCGTTCATTATTTTTTCTGTTAACCACTTCGAGTCTTGGGACCTGGGTGTGGTATAAATCTTAGTAAATAGGCTAGTAAAGAAAAGATAGCAAAACAATATGCACTTCTAATATTTCTCACCCAAGAAAAGCTAACCTCATCCCCAATCAGAAGCAGTCTGGTAGTGTTGTTTCCAACTAACAAAATTAATTAAATCTGGATGCCTTTTAATAAAATTTGTAAGACAGGAAGGATACTACCAGACTCCTCATGATTTTTGGCTGCCATAGACTAACATGGCTCTTTGTACAATAACCCCATCCAGAAATTAACAACAGTTTTTGCTATCAAGGGTAACTTTCATGGAAGCTTTCATGGAGATACCTTTGCATCTACAGCTATCATTTGGAAAGTTCTGATGGCAACTCTTATCATTACATCTGTATCAAGGATCCTATGATATGTGGGTTTGCCTTCCTCTTATGCTCCCAACAAATGCAACCCCATAAAAGGAAACTTGTGATAGGAAGAGGTAATATTGTAGTGCTGAATCTACGTATCTCAGTGTTTCTCAGGCTCAGCAACTTTAAGATGTGTGGACAGCATGTCAGCTACATCTTAAAGTTGCTGAGATTGAAAAATGCTGACATATGTGTCCATATGAAGAAGAAAAAAATTACAGGGTATTTTGTATTTTTGCTCCTGCTTGGGATTACCATCAGTTGCTCAAACCACCCATTCTAACATTCATTTCTGACCTCCTGCTCTCTGGTTTCCTTGGTATCCAGTGTCTCTGGCTATTTCTGTGGCTTATTATTCTGATTTATGTTCCTTGCTCTGCTTGTGAAGTCTCCTGGTGTGACCCCTGGCTGCTTTACAGGCCATTATGTGCTGATTCTGCTACTGAATGCAGTCTCCAAAGACAAGCAGGTTTGGTTGGACATCGCTGAACTTACTTAGTGATGTCCAACCAAACTTACTTACATTTGATTATTCTGGAGGTTATCTTTTTTGTGGGGGAGGGAGTACTTAGCAAAAAACTTTTCATTTTCACAGCCTACTGATATCACCCATTATATATGGATTTTACTATAGCTGTTATGGAAGGATGCAAACTTAAAAATCACTTTGCTGCTCCATACTTTGTATGCAACAGGGATTGACAATCTGAAAACAATATTCGCCATGTTGATTAGGCTTATGAGAACTGCTGTCTGAAACATCTGGAAAGCACCAGGTTGCCTTTCTTGGTGGTAACCAATGCTTCACCAGCTACTGCTAAGTGCATTATTGTATCTCTCTCTGTTAGATTTGTGTGTTTGTGTGTGCGCGCACCTGCCTTTGAGTCATTGTTGACTCCTGGTGACTGCCTGGACTAGTCCCTGCAATTTTCTTGGCAAGATTTTTGAAGTGGTTTGCCATTGCTGTCTTCCTAGGGCTGAGAGAGAGGGACTGGCCCAAGGTCACCCAGCTGGCTTTGTGCCCAAGAAGGGACTAGAACTCACAGACTTCTAGTTTCTAGCCTGATGCCTTAACCACTACCCCAAACTGGCTCTTCTACATTAGATAATCTGGGGAATTGTAGTTCTGAAAATGTTTACCAGTTTCTTACTTGTATGTGTTCCTTAGACACAAGAAATCCAAAACTATCCAAGGAAACATTAAAGCCAGATAGTTGATTTTTAATCACTATGTAGAGACGAGTGAGAAGTTTAATTAATTCACATTTCAGTGTGAACTTGCTCAGATGAGGACTGGACTGGAATAAGGTGACATTTTTTCTGGACTGTGCAATGCAGTCTGTAACTCACAAAAGACAATACACAGAATTATTTGTATTACGGCAGAATGCCCACAGACAAAAGAGCAAAAAACACATTATGCTATACTATATCCCATATAAGATGCATATCCTATATTTTCATCACTGTTTTTAACAAGTGTTAGGGGAAACTACTTTAAAATCTGTATAGTAGGACATGCACATGTTAAGAGAATTTTGGCATGAAAGTGTCTTTGAATTTTCTTTCCAACTTTTCCAAACTCATCAATTCATGCAAGAAAGGGCCAAAGCAAACTTAAGGAAGGGAGCCACATAGAATGAGCAAAACTGAAACAAAGAATAAATCACTTAATGTTGACATGTGGGATTGTTCCCCTCAAGAGAGAGTAAGCTGTAAGTAAGCAAGCAACTGAATGAAAATAGCAGAAAAAGAAAGACAATCCTAAAAAAACAAAACAAAGTAAAATAAATCCAGGAATGAATGGTGGAGTTGCAGCAGTGGCCTGCACAACAAACAGAAGTCCCTTGAGACTGGAAAGAGGAATCAGAAGGCTGACAGTCGATACAGCAAAATATATTGCCTGTCTCGTACAAGTAAGCATGTGGACAAATTTCAGGTGGTCTGTGTTTTGAAGCCAGCCCATTTAGCTGGCACTTTCTGGAGTAATACAGGGATACAGGACACAGCCTTCAGCAGATACACTTCTCCAGAATCCTGTAATGCAGTTCTTGGCTCAAAACTGACATATACAAATGTGTACATTGGATGAAGTTGCATCTAAAAATGCATGGGTTAGTTGCAGTGCATATGAACATGCGTGTGAGTTTTTATGCTTCCCCACTCTCCACCTGCAGATCGCTATGGAAAATAGATGGAATGGAAAAACATCAAAACAGGATTGATTGATTGATTGATTGATTTACTCAATTTCTGACCCTGGATAGTGGGTTCCAGGATTCCTGGAACTAGACACGTTGCCTTCTCTGGGTGTACAACAAACACAGTCTCTATAGCAAAGATATACTAAGCTGCAGGCACAGTAATGTTCCTAGCCCTGCCCTCCTGCTAGTCCTCTAATTTATTGTCATCAAAGTGGCAGTAGATCAAGAAAATGGAGAAATCTGGCAGCATGTGCTGGCTAAATCTGTTCTCGTTACTGATGGCTTTACACAAATTGGAGCCATCAAGCCTTTCTGAATGCCACGAGAGACTAAATCCATCTTCTCTCTGTGTCCCAGAGAAATTGCTTTCCTTGCACAGTGCTGATGAAGCATTTAAGAAGAAACATAATCGCCTTCCCCACTGCCACTCCTACGTATCATCAGATGCCTTGATTTTTTTTTCTTCTCCTCTCTTTTGAATATGGATATGGATGAAAACTCAGTGTCCCAATTATCTTCTGCCAGTGCTAATGGTCATACACTTCCAAGTAATTGGGGCTGAAAAGTAAAGTGCATAGATTAGGGCTGTGCCAGAATCTGGCTTGCAACATCTCAGGAACTTTCTTCCCTATGAAAGAGGTCACTGCTGTTTTATTGTGTCCTTGGGTGGCTTGAGTACTGAGTTGAAATTTCTCTTGGTGATTTTACAGGACCCATTGGATACTGAGGAACATCTGATGAAGAAACTGAAAGAGTTTGGGTCATTGGCGGGTCTGAAAGTAAATAAACAAAAAACAAAAATGTTAATTAAAAATATGACCATGTCTGACCAAGAACTACTTAATGGGTAAGACGGGTTTTAAGATTGAAAAAAAAGGTTAGATATTTGGGGGTGATCCTGACAACTAAAAATAGTATGTTGTTTAAAAATAATTATGTAAAAATTTGGAATGATGTGAAAAATGATTTGTTAAGATGGGGAAAATTACAACTGTCTCTTATGGGAAGAATATCTGTGATTAAGATGAATGTTTTGCCTAGGATGTTGTTTCTGTTTCAGACTTTACCGATTTTGACGACAGATTTACCATTTAAAGAATGGCAGAAAGATATTTCAAAATTTGTTTGGCAAGGCAAGAAGCCAAGAATTTAATATAAATTGTTACAAGATGCTAAAGAACAGGAAGGTTTGGGTTTGCCTAATTTAAAACTATATTTTATATTTATATTTTATATCTAACCCCTGATAAACTATCAAAAATGTATAATGGTATAACTAATGTTTGTTGGAAGTGTTTACAGGGAGAAGGAACTTTTTATCATCTCTGGTGGACCTGTGAGAAAGCCAAAAAAATTTCGGATCAAATATGCATTATTATCCAAAAGATTTTAAAAGTGAACATACAAAAAAAGCCGGAACTGTTCCTTTTGGGTTTGATGGAGAAGGAGTTGGAGAAACAAAATGGAGTTTTGTCTATGAAGGTTCTCAGTCATCCAGGTGGAATTGTCTGTAGCTTGAATCATGTCAACTGGATTTCTATTTTCTTAGTGGAAACGTTTCACTAAGATTTACTAATGGTAAATCTGTCGTCAAAATCGGTAAAGTCTGAAACAGAAACAACATCCTAGGCAAAACATTCATCTTAATCACAGATATTCTTCCCATAAGAGACAGTTGTAATTTTCCCCATCTTAACAAATCATTTTTCACATCATTCCAAATTAGTGGAAACGTTTCCACTAAGAAAATAGAAATCCAGTTGACATGATTCAAGCTACAAACATGGAGTTTTGCTTTTATATATGATCACAGCTGCAAGACTTTAATATGCACAGAGATGGAAAGATCCACAGATACCTATGGTTGAAGATTGGATTGTTAAATAAATGGATCTGGCCCAAATGGCTAAATTAACAGCATTAATTAGAGAACATTTGGTTTCTGGATTTATATCTGTTTGGCAACCACTTCTAGAGTACTTGCTTGTGGTAGAAAAAAATGATGTTCTGATTTTGGGTTTTAATGATTAATTGGTTTATTTTAATAGAAATAATGTTACTATGGTTTAATCATTGGTAAGAGATTATTTTTGTAAATTTATCTATATCTGTATTGGAGAAAGTCAGAAGTCACTTTTCCATCTTTGTTTTCTGTCTATTTGCACTTTTATAGTTTTTTGTTTTTTCTTTAGTTCTATTTTCTTGCTTTTCTATTTTGTATTTTAGCTATACTCTGAAAATTAATAAAGTTTAAACCAAAAAAAAAAAGAAATTTCTCCTGGTGATGCTTTGAGTTGATCTCATTGATGTCTGAACATGCTACTGCAGGGTTATTTTCTAGGTTGTGAAAACTCTCTAGTTTCTAGTTCTTCCTTCCTAATTCAAATTAAAAAATCCAGGAAGGAATTCCCTAATGAGGTCTTCTACTGGTATTTAAGTGAAGCACCAGGGATTCCGGAGTGCGGGAGAAAATATTGTACATTGAAAGCAGGGGGATCTGCAACAAGTCAAACCTGCATTGTGTGATTAAGATGCAAGCTCCACCCCTTATACAATTGTGTGTGAGGTCATGACAAAAGGGGCGGAATTTGCATCATGACATTGCAATGCACATCTTTTGCCTTTCTTTCTCCTTCTCTCTGAACACCCATGACTGAAAAACAAGCCCTTCACCCTCACCCTTGACCACTTGGAAACTAATTAATTGCAAGAATAGCATTCCCCACCAAGAGAATGTCACCAATCATCTTTCCCTTGTAGGAATCTTTCAAAGCAAATGATCTCTCATCCAGTTGAATGAGATCTCATTGGGGAAAAATGCAGGATAATTTTCTTCCCCATGTTGTTAGTCCCCATGTTGTGAGAATGATTTCCCAGACTGATAAAGAGATTGGTAGTTATCAAAATGATGAGCAGATGCAGTTTGTCCCAGCTTCATTCACAGAAGCACCAAGTCTTCGCCGCCGCCACCCTCAAGCTCTGTCAACCGTAGGAACACTAGGGAATGAATAGCCTCTGCCACCAAAATAGAGAAAAATAAAGAAGCTTCATTTGAAAATAAAAAATTATGGAATTCTTGTGCTATAATATTCATCTTTCCAACAAATATCACCAATCTAAGCCTCGAAGTTTGTCCCTTAATTAACTGTTTTTTGCCCAGATTTTGATCGAAAAAGTCCTGGTGCTGGCTACAGGTTCAGCTTCCCCCACACAAAAACTTGTTGATGCTGGCCAGACTCCCCTTCTTAATTAAGCGTTTAATGTTGGGTTTGTTTCTGCCTGGCTTCTATAGCTGGTATTTGCTTCAGATTTCACATGTCAGCATAACTTGGACAAGCTGTGCGAATTGTCTGTGTGAATTGGATCCAAACTGATTCATTTTATCAGTTCAGTTTGGACTGTTGGGTTGATCTGGTCTGAATCATTGATTTTATTTGGAAAATTAATCTCATTTGATTCAGCTGGCTGAATCAAGTCAAATTATCCAATGCAATTGGATCAAAAACAATTTGTGTACAAAAAATGCATGTTTGGGTGCACAAAAGATACTTCATTTGCTACCATTTGAATATGTAGGGTTGAATCAGCTATTCTAACTGAAGTGTTGCTTCAGTTTGCTTTGGAAACCCAGTTCAGTCCAGATATTTGACTGAAACCCCTCAAAGCTCCAAAATGAATAATCACACAGTGCTATTACCTAGAATCCGTGGTCTCGCCTCTTTCGCTTGGATTGGGACGCAGTTAGATATGGAGGCCCTTCTCATTCCTTGTAGAACTGTGATAATAATCATGCTAATGCTGATCAAATGAGCATTTTATTTTCCATCAGACACATGCACTGTGCCTTGAAGAGATATATTTGAAGAACCCTAGAAAAAGTTAATGCAACACTCCTACCATGTTTGCTGTCGCTAATCCAATTAGATTTTTTTCAAAAGATTGTTTTAAGTCACTCTTCAGTTGTTCCATAAATGAGTGCAGATTGAACACACCTGCACAGTGATGCCTTTGGCATGGAAACTCCAACACAATAGAATGATCTTCGTGGGGTTGACACCTCGCACAGTACTCGAAGTGGATTTGTGTTCCCCATCCAGAGAAAATCAATTGCACTTCAAGGAGGTCTACCCTTCAGGATGAAAACCCCACATTCAAAATAGGTGGTGGTCTTGGGAAAGGCAGCAAACGAGTGGTAACACCTTGGAATTTCATAAATGCTCCTTGCTTCTTTGCGCTCCCTCTCTCTCACAATTAAAAGCAACACCTCTGCTTATATGTTTCTCCTGATCTTTGCCTGCATACGCGATAAGCTGTCTTTCCATTACAGGTAGTCCTCGCTTAACGACCACAGTTGGGATCAGAATTTTGGTTGCTAAGCAAAGCAGTTATTAAGCAAATCCAACCTGATTTTACGACCCTTTTTGTGGCAGTCGTTAAGCGAACCATGTGGTCGTTAAGCGAACCATGTGGTCATTAAGCAAACCATGTGGTCATTAAGTAAATCACAATTGTTAAGCATATCATTGATTTTGCTTGCCAGAAGCTGGTCAGGAAGGTTGAATATGGTGATCACGTGACCATGTGACACTGCAATGATCATAAATGCAAACCGGTTGCAAAGTGCCCAAATCGTGATCATGTGACCGTGGGAACGCTGCAACGGTTGTAAGTGTGAGGACTGGTCACAAGTCAGTTTTCCCAGCACTGTTGTAACTCTGAACTGTCACTAAATGAATGGTTCTTAAGCGAGGACTACCTCTATTTTCAGAGAGTCATTTTCCAGCCCCTCGTTAGTGAGAAAAATAAAATCACAGTGCATTCTCTCTCCATCTGGGGATGGTGGGGGCAACATGCTGCAGTTTTGTTATCACTCAGTATCAGTAAAATTAGGGAGACCAGTTATGGACACCCCTACTTTAATCCTTCTTTTGTTTTTAGGAGGTACAACTAGCTTTCCATGGAATGGAAATCCAGCAAGGTGTGCAGAAATAATTTACAGGGAAGGATGACAAAAGAGAATTTGTAGTAGAGATGAGGAAGAATTCTTTTGAATGTGTTCATTCTAAAATGGATTTAAATACATGGCAGAAAGCAAAAATGAAAGAGGCAAAGGGATTTGGGTATTGTCTCTTAATAAATGTCTGGATTTGAACCCTTGTGGATTCAGGTAGGGGTGTCCATTGGATTTTGTTGAATTATAAAATGGCCCAGTTGGGTCAAATTTTAGGATTCAAAATTGAGCCAATCCAAAGCATTAAAGGATCTGGGTCTCTCCTATCTGGGTTATGGAGGTTACAGGCACTTTCTTTTTTAATTTCTTATTTTTTAAAAAAAAAATAATAATAAAATTTAAAGCTTTGGTTCCATGTTGTCCCCAGCCTTTTTTTTTTTTAACATGATACAAAACCAATGGGGAGTAGTTACCTGGAAGTCTAATGTCATAAATATGTCAGCAACACTGAACTCTATATTTTCTTTCCACCCTTTAAACCAGGGATGGAGGAATTAATCTGATGGAAAGTGGCACCCCCATAAATTCTACTGATACAAGCAGCTTAGAAACAAGGCACTGAGCGCTGTCAATCACTAATTGTTCCTCATCAGACTGAATTCAGCGTGGGCTGAGTGCTCTTTGACTTTTTATCAGTGTAGATGGGATACACTTTAAATCCACTGCAAAGACATTCAACAAACAGCAATGACAGAACAGAATATCCACTGAGTTTGATTTTAAAAAAAGTACCTGAATTGTCTTTTTTATGTACTATCATTGTTATCTAGTTTGGCTGTGATCTATGGAAAGACACACACACACACACACACACACACACACACAAAATAAATTTTGCAGTAGCAATAACTGTAAATCAGCAAAGAACAAACAGCAATTCCCAGTGCATTTGCAAAATCATGCACACAATCATATGCACAAATACACATACAGTATGTACAACAATCTCCAGATTGTAAGTGATCACATTATGAACAGATTTAGCAGGGTATTGGAAATGCAGCCCCCCTCCAAAAAGAAAAAGTCTAATGTAATTTTAGGTACCATGAATTTACCATAATTTCAAAGGCACAACTTCCACTTTATCCTACAGAAGACAAGACTTTATCTGGGTAGTGTGGTCCATCCTGGATGGATCCCTTATCTTAAGCATCCCTTATCTTTACCCATCCCTTACCCATCCCTTATCTTTACACAAATCCATAAATTATTAACATTTCAGTCCTAGTGTCAGCAAAAAGTCTGTAAAGGGACCCCAGATTTATACAAACATGTCTTGCTTTAAACTTGATCAAACAAACCAACTTTATACTCCTTCCTTTTGCTTTTAACAATCTTAATATTTAGCTCATTCAGATGCTGTTGTAGGATTTTATCTCTCTTCCATTTTTTTCTCCATCTCACAGATTTCTTCAAGACTTTAACCAACTTCTTTTGTAAGTTCAGTAAAAAGTTTTTAACCAGGTCAATTTCTTGGCTTGTACTTCCACTTTAGTTGTTTTCTCTGTCTCATAGTCCATATATATATATATATATATATATATATATATATATATATATATACACACACACACAGTATATACACACCTTGCCTGGGGTGGGGAGGGAAGTAATCACTCCTGGAGATGGCTGGTGCCCTAAAATGGCCCTTTAGATATACACGAGCGGTACTATAATTATCATCATCATCTGGATTTATCTTTATATTGTATTGCTTTATATTGTATGCTTTATATTATATTGTATGCTTTATATAATATTGTATTATATTGTACTGTACTGTACTGTATTGTATTGTATATTATATTTATACTTTACATTGTATTTATTTGATATTTATCTATGTTTATGTTATTTTAATGCTTTTATCACTATTGTAAACTGCCCAGAGTCCCTCCTTTGGGGGGAGATGGGCGGGGGCAAAATTTTTATATGTATGTATGTATGTATGTACGTATGTATGTATTCCATTGCTTCTGAAAATTCTTTATGTTCTGATATTTCTGCATCAGGAAAAAATTGTTTCGTCTCTTTATCTAGTAAATCTTCCGAGATGTTCTCTTTTGCATCAGTAATTTCTTCTTTAATATCTTTAGGACATCATATATTCATAGAAGTATGCATCACTGGTGAGATTAAAGCTGCTATTTTTTGACCCCATTGTTCAAAAATCTGAAGTATTTCAATAGATTATTGCAATGCGCTCTACATGGGGCTACCCTTGAAGACTATCAGGAAGCTACAACTGGTGCAAAATGCGGCCACGCGGGCGGTTTTGGGTGCGCCAAGATCTGCACATGTAACACCTTTGCTCCGCGAGCTGCATTGGGTGCCGGTTTGCTTCCGGGTACAATTCAAGGTGTTGGTTATCACCTTTAAAGCCCTACATGGCATGGGGCCAGAATACCTGAGGGACCGTCTTATCCCCA
Source organism: Charina bottae (assembly GCA_023362775.1). Taxonomy (NCBI): domain Eukaryota; kingdom Metazoa; phylum Chordata; class Lepidosauria; order Squamata; family Charinaidae; genus Charina; species Charina bottae. The sequence goes on along the minus strand of JALMGJ010000027.1, from coordinate 8,710,167 downwards.
TTTTATCGACCCGCCCCACCCGGTCATTCAGAGAGGGCCTGTTACGAACCCCATCAATTAGAGAATGCCATCTGATGGGGTCTAGGAGACGCGCCTTCTCTGTGGTAGCGCCCACTCTATGGAACATCTTGCCCCCAGAGTTAAGACAGATCTCCTCCCTCCTGACCTTTAGGAAAGAGCTGAAGACCTGGTTCTGCCGCCTGGCATGGGAAGGAGGAAGGGATAGTTCCTCATGGGGGTGGTTAATCCCCTGATTTTATAATGTCCTTCTTTTAATTAATTCCACGTCCATCTGGATTTTATAATTTTATAATTTTTATTAGATTGTATAATTGAGGTTTTATATTTATATATTTTAGATTTTATTTTAACTTATCTTATTGTGAACCGCCCAGAGTTCCCCACAGGGGGAGATGGGGGGTCATATAAATTAAACAAACAAACAAAACAAAACAAAACAAAATAAATAAAATAATAAAATAAAATAAAAAATAATAAAATAAAATAAAATAAAATAAAATAAAAAAATAAAATATAAAATAAAATAAAATATAAAATAAAATAAAATAAAATAAAATAAAATAAAATAAAATAAAATAATAAAATAAAATAAAATAAAATAAAATAAAATAAAATAAAATAAAATAAAATAATAAAAGCATTTTCTGTCATTTTGCAAGTTCTAATGCTGACCAAGAGAAGAGGTTTTTTTTTCCTTTTTCTCTTTCTGCCTGGAATCTTTAGTCCCCTCTAGTGCTCAATTTCTGAAATCATAAAGTCTCAAGTTTGATTTAAAACAGATTAAACAAGTTGGCTCCCATGAATGGGATGTTCATTATATAATTATTTGCAAAATCTTCTAGCAAAAGTCCTAATATTCCATTATTCCAAATTTGTCTGGTCCCTAAATTTATTTATAACTTACTTAAACCAGATTCTTATTTATCATTTATTTCTATTTTTTTAAGTTCTTAAGCTTATAGTTAATTTTTCTTTTATTCAAGAAAGAATGTAAACTCACCAGGTGGCTTTTCAAACTTGATGTTTTTAAGATCTCTAGTATCCTTAAGGTGGCTGAATAGGTAATTTCCAAAAGTGATTAGAAAGTGAGTTAGCGAACTCAATGTCCTTCAAAAGACTTCCGGTGGGGACATGGTGGACTGAACAGCTGTGCCTGTGGAACTGACAATGCGGCAATTTTTTTCTGGCTCAGGCAGGCTTTCCTGAAGCCCAGTAGTGTTCCATGGATAAAGGAAAACACCTGGAATCACCCCATCTGTCCTCCAGATGACTGCTTGTAGTCGGAAGATCGCAAACAGCATTTTGCGTTCGACTGGTAAGAACTATCTGGGAGGTGGGGACATCATCATTTTCCAAGCCATGCTGTAGCCTTAAAGTGACACTAAGACCGGCCACCCCATTTCTAAATCACCACATTTATATACTGTATATTTTAAGTATGCATAGCCTAAGAGAGGCTTTCTACAGCGAGGAGAAGCTGGCTCTCTTGGTGCTTATCATTATTTTTTGAGATCACTTTTTTTTTAAAAAAAATTCTTTTTTAAGTTTTGGAAATCGTTTTCCTTCCAAATATAAAGGAGGATTGAGGGCAAACAATTGTCTTCCTGTTATTATTTTTGTGAGGATGGCACGGTGGCGTAACGGTTAAGACTACCGACTGTCAGAGTCCAGTTTGACTCTGACTCTGAGTTAGAGGAAAACAAAACTAATCAGAGAAACAAAACTTACCCTGTGCAGCAACCAACAAGAACTCGTGATGAGCAGATGCAGGTTCAAAAGTGCAACGCTCGTGATCACTCTCGTGATGAACAGGTGCAGGAATCTGTACCCAGGGATGACCCAGCAGTGTGGGAGAATCCTGAGAAGCTGATTGGTGCTCCTGACTTACTTCCTAGTTCAGCACCAATCAGCGCCAGAGAGAGGCGGGTGGATTAGCATGAAAGCCAGCTGGGTGACCTTGGGCCAGTCACTTTCTCTCAGCCCAACTCACCTCACAGGGTTGTTGTTCTGGGGAAAATAGGAGGAGGAAGGAGTATTAGGTATGTTCACTGCCTTGAGTTATTTATAAAAATAATAAAGGCGGGATAAAAATTAATTAATTAAATAAATAAATTAGCACGCCAAACAAAGAGGGTCCCAATTGGCTCCCAAGGAGAGAAGGCGTGCCGCAAACAGAATAAAAGGACGAATAAGCAAGCACCCAATTGCCAGAGACAAACGTTCTACTGACCTAACAGTTTCTTCAGGAGAAGTCCAGCCAGATTCGTCTTTGAAGTCTTGTCCTGTCACCACTGGAGAATCAGAGTCAGATCTTCAACTCATTTCTGAATTGACCCCAGCTGCATCAGAAGAACAGATCACTTGAGCATCAATAGAGGTCGGAACGTTAGCTCGTAGTTTCTCAGAAAGCCCCGCCAGGACAGCTTTGGTTGTACCGGGTATTCATCAGCAGTGTCTCAACGCTTCAGCTAAATACTTTGCTCACTTGCAGCTTGTCACATCGATTTCGGTTTGCCACATTATTTCATTGGGGGGCTTTCTAGTTTATCGTACCCTGTCCTGCCTGGTTTACAGGCAGTGTCATCTAGTGATAGTAGCCTAGTCTGCTTTGCAGCCCCCATTCCGTTCCTTGTGGTTCCAGTCCAGTCTGTCTTGCAGTCTCAGTCCAGTTTCCTAGAGGTTCCAGTGCAGTCTGCCTTGCAGGAACCAGTCCAGTCTGCCTTGCAGTTCCAGTCCAGTGTCCCAGAGGTTCCAGTCCAGTCTGCCTTGCAGTTCCAGTCCAGCATCCCAGAGGAACTAGTCCAGTCTGCCTTGCAGTTCCAGTCCAGTGTTCCAGGGGAACCAGCCCAACCTGCCTTGCAGTTCCAGTCCAGTGTCCAGAGGAACCAGTCTAGTCTGCTTTGCAGTTCCAGTCCAGTGTTCCAGAGAAACCAGTCCAGCCTGCCTTGCACTTCCAGTCCAGTCCTTTAGAGCATCCACCTTGTCCAGAGAATCCAGTCCAGTATCCTGAGATTTCAGAAGAACCTCATCCCATCTATCCTCTAATCCTAGTTCCAGAGACTTCAGTCCAGCCTTGTCAGCCTCGTTCCCAGTAATTCAGAAGAATTGATCCTGAGTTTCCTAGTTTGAACTTACCTACCTAGCATGTCCTGTGGTCTCCTCGTGAGGAGTAGTCATCAAGAGCACAAGTGGGTGATCTCCCATCCTCTCCTTATCTGGAGAGGCTCTGTGGGACCGGTCTACTCACTGCTCCTTTGGTCTTCACCGCGGTTCTCATCTCTACTCATTCAGAGATGTCTTAGCTTGCCATTCCTCACCCAGAAGCTCCACCGCTCTGTTTTTTTTTAATGGATCAGCATATTGCCTCATTCATCCCAGTTGATTGGTTTATGATGCACTATACTGTGTGAATCTAGAAAATGGATTAAATGAACAACCAAGTTATATGTGCTATCAATTGCGCAAGAATACCTTTCTTTGCTCTCATTCTTAGAGCTGTTAGAGCTTTGCTCTGACATTCCATTAAATCTCTTTCTGTTGCTGCTAGAAAAGAATAGATTTTCCAATTGTAAAATAAATTTAAGGAACATCATAGAAATATGAATTAATATTTTCTGCAGCTTTTTCCCTGAATAGTTTTGGCTGCAATAAGACATTGAATCTGATTCTTCCAGTGATGTTAAAACATTTTCCCCAGTCCCATTCTCTGAAATCCAGTTTAGGGTATAAAAAAACTTATTCACTTTTTGCAGGAGAATCTTCCACATAACAGATAACAGTGATATTTCCATTCCTGCAATTCCAATGCTAGACAAATCTTGTCATTTTTTACAAGGTGGTATGAAAAAGAGAAAAACAAAACAAAACACTATGATTCCTATTTCCCTTTTTTATGTATTCAAATACTGTATAACCAATCCAAAATATACATAATATGAGTTAGAGTCGTCCTCTGAGAAAGCTATCAATGTCAGAATGGAGTGATAGGATCAGTGATATTCATCCCCAGAAGGTTAGTACAAGGAAAGGAACAATCACTTAAAAATCAGGGTGGATAGAGATTTCCTTTCTTGGTTCAGGGGCAACGCTCAGCAAATGGTTCAATCTAATCTGGATTATGAGAGAACCCAGTTAGTGGTTGGAAGAGATCAGACAAATTTGATGGATTTATCTGAATAGGAAGCTAGAGAATATATGTAAACATGCCTCTATTTTCAATGGACAGTATGAAAGAATTAAGAGGAAGTCTAAGTCTTCTCTTCCAAGAGGGTTCCACCGCAAAAGAGCAGGGAAGATCTGAGACAGAACAGGTATAAATTCTGCACTAGCATTCCTGTCTCTTTCTAACTGTCTGCTATTTTATATGGCTACCATTCCTGGAATATAGTACCAGTTGAGTTTCAAGCTGTGTTTGTCGAAGCTTGAGAGATCACTCCAGAAACAATGCAGCATAGTTTGAAATGAGAATGTGAAATGAGATTCAGAATCATAGAGCCTTTTTCTCCCATAATCAACTAGGAAAAAGAAATACTGGTTTTGGCTTACACAAATAGCTGTACCGTTTTTGTAGTATTTAAGTAGAATATAATGGCGACCAGGAGCAGTCGCTAATTGCTGCTCCGGAGCGAGAGAATCCTGGTCTCCTGGAACCCCTGTTTTTTCCATCCTTTTCCCACCCTGCTATATTGGATTGGGGTTGGGGAAAGATTTTTGGGGTTTCTCGGCGTTTTCGAGCTTGTGGCCAAGTTGGAGACGGCTGGACCTCTAGAAGGAACGGCGGAGTAACAACAGAGCAGCAGAGGGCAGTAGTGACTATTAAGTCCGGCGTGCTCTTCTGTGGACCCAGGTGGACTCCCCGCAATCTATGGTGATTCCCCGGCGAACCTCTATTACCTACTATTTTGGAGTCAGCTGTCCCCTTTGGAGGAGTGGGAGAGCGTGGGCGGCGATGGGGCGTTGTGGTGCCGAACCTTTGGCAACAAGGCGGAGTGTGGCAGCAGTGGATTCCGCACAGAAAACGGTAGTAGACATCGCGTTTTGCCTGGCTGCGGACCCAGATGGACCCCCTGCTATCTATGGTAGCCCACCGGTGATTTCTTTGTCACCTCGGAGTTGGCTGGCTTCCCTGGAAGAGCGGCGGAGGAGCGGCGTGGTGCCGAAGGCTGGAGTGTGGAGTGCGGAGGGCCTGAGTAACACCAATGGACTCCGTTTTCTGACTATGCTGGAGATTTTGTTAGATCTTGGCAGACTCCAGTGGACCCCTTGTGGCAAGCCTTGTGTTTGCAAGCCTTGTGGACTTATAACACCTTTAAATTTGATAACATCTTTAATAGGATAATGAGGAAAGAGCTTGGGAAGGGAGGATTGATCATTTCCATTTTCCCCCGTACATCAGAGGTGGCAGAGATTTGGGGTCCCCTTGGTGTGAGAGTGGTATTCCCCCTGGGTGTGAGAGAGCCAGGGGGAGGCCAGAATTTAGTGATACTATATAAGAGTGCCCACCCCTGAGTGAGAGACAGGAGGTGGGCAGGAGTGGATGGGGCCCCCTCTGACCTGTGAGAGAGGTTGAGGGGGGGACATAGAGAGTGTGGAGTGAGTGTTTAGGGGGTGGTTGGGTTCTCCCAACGCCGAAAGCAAACCGCTGGTGCGCTGGTGGGCCTATCGCCTCCTGAGAGTGACTGGGTACGGGAGGATGTGTGCATGGGAGAGGGGACCCTTGTTTCCATCTGGGGTTTTCAGAGGTCCGGTGGTGGAGGCAACTGGGCCTGAAAACTCTAGGGGCTATGGGGTGGGTTGTCCTATTGAGGTGGTGACGGGTCGGGGATGTTGTGGCGGGAACCGGAGGGCAGGCCATCGTTGGGGAAGACGCCCCCGGTGTTTGTTACCAGTGGTGTGTTCTGGCCCTCCAGGTTCAAACCTAGGCCCTGGTTAGCAGACCCTCGAGGGCCCTGGATTCCAGCTGTTGTTGCTTAACGCCAGATCGGTTAATAACAAGGGCCCCCTCATATGTGATTTGATCATGGAGGAGGGGGCCGACCTGGCGTGTATTACTAAAACCTGGCTGGGCTCAGGGGGAGGGGTCGCCCTCTCGGAGATCTGCCTGGCCGGGTTTCAAGTATGGCACCAGCCGAGACATCGGGGTAGGGGAGGTGGGGTGGCAGTTGTCATCCGAGAGTCTATAGTGGCCTTCAGGGGCACGGCTCCACAAGTGGCCGGATGTGAGACTCTGTTCTTCAAGTTGGGTTCCCTAGAGCAGTTGGGAGTGTTGCTGCTGTACCAGCCTCCCTGCTGCGTAGCAACCTCCCTGCCCGAGCTGCTTGAGGCCGTCTCGGGGTTGGCGGTGGAATTCCCCAGACTTATGGTTCTGGGGGATTTCAATCTGCCATCCCTGGGATGTGCCTCGGAGGCAGCTCAGGAGTTCATGGCTACCATGGCAGCCATGGGCCTGGTTCAGATTATTCGGTACCCGACTTGAGACAGTGGTCTCACTCCGGACTTGGTTTTCCTGTTGGAGCAGTGGCAGAGTGATCTGGGGGGAGAGTTACATCTTTCCCCGCTGTCATGGTCGGATCATGCCCTGGTGGCCCTGAGATTCTCATATGCTGCCCCACTCTGCAGGGAGGCTGGACCTATTTGATCGGTCCGCCCCCGGCGACTAATGGACCCGATAGGGTTTCAGAGGGAGCTGGGGGTTATACCCGAGGATCTACTGCATGGTCCAGCAGAGGTGCTGGCCGCAGCCTGGAATAATGAAGCGGCCGGGGCCTTGGACAGGATCGCACCTATGCGGCCTCTCTTGCCCCATCCGACCCAATATTCCCCGTGGTTCACGGAGGGATTGAGGGTTCTGAAGACGGTTAAGAGACATCTAGAGCGCCGTTGGAGAAAGACAAAGACCGAATCCGACCGAACACTAGCTAGAGCCGTGGTTAAGGCCTACCTTGTGGCGGTAAGAGTGGCGAAACATCAATATTTCTCCACTCTTATTGCATCAGCAGAATGCCGCCCGTCGGCACTGTTTAGGATTACTTGATCTCTCCTAGGTAAGGTGGGCCCAGTGACCCACCTTCAGGGCCGTGTGGAGGAATTTTCGGAGCATCTGATGGATAAAATCGCTCGGATTCATTCTAAGCTGGACTCCAAGCGTGGTGCATGGTCTGGGGAGATGCCAAGGGAACGTCTGTGCCCGGTTATCTGGGAACAGTTTGATCCTGTTGAGCCTAGGGAAGTGGACATGATCCTCCGGACTGTAAGGGCCACTATGTGTCATCTTGACCCATGCCCTTCCTGGCTAGTGAAAGCAGCCAGGGAAGTGACATGTGGTTGGGTCCATGCGATGGTTGTTACATCCTTGGGAGAGGGAGTGTTTCCGGCTGTTTTCAAGGAAGCGCTGGTGCACCCCCTCCTCAAGAAGCCATCGCTGGACCCTACAGTGTTGGACAATTTTCGTCCCGTCTCCCACCTCCCCTTTTTAGGGAAGGTGGTTGAGAAAGTGGTGGCATTACAGCTCCAGAGGATTCTGGATGATACGGATTATCTAGACCCCTTCCAGTCAGGATTCAGGCTGGGATATGGGGTGGAAACTGCATTGGTCGCACTTACAGATGATCTCTGGCGGGAGCGGGATGGAGGCAGTGCATCCATCCTGGCTCTTCTTGACCTCTCAGCGGCTTTCGATACCATCGACCATGGTATCCTTTTGGGGCGGCTCAGAGAGTTGGAGGTGGGCGGCGTAGTTTTGCGCTGGTTCGCCTCCTTCCTCCGAGACCGGTCCCAATCGGTGGTAATAGGAGATGAGAGGTCCGACCCTCGGCCCCTACTTTGTGGTGTGCCGCAGGGTTCGGTTCTCTCCCCTCTCCTATTTAATATCTACATGAAACCACTGGGTGAGATCATCCGCCAACACGGGATGAGGTATCATCAATATGCTGATGATACTCAATTATATATCTCCATCCCGGGTGAGTTAAGTGATGCAGTGGCTGCCCTTTCTCAGTGTCTGAAGGCTGTGGGGGCCTGGATGGGGAACAACAGGCTTCAGCTGAACCCTGGTAAGACGGAGTGGCTGTGGATTGATGGCGCCTCGGGATCCAGGGAGTTGTCATCTTTAGATCTGGATGGGGTGGCACTACCCCGTTCGGACTCGGTGCGGAACCTGGGGGTCCTTCTGGACTCACGGCTCCTGCTTGAAGAGCAGGTGGCAGCCGTGGCCAGAAGGGTGCTTATGCAACTTTGAGTTGTACGCCAGCTACGCCCTTTCCTGGACCGAGATGCCCTCCGTACAGTCACTCATGCCCTGGTCATCTCCCATATAGACTATTGCAATGCACTCTACATGGGGCTACCCTTGAAGACTATCCGGAAGCTTCAACTGGTCCAGAATGCGGCTGCGTGTGCGGTTATGGGTGCCCCAAGATCGGCACATGTGACACCTCTGCTGTGTGAGCTGCACTGGTTGCCAGTTTGCTTCCGGGTCCAATTCAAGGTGTTGGTTGTTACCTTTAAAGCTCTACATGGCATGGGACCAGGTTACCTTAGGGACCGCCTCATCCCCAGAGCATCGACCCGCCACACCCTGTTATGCAGAGAGGGCTTGCTACGGACCCCGTCTATAAAGAATTTCATCTGGCGGGGTCCAGGAGGCGGGCCTTCTCTGCAGTGGCACCCGCCCTCTGGAACATTCTGCCCCTGGAGGTGAGGCTAGCCCCCACACTCCTGACCTTCCGAAAGCAAGTGAAGACCTGGCTCTGCCACCTCGCTTGGGATGGGAAGAGTAATAGCTCTTCTTGGGGATGGCTTGCGCCGTAGAGTTCTCGCAAACATTACATAACAGCCTCTTGGATTTTATATATTTAATATTTAATTTATGATTGATATTGTATAATGTATTTTATATGCTTTCAATCACTAACTTGATTGTAAACCGCCCAGAGTCCCCTTGTGGGGGGAGATGGGCGGTGATATAAGTTGGAAAAATAAATAAATAAATAAATATAATGAAAATGGAGGATATACAAGATCTTTTTGAGTGGGTAAAGGTAAAGATTCCCCCCGCACATTTGTGCAGTCGTGTCCGACTCTAGGGGCCGGTGCTCATCTCCGTTGAGCCAGCATTGTCCGAAGACGCTTCCACGGTCATGTGGCCGGCATGATGCATGCGGAACGCTGTTACCTACCCACCGAAGCGGTACCTATTAATCTACTTGCATTTGCATGCTTTCGAATTGCTAGGTTGGCAAGAGCTGGGGCGAGTGCGGGAGCTCACTCCGTCACGCGGGACTAGGGATTCGAACCTCCGAACTTGCGATCTTCCGATCAACAAGCCTGGCGTCTTACCCGCTGAGCCACCACGCCCCCTTTATGAGTGGGTGGAGCTGGCTAAATTTCATAGAAATTTTGATGAGTTTTTTTGAGTAATGCAACTTCAACATCTGATTTTTAAAAAAATTAATTTTATTTTTTAATAATCTCTCTCTCTCTTTCTCTCTTTCTCTCTCTCCCTCTCTTTTAAAGTATTGTCCATCAATAAGTTTATAGTTTGGGACCAGAAAGTAACATAGATACTACATAGGGCCATAACATTATTTGTTTTCAGGGTCAGCAATATTAGCCAGAGCACAGAAAAGGAGTAATAAATAGTAAATCAAGGAATTTAAAGCCATGAGATAAGGAACAAGACACCTAAATCTCATTTACATAAATTCCATTCTCTATATCTCTTCATGAAATGTCTGCAAGAAAACAACAAGGCTCAGAGAGCACCAAGGACTCCACAGTTCAACTCTGAGCTTCAAATATTCTCTTTGATTGGTCTCTCTCTCTCTCTCTCTCTCTCTCTCTCCCTCTCCCTCTCCCTCTCCCTCTCCCTCTCCCTCTCCCTCTCCCTCTCCCTCTCCCTCTCCCTCTCTCTCTCTCTCTCTCTCTCTCTCTCTCCCCCCCCCCCCCGATTGGCTCTTCATACCTTTCTATCTTTGCTAATCATCCTTTTTTCCACCCCATCCATCCATTGCTTCATCCATTGCTCATTAAAGTTCTCTTTTTGAATACCATCCAACCACAATTTTCTTGGTCTTCCCCTCCCTCTCAACCCACTCAGCCTTCACATAATTCTGTCCACTTCCATTCTCTCTATATGTCCAAACCATCTCAGCATGGTCTTCTATCAAAGAGAATATTTGTAGCTCAGGGTTGGACTGTGGAGTCAGTCCTAGGTGCTCTCTGAGCCTTGTTGTTTTCTTGGAGACGTTTCATTGCCAGGCTAGGCAACATCTTCAGTGCGAAAAGGGAGTGGGATTGCTCTCTGTTTATATACCCTGGCTTGTCCTGCCTGTGTTGGTGGGGGTCTTGTACTCTCCATGGTAATTCCTTGATTGGGTTGTTGTTTGCTGCTTGGTTGATTGACTGAGTTAATAGTTCCTTGATTAGGGTCTATTGTGTTGTTTGATTGCTCCTCTGCTGCTAATCTTGCTGTTAATCTTTGCCTATCTTGTTGTTGATTGCTGGCAAAGAGGTGTTCTGGTCTTCTGGCTTTTCTATTTTCTCTTATGAATGGTATGTAAATGTTGTTTACCTCTATGTGTCTATTGATGGCTGCTTTGTCTGAGTGCCAAGCTTCCAGGAATTCTCTAGCATTTTTTAATTTGGCTTGGTTTAAGATGCTCACAGTTTCCCAGTTGAAAGTATGGTTAAGTCTGTCCATGTGTTGTGAGATTAAGGAGTTTTCATCATGTCTTCTGACTGCTAGTTGGTGTTCATGGATGCGTTCTGCTAGTCTTCTGCCAGTCTGTCCTACATAGTGGCTGTTACAGTCCTTACACTGTATGTTGTAGATAGCTCCTGTTTTTTCTTCTTGGGCTACTGGGTCTTTTGGTTTACTTACGATGTTCTGAAGAGTTTTGGTTGGTTTGTGTGCTACGGTGGTGCTGTGTGGTTGTAACAGTCCATTAGTAGTTTCTGAGATGTTTCTGATGTATGGCAGTGTAATCCTCTTCATAGCTTCTGTTAGTTTTGCTGTGGTGGGTTAAGTGGTCAGGCACTTTTTGATAAAGTTGCGTGGATATCCATTTTGCTGGAAGATGCTATATAAGTGGTCTGTTTCCTTTTTCTGGTGTTCTGGGTTGCTGCAGTGCGTTTGTGCTCGTCTGAATAGTGTTCTTACACAGCTCCTCTTGTGGGAGGTAGGGTTATTGCTTTGGTAGTGGAGCACTTGGTTAGTGTGGGTAGATTTCCGGTAGACTTGTGTTTCTAGAATGCCATCATTTCCTCTACTGATGAGGATGTCCAAGAGGGGTAGTGTATTGTTGTTTTCTTCTTCCCTTGTAAATTTTATTCCTTTGAAGATGTTGTTGATGGTTTCATGTGTTTCCTCCAGTTGATCCTTTTTTATTATGACGAAGGTGTCATCTACATACCGGATCCATACTTTGGGTTGTATGTGTGGGAGTGGTATCCTTTCTAGATGTTGCATTACTATCTCTGCTATGAGTCCTGAGAGTGGTGATCCCATAGGTGTTCCTTTGATTTGTTGGTATATTTGTCCATCAAACTGAAAGTAGGTGGTGAGGCAGAGGTTGATGAGGTCCATGATTCTGGGTATTTTGATCTTGGTGTATCTAGTTAGGTCAGGTGTGTTACGTAGAATTGCTGCCATGGATTCAATCGTTAGTGCTTGGTCTATGGATGTAAAGAGTGCAGTGACATCAAATGACACCATAATTTCATCTTCATCTATTTTTAGGTCTTTGATTTTCTGGATTTTTCTTTGATGGTCTTCTATGCCAGTGATTCCTTTTGTATGTAAGACACATTCATTCTTCACCCATTCATTCTTGACTCTATCTCATCTTGTTTTCACCACTGTACTGAAAATAATGGTGGGCAATGTCTCTTCTAGAGCTAGGGGTAAGGAATGATGATGAAAGAAATAAACTTTTCTGTAATCAGAATTCCCTAGCCAGCATCACTCTTGCTGAAAGTCCCAAAAACTGATGTCCACAGATCGGGAGGAGAGCCAGATTGGGGTAAGCTGAAATAAATAATAACATGCATCCTAATGAAGACTGTAGAAGGGAGTTGGAAGTTACCAAATGTGCGTGTTGATTCATACTAAAAATGTATCACAAATTCCTTTTCCCCTCACACTGGTCAACCTGATGTTTTTAGAAGCTCGCTAAGGGACCAGATCTGAATAGCACAGTCCTTTTTATGTTCCCTGTCCACTGTCTTGTACAAACCGTGATGGCATTGTATGCATCATGACATCATCATGCAAGTTACGTCATTTGCATCACTTGCATGATGATGCCATGATGCATGTGACATCATTTTCTCCCTCCTTGCCTCTTCCACCAGTGGACATTCATGCTCTGCTACTAGAGATAATGTGTAGTAATCAGGACGAGCAGCCTTTCCTACCTTTAACTTCCCTGCATGTTCTTAATGCCCCCTGAAAAGCTTTTCAGATTGCTGATGGTCATTGCTAAGTCTTGCAGCAATGAATTTCCCTGGGTTGCCATGCCCAGCTCCTCAGAGGTGGTGTCACAGTTGCACAGCGTCTTTCTTACATCTGTGTTTGCTTCTAAACAAGGGGTGGTCAGCAGTAGCCCCTCCCATAGAGGCCTGGGCAGCATCTTCTATCCCCCATAATGCACTGGACCTCATATCTCTTTGAAGAACTGGAGGCAACAAAGGGCACCCCTCCCTCCTCAAAAATGATAGAGAATATCTGGCAAAAATCTCTGCAAACAGGTCTTTTTCTCTGGTCTGGGAAAGGAGAAAAGGGGAAAAAATATTTTCTTTCTAGAAGATTATCTTCTGACACATTTGGGCACAACTTCACCTTCAGCACAGCTGCCTAACTGACTGACACTAAGTGCCCAGCTCAGCTTCTTTTCATTTTGCAACACCACCAGTAGATTGCATCCAAGGTTTCTCACTATTGCATTTCACTTTTGGCCTTTATTCCAAAATCTACAGTAACAGCAGTTTGACGTTTGGCCTGGACAGAAAGTGGCATGAATCATCAGCTATTTTTGTCTGTTAATTCATAGCAATGCTCTCTCAGACATAATCTGGATTTAATACTTGTGCTACTGCAGCGAGCATCGGTTCATGCACTTGTGGTAACCCTCAGATAGTTTCTTTGCTTCGAGGAGGGAAGCCATTATGTTGTTGTTGTTTTTTAAAAAAAGCTCACTATCAAGCAAGAGGCTGAATGGTTTGAGATAGGAAAACTAGTATTGCAAAAATTGATCTGATAAATAGCGTGTTTGGTTCATAGCGAAGGACACACAAACAGAGGTATGCAAAGCAGACATATAAGTAACTTTGGGTTCATCCCAAGGATTTAAACTACAGATGGATTCTAATTTCCAAACTCTGCCATTCCCAATATTAATTCCAAAGGAGAAAGGGGCAAAGGAGACAAAAATGGCTATTTTATCCTAGTTTGGGGTAAAAGAGAGCCAGAACTTTATGGATTACTGCTTGCACAAATTTTGGCATGGTGTAGGTTCTGACTCCCAGCTTGGTGACTTGGAGCAGTGTCTTCTCACTCAATTATGGAATTCTCTCCTGATTCTCTCTCTCCCTGTAGTCTAGTTTTAAACATGTGAAGAGACCCTTGTTCATCTAAACATGTGCAGGGTCACAACTGCTCATGGATGAGGCTGCCTCTGAAATGAATTTTGGTGAAATGGTTATAGGGTTCTATGCCAGGTCACAGCAAGTAGTAGCAGCTAAGCGAAGCAGATCTGGACTTTCTTAGTATTTGGATGGGAGGTTACAATGGAATCCCAAGGCTGCAGATAGACTGGGAAGCAAAAAAAAATCCATGTTACACACATTCTTCTGTTTATGGTTCATTCATTATTTCCCTCTTTCAGACACTCCATGGAGGCACCTCCTTTCGACCTCCCTCACGTTCCACCTAGTCCAGAGTCTAGATAGGTGCAGCTGAGGCTCCGTGGCATGGTGCCTAGGTTTTGGGGGACGATGAGGGAGGGGATTTACTAGTGGATACACTCACATACTTTCAACAGAAATATGGGAGTTCAGGATCTTATGCAGTACTGAAATGTTCAGGGGAACACACAACACATACTGTAGAGACTCATTGTTAATCTACAAAAGCATTATAATTACAATAATTTTAGCATTACACACACAGACACATACATACACACCAGCACTTACACTAATTTCTCCTGGTACACCCTAGGCCAGGGAATATATAGGGACTGGAGAAGGCATGAGTTTTTCATAGATGATTTGTATGCACAAAATATTGGGGTGGGTGGTGGTCTTCCAACAGAGACCTGTATTGCTTGTCCATTATCCTTTGCCAGGAGTGTCCATCACACATTCCTTTCCACACCTCCTCAGCCTTTCATTGACTTATTTGGTTGCTGGGTCAAATGTGATTTGCCACCTGGCTGTTAACTGTTAAGTTTCTTATTTCTGCTTGATGTCCTCTAGTCCTTGACTGAACTTGATAGATTGTTTCCCTGTGACCTGCTCCATGACAATTCTTCTCTCTTGTAGCTGGTACCAAAACAAATTTGATTTGATGGCTTTCTTTATTTTTCACCCTCCTCTGCACTTCCACAATTTTCCTTGGGTTCACAATCCTTTCATCTATCTCTCCCAATGATTTTTTTCTTGTAATACTCAGAAGAGAGCAACATTACTATATAATACTCATGTGCATTGCACTACCAAGAGAACTGCATGAATATGCCACGTAGTCTCCAGAAAGTGAGTTCAAACTCAAAGGAAATTTTACACTTTCATTGTTTGTATTCTCATCAGTTATTATTTTCTTGTTGATTATTTTATTATATTGTTTTATTAAATATGGTTCTTCTGTGAATCATTCTGAGCTCCTTTAGAAGGATGAACATCATAACAATGTCAACTTAAAAGGGCACGGACCTCTTCATCAGTCAACCTGCCTACTACCTGATGTTCTCTCTTCCATAAAATCTTGAAAAAGTGGCAAAGTATTGGGTGCTAACTGTTCCCAATCTAGCTGGGGCTTGAGATGGTCTCCCATCCAAGTACTAACCAAGCCTGATGCTGTTTAGCTTCCAAGCTCAGACAGGCTCAGACAGGACTGCCACCTGCTGAAACAATGATCTGATACCTCATGCCTTTTGCAGATGTTGTCTTCTGTAAGTGAAGCCTCCTTTACGTGGCAAAGTCACGACAAATCTGTAGTTTGGAGGGGCAACTTGTGTCCCCCTGTATTCCATCTTTTCAGCCTTCACAGCCTCTTCTGACTATAACTGCTTAAATAGTTCCCTGCCATCTGATATCCTTAATATATTCACATGATTCTGTAAGCACGATGTCAGAAAACAAAAGAAAACTGGAAGATTCCTTCCTAAATATGTGGGACCCTATCAACCATTTCTGTGATGCTATTTACCCATGTTATTGATGTATTAGATTTGCTTTTTCTCCTGTGAGGTAGGCTGGGCTGAGAGAGAGTAGCTGGCCCAAAGTCTCCTGGGGAGTTTCTGTGATTGATGGTGGAACTGAATCTGTGGCTTCCCACTCCTAGTCCAACACCTTTACTACTCCATCATGCTGGATCTGTTTTTGAGGACTTGAACTTCCCTTCAAATATATTAAATATGGCCCTTGAATTAGGGCTACTAAATCTGAAGTGCAACAATCTAGACGCAAATAAGTGCTCACTCTTTGCTGTCACCCAGTGGTCATTTGGAGTTTTGAAGCCCAGATTTGGTAGCCCTACCTCAGCTATCAAAACGTTGGCCATGTGGATGTTGTACTGAACCACAAATGTGACCAGAAAATCATCAGTAAGAAGCATCTGAGTCCCATAAGGAGAATGTGGTAAATGAGTGGAATGTAAATGAGATGACCCCAGACAGAAGGTGGGGTGATGGTGATCAAATAATAATCCTTATATGGGACCTCACTTCTATAAATGCAGACATCTTCTTGAAAGGGTGAAATTGATTGGTGGAAAAAAGGAGAGTACATTCTGCCTAAGAAATAAATGGTTATTTGTGGTATTTTTCAAACTGCTTTGCTCTTCCCATTTTCAAAGCTAATGATTTTTCTTAATGCAATAATGGACTTCTTAATTGAACAGGTGTCGTGCTAAGTCTTTTTATCTGCTGCTGAAATTATTCATGCAGATTTCTGCTACCTAACAAATAAACAAGCATACCTCAAAAGCCAATTTCCAAACGGCTCAGCTCGTTGGGTACAGACCACGGGGCTCAGGCTTAACAATTACTCCAGCTACGCAGTTAGACAAATTAATCCTGACATTGGGATTCATCCTTCAGGATAATTTAAATATGCCGAGAGGTAGGTATGCATACTGTCTTTCTTCTAAGGTGGCTTCCAGTATACGCATTTTCACTGAAAGAACGTACCTGTCTACCCAATGTGTCATTCTCTTTTGAAGGAAGCCACATTTTGTAAAATGCAGAAAAAGAGGAAGGAATGATAAGCAAAAGTAATTAAAGAAGCAAAATAAGGGGTAAAAAATAAAAGAAAGGGAAATATCACGAGATGGACCTGTAGATATTGACCTCCATCACCCATCATTAGGCTGACCATACGTCCTGTTTTGAATGGGACAGTCCTGTTTTTTTAGCATTTTTCAACCATCCCGTTGTTTTGATAAAAATCTCAATTTTGTCCCGTTTTTTAAACCCGGAGGGAATGACGCGGAAGAAGGATCCGAGCCGGAGCTGCCGATTGGAGGCAGCCAGGAAGAAGAAGCCCTCCTGCCTATCAGTGTGCGGCAAAGGAGGGCAGAGAGGCGGCGAGGAGGGCAGACCGGGGGGCGGAGTTTGCAGGCGGGAGCCAATCGCGCAGACCAGGGAGCAGGGTTTGCAGGCGGGAGCCAATCACACGGACCGGGGGGCGGGGACCCCTGTCTTTTTCATGAGTACGGAATATTACATAAGACCCCGTCCCGTTTTGCCTTTCCAATGTCCCGTTTTTGTATCAAGGAAATATGGTCAGCCTACCTATCATGGTTTTTGTCAACTGAGGCTTTCACATAATGCTTTTTAATAAGATACAGAAGGTGTAGACCAGGTTCCTAAGGTAAAGACCTTAGTCCTACCTGTGCTACATGCAAGAGTCCCCCTTGTGGGGGGAGATGGGCAGTGATAGAAGTTGGATAAATAAATAAATAATTCCTGCTAACAGCAAGAACATCATGCTGATCAGTCTTTCACTTGAGCATGACATGTCACTATCACCAACCTATGGATTCTTACATTCATATGCACCCATAACAATCTAAATGACACCAGTTCATATTTTCTGACGTAAATTTTACCCCTTCCCTTCATAACTGAACCTATACCTTCATTTCCCTTCACAAGATCAGACCCCATCTCTTACATCCTCCTTCTTCTCAGTTTCATAAACATATAACATTGTTCTTGTTTTGTTTCATTCATTAATTCAATTTTTTTTACCATTTATTTCTCTCGCTATATAAGTCACAATCTTGTATATGCCATGGTTATGATTAGATCACAATCTTGTTCTTTGCCATCAACTAGTAAGATAGAGAGGGGGCGTGATGGCTCAGTGGTTAAGACGCCAGGCTTGTCGATCGGAAGGTCAGCGGTTCGAGACACGAGCGCCGCATGATGGAGTGAGCTCCTGCACTCGCCCCAGTTCTTGCCAAACTAGCAATTCGAAAGCATGCAAATGCAAGTAGATAAATAGGTGCCACTTCGGTGGGATGGTAACAGCGTTCTGCGAGCATCATGCCAGCCACATGACCATGGAAGCATCTTCGGACAGCGCTGGCTCTTCGGCTAAGAAACGGAGATGAGCACCGCCCCCTAGAGTCAGACACAACTGTGCAGGGGAAAACCTTTACCTTTAGTAAGATAGAGAAGGAGTGAATCAGATTATCAAATTTAGTCACACCCATGTCACGTGCGGCATTATATTGTTATCAGTATCCTACTAAATAGGAAGTACTCTATATGCACAATGAAATGCCTGTTTGCTGAGAATTTAGAGCCTCAGTGTGAAGGTAATTTAATTAACTCTCCAAACAGAATCCAATCAAATACAGGGAAATCAATTCAGACTATGTTGATGTTTCTTTACCTTCCAAATCAAGTCTGATTATTTTAATGAATCAATTCATATTGTGAAATTGAATCAAATAATTTTTCCTGAATTAATCAATGACTCAAATTGGATTTTGTATGATTTGCAAAGATATTTCATTTGTTAACATTTTAATGCTACTAAAATTCTAGCTGTTGTTTCTAGATTGGTATTTATACATATGTTTGCAACTACACATTAAAGCGCAGTTGTGTTTTTTTCTCTCTCTTTCTCTCCATTCCCAGTCTTGTTTGGTGGTTCCACAGTCTCTGGATTCCAAAATAAAATTTAAAAAGTTAAGTATCTTTTTAAAAGGTTGTATCTCACAAAGATTTATTATATATTTTGTTAATTCTATCATTTTCACGCTAGTTTTAACCCTTGTATGCAAGCCTCCAAGAGTTATTTTGGTGACTGAGGTTGCGATTAAATAAATAAATGTTAGCGTTAAGACGCCAGGCTTGTCAATCAGAAGGTCGGTGGTTCGAGACCCAAGCGCCGCGTGACGGAGTGAGCTCCCACACTCGCCCCAGCTCTTGCCAACCTAGCAATTCGAAAGCATGCAAATGCAAGTAGATAAATAGGTACCACTTCGGTGGGAAGGTAACAGCGTTCCGCGTGCGTCATGCTGGCCACATGACCGTGGAAGCATCTTCGGATAGCGCTGGCTCTTTGGATAAGAAACAGAGATGAGCACCCCCCCTAGAGTCAGACACGACTGTGCAGGGGAAAACTTTTACCTTTACTTATGACTTTGTACAAAATCCTGCATAAATACATTTTACAAGAATATCTTAACAACTTAACATAATTAAGAACATCTTACAGAAACAGCAAAATGTCATAATTTTTAAGGGAAAATGCTGAAAACTGGTGAGACTTTAATACTCTTATACATGATTTTAGAATGCTAAAATCTCATAACACGCGATGATCTCATGAACTTTTGGATGATGCAAATACTATATCTAGACATCTGAAACCGGTCGAAGAGGCAGAGGAACTAGAGATCAGATTGCCAACATTCGCTGGATCATGGAAAAAGTAAGAGAGTTCCAGAAAAACATCTACTTCTGCTTCATTGACTACGCTAAAGCCTTTGATTGTGTGGATCACAACAAACTGTGGCAAATTCTTAAAGAGATGGGAGTACCAGACCACCTTACCTGTCTCCTGAGAAACCTGTATGTGGGTCAAGAAGCAACAGTTAGAACCGGACATGGAATAACCGACTGGTTCAAAATTGGGAAAGGAGTACGACAAGGCTGTATATTATCACCCTGCTTATTTAACTTATATGCAGAGTACATCATGAGAAATGCCGGGCTGGATGAATCACAAGCCGGAGTTAAGATTGCCGGGAAAAATATCAACAACCTCAGATATGCAGATGATACCACCCTAATGGCAGAAAGTGAAGAGGAACTAAAGAGCCTCTTGATGAGGGTGAAAGAGGAGAGTGCAAAAGCTGGCTTGAAACTCAACATTAAAAAAACCCAGATCATGGCATCTGGTCCCATCACTTCCTGGCAAATAGAAGGGGAAGAAATGGAAGCAGTGACAGATTTTATTTTCTTGGGCTCCAAGATCACCGCAGACGGTGACTGCAGCCATGAAATTAAAAGACGCTTGCTCCTTGGGAGGAAAGCTATGGCAAACCTAGACAGCATATTAAAAAGCAGAGACATCACCTTGCCGACAAAGGTCCGTATAGTTAAAGCTATGGTTTTTCCAGTAGCAATGTATGGCTGTGAGAGTTGGACCATAAGGAAGGCTGAGCGCCAAAGAATTGATGCTTTCGAGCTGTGGTGCTGGAGAAGACTCTTGAGAGTCCCTTGGACTGCAAGGAGGTCAAACCAGTCAATCCTAAAGGAAATCAACCCTGACTGCTCATTGGAAGGACAGATGCTGAAGCTGAAGCTCAAATACTTTGGCCACCTAATGAGAAGAGAGGACTCACTGGAAAAGACCCTGATGCTGGGAAAGACTGAGGGCAAAAGGAGAAGGGGACGGCAGAGGATGAGATGGTTAGATAGCATCACCGATGTAATGAACATGAATTTGAGTAAACTCCGAGAGACAGTGGAGGACAGGAAGGCCTGGCGTGCTATGGTCCATGAGGTCACGAAGAGTCGGACACGACTGAACGACTGAACAACAACAACTAGGGGCCGGTGCTCATCTCCGTTTTTTAGCCAAAGAGCCAGCGTTGTCCAAAGACGCTTCCATGGTCATGTGGCCAGCATGACGCGCGCGGAACGCTGTTACCTTCCCACCGAAGTTGTACCTATTCATCTACTTGCATTTGCATGCTTTCGAATTGCTAGGTTGGCAAGAGCTGGAGCTAGTGCAGGAGCTCACTCCATCACGCAGGGCTAGGGATTCGAACCTCCGAACTTGCGATCTTCCAATTGACAAGCCTGGCGTCTTACCCGCTGAGCCACCACGCCCCTAATGAGAAGATTACAAAGAAACAAATGCCTGGGGGTGGGGGGAGAAGCAATTCATGATTTTCCAATCAGATTTCCCCCTTTTTCTAAAGTCATAAATAGTGCAATTTTTTAAAAAAAAGTAGAAGTGGAAGTGAAATATCTATTTATTTATTTATTTACGAAACTGAATATCTATTCATTTATTTAATTCAATTTTTATCCCACCACAGTCTTGTGATGCTTAGCAGTTACAGCACCACAATAAAAACATCAGCAACAGAATGGGAACAATATACAACCCAAATTGCAAAACCAAAACTAAAGTAGGAAAAAAATAAGAAAAACAAGCGATGCAGGTGATGCTATTGAAAGGCTCTTTGAAAGGCTCTGGTTTTTATGACTCAGGGAGGGGGCCAGTCTGATCTCAGTGGGGAATCCATTCTATCGTCTGAGCATTACTATAGAGAAGCCATGCCTTCTAGTTTTGGCTGCCCCACCATCCTGGAAATATAGGACAACAAGGAGCCGCACCCTACATGAAAAGATGTCTGGAGCACTGTTGGAGAAAGATGAAGGGTGAATCCGACCAAATATGAATAAGCATCCAGGAGGACATTGTGGTGACCAGGGTGGTGAAATTGAGTTTCTCCGCTTTGACTGCATCTGCTGATAGCTGTCTGCAGCCCTGTTTAGAGTGACTTGACCCTTGCTGGGGAAGGACATTCTAGCTATCTGGCAGATAAGGTCACTCTGACCTGCTCAGAGGGCAAGTTGAACTGAGGTGCTTGAGGGATGGTCTGGTGGGTTCAGCTGGGATGGATCGGAGCCTGTGATTCCTGGTGAAGTAGACAGGGACCTTCAGATGGTGAAGCTGGCTGCCTGTTTCATAGATCACCAGGTTCCTACCAGGAAGCTATCAATGCATGATGCATTTAGGGGGGATGCTTTCCAACTAGCTTGTCACAGAGTCTGACACTGATTTGGGCTGAGAAGGAGTGACTGGCCCAAGGTCACCCAGCTGGCTTCCATGCCTAAAGGAGGACTAGAATCTGGGCCTCCCCACTCCTCGTCCAGCACCTTAACCACAACATCAGGTGACCTACCCCAACTCCCCTCCCTGTTAGCAGATGCTCTCCCTTCATGCTTACCCTCTTCATTTTGGATTTTTGTTTTGTTTTTATTGTAAAATGGAAAGGGGAGAGGAAGGGAGGGGAGAGGAGGGGAGGGGAGGAGAGGAGAGGAGGAAAGGGGGGAGGGCAGGGGGGAGGGCAGGGAAGAGGAGCAAGGGGGAGGGGAGGAGAGCAGAGCAGAGCAGAGGGGGGTAGGGCAGGGGAGAAGGGAAGGGAATTAGAGGGGGAGGAGAGGGGAGGGGAAGAGAGCAGAGGGGCAAGGAGAGCGGGAGGGCAGGGAAAGGAAGGGAAGGGGAGCAGAGGGGGAGGAGGGGGAGGGGAGAGGGGAAGAGAGCAGGGGGGAGAGGTGGAGGGGAGGGGAGGGCAGGGGAGGAGAGGAGAGGAGGATATGGGACTTAGACATTCAGGCAGACAGAGCCAAACTTTCCCAACTCTCTTACAGACAAATTGAAGAAGGCTCTTCTCCCTAGCCCATAGAGATGCTCTCCCCACCTTCCATATGAAGATTGAGTATCTATCTTCTCAAATATTTCACACATCCTTTTAAAGTGCCCACTGTACACACACTGGCGATTAAAGCTAATAAACCCACTGTTTACTCTGATAAACTCCACTCATGATGAGGAGATTGAGATATTATTTATTAAATGACCAATACCCAGGTGTTTGGAAGGCAGTAGCATTTTTTTTTATTTATAGCCTTAGCTTATATGAACTGTTTGGTTCCTTCTATGCAATGTTAACTTTATAGGGAGATTCATTCATTCTGTGACTTGGTCTTGGACTGTAAATAAATAAATTAAAGAGAACAAAAGGACAAGGACAAGAGAAGATTATCACCTCCATGTTCTATGCAGTGGCACATTTTTTGCCCTGATTTAATAATGTATTTAATAAAGTGAAAATACATACTACTACGTCCTTGGGGAGATTTTATCACCCTATTTTCATGTCAAGATTAAATATAGACATTTTGGGTGTCAGTGAACTGAAATGGACTGGGATGGGCCACTTCACATCAGATGACCACCAGATCTACTACTGTGGACAAGAGGACCACAGAAGAAATGGAGTAGCCTTCATAATTAATAATAAAGTGGCTAAAGCAGTGCTTGGATACAATCCAAAAAACGATAGAATGATCTCAATTCGAATTCAGGGTAAGCCATTTAACATCACAGTGATCCAAATATACGCCCCAACCACAGATGCTGAAGAAGCAGAAGTAGATCAGTTCTATGAGGATCTGCAGCACCTACTAGATAATACACCAAAAAGAGATGTTATTTTCATTACAGGAGACTGGAATGCTAAGGTGGGTAGTCAGACGACACCTGGAATTACAGGCAAACATGGTCTAGGAGAACAAAATGAAGCGGGACATAGGCTGATAGAATTTTGCCAAGACAATTCACTGTGCATAACAAACACTCTCTTCCAGCAACCTAAAAGACGACTTTATACATGGACTTCACCAGATGGTCGACACCGAAATCAGATTGACTACATCCTTTGCAGCCAAAGGTGGCGGACATCTATACAGTCGGTAAAAACAAGACCTGGAGCTGACTGTAGTTCAGATCATGAACTTCTTATTGCAAAATTTAGAATCAGACTAAAGAGAATAGGGAAGACCCACAGATCAGTTAGATATGAGCTCACTAATATTCCTAAGGAATATGCAGTGGAGGTGAAGAATAGATTTAAGGGACTAGATTTAGTAGATAGGGTCCCAGAAGAACTATGGACAGAAGTTCGCAACATTGTTCAGGAGGCGGCAACAAAAAACGTCCCAAAGAAAAAGAAAACCAAGAAGGCAAGATGGCTGTCTGCTGAAACACTGGAAGTAGGCCAAGAAAGAAGGAAAGCAAAAGGCAACAGTGATAGGGGGAGATATGCCCAATTAAATGCAAAATTCCAGAGGTTAGCCAGAAGAGATAAGGAATTATTTTTAAACAAGCAATGTGCAGAAGTGGAAGAAGACAATAGAATAGGAAGGACAAGAGACCTCTTCCAGAAAATTAGAAACATCGGAGGTAAATTCCAGGCAAAAATGGGTATGATCAAAAACAAAGATGGTAAGGACCTAACAGAAGCAGAAGAGATCAAGAAAAGGTGGCAAGAATATACGGAAGATCTGTATAGGAAGGATAATAATATTGGAGATAGCTTTGACGGTGTGGTCAGTGAGTTAGAGCCAGACATCCTGAAGAGTGAGGTTGAATGGGCCTTAAGAAGCATTGCTAATAACAAGGCAGCAGGAGACGATGGTATCCCAGCTGAACTGTTTAAAATCTTGCAAGATGATGCTGTCAAGGTGATGCATGCCATATGCCAGCAAATTTGGAAAACACAAGAATGGCCATCAGATTGGAAAAAATCAACTTATATCCCCATACCAAAAAAGGGAAGCACTAAAGAATGTTCAAACTATCGAACAGTGGCACTTATTTCACATGCCAGTAAGGTAATGCTCAAGATCTTGCAAGATAGACTGCAGCAATTCATGGAGCGAGAATTGCCAGATGTACAAGCTGGGTTTAGAAAAGGCAGAGGAACTAGAGACCAAATTGCCAATATGCGCTGGATAATGGAGAAAGCCAGGGAATTTCAGAAAAACATCTATTTCTGTTTTATTGACTATTCTAAAGCCTTTGACTGTGTGGATCATAACAAATTGTGGCAAGTTCTTGGTGGTATGGGGATACCAAGTCATCTTGTCTGCCTCCTAAGGAATCTGTATAACGACCAAGTAGCAACGGTAAGAACAGAGCACGGAACAACGGACTGGTTTAAGATTGGGAAAGGAGTACGGCAGGGTTGTATACTCTCACCCTACCTATTCAACCTGTACGCAGAACACATCATGCGACATGCTGGGCTTGAGGAATCCAAGGCTGGAGTTAAAATCGCTGGAAGAAACATTAACAATCTCAGATATGCAGATGATACCACTTTGATGGCTGAAAGCGAGGAGGAGTTGAGGAGCCTTATGACGAAGGTGAAAGAAGAAAGTGCAAAAGCTGGGTTGCAGTTAAACCTCAAAAAAACCAAGATTATGGCAACGAGCTTGATTGATGACTGGCAAATAGAGGGAGAAAAAGTGGAGGCAGTGACAGACTTTGTATTTCTAGGCGCAAAGATTACTGCAGATGCTGACTGCAGCCAGGAAATCAGAAGACGTCTACTTCTTGGGAGGAGAGCAATGGCAAATCTTGATAAAATAGTTAAGAGCAGAGACATCACACTGACAACAAAGGTCCGCATAGTTAAAGCAATGGTATTTCCTGTAGTAACCTATGGCTGCGAGAGCTGGACCATAAGGAAGGCTGAGCGAAGGAAGATAGATGCTTTTGAACTGTGGTGTTGGAGGAAAATTCTGAGAGTGCCTTGGACTGCAAGAAGATCAAACCAGTCCATACTCCAGGAAATCAAGCGGGAGGGAATGATATTAAAGGCAAAACTGAAGTACTTTGGCCACATAATGAGAAGACAGGATACCCTGGAGAAGAAGCTGATGCTAGGAAAAGTGGAAGGCAAAAGGAAGAGGGGCCGACCAAGGGCAAGATGGATGGATGGTATTCTGGAGGCGACGGACTCAACCATTGGGGAGCTGGGGATGGTGACGGCCGACAGAAAGCTCTGGCGTGGGCTGGTCCATGAAGTCACGAAGAGTCGGAAACGACTGAACGAATAAACAACAACAAACATTTTCAAGAGATGTGAGCAGCTACTGTTCTTTTTTAAAAATGTCCTGTCCACAATTGTGTTGATGGGGAGATTTAATAATATCCCCAACCAAAACCACGTCCGCAGGTGTTCAGACCTGGAAAGTCACACATGTACTCCTCTATGCCCTATTCATTATTCTTGGAGGACTAAGCTAATCACCCCTCTAATTAAAAATTATTTGGACTGGTGCCAACAGCAATTGTGCACTTCCTATTAAATGGCCATATTGAGAAGCCATTGGATCTGAACGTGATTTTGATATCTTAGTTTCTGCTGTGAATTTACATTGGATGTTTAGCATTTTGTTGGGGGGTTTGGCAGGGAGGTCCATGACTGTACATAAAATGATCATGATCATAATCTTCTAAAAGAGAGTTTCCCAATCCTGGCAACTTCCAGACGTGTGGACTTCAGTCCCAAAATTCTCAGTAATGGCCACTGCTGGTTAGGGAATTCTGGGAGGTGAAATCTATATATCTGGAAGTTACCAAGGTTGATAAACAATGTTTTAAAATGTTATGTGTATTAAAATTCAAGCCTGGGACTACTTAATACCTTTTTCAAGGAGCTTAAGAAATGTCTGAATGGGAAATAATGCATTTGCAAACCTTTCTACTATTTGTAAGTAACTTTCAGGAACTCTTCACTATAAAAGTCACTCTTTGGCACAAAATAACATTTATTGTTTCCTTTACCTTTCTGTAGCCATTAAAAAAAAACTAGCTTACTCTTGCTATTTCCAGCCATTAGAGTGGGAACTGGGAAAAACCAAACCTGTAAAACTAAAAGTGAAAGTGACATTAAAAACCTGTTAAGATGCTTCCTGCTGATTGGAAGTCCAGCCTTTCTGATCTTTTAGATGAAATACAAGCTCACTCAATCTTTTATCTTCGCCTTTCTGGAACTCAATCTTTTATCCTCACCTTTCCAGAAGCCAATTTAGCATCTGCCTAATGGGATCCCCTTTGCCCTTTCTGTAATGTTCCCTTTTCTTTTCTTTCCTAAAAATAATAAAAATAATAATCAAACAATTTCCTTTAAATGAAGACTGCTTGATGAGATAATGATGTATATGCAGGAAGAGTTGTGGAAAAGAATATTCCTGCTTTATATTGTGATTAGCAGAGCAGTGATTTTTCTCATCAAGGTTACTAACAGATTTTTTTAAAAGAAATTTTAAAGACCATTAAAAATATTCACATGTGATTCATAACTTTCTGTTACATGGAGAAGCTTTGCATAGGATCTCGCTTACAGTCTGTAGGGGAAAGCTAGAGAAGTTAAGGATTCAGGCAGGAGATTCAGGTTTAAGTCCCCCATGGACCCAATACACTTCCCAGGGTTGTTGTTTTGAAGAAAATTAAAAGAGGAAGCACTTTGTATGTCATCCTGAATTCCTGGAGAAAAGGTGAGATAGTAAGGCCATGCACCTTTCAAAAATGTTTTGACTTGATGGAAACACAAACAGAGCAACATCTGACTCTTTGGTGGCATCTGCATGACCCTGGTTTGGTGGCATCTGCATGACAAAATGGTTTTTGCTGCTTCAAGAATTGTGTTAAGCTGAAGGACCTGAACAGTGAGCTCCAAGCCCCTTCGATTCTTTCAATGTTCACCACCTGAATGAAGAACAATGATAGGGAAGACATTTATAAGTGACTATTGGGAAAGAAGGCCATGGAAATGCAAAGTTTTCTCCCCCCGGTTTTCAAACGGTAGCTACTGTTGTAAGTTACTCCCACTTCTCAGCAGATGGTGCTACATAGCAAGTCTCTCAGTTGATACTTCCTTGAGACTTTGTGGAAAACAGTGTTCCAATCTACTGTTGCCGTTACTGCTTGCTTGAGGGTTTGACCAATACCAGGCTATGTTGACCAAGAGGTCAAAGTTGATCTGGTGGTCCAGCTTTGATCCTTGGGAAGGTTTTGACCAACAGTGACCCTGATCTTGAAATCTCTATCACAACGAGACCATTGAATGAAAGGAAAGGAATAACCAGCTGTCGACATTAGTAGTCGCATTTGAGTGGTGAGGTATTAATGGACCTGAGTCTAATTTTAAGAGGCTCTAAAAAAGCCATCTGTCTTTCATCCAACCACCCAAAATGTGGGGAAGGAAATTCAGGGAGAAAGAGGTACTCTACCAGTTTGGGATACTCTTGCAGACGATATAAAGACTCACAGAATGAATGAGTTGAAAGGGACCTTAGAGGTGATCTAGTTCAACTGCTCAGTGCAAGAAACCATCCCAGACAAGTGCCATCCAGCCCCCATTTGAAGACCTCCAGCAAGTATCAAAAATAGCAACATCCAGGACGTCAGCAGCCGACTCTGAAGCAAGGTATGCTGGGACATGTAGTCCAATACTTCAAGAGTCGGTTCCCTTACCCCTTTCCTAAGTGCGCGGTTGTAACATTGTTAAAATAAATATGAATTGTTAGTAATTGGATTTGTGATATTGTAAGCCGCCTAGAGTCCTCCGATAGGGAGGGGATAGGCGGGGTATAAATATGAATAATAAATAAATAAATAAAGTGGGAATTTATCACTGTAGCAAGATCTGACTTCAACTTTATTCACTGTAAGTCTCTCTTACAGGCTCTGTTTAGACTAATCAAAGAGTATATTTGTAGCTCAGGGTTGAACTGTGGAGTCCTTGTTGCTCTCTGAGACTTGTTGTTTTCTTGCAGATGTTTCATTGCCAGACTAGGCAACATCTTCAACACCCAGATATGCAAAAATTTACACCAAGATTAGCACCAGAGGAACAATCAAACAGCACAATATACCCTAATCAAGGAACTATTAACTCAGTCAATCAACCAAGCAGCAAACAACAGCCCAATCAAGAAACTCTTAAGGGGAGAACAACACCTCCACCAACACAGGCAGGACAAGCCATGTGAGAGCAAGTCCCACTCCCTTTTCACACTGAAGATGTTGCCTAGTGTGGCAATGAAACGTCGGCAAGAAAACAACAAGGCTCAAAGAGCACCAAGGACTCCACTGTTTAGACTATATGTTAGATGATGGATATGCCTCATTTTTGGACCAAGGAATAATTTTGATAGTGTGTGGTGTGTACATGCACAAAATGGCTGTGTCTGAAGGCCTGGCCAGTCATATAGCACCAATTGTCCTGACTTCGAGTGAAGGAAAACACGCTGAGACTTGGAGTTGAGGCTCTGGTGCTTTATTGTCCTACTCTACTAGACAGAATCCAGCTAAACTATAATGAACTAGTAATGCTCAGAGAAAGGGCCCAAGAAATCAGGGCGGGGCCTTCTTTAGCCTCTTGGGAGGAAAGCAAAGCGATTCAGTACTACGCATGCATTTCTCCCCCTGGAGGGAGCCCCCTCCTTCTTCGCCAGTTATCTCCCTGGCACCAATTGATCATAACATGATCTCAACCCCTCCCTCCAGGATGCCCCTTAACATTCACATGGATCTTTATTAGGTCCAAAGCCTCCCTTTACACAAAGAAGATTTTTGAATCAGGAACAGGGCTTTCCAGCTTGACAATATGCTTCAGCCTGACTTGGTCGATGCAGTGACCTGCCTTGGTCTTTGGGGGACAATGGCTAAATACATTCCAACTGACTATCCTGGCTAGGATTGATGGGGCTGGCCGTTCAGCAAAGATCTCATTTGCCACAGCTTCCCAAGCCATGGCCAAAGGTGATGCAGTCATTAAGGGGGAAAAGTCCTCCCTTTTTATTTCAGCAGGACACAGTATGTGGCCAGCCTTGGCTGGACTTGGAAGCTACACAGGGAAGGGTCTGATTCGTACTTGGATGGGAGATCAACAGGAAAGCCAATACTAGATTGGAAGTTGAAAAACATCATGGAAGAAGGCAGTAGCGCACAGCTTCTCTATTGTTCCAAGAAAGCTGTATGCATATGTTCAAGAAATCATGAAGAGTTGAACTTAACTTGAAAGAAGTGTCTGTTATTTGCCAGCATTGATCAGATGGACAGTATGTCTTGCCTTTTCTCCAGGAGTTTAAGGCAGTTTCCACGGGGATCTCCCTTTATCATATCTCCATAATGACAACCCTGTGAAGTAGATTGGTCCAAGAGAGTGGTGAGTCCAAAGTCACCCATTGAGTTTCGTGGTTGAGGATGGATTAGAACTCGGATTTCTTGGACCAACACTTAACCCCTACATTATTTTGGCTCACTTTCCTATGACCAACACTTAACCCCTACATTATTTTGGCTCACTTTCCTATGAAAGTTTGTAAAAATAAACCTTCAGTTTAACGGACTAATGGAGGAAGCAAACCAAATGTCCATTAAATTCTATGCATGCATAGAATGGTATTGAGAGCCAAGTTGGTGTAGTGGTTAAGGCATCAGGCTAGAAACCAGGAGACCGCGAGTTCTAGTCTCATCTTAGGCATAAAATCAGTTGGGTGGCCTTGGGCCAGTCACTCTCTCTCAGACCTAGGAAATTGGCGAGGGCAAACCACTTCTGCAATCTTGCCAAGAAAACTGCAGGGACTTGTCCAGGCAGTTGTCAGGAGTTAACCATGATTTGATGGTACTAAATAAATAAATAAATAAATAAATAAATAAATAAATAAATAAATAAATAATACAGTGGTATTACATATGAGCAAAATGGTGAAAAATTTTTGTCCATTGTTCCAAAGTCTGCAAAAGTGAAGTAAGGTAAATCAAGGGTGTTACTGTAAGTCTCATATGCACAGGGAATCTTGTCTGCAATCCAACAAACCTTAATATTACCTAACAGAAGTCAAGGTTAATTATGAGTTAATTTATCTTTTCCATGTCTGTCTGTTCTCTACTGTTGGCAAATTCCCCCAGCTTTGCACATACATATTTGTTGACTGTTCTTAACTGTTTTTTCCAAATCTTTTTTTGCTATAAAGACATGCAAAATCGTTTTATTATAATACTGTAGTTGTTCTTTGGCAAAGAAACCAACTAGTTTTAAAATGTGATTCCCCTACAAATGAGCCATATTGTTCTTTCTTCTATGTTAGTCCAGGATGGTAAAGAATACTAGGGTAACAGTATTCAGTATTCAACAGTAACAGTTAACAATACTTGCCTCAGGAAAAATAATAATAAAAAATAAAAAAAATATTATTATTTGCCTCAGGACAAATAATAGTCCGATGAACAAGGTGAAAATCCCAACATGTTATGAAAGCTGGATTCCAAAAACAAATGTATGCATCTATCCATGTATCTAATTTGCTGAATAACAGAACTTCATTGATGCTCATAAGGAACCCATCAAAGATCCTTAAAATTTTCCAAACGACAGAGATTTGCCAATTAAGGAGAAAATTACAGAGTCTGATGGGGCTCATTTTGACTGTACTTAGTCACAAGCTGGTGCACAGGTAGGTATGATAAGAATTTCTCACTACATTGTGAATTTAAGATCAAGAAAGAGGATTACCAAAATTTAACTATTCCCTCCGTATCCAGAAAAAGTGCTTGCTATTCCTTTGTTTGGTCAGTGAGTTAGAGCCAGACATCCTGAAGAGTGAGGTTGAATGGGCCTTAAGAAGCATTACTAATAACAAGGCAGCAGGAGACAACGGTATCCCAGCTGAACTGTTTAAAATCTTGCAAGATGATGCTGTCAAGGTGATGCATGCCATATGCCAGCAAATTTGGAAAACACAAGAATGGCCATCAGATTGGAAAAAATCAACTTATATCCCCATACCAAAAAAGGGAAGCACTAAAGAATGTTCAAACTATCGAACAGTGGCACTTATTTCACATGCCAGTAAGGTAATGCTCAAGATCTTGCAAGGTAGACTCCAGCAATTCATGGAGCGAGAATTGCCAGATGTACAAGCTGGGTTTAGAAAAGGCAGAGGAACTAGAGACCAAATTGCCAATATCCGCTGGATAATGGAGAAAGCCAGGGAGTTTCAGAAAAACATCTATTTTTGTTTTATTGACTATTCTAAAGCCTTTGACTGTGTGGATCATAAAATATTGTGGCAAGTTCTTGGTGGTATGGGGATACCAAGTCATCTTGTCTGCCTCCTGAGGAATCTGTATAATGACCAAGTAGCAACGGTAAGAACAGAGCACAGAACAACGGACTGGTTTAAGATTGGGAAAGGAGTACGGCAGGGCTGTATACTCTCACCCTACCTATTCAACCTGTACGCAGAACACATCATGCGACGTGCTGGGCTTGAGGAATCCAAGGCTGGAGTTAAAATCGCTGGAAGAAACATTAACAATCTTAGATATGCAGATGATACCACTTTGATGGCTGAAAGCGAGGAAGAGTTGAGGAGCCTTATGACGAAGGTGAAAGAAGAAAGTGCAGAAGCTGGGTTGCAGTTAAACCTCAAAAAAAAACCAAGATTATGGCAACCAGCTTGATTGATAACTGGCAAATAGAGGGAGAAAAAGTGGAGGCAGTGACTTTGTATTTCTAGGCGCAAAGATTACTGCAGATGCTGACTGCAGCCAGGAAATCAGAAGACATCTAATTCTTGGGAGGAGAGCAATGGCAAATCTTGATAAAATAGTTAAGAGCAGAGACATCACACTGACAACAAAGGTCCGCATAGTTAAAGCAATGGTATTCCCTGTAGTAACCTATGGCTGTGAGAGCTGGACCATAAGGAAGGCTGAGCGAAGGAAGGTAGATGCTTTTGAACTGTGGTGTTGGAGGAAAATTCTGAGAGTGCCTTGGACTGCAAGAAGATCAAAGCAGTCCATACTCCAGGAAATAAGGCCAGACTGCTCACTTGAGGGAATGATATTAAAGGGAAAACTGAAGTACTTTGGCCACATAATGAGAAGACAGGATACCCTGGAGAAGATGCTGATGCTAGGGAAAGTGGAAGGCAAAAGGAAGAGGGCCCGACCAAGGGCAAGATGGATGGATGATATTCTGGAGGTGACAGACTCAACCATGGGGGAGCTGGGGATGGTGACAGCCGACAGGAAGCTCTGGCGTGGGCTGGTCCATGAAGTCACGAAGAGTCGGAAGCGACTGAACGAATAAACAACAACAAAATTCCTTTGTTTCGTTCCATAGTGAAAATGCTCTGGAAACAGAACACCCTTGTTAAAATGCAATTCCGTTCTGTACTGAGGATGTTTCACCTGTCAAAAAAAGGCCAGTGGTGCTCCTGTCTAATTATTGTCATTGGAATCCCTTGAGGATATTACAGTTGATGGGGAGTCAATGTCCCTATGCGTGTGCACATGGGAACCTACATTGCAATGCCACCCTTCCCTTGCAGATCCTGTAACACTAGATTAAGAGGGCTGCCAATCGAAGCACTACCTTGGGGAGGATATCTGAGAGATAAGACACTTAGAAATGAACTACTCTAAAAGAATATTGGAGAGGGTGAAGAGCAGAGAAGAAACCATTTGTGTAGCTACTGAGCATTAACCAGTCTTTGGAATCTGAGTTCCAAAGGGCCCATCCATTCAAAACTTCAGGGAGATGGAGGAATGATTTGGGTGGAACTTTTTGGAGGATGTTGCCCAGCACTGTCGGGCATTTTCTGCTTCAGAAAAGCAGGATGTTTTGGCCCCACCGATATGCATGAGGCATTCTCAATTTCCATGTATCACTTCATCAACTGTGACCCTCGCTCCTCCAAAGGTTGTTCCCCCTCCCCGCCAAAGCAACAAAGTTTGCTCAACTTCGTGTTGTGCGCCAATTACGCCCTTTCCTTGACCGAGAGGCCCTTCGAACGGTCACTCAAGCCCTGGTTGTCTCTCATATAGATTACTGCAATGCACTCTACATGGGGCTACCCTTGAAGAATATCCGGAAGCTACAGCTGGTGCAGAATGCGGCGGCACGGGCAGTTTTAGGTGCATCAAGATCTGCACACATAACACCTCTGCTCCGTGGGCTGCTTTGGGTACCAGTTTGCTTCCGGGTCCAATTCAAGGTGTTGGTTATCACCTTTAAAGCCCTACATGGCACGGGACCAGGTTATCTGAGGGACCGCCTCATCCCCATGACATCTTCCCGTCCCACCCGATCTTGCATAGAGGGCATGCTGCGGACCCCGTCTATGAAAGAATTCCACCTAACGGGGTCCCGGAGATGAGCCTTCTCTGCAGAGGCTCCTGCCCTATGGAACATCCTTCCACCAGGGATAAGACAGGCCCCCTCGCTCCTGGATTTTAGAAAAAAATTAAAAACCTGGCTCTGTGACCTCGCCTGGGGCAAAAAGGAAAGCAGTCAAACCTGGGGATGGCTGATTCCTTAGAGCCACCTGAGATATTTAAAATATTTTAATCATAGTCAGCGTCACTTTAGAACTATCTGCCTCTTGGATTTTATTTTATTGTATTGTATTGTAATTTATTGTAATTCTATTTTTATCGTAGTTTTTATTATATTTTGTTGATATTGTGTTGTGAACCGCCCAGTCCCTCCTTGAGGGGGAGATGGGAGGTTATAGAAATTCAATAAATAAATAAATAAATAAATAAATAAATAAAGCAGTAGACCTATTACAGCATGACATTTGCTAGAAAGACTTGGTATGTGAGCAATGGATAGAGGCGATCACACGGATGACACAATTTAAGGAGAGGTGCATCTGCATGTTTGGCAGAGAGGTCTAATGAAGCCTTTGCACCCATCAAGGTTTTCTTGTGAATCTGAATCTTAACTCTCAAGCTTTGGGAGCGCATAGAAACCAGTACATATGGTTGCACAGACTGTAATGCAGACATTTATTCTTAAAAAGGGTTATGGGTGTACTGTTCTGATGTCCTGGATGTGATACCACAGCTTGTTTGTAATTTTCTTCTGGTTATGTAATGCCTGTAATGGGCTACTGGACAGCCCCTCAGCGAAGTAGAGCAAATGGCAATTTAATATTGAAATTCACAGCTAAGAAATAGTCATTGATGATGCTGGGACGGAATGAAGGTACTTCTATGGTGGCAGTCATAGGAAGTGACAGACATGACAGTCAGAGGCCAGATCAGTGGGCAACAAAATGAAACGTCTACCTGGGTTACTGAGAGGGAAGATGAAGGAACTCTAGCTTCTTCCATGAGCTGTAAGTAAGCTGCTGGCATTCATGTCACCTGCAGGAGAACAAGTGACATCACATATGTCATCATGCCATCATGTAAATGATATGAATTGTATCATTTGAGCTTCGACATCATGACCCTTTTGATATAATTGTGGCATCTAATGGATGCATATGTTGGCATTCCCTCCTTACTTCCTCCTACATGACAAGGATCATAGCTTTCTAGCATTACTCTTCATATGGAGGATTTTTCATTATACACACAGCTAAGCATTATGATAGAGTACAAAAGATAAGCTTGATTTAGGAAAACAGTGTACCATGTTCAACAGGTTAAACCAGAACTATCAAATAAGCCTGGCTCCATACATGGCATGATAATATGGTCCATTTGGTTTTTGCTTAACCCATCCGAATGAGCTTATTAGTAAGCTGTGATTAATAAACTGTGGCTCCGTTGATTTGAAACAGAGCTGATGAGTCACTTTAAATCCCTTTGGGGACCGCTGAGATTTGGTGAGACAAGTTCGGCACCATGGGAAGCTCCCGTCACAAAAAAGGCAGGCAAATCTTTGCGAGTTCTGAGATGAGAGGGAGAGGGAGAGGGAGAAATGGAAACGGAGTTGGAGTTGGATATCCTACCATGCTAT
The DNA here is from genome assembly GCA_023362775.1 of Charina bottae. Taxonomy (NCBI): domain Eukaryota; kingdom Metazoa; phylum Chordata; class Lepidosauria; order Squamata; family Charinaidae; genus Charina; species Charina bottae. The sequence goes on along the minus strand of JALMGJ010000027.1, from coordinate 8,675,051 downwards.
TAGGAAAGATTTGTCAATCAAACTTAACTGCTAACCTGGTAGGTGCATTAGAATTAGAATCTGTATTTGCCAGTATCCAGTTTTAAAATAGGGATAAAGCTGTCAGCCTACACTGGACATTCTTCTTGAATAGGATTAAAGAAAAAAAATAAAAAATGAAACAAGCTATGCAAGCTAATAACAAGTACTGATCTGAAAAAAAATGAGTTCTTGTCAAAAGGGTTGAGTTGGAATACAGCCAACGATCAAGCAGAAATCAGAATGAACTGCTTAATCGTGTGTATGAGAAATCAAACCAGTCTTGTATTTTATTGTCGATGGAGAGTCTTTTTAATAAGAGAGTATGGACTATTAAGCCCAATTATCCTGATGGGTCCTGTGTCATGAGGTGTAAAACTTGTCCGGCCTGGATAATTGGCAAGAGATCAAGTCACAGCTTCCACATCAGCCACCAGGAATGACTGCAGAATCTGTGACCAGGGAACTACAGTATCTCTACACCTGTTTCGTTTCCTTTATAGGAAGTTACTTTATTTAGTGACTTGTTGTTGATAGGAAGCTAATGTGAAAACAAAAAGAAGGAACCAGAAGAAAATAAAGAGATCGCATCCAACTTCCAAAGAATAACCAGAGAGGAAATGAAAGGATCTTATGCTAGTGGAATAGTTCAACACGTAAAGTGTTAAAAGTTAAGCACAACAGAACCAAAATGAAGTGGTTAGTATTGGGACTAGACTGGAAAGGTCCAGGTTCAATTCCCCACTTAACCATAATCACACACTACTGGTTGACTCCGAGCCAGTTACTGCCTGCTTTCATACATTCTTTATTTTAGCATTAAATGTAGGAGGGCACCGCGCTTATGAATCATAACCCTTCATTTAAGCTTTATACTATCTTTGCTGTGCTATTTATTATTGCATGCTATAGTTTTATTGTTTTATTGCCTTTGCTTTTTTCTAAAGTAGACTTGGGACCTTCTAAATATTCTCCACCAAATCTGGGGTTACAGAAAATATGCAGATGATTCTGCCAAATTTCTCCAGAAGAAGGAGATATTCTCTGACAATTTCTTGAGGACAGGAATCCCATTAATGACAGTGGCATCATGGGGAACACAGGGGTAATTTCCTTTAATGTTTTCTCTTGTGATTTTAATGAAACTATGGGAATTATGGTACCTTGAACAACCTGGAGCTCACACCCACACCCTTGTCAATCTCATTCCTAAATAAGTGCAATTACACTACTGAAATTCTCTTCTTCTTGGAAATAATCTCAAAGCAAATTATCTTTCATCAGATTGAATGAGAACTGGTAGAAAAGTAGCAGGAGAATTTCTCTGGCACAATGTTTGATGTTTATAAATAAATATGGAATCCTACTGAGAGGACTAAAGATGCCCACAATTTGAGCTCTACTCACAAGCATGTTATTTTCATAGTAACAATATAGAATTTGGAATTCCTTCTTCTGGGATGTTGCTTTTTAAGTTCCCAATCTAGTGAACAGACCTGGGGTTTCATAGTGGATTTCCATTCAAGTACTAACCATGTGTGACTTGGTTTAGCATTGGAGCCCAGATAGGGCTAGCCAGCTGTAGATAAGAAGCACAATAAAATCATCAGCACCATATCATCATGTTTATCTCCTTATCATAACATTGCAAAGAGTTTACTCTGGCTATCAAGTCTAATTTTCAGTGTTAAAACAGCAGTTGATGTTTCCCCCTCCCCTTCCCCTTCCCCTTCCCCTTCCCCTTCCTCCTCCTCCTCCTCCTCCTCCTCCTCCTCCTCCTCCTCTTCTTCTTCTTCTTCTTCTTCTTCTTCTTCTTCTTCTTCTTCTTCTTCTTCTTCTTCTTCTTCTTCTTCCCCTTCCCCTTCCCCTTCCCCTTCCCCTTCTCCTTCTCCTTCTGGAGGCGGAGCTACCTGTCTTGTAACAGCTGCAGCCTAGCCAGCCCTTGTTTGGAGGTTTTTGGGGCATTTAGAGCAGTGGGAGGCGGGGCTGTTTGGTAGCCCCTGTTGTGGGAAGGCGTGGGGCACCCCCCCGTCGCAGGGGGGGTGGTCCTGGTCCCCTCTGGGGCGTTTGGGGGCCGTTTTTCTCTCCCCCCATTTCCCTGTTTGAGTTTGGTGGGGGCCATTTTGTCCCAGCTGTTTCTCATCTCCCTGGGCTTTTTTGCCTGTTTGTTGGAGTTTGTTTGGGTTTTGGGGGCGTTTTTTTTGGGTTTTTTTTTTCCCTGCCCCACGGGGACGGCTCCTTGGAGCAAGGGGGGTCGTTGTTGGGCCCCCTGTCCCTTTGTTGGGGTTTTTTTCCGGGTGCTTCCTTCCCTTTCACTCCCCTTCCTGGTGGCTGTTGTGAGCCTGGGTCATGGCTGCTTCTTCGTTGACGGGCAGGGGGGGTGCGGTGCGGCCCCCCCGCGTGGCAGGGGGGGTGGGGGCCACCCCCCCGAGCACTCCTGGCGGTGTCCCCACCTTAGTTGGGCTCCGTACGGGCTCAGTCGGGGTGCAGGGCAGCCCTGCTGCTGTTTCTGATGGGACTCCTCGTGAGTCGCTTACCGAGCCGGCTGGGACCCCTACGACTCACGAGGAGGCCAGTTTGCCTTCTTCGCAGGGACAGGCTTGTGGTCCCTCCCCGCTCTCCTCTTCCCTCGGCCTCGATGCTGGGGCAGTACCTGGGGGGTCCGCGCTGGTGGAGGGATCTGGTGGTTTGTTGGGGGGGCCCCTGGGGGTGGCGCAGTCGGGCCCGGCCACACTTGTGGCGGGGGGGGCTGAGGCACCCGGGGAGGAGGGGCAAGCGGGTCCTCCCGCTTCGGGGAGCGCTGGCCCTGCCCCTGCGGGGTGTGTGGGGGCTCCACGTGACGCCCCAGCGCAGCGTGAGGGGCTGGTTTCTTTCTTGGGGGGCCTCGTCGGCCCGGATGGTGCCCGGCGGGCCGTAGTCTCGGGCCCGCGGGTGTGGGGACTCCCCTCGGATATGGGGAGCGACTCCTCTCAGGCGGGGGAGAGTATGGGCTGGACAGGGGGCTCCTCACCAGGGTCCTCGATGGAGGATGTGCCGGCCAATCTTGACCCCTTGCGGGGTCGCCGGCGGGAGTTGGGCCGCGCCGGTGGTGGGCGGTCAGTAGCGGGGCGCCGCTGCTCCTCGGCCTCTCCCTCGGGGGGCCGGGCGGGGTCCGCTGGGCGGGACCGTTCCCCCCTTCGCAGCCGCTCGCAGGAGGGCTCCGGCGGGTTCGGCCGTTCCACCTCGTGGGGCGATGGCAGTGATGCGGGCGGTTCTTCGCAGGGGACCCCCGGCTCGCGGGAGGCCATCATCCGGGAGGGGTGGTTGCGGGATCTGGCAGCGCCCCTGAGCACGCTGCCCACTGCGTACCTCGCAAAGGAGCAGGACACGGCGGTGGTCCTCCTCCGCTTCTGGGGGCTGGTGGTGGGTCACGTGCGCCTCCCGCGGGTGCCGGTCCCGGCCCTCTCAAAGTGCAGCCAGGCCCGCTTCTGGGCCGTCTTGGAGCGCGAGCTCGAGCCCCTGCTTACCGTTCTGCGGGATGGGCTCCCGGTACCAGGCCCTGCGTATGAGCGTGCGTCGGTGGCACGCTCGCTAACCTTGGTGGCTGTGGAGCGGCTGCTGGTGGGCCGGAAGCCGCGGGGTGAGACGTCCTGGCCGCTGTGGCTGACGGAGCAGGGCCTCCTCCGGGCCTTCCAGGAGGTTTCCAGGGGCTGGCAGGCGGCCGCGGGTGCGGAGGTCCCCGTCGGCCAGCAAGCCGGGTCTGTCCTCTCGGCCCTGTCTGCCCCCGACTATGGGGCCTGGCTGGACGCCGTCGTGGTGGCGCTCCAGAGCCGGGGACGACGGATTCGTGCCTCAGAGGAGGGGGCGGTGGCTCGTTCCAGCAGTGAGGGCAGGGCGGGTCAGCCGCCTGGCGGGGGCTCATCTGTGCGGCATCGGCGGGGTGGCCGCCGGCACCGCGGTGCATCTGGCCAGGGGGCGGCACGCGGCCCCTCGGCGGCAGCTAGCACGCGCTTGTTGCGCTCGGGGTCGGGCGCTGCTGAGGGCGCGTTGGAGGGCCGGGCCCGCCGCAGCTCCGTGGTGGACCGGTTCGATGCACGGCGCCCGGCTTTGCTAGGGGACCGGTCGGACGGAGCTGTCCCCGGGGATTCAGAGACCACAGGCGCGGCAGTTGGGTCGGGGGAGCGTCCCGTGAGCCCGCTCCCGCAGAGGGCCCTGCGGGCTCCCCGGGTTCTGGCTGGGGCCCCTCCGGGGGAGACGGGGGATTTGAGATCGGAAGGGCCGGGGCGCGGCCCGGAGGAACGGCGGTCCGCCCCGGAGCCGCCCGGGAGGGGCGCGGGGGAGTCGCGTGCAGGCCCGGTCGCCTCCCCACCCTCACCTCCAAGGGCCGGGCCCGCCGCAGGGGGCGCAGAGGAAGTACGGCCGCAGCGTCACGAGTCGGCGATGGCCGGCGAGGGTGAGGGGCCTCCGGGGGCACGGCTGGCGCCGTCGTATGCGTCGGTGGCGGGCGGCGGGGCAGGGGGGCCCGGTGCTGCGAGGCCCGGGCCTTCTCGGCAACCCGCCGGTTTCGGCGGGGGCGGCTCCGCCCGCGATGATCTGGACGAGATCCTCGACTCCGTGGGCGCAGGCCCGTCCTCTGACTGGGGGCCATCGGAGGAGCCCTGGGCAGGGGAGGCTGGCCGGCCATCGTCAGCGGGCCCCTCGCGGGAGCGGTATGTCCTCCGCTTCCGCTATGTGGGGGGGGACGCAGGCTTCGAGCCGAGGCGCCACCTCGTTCGGGAGGTGATCTGCAAGGGCCTGGATTTCCCCGTGGAGCTGCTCGCCGCCGTCATCAGGCCCCCGGAGTCGAGGGAGGTGGACGTCTGTTTGGTCTCCTTTGCGGCCTTCTCCCTCTTCGTGCTGGGTTGCCGCGACCTGGCGACTGTCCAGCCGCGGCTCTTCGACGGCTTCCGTGTCACCTCGCTTGTCGAGGGCGATGTGCGGCAGGTGGTTGTCTTCTTCCGGTCCCACCTCGTGCCGCTGCAGGACATCGCCACCTGGCTGGGCCGGTTCGGCACGCTGCTCGCGCCACCGGCCAAGGTGCGGGACGAGGCGAGCATCTGGACAGGGGAGGTGCGCTCCTTGCTCCGCTTCGCCCCGGGGGGGTCCCGGCGGCTCCCCAGGTTCTTTTACCTGGGGGCTGAGCGGGGTGTGACGCGCTACGCGGGGCAGCCGCCCGCCTGCTTTTCCTGTGGCGGCTATGGCCACCAGAGGCGGACCTGTACCACGCCGCTCTGTGCGCGCTGCGGGGCACGGGGGCACGTCGCATCGGCATGCCAGGCAGCAGTCCGCTGCAACCTCTGCGGCGAGCAGGGCCACACTTACGCCAGCTGCCCGCGGGCGGCCTGCAACAGAGGTTCGCAGAGGTTTACGGGCGGCGGGGCACCAGGGGCGGAAGAGACGGCAGCTGGGGCATCGGAGGAGGCGGCGGAGCGGCCCGCCCCGCATGGCGGGGCTGCCGCTGACGGCCTGGAGCCGGCGGCAGGGCCGGCGGCCGGCGGGCCTGGGACCTGTGGTGCCGGGCGGGCTGAGTGCCCCGAGTCGCCTGGGGCGGGGCCGCACGTGCCGCCAGGGGGTGGCCCTGAGGAGGCGATGGAGGTGGCTGGCACCGGGGACTTCCGGGCGGTCTGCCGGCGGCGGTCCAGTGACGAGGCGGAGCGGCCCAAGCGCTCCCGGGCCTCGCCGGGCGCGACACCGGGCCGGCCGCAGAGGGTGGCAGCGGGGCCTGCGTGGGCGGTCGGGAACCGCTTCGCCGTCCTGGAGCATGGGTCTGCGGCCTCTGCAGAGCCGCCCGAACCGGCTGCCCGGGCCAGGGATGAGCCTGCGGCTCCCGTGTCCCTCGCTCGCCCGCGGCAGCTGGTTGAGGGGACGCTGACTGGCCGGGTGCTGCGGGCCCAGGCAGGTCCAGGGCCGCCCGAGGGAGCAGAGCCGGCGCCGGCGGTGGCGGGGGCCGATGTGGCCCAACTCCTTCTCCCAGCCCTGGACTACGGACTCTCCTCTGAGGAAGGGGGCTTGTCATCAGGGAGTCCGGGGGCTGTCAGTGGCTTGGGGGCAGAAGCGGCCCCTTTGGGCTGTGCGGCGGACCCAGGGGGGTCACGGGAGCAGGTCTTGGACGGGCCGGGCGCCCCTTCCGTGGTGGCCGGCTTGGGACTGGGGGAGGACTATATCCCTCCTGAGGGGGTGTTTTCGTCCCGGGAAGGGACACCCGAACGCGGGTGGGCGGCAGTGGATGGGCAGACTTGGGGGGGGGAGGGGGGGGCTTCACCAGCCACGCCCATCTCCTCCTTTACCTCTTCTTCCTCCACGGCATCCCCAATTCGCTTGTCCCTCCCGTCAGGGTCCGAGAGCCCGTCGTCATCTGGGGGCGCTTCCGAGCCTCCCACGCCGGCCCGAGCTTCTCGGAGTGGCAGGGTGGGTGGGGCAGCCACGGCTGCCGCGGGCGGGGAGGGCCGGTCGGCCGTGTCGCTGGCCGTGTCCAGCGGCTCCGGGGGGCATCTATCTGTCGAGCCTGCTCTGGCTTCGGGGGGCCTTCAGGGGCCCGGCGCCGCCTCCCCGTGAGGCGCTCCCTGCTCATGGCCTGCTATGGCGGGGACACAGCGGGAGTCGTCACTGTCCCCCCCGCGGTCTCGCTCGGGGACGTTCGTGGTGGCCACTTGGAACTGTGGCGGGCTGCGGCAGGCGGTGCGGCAAGAGGAGCTCTTGGGGGCGCTGCGGGAACTCCCCGCAGACATCCTCGTCCTCCAGGAGACACACCTCCTGGACGAGCGCCACCGCGCTGCGGCCCAGCGCCTGTGGCCCGCGGGCCCCTCCTTTTGGAGTTACGGAACCGAGGGCTGGGCGGGCGTGGGCATCCTTGTGCGCGGTGGCCCCGGCCTGCGCCTCCAGCGCTATGTGGAGGAGGTGCCGGGCCGGCTGGCCATCCTCGATTTCGAGGTGGTAGCGGCGGAGGAGGCGGGCAGCACTGCGGCGGGTCCGCGTGGTCCGGATGACCCACTCAGCTGGCGCGCATTCCGCCTCTGTGCGCTGTATGCGTCGGCCTCCTCGGCGGCGGCACGCCGCGACCTGTGGGTGCGCTTGCGCGCAGCCTGCGCAACGTGGCGCTCGCTGCTTGTGGCGGGGGACTTTAACAACCGCGCAGTCCCCCAGGACCGCGTCCCACTGCGGGTGGCCGGACGCTGCGGGGGGTCGGAGGGCGCGGGCACGCGCCCAGCCTCGGCGTACAGCCCGCCGCTCTCGACTGAGGAGCGCTATGCGGAGGCCGTCCGCGCGGAGAGTGGGCTGGTGGACGTGGCGCTCACCGTGCCCAATGCCCTGGGCTTCTTTCCGGCTCCGCCGGGGGTCGCCCGGGCGGAGGCGGAGGCGGGGAGCGGCGGAGGGGGCCGACGAGGTGACGGCGCTTGGGGCGGGGCCGTGCACGGCACATCCACCGCCCTTCTGCACCCACTACGGGGCGGCGGTGGCGGCGCGGCTCGACCGCGTGTGGGCACCGCGGGGCTGCCCGGTGCGCTCCTGCCGTGTGCTGGTCACACCCTGGTCCACGCACGCATTGGTGCAGGTAGCGCTGCAGATGGCGGGCCGGCCGGGGGCGCGGCGGCCGCTCTGGCGCCTCACCGCCGCCAAGCTGGACGGGGATGCGGGCTTGCGGGGCGGGCTCGCGCGCCTCCTCGAGGAGCGCCTCTCCCTGCGGGACGTGTACGGCTCGGCCCGCCTCTCCGAGTGGTGGGAGCGGGTCAAGCGGGACGTGCGTGTTTTCTGCCAGCGGTGGGAGGGTCGCCGCGCGCGGCGGGACCTGGCGCGGGTACCAGGCGGCGGTGCGAGTGTTCCTTGGCTGCCATGTGCGGGGTGCGCGAGGGCTCGCCGGTGGAGGGGGAGCGGCTGGAGCGGGCACGCCGCGTCATCGCCGGATTCCATGCAGCCCGGCGGCGCGTCCGCTTCTTCCGGCACTTCGCGCGCACTGCGGGCGGCCCGGTGGGCGCCGACGGCTGGGAGGAGCGGGGGCGCGGCGCCCAGCCGGCGCCGGCGGCCGCTGATGAAGACGTGCCCTCGGCGGGCACGGCGGCCTTCGTGGAGGCGCTCCGGGACGACCCTGCCGTGCGGCTGCGCACCGACGAGAGGGGTATGCTGGCGGTGGTCGACCGGTTCTACCGGGTACTGTTCGCGGGGCGGGCGGACGAGGGGGACGCGGGCGTGGAGGAGTTCTTCACGCCCCTGCGCCCGCCGGGCGGCGGCGGTGCAGACACAGCGGCCCGCCTCGCCGCGCTCGGCGGCACGTTCACGGTGGAGGAGGTGCGAGCGGTGCTGCGCGTAGGGCGCCGCCGCTCCGCCCCGGGCCCGGACGGCCTGGGCTGGACCTTCTACGGGGCGTACGCCAACCTGCTGGCCGCGCCGATGGCGGCGCTCTACAAGGGCTGCGCGGCGGGCGCGCGCGCGGGCAGCGGTCGGCTGCCAGGGTCGCTGTACCAGAGCATCCTCCTGCTCTTCACCAAGCCGGGGGACCTCGACCGCACGCTGCCTGCCAGCTGGCGCCCCATCGTCCTCACCAACGTGGACTACCGGGCGCTGGCACGCATCCTCTCGGACCGGCTGGCCGCCGCGGTGGGGCCGCGCATGGTGCCCACCCAGACCAGCGCACTACCGGGCCGCAGCATCGCGGACTCCCTCTGCCTCCTGCGTGAGGTCTTCTGCCGGGCAGGCCGGGGGGAGTGGCGGGGCTTCCTGCTGCAGCTGGACCAGTCGCGCGCTTTTGACCGTGTCCGCCACGCCTTCCTGTGGCAGGCGCTGGCGTGGCATGGGGTCCCCGGGGACTTCGTGGCGCTGGTCCGGCTGCTGTACGCCAGGGCGACGGTCGTCCCGCAGGTGAACAATGCGCGCGGCGCGCCCATCCCGGTGCGCTCGGGCGTGCGGCAGGGTTGCCCCCTGAGCCCGCTGCTGTACGTCCTCGCGCTGGACGTGGCGCTGTGGGGGCTGGAGCGTGATGGCGGTCTGGCGGGCTTCCCGTGCCCAGTGGGGCTGCGGGGCGGCGCGGCGCGCGGGGTGCGCTTCCTCGCCCATGCCGACGACATCTCCCTCCTGGTGTGTTCGCGCACGGAGGGCCAGCGGGCGAGGGAGGTCTTGCGTGGTTATGAGGCGGCCTCGGGGGCCCAGGTCAACGACCGCAAGAGCTGGGTCGTGGCCCTTGAGCCACCAGCCGCGGGCGACGGCGTGCTGCGCCGCTGGCCGGTCGCGGAGTGGTGGGGGGAGGGCACGGGGCCGAGCGTGGCCCGCGCCGCCCTGGCCGGGGTGGCGGTCGCGGCCATGCCTACGCGCACGGTGCGTGTCCTGGGTGTTCGCTATGGCCTCCACCCGGACGCCTGGGTGGAGAACTGGGACCGCTGCGCCGAGCGCTGGGAGGCGCGCTGGGCGCGCTGGCGGCGTTGGCGGCTGCCGCTGTTCAAGCGGGCCGCCTACCTGCGCACCTACCTGCTCCCGCAGGTGGCGCACCTGGCGGCGGTCTACCCGCCGCCGGACGCTTTCCTGCGCCGGGTGACTCCTGGGTGGTTCGCCTTCCTGTGGGGCACAGCGTTCTTCCCCCTGGCGCGGGCTGTCGCATACCTGCCGGTGCGCGAGGGCGGCCTTGGACTGCCGGCACTGGACCTGGCGCTGTGGGGGCGCTTCCTGGCGCAGAACCTGGGCAGCGCGTCCGAGCTACTCCCGCCACCAGGCGCGGGGCGGGCGGTGCCGCCGCCGGCTGGTCGCGTACCGGCGCTCTGGGCGGCGCTGTTCCTGGCCCACTGGTGGGGCAGCGACTGGGGCGAGACGCGCTGGTGGCGCGGCGGCACCTGCGCCTTCCGTGTCTCGGGCCCGGACCGTGGCTGCCTGCCTGCATTCCTGGCGGAGCTGCCCGCCGTCCTGCGCCGGTACTGCATCCCGGCGGCCCACTTCCACCCCTCTTGGCGGGAGGCGGCGGCGGGTGTGCCGGGCCGGGAGGTGGCCATCCGGCGCCGCACGATGCGGGTGGAGGTGACGGCAGAGGCGCTGGAGCGTGCCATCACGGGGCCGTGGCGGGCGGCGGCGCGGCGGCGGTTGGCGGCGGGCCGCCTGCCAGGCTACCGGGCGCCGCCGGCAGGCCCGCTGGAGCCCTTCACCGACCGGCGGCTCCCGTACCTTTACTGGGAGACTCGCTGGCGGGCGTACCACCAGGTGCTGCGGGAGCCGGCGGCGCAGCCGTGGGCACGCGGGGAGGCGCGCCTGTGCCCGCGCGCAGTCTGCACCGCCACAGCGCTGGCGGCCGGCGCGGCCGGCGCCGTGCCCGAGGATGACGTGCGGCACTTTGTCGCCGAGTGCCCGGAGGCGCGCGCGCTCTGGGCGGCGGTGGCGTGCCGCTTTGGGCGGCCGGAGCTGGACGGCCAGCCATGGCTGCAGCTGGTCTCGGGGCTGGAGGACCCCGGGGCCTTCTCCCTCCCCCCCCTCCCCCCCGTGGCTGGCCCTTCACGGGCGCCCGTGCCCCCGGCCCCTCTTCCTCTCCCGCTTCCCCCTGCTGTAGGTTCGCCCGGACAGAGCGGCGGAGACGGGGGCCCTGACGGCGGTGGCATCGGTGCGGCCTCTGGCGGAGCCGCGGAGGACGGCGGCGGCGGAGCAGCCAGCACCACCGACGGAGGCGACGGAGGCGGCGCCGCCGGTGGTGGGGGTCGCGCAGGTGGCTCTGGACTGGCGGCGGCAGCGCAAGTGGCGGGGCGGCGGCGGTGGCGGCGGCTGCCGGCCTTGCCCTGGTCGACGCTGCGGATCCTGAATTATCTCGTCCTCCATGCGCTGTGCCAGCTTCGGACTCGGCACCTGCGCGTGGAGCGGGCTGGCGGCGCCCCGCCAGTGGACTGGGCGTCGGAGGAGGCAGAGCGCATCGCCGACCGGGCGGCCTGGATCCGTGCCGCCGAGCGCGAGCGGCTTCCCGAGGAGCGCTGGCGGCGGCTGTGGCCGTGGCGTGAGCGGGCGCCCTCCCCGCCGCCGATCACGTGAGCGCGGCTTTCCCTGTGGGCCTTCCCGGCCGGACTGACTCTGGGGTTTTCCCGAGGATGACTTTGGTGGGCGGCGGGTTTGCCGGTGGGCGTGTGGGGGTTTTTTGTTGCGTTTCTCCAGGCCGGAGTGTTTTTTGTTGTCTTCATTCCCGTGGGCCCGGCCGCCCGTTCCCACTGGGGGCGTGCCAGGGCCGGTTGTAGGAGGGTTTTAACCAATAAAAAAAATCGTGTCGTTTCCTAAAAAAAAAATCGTGTCGTTTCCTAAAAAATCGTGTCGTTTCCTTCTCCTTCTCCTTCTCCTTCTCCTTCTCCTTCTCCTTCTCCTTCTCCTTCTTCTTCTTCTTCTTCTTCTTCTTCTTCTTCTTCTTCTTCCCCTCCCCCTCCCCCTTCCCCTTCTTCTCCTTACATACAGGGGACTGTTCACAACAGTATTTGAACCAGTTCCAAGATTCCAAAGCAATCAGACGCACACAGTGGAAGCCCCCCTCCCCATTTTCCATGACTGATTTTTGTAAAAAAAGAAAAAGAAAGCTCCTGAATAGTCCTGAAATATTTATATAAAAAAATTCATGCATCAGTGCCAAGATTTCCCACCCTGCACAGGTGTGTGTGTCCGTGTGTGTGCATGTGTGAACATACACAGAATGTGAGAATGAATAAAATAACATACATCTGGAAATACAACCTCAAAACACCCACTGGAGAAGAACTTCTTGGTGATAAAACTAAAATAGAAATCAACGTTTTCTGAGCTAAGAAAAGGCAATTTATTCACCCCAGATGGGCACATCAAAAATTCATGAATGATTTGGGAAGGCTATTGCTAGCAGAGTTGAACATTGAGTTTTGATGCAATCAACTGCTCCCTTGTGATGGGGTTGCCTAGTCTATGCTTGGAAGCTGAGCAGAGTCAGGCCTGTTCTTGGATGATCCTCATTTCTGTAGGCTAAATTGGGAAGTCAGAAACATCCCAGATAAAGACTACAGCAAACCACTTCTGTTCTTTTGACAAGAAAACTGAATGGATAGGTCCATCATGTTACTGAGATGGGTTTATTTATTTATTTATTTATTTATTTATTTATTTATTTATTTATTTATTTATTATTTCTAACTTATATCACCGCCCATCTCCCCCCACAAGGGGACTCTGGGCGGTTTACAACCAAGTCAGCAATTAAAACATATAAAATACTTTATACAATCATTAAAAATATAAAAATATAAAATCCAAGAGGCTGTAAGTGATGTTTACGAACCAAACTATTTACGGTGCGAGCCATCCCCAGGAAGAACTATTACTCATCCCGTCCCAAGCGAGGTGGCAGAGCCAGGTTTTCAGGGTTCATGACTTGAAGGGGATTTTTCTGTGTTGTTGTTGTGCCTTCGAGTCAGTCTTGACTCCTAGCAACTGCCTGGACAAGTCCCTGCAGTTTTCTTGGCAAAGTTTTTCAGAAGTGGTTTGCCATTGCCTCCTTCCTGGGGCTGAGAGAGAGGGACTGGCCCAAGGTCACTCAGCTGGCTTTGTGCCTAAGGCGGGACTAGAACTCACCGTTTCCTGGTTTTTAGCCTGGTGCCTTCACCACTACACCAAACTGACTCTTTATTGTTTACCTTTCTAAAAAAAAAACAAGAAGGTTTAAATTGCAGTTCTATCATGCTTACTGAGAAATAACATTTAAGGCTAGTTAACCTCCCAAGCTTCTCTCATATTCATGAAATAAGCCCCTCAGATTTTTATTATTTTTATAAATAACTCAAGGTGGCGAACATACCTAATACTCCTTCCTCCTCCTATTTTCCCCACAGCAACAACCCTGTGAGGTGAGTTGGGCTAAGAGAGACCAACTGGCCTAAAAGCCCCCAGCTGGCTTTCATGCCTCAGGCGGGACTAGAATTCACAGCCTCCTGGTTTCTAGCCCAGCACCTTAACCACTAGACCAAACTGGCTCGCAATACAGGTCACACCAGTACAGCATAGGCTGCCTAATCCAATCCTTGTTCAATGTAGGAAAAACAGAATGAAGGAATGTAGGAATGCCCAGTACTTGGTTGTTCTCTTCACTGAGAAGAGCATACTTCATTTTGAGGTGATGAGTTCTACTGCTAAATTGGCCTTCCGGTCAAGATTTTTCTCATGGTGTTCCACCACAATCTTGCAGATTATTGGGGACCTAGGTCCTATCCTCTGAGTCGTCAAGAAAAGAAAAGTAATTGCCATCTTCTTCAGAAAGATTGAGCACCTTTTATTTATTTATTTATTTATTTTATTTAGCATATTTATATGGCCGCCCATCTCACAAAATGTGACCCTGGGCGGCGTACAATAAAAAAACTCATAAAATACCAATATTAAAAGACATTCTATAATTAAAAGCATTAATGTTATTATTAAAAGGCTAGGGGAGAGCATTAAATGTTACAAACAATGGAGCCACCTCATGAAATCACCATTCCCTTGAGACCCCCAAGCCTGTTGACACAGCCAAGTGGCAAGACTAGAACTCTCAGCCTCCTGGTTTCTAGCCAGGTGCCTTAACCACTAGACCAAACCGGCTCTCTATTCCTTGATAGACTGGGATTACTGGAAATCCTGAAGAAACCTGGTCTCAAAAATATTTCCTGCAACATTGTTGGATCATATATAAACAGAAAATGTATGTTTAAGAACCTGCACTTGACTCAGTTTGCACACTGCACAAATGGGGTGAATTTGAATTATCCATTCAGTCGTATCCAACCCTTGGCAATTCCATCAGCCAGCTCTCTCCATGATTTCCGATCTTGTACAGCTTTTTTCAGTTGCTTTAAAGTTTGACCTGTGTCTGCTTTGATTACATCCAACCAGCGCGTTCTTGGGCGTCCTCGTCGTCTTTTGCCACTGAACGTTCCAAGCATAGCGTCTTTCTCTAACGATGTTGATCTTATGGTACAATGCAATAAAACCTGAAACAAACTTGCCATATTAGGGTAGGGTGGGCAGCTGAGGCCCGTTTTCTGCAGCCTGCAGGGGTGCCTAGCTGCAATGGCTGAAAAAAATCCATGATGGGAAACACTTTGAACTGAAGCATAAGGCTTAAAATAGGTTGGATGTAGTTTAGGAACAATATTAAAAAAAAAAATCCCAAGGAAGTAAGAACAAATAGCCAGTGCCCTGCATATGTGTGTGATGTGGTTGCATCCTTCAAGGTAGTCCAGGCAAGAAACCAAATCCATGAGTAACACTAACATTACAGGTAGTCCTCGCTTAATGACCACAATTGGGACTGAAATTTTAGTTGCTGAGCAAAGCAGTCATTAAGAGAATCTGACCCGATTTTACAACCTTTTTTGCGGCAGTCGTTAAGTGAACCACATGGTTCCCCATTGATTTTGCTTGCCAGAAGCCAGATGGGAAGTTCGAAAATGGTGATCATGTGACCATGGGACGCTGCGACGGTCATAAACATGAACCAGTTGCCAAGCACCCAAATCATGATCACATGACCAGGGGGATGCTGCAATGGTTGTAAGTGTGAGGACCAGCCGTAAGTCAGTTTTTTCAGCACCGTCATAAGTCTGAACCATCACTAAATGAATGGTGGTTAAGTGAGGACTACCTTTATTGTAAGGTTACAGTAACAGAATCTTGCAAGTCTGAAAGAACTCCCCCCCTCCCCTGGCTTTATGTTCCAGAGAACTAGGGAGGGTCCCTTCTGAGATGTTTTCCACGCCCCTTTTCCTTCTGTGGGATGAGAGACCTCTTCTCTGACCATTGCCCAGACTGGGGCTCCTGTCTCCCAAGGTTATTCTCATAGACCATTAAAAGCATCCTTGCCTCCTATTATGGCTTTCTCCTTCCCTCAGAATTAAGTGTGACCAGTGGCAACCAAAACATTGCTTATCTGAAGCTCAAGGTATCATATACTCCAGACCCAGCAGCATGGGTGTCTGCAATGGGGCAAATTATGACATGACCCTGCCTAGATGTCCTGACCAGATGGGCACATTCAATTCTGGCAAGTTGTTGCCTGATGCCATGTCATTCTTTAAAAGTAATTTGTGTGTTTGTGCATGTGTGTGCCTTCAAGTCAGTGTTGACTCCTGGCAATCTCCTGGAAAAGTCCCTGCAGTTTTCTTGGCAAGATTCTGGAAGTGGGTTGCCACTGTCTGCTTCTGCTTCCTAGGGCTAAGAGAGAGTGACTGGCCCAACATCACCCAGCTGGCTTTGTGCCCAAGATGGGACTAGAACACAGACTCTTGGATTCTAGCCTGCTGTCTTAACCACTACACCAAACTGCCTCTCTTTAAAAATAATCACCAGCACATAATGCATGGAACTATGGAATGTACTGTACATCATAACATTATCACACATATGCTGTCAATTTGACATTATCCCAATTTATTGCATATGCCACTGCTCAGCAGGTGTCAGTCTTTCAAGTTGGACCAGGCTAGGAAACCAATGTCATATAGGTCAGTACTACTTTTATTTATATTAACAGAATCTTGCAAGCCTGAATGCGCTTCCCCCTCTCCCCTCTTTTCTTCATGTGAACTCGGGAGGGGCTTGTCTGAGACATTTACTCACATTACATTCTTGCCCCAGATTCAGGCCCCTTTATCTGACGGTTGCCTTGGTAGCGTCTACCAAGGCAGCGTCTCTTCCTCCTGTCCCTCAAGGCCATTCCTTCTTCCTTGTCAGCCCTCCCAGGTAAATCATACAGGAAACATGACCAGATGAGCTAATTCTACTTTATTGTAAGGCTACATTAACAGTATCCTGCAAGTTTGAAAGTACAAATCTCCTGCTGTCTCTTTTTACTGCCTGATCAATTAGGGCTGATCCTTCCTAAGTTTGATTCTCTGACCATTAAGCAGCTGCGGGCTCCTCCCCCTTTTATCTGATCATTCCCTAGGCAGCATCTCTTCCCCTTGTCCCTCAAGGTCATTCCCACATACCATTACACCTCTACATCAGGTTACTGGTATACCTCATCTGACCCCAACCGGGTTCATAAACCATGTTTCCCATTTTGGACAACTTCCAGATGTGGGGACCTCAACTTCCAGTCAAGAAGGCCTTGTGGGAAAATCCCAGATATTAAATTTTTCAAATGTTTTCTGCTTGAACCTGGGGAGAACCTGCCATTAATGATCAGCAACTGCTGCCAGGGTCCCAAGGGCTGCAAAAAAGGGGGGGAAAGGCACAGGAGCGGCTCTTCTAGGAAAAAGCCCCTCTGAACCCAATAGGGCTTCCTTCTCAATAGATATACGTGGGGTTGCTCTGTAAAGGTAGGAACATCGTCTGCTAGGTCTTGAATTGGTGGAGAAAAGGGACTCTGCCACCCTTTGTTGTGAGTGGTTTAGTTGTTCCAATCTGCAGTGTATTTGTTCTGAAGGGTGGGAAGGATGCCCAGGCATCAACGGATCATTTCTCATCTAGCCCTGGAATTATTAGGGAGGAGAAATGTTAGCTGTTGGAGACAAAAGGAGTGGGGTCCTTTTGCATACAGATTTTATAGCACCGTTATTGATGCGTTATGAGTTATTCATGAGTTACACAGTTTCAACCTATATTCCTGATACAGCCGTGCGCTTGAAGATTCATCATTGTGCTTATATTCCTCCACTATTTATGAGACAGAAAATATTTCTCCTCCTCCTTATTATTATTAGACCAAGTGGTACTCCTGACTTCTCCTGCACAAAAAGAAAAGAAATCCACAAACTAAAAGATGTACTGCTCTTCAGCCTGTCCCCTTGCTTTCTTCCAACTGGAAATTTCAAAGCTTGATTTTTAGCTGATGTGGATGGTAAATAAAAGATTCATAAATAGACGGAGTTGCTTTTCTAACTGTATTCACACTTCACATTAATCCTGGTTTATTTAACCATGGTTTGTTTATAAGCCACCATTGGCCACATCCACCCAATGGGCTAAATCATAAATCCTGCTTCGCAAACTGAAATCCTTGATTCACTCAATAAATAAAGATCAAAACCACCTGATAAAGTTTAGTACCGTCTCTGAACCCAGTCAACTTGGTGCGGTCTCCAGACTGAGAAATTGCCCTCCAGCTCTTAGAAATATCAATTCCCATCAGCCCAAGCCATCATGACCAATAGCAAGGGGCCCTGGGGTCTACCACACAAAACATAGGGGGGGGGCTTTATAGTAATTATGCCTGGATTACAGGTTAGGCTCTCTTTCCCTTTTATGATAACTCCTCCTTTTTTCTTAAGGAAAAGAAGCCTATATAAGAAGTTAAGACAACTGAACTGAACTCCTCAACTTTCATGATCTTTTCTAAGATTGTTTTTGTCTTCCTCCTTAATCTTCTCTTTACTTCTCCAGCACATGTTCCATCTTTATCTGTTGCTGAGCCCAAGAAAATCAATATATCTGCCATATTCACTTTTCTACCATTTTAATAAGAATGCTGGTTGACATTATCTTTGTCTTTTTCCAATGTAATATTAGCCTAGATTTTCACTTTCCATTTTTACTTTCAGTTTCCAATTACAAGCCTTCTTTGCTTTGAGCTAATAAAAATGTCATCTGCATGTTTCAAATCATTGTTGTTGTTTATTTGTTCAGTCACTTCCGAATCTCCGTGACTTCATGGACCAGCCCACGCCAGAGCTTCCTGTCGGCCGTCACCATCCCCAGCTCCCTCACGGTGGAGTTTGTCACGTCCAGAATATCATCCATCCATCTTGCCCTTGGTCAGCCCCTCTTCCTTTTGCCTTCTGCTTTCCCTAGCATCATTCAAATCATTAGGGTTTCAATTTTGATTCCAGTGCCATCTCTTCCAGTCCTGCTGCAACATAACGATGTAACATAACATATTGAATTAAAATATTCAGTGAAGATACGTACGTTAAACATCTTTCAGCAAACTAAACATCCTTGTCTTACCCTCTTCTCTATTGTGAACCCCTTTGTTTCTCCATACTCAGTTCTTATGGTTGCTTCTTGTTTATTGCAAAGACTTCTCAGAAGAATAATCAGTTGTTCTTGTTCACCATGATATTTTTCATATTATGGAGTGATCAACCAGACCTTGCTCTAATTATTGAAACATAAACTAAAACTACCTCTTGTATTCTCTGGTTCTTCCCATATGTTACTTCTCAAGCTCATGTCCCTCTGCCTTTTCTAAAACCTGACTGTTCATTTTGTGTTTCACTCTATTTTTCTTTGTAGGATCTTAAGCAGAACTTTCCTTGCTTGAAGAATTAGTGCAATGGTTGGTGACTGGCACATTCTCTAACATCTCCTTCATCAGTAGAAGTATATACATTGGTTAACAGACCCTCTGTTTATAGTTCTGGCTTTTACATGCACCGTTACTTGAGGTTTCAGAACCAATATCCCTGGACAGCGGCACTCTTTCTATTGTTGTTGTTCAGTCATTTAGTCGCGTCGGACTCTTCGTGACCTCATGGACCATAGCACGCCAGGCCTTCCTGTCCTCCACTGTCTCCCGGAGTTTACTCAAATTCATGTTCATTAC
The DNA here is from genome assembly GCA_023362775.1 of Charina bottae. Taxonomy (NCBI): domain Eukaryota; kingdom Metazoa; phylum Chordata; class Lepidosauria; order Squamata; family Charinaidae; genus Charina; species Charina bottae. The sequence continues at coordinate 8,656,525 of JALMGJ010000027.1, read as the reverse complement.
ATCGGTGATGCTATCTAACAATCTCGTCCTCTGCCGTCCCCTTCTCCTTTTGCCTTCAGTCTTTCCCAGCATCAGGGTCTTTTCCAGGGAGTCCTCTCTTCGCATTAGGTGGCCAAAGTATTTGAGCTTCAGCTTCAGCATCTGTCCTTCCAATGAGCAGTCAGGGTTGATTTCCTTTAGGATTGACTGGTTTGACCTCCTTTCAGTCCAAGGGACTCTCAAGAGTCTTCTCCAGCACCACAGTTCGAAAGCATCCATTCTTCGGTGCTCAGCCTTCCTTATGGTCCAACTCTCACAGCCATACATTACTACTGGAAAAACCATAGCTTTAACTATACAGACCTTTGTCGGCAAGGTGATGTGTCTGCTTTTTAATATGCTGTCTAGGTTTGCCATAGCTTTCCTCCCAAGGAGCAAGCGTCTTTTAATTTCATGGCTGCAGTCACCGTCTGCGGTGATCTTGGAGCCCAAGAAAATAAAATCTGTCACTGCTTCCATTTCTTCCCCTTCTATTTGCCAGGAAGTGTTGGGACCAGATGCCATGATCTGAGTTTTTTTAATGTTGAGTTTCAAGCCAGTTTTTGCACTCTCCTCTTTCACCCTCATCAAGAGGCTCTATAGTTCCTCTTCACTTTCTGCCATTAGGGTGGTATCGTCTGCATATCTGAGGTTGTTGATATTTCTCCCGGCAATCTTAACTCCAGCTTGTGATTCATCCAGCCCAGAATTTCTCATGATGTACTCTGCATATAAGTTAAATATGCAGGGTGTTAATATACAGCCTTGTCGTACTCCTTCCCCAATTTTGAACCAATCGGTTGTTCCATGTCTGGTTCTAACTGTTGCTTTTTGACCCACATACAGGTTTCTCAGGAGACAGGTAAGGCGGTCTGGTACTCCCATCTCTTTAATAATTTGCCACAGTTTGTTGTGATCCACACAATCAAAGGCTTTAGCGTAGTCAATGAAGCAGAAGTAGATGTTTTTCTGGAACTCTCTTGCTTTTTCCATGATCCAGCGAATATTGGCAATCTGATCTCTAGTTCCTCTGCCTCTTCGAAACCCAGCTTGCACTTCTGGTAGTTCTCGGTTCACATACTGCTGAAGCCTAGCTTGTAGGATTTTGAGCATAACCTTGCTAGCATGTGAAATGAGCGCAATTGTACGCAATTGTCTCTTTCTATAGAGTTCAGTAACATTCCAGGATCAATGTCATCTCTGCTAAAAATGTCACCTCTCGTTCTTCTTTCAAACTACCCGCGGAGACACACATGGAGGCCACCTCCCTTGCAACCTACCAAACCCACCTGAGCTAGATAAGGGCAGCTGAGGCTGGTGGTAACATGCATAGATGGAGAAGTTTCTCCAATGGGGTCCCTTGCTAATAGCGTCCATCACACATTCCTTTCTACACTGCTTCAGCCTTTTCTTGACCTTTTCATGACTTGCTGTCTGACAGTTCTTATCTTTGGTACCTGCCATTCCAGATCTTGTTTAATTTTGATGTGACCTGCTCTGTGGCAATTCTTATCCCTGATAGCTGATAACAAATCCTGGTCTGGTTGCTTCCTTGCTTTTACTCTCCTCTATGCCCTTGCATTTTTCCTTGGATTCAAATACCATTAATCTATTTCTCCCAATATTTTATTTGTTGTAATGTACTGATTTCTTCCCATCGCTAGGTCACAAAGACTTATTCCATATTTTCTGTCATAGAGCTGTTGGCACTTCAACTGCCTCTTTGCCCACAGTTTTAAACAGTTGAATGGGTATTGTGACTGCACCTGGCACTTTCCTCTTTCACAGCAGATCTAGACTTATTTATTTATTTATTTATTTATTTATTTATTTATTTATTTATTTATTTATTTATTTATTGGATTTATCACCGCCCAACTCCCCCAAGGGGGACTCTGGGCGGTTTACAAAAGAATTAAAATCATTAATATACATTTATAATAAAGAACATACATAATTAACAATAATTTAAAATATAATGAGTAAAATGGAATCCAAAGGCAGAGTATTCTTAAGTTATAAAAAGGGCTCCTCAGAGCAAATCTAAGGTGCTAGCCATCTCCAGGTATCTCCAATCTCCTTCTGACCCCAAGCATATTGACAAAACCAGGTTTTGAGTCTTTTTCGGAAGTCCAGGAGTGAGGGGGACTGTCTAATCTCCGGAGGCAGAATGTTCCAAAGGGCAGGGGCAACAGCAGAGAAAGCATGCTTCCGAGACCCCGCTAGGTGGAACTCCCTAACCGATGGGGTCCGTAGCATGCCCTCTCTGCATGCCCGGGTGGGACGGGATGAAGTGATGGGGATGAGACGATCCCTTAGGTATCCTGGTCCCATGCCATGTAGGGCTTTAAAGGTGATAACCAACACCTTGAATTGTACCCGGAAGCAAACTGGAACCCAGTGCAGCTCGTGCAGCAAAGGTGTTACGTGAGTCCTCCTTGGGACACCCAAAACAGTCCGCGCAGCTGCATTCTGGATCAGTTGTAGCTTCCGGATATTCTTCAAGGGTAGCCCCATGTAGAGCGCATTACATTACTATGTGAGAGATAACCAGGGCATGAGTGACTGTTCGAAGGGCTTCTTGTTCCAGGAAGGGGCGTAACTGGCGCACAATCCAAAGTTGTGCAAAAGCTCTCCTGGCCACGACTGCCACCTGCTCTTCAAGCAGGAGTCGTGAATCCAGGAGAATTCCCAAGTTACGCACCAGATCTGTCTGGGGTAGTGCAACCCCATCCAGAATTAAAGATGATAATTTCCCAGAAGACAAGGAGCCATTAATCCACAGCCACTCCATCTTTCTAGGGTTCAGCTGAAGCCTGTTTTTCCCCATCCAGGCCCCTACAGCCCCCAGGCACTTGGACAGGATGGTCACTGCATCACTTACTTCACCCGGGATGGAGATATACAGCTGGGTATCATCGGCATATTGATGATACCTCACCCCGTGGTGTCGGATGATCTCTCCCAGCGGTTTCATGTAGATGTTAAAAAGGAGCGGAGAGAGTACCGAGCCCTGTGGGACCCCACAAAGAAGGGCCCGCAGGCTGGATCTCTCGCTCCCAATCAACACCGACTGGGTCCGGCCTCGGAGGAAGGAGGCGAACCAGCGTAAAACCACACCGCCCACCCCCAACTCCCTAAGCCGTTCCAGAAGGATACTGTGGTCGATGGTATCGAATGCCGCTGAGAGGTCAAGAAGAGTGAGAATGGATGCACTACCTCCATCTCGCTCCCGCCAGAGATCATCCATAAGCGCGACCAATGCAGTTTCCGTCCCATAACCCGGCCTGAAACCTGACTGAAAGGGGTCCAGATAATCCATTTCATCCAGAATCCTATGGAGCTGCAACGCCACCACCTTCTCAACCACCTTTCCCAAAAAGGGAAGGTGGGAGACTGGACGAAAATTATCCAGTATAGTAGGGTCCAGCGATGGCTTCTTGAGAAGGGGGCGAACCAGCGCCTCCTTAAAAGCCGCCGGGAACAACCCCTCTCCCAAGGATGCATTCACCATCACTTGGACCCAACTACAAGTCCCCTCCCGAGCTGCTTTCACCAGCCAGGAGGGGCATGGATCTAATTGTCTCCCGACTTGAGACAGTGGACTCACTCTGGATTTGGTTTTCTTGTCAGAGCAATGGCAAAGTGACCTGAGGGGAAAGTTAGATCTATCCCCATTGTCATGGTCAGATCACGTCCTGATATCTCTAGGATTCTCTTATGCTGCCCCACTCCGCAGGGAGGCAGGACCTATTCGATTGGTCCGCCCCCGGCGACTTATGGACCCATTGAGGTTTTAGAGGGAGCTGGGGGTAATACCCGAGGATCTGCTGCACGGTCCAGCGGAGGTACTGGCCGCAACCTGGAATACGGAGGCGGCCGGTGCCTTGGACAGGATCGCGCCGATGCGACCTCTCCAGCCCCATTCGGCCCGTCACTCCCCGTGGTTTACAGAGGAGTTGAGGGTCTTGAAGAGGGTGAAGAGACGTCTAGAGCGCCTCTGGAGAAAGACGAAGACAGAATCGGACCGAACACAATCTAGAGCCGCTATTAAGGCCTACCTTGTGGTGGTAAGAGCGGCGAAACGTGAATATTTCTCCGCTCTTATTGCATCCGCAGAATGCTGTCCGACGACCCTGTTCAAGATTACTCGATCCCTCTTGGGTAGGGTGGTACTGACCACCCACCTGGAGGGCCGTGCGGAAGAATTTGCTGAGCACCTGCAGGATAAAATCGCTCGGATTCAGTCTAAGTTGGACTCCATGTGTGGAATGCAGTCTGGGGCGATGCCGGGAGAGCGGTCTTGCCCTATTATCTGGGAACGATTTGATCCTGTTGGACCTGAGGAAGTGGACAGGATCCTTCGAATTGTTAATTCCACCACTTGTTATTCAGATCCCTGCCCTTCCTGGCTGGTGAAATCAGCCAGGGAGGTGACAGGCAGATGGGTCCAGGCTATGATTAATACATCCTTGTTGGAGAGGGTGGTTCCAACTGCCTTCAAGGAGGCATTGGTACACCCCCTCCTCAAGAAGCCGTCCCTGGAGCCTTCCATCCTGGACAATTTTTGTCCAGTCTCCCACCTTCCCTTTTTGGGAAAGGTGGTTGAGAAAGTGGTGGCGTTACAACTTCAAAGGACCCTGGATGAAGCAGATTATCTTGACCCTTTTCAGTCAGGTTTCAGGCCGGGATATGGGATGGAGACTGCATTGGTCGCACTTATGGATGATCTCTGGCGGGAGCGGGATGGAGGTAGTGCATCCATCCTGGCTCTCTTAGATCTTTCAGCGGCTTTCGATACCATCGACCATGGTATCCTTTTGGGGCGGCTTAGGGAGTTGGGGGTGGGCGGCGTAGTTTTGCGCTGGTTCACCTCCTTCCTCCAGGGCTGCTCCCAGTCGGTGGTGATAGGGGAGGAGAGATCCAGCCCAGGTCTGCTCCTGTGTGGGTTGCCGCAGGGTTCGGTTCTCTCTCCTCTCCTATTCAACATCTACATGAAACCGCTGGGCGAGGTCATCCGACACCATGGGATGAGGTATCATCAGTATGCGGATGATACTCAATTATATATCTCCATCCCTGGTGAAGTAAGTGATGCAGTGTCCACCCTGTCCCAGTGCCTGGGGGCTGTGAGGGCCTGGATGGGGAACAACAGGCTTCAGTTGAACCCTGGTAAGACCGAGTGGCTGTGGATTGATGGCTTAGCGTCTTCCGGGAAATTATCATCTTTGGTTCTCGATGGGGTAGCACTACCCCGTTCTGAACCGGTGCGTAATCTGGGGGTTCTTCTAGACTCACGACTCCTGCTCGAAGAGCAGGTGGCAGTCGTGGCTAGGAGGGCTTTTGCACAACTTCGGTTAGTGCGACAGTTACGCCCATTCCTGGAACGCGATGCCCTCCGTACAGTCACTCATGCTCTCATCATCTCCCATGTAGATTATTGCAATGCGCTCTACATGGGGCTACCCTTGAAGACTATCCAGAAGCTTCAGCTGGTGCAGAATGCGGCCACGCGGGCAGTTTTGGGTGCGCCAAGATCTGCACATGTAACACCGTTGCTCCGCGAGCTGCATTGGGTGCCAGTTTGCTTCCGGGTACAATTCAAGGTGTTGGTTATCACCTTTAAAGCCCTACATGGCATGGGACCAGAATACCTGAGGGACCATCTTATCCCCATGTTATCGACCCGCCCCACCCAGTCATTCAGAGAGGGCCTGCTACGAACACCATCAATTAGAGAATGCCATCTGATGGGGTCTAGGAGGCGGGCCTTCTCTGTGACAGCGCCCACTCTATGGAACATCTTGCCCCCAGAGTTGAGACAGATTTCCTCCCTCCCGACTTTTAGGAAAGAGCTTAAGACCTGGTTCTGCCGCCTGGCATGGGAAGGAGGAAGGGATAGCTCCTCATGGGGGTGGCTAATTCCCTAATTTTAACGTCCTTCTATTAATGAATGCCTTCGTCCATCTGGATTTTATAATTATTTATTGTATTGCATTATTGTTGTTTTATATATTTTTAGATTCTATTTTAATTATTTATTGTGAACCGCCCAGAGTTCCCCATGTGGGGAGATGGGCGGTCATATAAATTAAATAAATAAATAAATAAATAAATAAATAAATAAATAAATAAATAAATAAATAAATTGACAGGTGGTGGCATTTACAGTCCGGAGAACTCTGTCCACTTCCTCAGGTCCAACAGGATCAAACTGTTCCCAGATAACAAAGTAAGTACGTTCCCTGGGTATCTCTCCAGACTCTGACTCATGCTCGGAGTCCCACTTGGAGCGAATCCGAGCGATTTTATCCTGCAGATGCTTCGAAAATTCCTCAGCACGGCCCTGCAGATGGATTTCTGACTCCCCTTTCCCCAAAAGGGATCGGGTAATCTTAAACAGGGCCATCGGACGGCATTCTGCGGATGCAATAAGAGCAGAGAAATATTGACGTTTCGCCGCTCTGACACATATGATGTGTGGCTACAGACATTTCCTTCATTCTATACTCCTGTTTGTAAAGAGCTTTAGTATAGTATTTTCATCTTCCTTTAGTCTCTATCACAGGGCTTTCCAAAGTGCCGCCGCTGGCAACACGGTAGTGGCGGTGCGGCGGCGGCGCGCACGCGCACGGCAGCAACACAGGAGGGTGTGCGGCAGCGCGCACGTGCGCAGCGGCAACACAGGAGAGCATACAGCGGCGGCGCGTGGGGCGTGCGGCGGCATGTGTGTGCACAGCGGCAGCGCAGGGGGCATGCGGCGGCGCGCGCGTGCATGGCAGCAGCGGGGGGGGCCTGCGGCGGCATGGGAGGGCATGTGGTGGCGTGTGCGTGCACGGCGGCGGCAGCAGTGGCTGCCGCTGCCACCATGCGCGCGCGCCGCCGCTTCCGGGTGGTGTGGCAACACACCACGCTGTGCGTGGTGACACACTTTTGTGTCATGACACACAGTTTGGAAAGCTCTGCTCTATCAGATCTCTTCCATTATTAGCCTTGCGTGTTCCTATCTTAACTACAGTTTTCCTATGATTTCTCTGATCTTAAAATTATTCTCATTTTCCTTTCCTTGTTAGATTCCTCTGTTTGCTGGCACTCTTGAAAAAGTAGAGTAATTGCTTCTTATTTCATTTAAACAAAAACGAAATTGTTCCTCCAATTTTTAAGGAAATAATCCAGGGAAGGGGACTCAGGAGCTGCAAGAACAAGAGCTTACTGGGCCCCATAGAGGTTCATAGGTTGCCCCCCCCCCCCCTATTCCTACACTTTACAGCTCCTAAGCATTACTCTGACATTTCCTAGTATCCATTTATTAGAACTGCTGTTTTCTCAATGAGAAAAGTATCAGGGAATAGCTCTGCTGTATCACCATTAGCAGATTTTTCTGAACTGCATGTGAGAAAAATAGCTAATCAGGTGGCTTCTGGAGAGACCTAGTGAGGACAACAGATGGAAAACCAACCAGGAGACACTCATGGAATTCATTTGCATGATAAACATATATCCTCAAGGCAATTGTTCCACAATGCAGCAAGTATAATAAATATTGGGAGCCTGCTTCTCCCCTTCTAAGAAAGTGAACTCCTTGGTTTAAAAAAGGACAAGGAATATTGCTCAGTTATAAACCACATGTCTTCAGTGTGTTGGGTTCTAGTTGCAAACCCTGAAGGAAAAAGGACTAGGGGATATGAAGCAGAGAATAATTTGACAGTGGGAAAAATATCTTGATGGCTGAGTTCACATAACCTGTTGTGAAAGCCTCTGGGGAAGCCTGTTTTGAAGGATGGAATACACATTTTCATGATAGAAAGTGAAAAAATGCACAGCCATGGTGTTTTCATGGCACTCTGGTTGAGTGTATAAAATGTACAGTGAAACATCGATCTAGTGGACCTCAATGCAATGGACTGTGGATGCAATGGGTTAAGTTCCTGTTGTATTGACATCATTTTTTGTTATTTGCATCATGATGTCACAATCACGTAATTTGCATCAACTTGCACAATTTGCATATTAATAACATTAGCTGTAGATGACATATCCTCTGATTTAATGGACCATCTGGAATAACAGATACCCCCTCCGCTTAATTGGTCCATTATATCAAGGTTCCAATGTACTGAATTATGCTGAACTGGGGTTGGATAGTTTTTGGTTTAATATATTATAGGAATTAGAGGCATTCACAGAATATGATGGTTTCATTAGAATGACAAAATAACTGTTGTGACTTGGTCTCCCTACTGCTAGTTCAATACCTTTGTCACTACATCACACTGGATCTCATTAAAGCATCCCCTTGTGGAACATGATGATGACTTAACTAGGGGTGGGATTTGAAGTTTGGCCAAACCTCTAGTGCAGAGCTTTCCAAACTGTGTGTCGCGACACAAAAGTGTGTTGCCACAGACAGTCTGGTGTGTCGCCACACAACCCGGAAGTGCTGATCATCATCAACGCTTCCGCGTTTTCCCGCAGTGACACACCAACGGCAGCGCGCAAAAACCGAAAGCGGCAGCAGTGCTTCCGGGTTTTTGCGCACTGCCGCAACGGCGGCACTTCTGGATTTTCCCGTGGTGACACACCAACGGCGGTTGGTGTGTCGCCGCGGGAAAACTTTGGAAAGCCCTGCTCTAGTGACATCATGCAGGTCACACAAGAGCTGTAGGTGGAGAGAGATGCAATGAAATCAAGGAGACACATACAGCCACTTCCCATGATCGAATGAGCTCTATCAACAATAGCTCTCCAAAACTCTGAAGCTCTCCAAGTATGAGATGGAAAAAATGGAAGCCTTTGCAGAAAATGGCCTCAGAAAACCATAAAGGACCAATTTCAACCCATGATTAAATTTGCATTGCCCCAGCCCCACTTTGGAAACCAGGCAAGGAAATCTGGAACTTCCACAATCCTGCAAGGAATTACTTTGAGGAGACACAAGGATTTCTGATATCTTCATGAAAGCAATCACTGATATTAGTTATCTTCAGTGGGTAGAGCAGTGTTTCTCAACCTTGGCAGCTTTCAGATGTGTGGACTTCAATCCGCAGAATTCCCCAGCCAGCAATTATTTTGAAGAAAACTCTTTAAAAAGTTAAAAGGTCTTTTTTTAAAAAAGGTAAATAAACAGCATATCCCTGGTTACTGAAATATGAAAAGAAGAGTGGGGCTATTTGTATTTAAGTGCCTCCCCCTCCCCCCACTCCTCTTCCTCCTCCTCCTCCTTCTTGGCACTCATGCCTAGTTTGGAGGAGAAGGAAAACTAAAAGTGATGGGTTCCAAATGAAGATCATTCAGTGGCCTGTTAGAACCAGTGAATGGAGCAGAGCTTAATGTTGTGTAAACTCGTGGACAGAAAAAGAATATTGTTTAAAAACACAGCCTGTGAGCACATTAGAGAGATTCAGGTTCTTATTATTACACTTTTAGCCCACCCAAGCATAAAGAAACACACGCTTAGACATTGCAGGTACAAAAAGTAAGTACAAAAGAGTTCTTACATTTATTCAGTCCAGGTACAGCCATTTCAGTAGAAAATTGGTTTCAGTTCTTCTTTCTGTTCCCTAAACTGTATACTCCTGGCCCTATGTTGCTGCCAGGGGCTGCGTGGAGAAAGGGGCTTGAGGCCTAGGCATGGTCTCTCCATGGAGTTGCTAAGGCATGTGTGTCCTACCCCATCGGGGGGAAAATCAGAGAGAGAGAAGAGGAAGTGGGGGGGGCAACAAGCAGCTTCCTCTAGCACAGAGTTTGCCTCCTAGAGCAATCACCCATATGCTAATGAGGCATGATTGATTTGCTGAATTCCAACACCAAACTTCTAAATACCTCTGGGCAAGTTCATGTTTTATAATTAGATCTGAAACATCATCAAGGGGGGGGGGAATGAAAGCAAATTCTCCTAATTTGAATGAATTTACTTGCAAATATTTGAGTCTATTTCCCTGTTGTGATTACACTGTACATATAAAGAGAAAAGGGAGGGTGTGGAAGAGAATCTGACTGTATACTGAATGGCATGATTTAGAAAGGATTTATGCAACAGTATGCTATATCACTTGGAGGCAAATTCATTAACATTGCTATTTACCTGATATTAATTTACAAAAGTTGTGTTTATTTATTAATTAATTTTTAAGGCTGCCCAATGCCCTTGAGAGTCTGGGTAAGCATCCAATATTAAAACAATTGAAAAATACAAACCCAAGAACAACAGGCATCCAGAAAAAAAATGTTAACCCTCTTTTCAACTTTTGTTTTCAATTAAAAGAAAACAAAAAGATCCCAAAACAGGGATGATATTTATTATCTTCCTCCACCTTCCTGTAAGAATGTCCTCCTCTACACTTTATCTTCACAATGATCTTGTGAGGTAGAATAGGCCAAGAGACAGGGGCTGGCTTTGTACATTCTAAACCATGGCTTGCTGTAATCCTGGTTTCTCAAATAAGCCATAGTTGCCTGGTTCAAATGTAATGCTAAACATAAGCCATAGGTTACGTGATGGTTGGCTTGCTAATGTACCCTAAGTCAATGCCAAGCAAATCACATCACAGCTTAACACGAAGTAAAGACTGATATATTTTATCGGGTTTCTAAAACAGTTTGGAATTCTTTGCAATGAGAAGTGATAAAAAAAAGTATAACTGTATTTTAATGAACAGTAAGAAATAACCTAAGGGGGTGTGATGGCTCAGTGGTTAAGATGCCAGGCTTGTCGATCAGAAGGTTGGCGGTTCGAGACCCGAGCGCCGCGTGACGGAGTGAGCTCCCGCACTCACCCCAGCTCTTGCCAACCTAGCAATTCGAAAGCATGCAAATGCAAGTAGATAAATAGGTACCACTTCGGTGGGATGGTAACAGCGTTCTGCGAGCATCATGCCGGCCACATGACCATGGAAGCATCTTCGGACAGCGCTGGCTCTTCGGCTAAGAAACGGAGATGAGCACCTCCCCCTAGAGTCGGACATGACTGTGCAGGGGAAAACCTTTACCTTTACCTTTAAGAAATAACCTAACCAAAGACTGAACCTTGATCTCCCTCTGAATTGCAAGGCTGAATAAGGATTCAAAGCTAAGCAGGACCAACCACTTCCATACTGCTATCAAGAAAACTACAATGTAGTCACCAGCCATCGAATTCAGTTCCAAGGCATATTTAGCTTTAACCAACTAGCTTGTCTTGGCTACTGTTGTATGGTAACTGGATTGGTCTTCGTTAGCACTTCGGTGGGAGATTATCGAGAAATCCCAGTGCTGTGGGCTAGACTGGCGGTTCAAAACCCAAACCAGAAGAAGACCATGGGAAGCCACTTCGGTATAGTGCCTGTTCTTCATAGAATCTAGAAATTAGAGAACAGATTTCAATAGGTTATTAATAAATTGCTAAAAGCTGCAAGCTACATGTGTTATCATATACAAGGGATTATACTTGCAGATTTTTTTTCCTCTGGGAGGAGAAAGGTTGGATGGATTTGTACAATCCCTGTTTGTGAGGCTTTTCACAGCATAGATCTTTATTTGCCTTCAGAACAATGCGATCACCTCTTGAAACTGCCAAATCTATGCACTGTGAAAGCTGCATAAGAGTAAGATTGCCTGCAATGAAAGATGATGGAGATGGTATTTCATCTTTATATGCCACTTCTGTGAAGATGATATGAAATTAAGAACTTTTCAGCCAAAGAAGTGTGCACTGTTATTGTAGGAAAAGACAGAGCCTTTCTCTTCATGATTATAATGTTGTAAGTTGTTTATAACATTGTTGCCTCTTTTTTAATGCTTCTTAAAATTGTTCAGTCCTGTGCTATGTGTCTCTAGGAAAAAATGCACTAGTGTATCTGGAGAGAGATGGTTCACTCGTGGTTGATCAATGATTCAAGGAAGGAAGAGGAGAAGGAGGACAGCAAATGGTTTTCAAAGGGTGGAAAATAAGTGGGCTGGGGAGAAAAGCCATTTTCTCTGTCATGTGCCAGATCAAAACAAAATCCTCTGCATTTTTGGAGAGCAAAGAAATTGCTTTCATTTTTTTTTCTCCCATGGAGGAGAAAATATCACTGAAATTCTTTCTTGTACTTCATTTAATAAAAATGTACACAATATTTGGGGGAATGTGAGAAGATGAATTAGTATTTGGTTTTTCCTTGTGCAATAATCTCTTCCAATGTAGGAAATCCTTAAAAACAGATGTTCAACCCCTGCTTATAAGAGATAAACCCATGGCCTTTCAAAAGCCACATATGAAAGGCAGTTTAATCTAATGGTTAAGATGTTGGATTTCGAGCCAGGTTCAAGTCTATGCTCAACCACAGAATGTGGTCCAAAGTACTGTATGTGAAAATTTGTTTCTTATAAGAATGCTACTACTAATTTTCTATTAAACCAAGTTGCCATAAAATGTATAATGAGAACTAATAGTTGCACAGATAAGAATGTGTATATATAAACAGCAGAAGGATACACATAAAATCAAGATGGATTTTTAGAGGTTTTTTTAAAGGCTTCATTAAATAGGTGAATCACCACTTAGTTCAGTGTTGCAGTATATCATTTTAATGGTTCTCATACTATTCCAGAATTAAACACTACGTGGCAATATCATGGTCCATACTGTATATCTTCCAATCCACACATCTCTGGTTATTGGACAACATCTTTTTAAAATTCTGCTTATATGTTGCATGTAAACAGTTTTTGCAGAGTTTTCCTTAATACATACATGTAATTGGAAAACTGCTTGGCCAGATTCAAAACACTGTGATTATAAAAGGATCATGGACTTCTAGTTCAGAACATGTATTGTTCTGAAAGTGAAAACTTAGGCAAGTTCACATATGCATAGCAGATGGTGCTGGAAGTAAGAATAGAAAGAAATTAACTGAGTTCATAAGATCCATTATAACTTCATAAGATCATCAGATCCAACATTTCTACCTCCAACATCCAGGGCCATCAGCTATTTTGTTGTTTATTCATTCAGTTGCTTCCGACTCTTCGTGACTTCATGGACCAGCCCACGCCAGAGCTTCCTGTCGGCCGTCACCACCCCCAGCTCCCCCATGGTCGAGTCCGTCACCTCCAGAATATCATCCATCCATCTTGCCCTTGGTTGGCCCCTCTTCCTTTTGCCTTCCACTTTCCCTAGCATCAGCATCTTCTCCAGGGCTATTATTGAGCTAGATTATCATTATAGACTACTGTAATGTGTTCCATGAGAGGCTGCCCTTGAAGACAGTCCAGAGATAGCCACTGGGGCAGATACAGCTATGAGGATTAAGTGGTCATGATATGTTGTTTATTCATTCAGTCGCTTCCGACTCTTCATGACTTTATGGACCAGCCCACGCCAGAGCTTCCTGTCAGCCATCGCCATCCCCAGCTCCCCCATGGTTGAGTCCGTCACCTCCAGAATATCATCCATGCCATCAGCTATAGTCTGGACATTATCTGATATTGGTCTACTGGTGAACTGAATTAACCAAAACAAGGACCTCTGAATATTCAAGTGCAGCTAATCTTAAGCAGTTTCCCCTGGACCAGCATTTCTTAAACTTTCTTAAACTTAAAAGTGGACCCCAAAATAACTTTATATCGGTTATATTTATCGATATTTACTGAATAAAAAAAAATTAAAATTGACGCATTCACTGTGCCACCGTTTCTCACAATTGTTTCATGGTATTGTATTATTTTTCAACATAAGGAACTCAGCAGAACTGGAGTCTAAAACATATTGAGGATGTGAAGCATGTTCTTTGTTGAGTGGTAAGCACTGGCTCTCTGAGATCAGGGTAGGCACACCTGCGAAGTGAGACGAATTCTGGACAATCTTGCCGAGTTGAGCACAAACTATTCAGAGACTCACTTGTGATTCTGAGGGTGAATTATCATTCTGGACTGCTCTAGGCCTCCCACCCATCTCTGCAGTCAGAGGACTGTTAACTCCCGCTGCTTTGAAATTTGCATTAGGGAGGTGTTTTGTAAATAGGGAATCTCCCATTGCAGCTATTTTGTGAGAATGCCCAGAGCATGTTCTGGGAGTTCCAAATATGGCCAACTATCGAAAATGCTTGTCTGCTTGGGGCATGCACAAAGGGGAACTGTGTTCTGCTTTGAACCTAAAACAAATACACTATATTTTGGAAGTTCTGCTGAACTGTCTTGGGATAGTTTTTAACAGAACCCACACCTAGAACATCTTAGTTGTTCTGGGTTTGAGCTGGAACTATATCCAACTTTTCTAAAAATTTCCTATGTATGGCCCCAGAAGGCAAGACCAGTACCAGTGGGATAAAAGAGTCCACTGGAGTTGGGCAGCCAATAAATTTGGAGGAGGAGGAGGAGGAGGAGGAGGAGGAGGAGGAGGAGGAGGAGGAGGAGGAGGAGGAGGAGGAGGAGGAGATGATGATAAGGAAGGAGTTTGGCCAGACATTGGGAGGAACTTTCTAACTGTACAAGCCTGGAACAGGCTACCCCATGATAAGTTGAGTTCTCCTTCACTGCAAGTCTTCACCCAGGCTAGATGGCAGTCTCTCAAGAGTGCTTTAGTGGATCCTGATCACAGAATCATAGGATTGGAAGGCACCTTGGAGGTCCTTCCAACCCTCTGCCCAGTATAGGAATTCCCATTGGCTGTCCCTTCTTTTCTCAAATGCCTCCAGTGATGGTGCATGCATGTGACCCACATGACAAATGTTAAAAGGGGCAGGGCTTCAATCACCTGGGTGCACCATCACTGACCTCCCTTGCAAGTCCTCCGGGTAACCACATTAAATATATTGTCTGAATATAGTTACTGAACCTTTTTGACTTTCTGGAGTAAATATGTCCAATCTTCATGACTGATAGAAAAGCAGTCCATGCCACTGAAAGACAGGGTGGGGGAAAGGTTAGATTGCAGATAACTCCCTTAATCATTTGCTTCCATTTCTGTAACCAGAAAATAAAATATAAAAGGCAAGTAGGATTATACCCCCCATCTTTTGATAAGCTGTCCTTAAGGTATCATTATCTGCACAAGAAAGCTGAGCGGTATAAACCTGCAGGGAAGGATCCAAACCCGTCAAATCCCTCCCAAGCTAAGCCGTATTCCCTTGCCAAACTTATATCCTGCTCAGAGCAAAAAAGAAAAGCTTCTTTCTCTTCTTATGCCTCATTTATCATTATTATGATGCTTGCCTGTTCATCTTAATTAAGACTTGTCTCTGCACATATAATCAATTATTTGGCCATGCATATAGCTCAACCTACAAGGTGGTATTTAATTTTGGAACCTGCCACTGTTATCTCCAGGATCTTCTTCCCTTTCCAGACATGCTGGGTGGGGAATTCTGGGAGTTGAAGTCCACATGTCTTAAAGTTACCAAGTTTGAGAAACACTGCATTTAAGGACCAATCTTCTGAAACAGCCACTTCCCCCAACTCCCTCTCAAAGGATTTCCATGTTCCATCCTTCTCTTCCATCTTGCAAACTTTTCAATTGTACTTTTGTTTTTCTTAATTATTATGGGGAGGGGGAGCACAAAACAAACCAGCAAGATGCTGGAACTTCTTCTGTTTCTTCCTGGAATCTGAGACCAGCTCAGCTCCAAATCACAGCATGTTTCATGCCTTCTCTCTCTCTCTCTCCCCCACCTCAATTTCTCCCCATAAGCTTTCAATCACCTTCGCTTTTCAATCTATGCTCATTACGCAGCTGACGTGCCTGTCCTGCTTTTACTACCCATCAGGGCAATGAATGTTTTTTGATTTGGTCACAATTTGAAAGAGGCTTCCCTGATGGGAGAAAAAAAAATTGGTTTAAGAATGATAGTCTCTCAGTTTGGCTGATGTGATTATCTGTGTTTCTCTCCTCTGCAGGCAAATGAAGAGAATAATTTCCTTCCTTTTCAGAGTCGAAGATCTGAAAAGTAAAGAATATCTCTTGGTAGGATATGATCGCTCTCAATGAGGCAGGCACATTCACTGAAAATGAATAGTTCCTGCAGGTTTTCAAGACAGTTCAACACATACTGATCTATTAGCTCTATATGTGAGATACTCATTTGCAACTGTAGATATGCTGCCAGGCCAAAATGCTCCTGGACTGCTTAGTGTTAGACAATTTCCCCATTCTTCCTCAGCTTATGTCAAAATAACTAGTTCCACACATCGCAGATTAGATTGAAATGAGTTTCAATAGCTGGTGTCTGGTATATTGTGTGAATGCAACCACTGCCTTAGTGTGGTGAGTCAAACAGGCCATCACATTGAGCCATAATATTGGTGATTTCTTTGCACTTGACATATATCCCTTCCTGTATCGGGAGTCCCTTAGAACAGTCACTCATGCCCTAGTCACCTCCTGTATAGACTACTGCAATGCGCTCTACATGGGGCTACCCTTGAAGAGTATCTGGAAGCTACAGCTGGTCCAGAATGCGGCTGCACAGGTAGTCTTAGGAGCCCCAAGGAGGGCACATATAACACCATTGCTGTGCGAGCTGCATTGGGTGCCAGTCTGCTTCCGGGTCCAATTCAAGGTGTTGGTTATCACCTTTAAAGCCCTACATGGCATGGGTCCAGGTTACCTGAGGAACTGCCTCACCCCCATTACATCGACCCAACCCACCAGGTCAGGCAGAGAGGCCATGTTACGGACCCTGTCCATGAAGGATTGCCGATTGGCAGGTTCCAGGAGGAGGTCCTTCTCTGCTGTGGCACCCGCCCTTTGGAACAGCTTACCCCTGAAAGTAAGACAGGCCCCCACTCTCCCGGCCTTCCAGAAGGGGGTGAAGACATGGTTATGCCATCTTGGTTGGGATGGGAGGGGGGATAGCCATTCATAGGGGTGGATGGCATCATGATTGTGCCAAGGGTAACATCCTATGCCCATCTTGAATTTTTATATTTTATATTTTTGTATTTTTAGACTTTTATCTGTTTTTATGTGTATTTATACATGTATTGATATTATATTGTACTGTCTTTAATGACTGTCATTTTATTGTCTGTAAGCCACCCAGAGTCGTTGTATACGAGATGGGTGGCAGAGAAATTTGACGAATGAATGAATGAATGAATGAATGAATGAATGAATGAATGAATGAATGATCTCTGGTTTAGGGTTTGGTGTCTTGTGTGGACCCAGTCAATCAGTACTGCTCCCCTGCCTAGGGAGAATTCTCTTAAACACATACAGATTAATAAGCTGTTAATTGAATTAGAAATCCTAGGAAACTACAGTTCTAAAGAAGGCATGGAAAACTAAAGAAAGGTCTTAGAAGGCATCTTCTGGCTGCCATGATACCTTTTTCACACCTACTCTTTTACAAGAGCAATTCAAATGCCATGATATGTCTATACCTACAAAGTTCAGAATTGTGCAGGCAATGGTTTTCCCTGTGACACTCTATGGAAGTGAAAATTGGACTTTGAAGGAGCAAAGAAATAGAAATAGAAAAAGTATTGAAGCTATTGAACTCTGGGGTTGGAGAAGATTCCTACTGTGGACAGCCAAAAAATCAAACCAATGGATCATTGAACAAATCAGTGCAGAGTTCTCACTCAAGGCACAAATGACCAGGCTCAGGTTATCCTACTTTGGACACATTGTGCGAAGATCCAGCTCTCTGGAGAAGGCTCTGATGCTGGGAAAGGTGGAAAGAAAGAGAAGAAGAGGATGACCAGCAGCAAGGTGGGTGGACTCAGTTACAGTGGCAATGGCAGCACCGTTAGGAAACCTGAAAGTCCGGGTTAGGGACAGACTGTCATGGAGAAAATCTATCTATGTGGTTGCTAAGGGTCAAAATTAACTTGATGGCACATAATCAGTCAATCAATCAATCAATTTTGAAAGGGCTGGAAAAGATGGACTAATTTACATTCAGTTCCAAACCTTTAAAAGTTTCTCCTCTTCTGTGACCAGGGAGGTTAGGATTGCCTTATAACACAGTGAAGGCTTTCTGAGCATGTAGGTTCAAACATATTTCAGGTTTCCCCACCGCACTGTTCCTTAAATCATTTTCTCAACCTTGGCAACTTTAAGACGTGTGGACTTCAACAGGCTGGAGAATTCTGGGAGCTGAAGTCCACACATCTTAAAGTTGTCAAGGTTGAGAAACACTGATTAAAATCCCCTCCTTGACTCTAGGTAGTTGCATCATTAACTCAACATTAAAACTAGGTTTTATATTGTTTCCTCTTCTGGCGAATTGGTATTGCTTTCGAAAAGAGCTGCACTTTATGGTCATTGCATTTTGTTGACTGTTTAAAACTTTTCCGCCATCATATTGACTGATAATTTGTTCTCCATCCGCTGTGTCTTTTTCCACCTTTCCCCCCTTTTATGTAGCTATTTATTCTGTGCTTTAAATATATTAAAAAAATTATTACTTTTTGAAAATAAAAAAATAACTTTTCAGCCAGAAAGATTGATTTTAAAAATTGTGATTGCTTGAATCCCTGGAAGTTCTTTGGAGCAGCAATATATTCCTATAATAACATGAGACTGGGGGTGGGGGGAGGGGCGTTGCCATTTTTTAGATCAGAAAAGGGGAATTAGTGATCTGACAGGCATGGACTTCCAATCTCAATGGTCATAGCTAGGATACCAACAGTTTGGGGTAATAGATATAGTAATCAAATAGAAAAGACCTTGCAGAGTCTAAGTGTGAGAAGCCCTTCCAACTTTTTCACTACCATATATCATGGCCACCACGTTATTCCTTTTCTGGGTAAGCAGCATTTTGCAAAGTGCAGAAAAGAAGTAAGAAATAGTGAACAAAGTATTAAAGGTATGATCCTATCTTTTCTTTTAATGCACACTTATTTATTTATTTGAATTTATATGGCACATTTATACCCCACTGCAATTGTACACAGATGCTTGATTGCCAATTTCTATCAGAATTGCTCTGCATTTTCTCTTCCTCTTTTACTTTTATTCCTTTGCACACATTCTTTCCAACTTTTTTTTTCTCTCTCTACTCATTGCTCTGTATCTTTTTCTCATACTCTCTTTTTTTTTTTTTGCAAAGATCTATCTTTTATATATGTAGGGGCGTGGTGGCTCAGTGGGTAAGACGCCAGGCTTGTCGATCGGAAGATCGCAAGTTCAGAGGTTCAAATCCCTAGCCCCACATGGCGTAGTGAGCTCCCGCACTCGCCCCAGCTCTTGCCAACCTAGCAATTCGAAATCATGCAAATGCAAGTAGATTAATAGGTATCACTTTGGTGGGTAGGTAACAGCATTCCACGTACGTCATGCCGGCCACATGACCGTGGAAGCGTCTTCGACAACGCTGGCTCTTTGGCTAAGAAACGGAGATGAGCACCGGCCCCTAGAGTCGGACACGACTGCACAAATGTGTGGGGGGAACCTTTATCTTTATCTTTTATATGCAATTGTTGGCATCTGACAGGGTTGTTTGCTGGCAAGGATGTCAGTATGCATGTTTCATTTTGGTCTTTTGGGGGTTTGGGGTTGGATTTTTTTTGGAGGTGGGGTTGCTGCCAAAGAAGTCCTTCTCAACATGGGAGGTCAATGTGGTTTCTTCAGATTGAATGGCATCTGGAAAGAAAACACCCTTTATCCATGTATTGAAGCCTCATGATGCTAGTAATAAGAGAATGGCTGGAAGTTTGTTGCTGGAGATCTGGACTTGAGACATGCCCACTACTGAATAGTTGATTCCTGGTGCCTACATGGACACGTCCATATTATTCCTTCTTCTGGGATGTTTTTTCCACTTTCTGTACTAAGTATATGGGAAGTGTCTTGCAATTTCCTGGTGCTCTCCCATTCAGTTACCAAATAGGCCTGATTCCTGCATACTTTTTTGAGATTAGCCCAAATCAACTAGATCAGTGTTTCTCAACCTCATTAACTTTAAGATGTGTGGACCTCAACTCCCAGAATTCCCCAGCCAGCATGTTGGCTGGGGATTCTTGGAGTTGAAGTCCACACATCTTAAAGTTACTGAGGTTGAGAAACACTGGATGCTGCTACTTCTGATGACAAAGGAACATACTTCCTTAAGTTGGGTCAGTCAACCCCTGGTGAGTACTGGACACATCCATGTTTTTCTTGTTGTTTGGGACACAATGCAGAAATAGTTTGCATTTCTACATTGGAGTTCCTGGTGGCCTGCTATCTAAATACTAACCAGGTCCAATCCCATTTAGCTTTTCAAGATCAGCCAAGGCCAGCTATGTGTTGTCACTCAACTGGGCCTGCCCTTCTTAAAGGTATGATAATGATGAAAAGCAGTAGCACCAAGGACATTTTTTCTTTTAAATGACACGTGACATCAATATTCCTATAAGAGAGAAAGAAAGAGAATGCTTCCTCCACCATCTTCTTGGCACTGGTTTTGAAAGCTGTGTTCTAAGAACTCTTCCTTCAGTGCAACAGGAAACTATCAGAGATCATCTTGAAAGGTTCCTACTTGTAGGAAATTCCTGGCTCTCCATATCCCTTACAGGAAACTACATTTTTTAGGTATGCATTTCTTCACTTGGCCATTGATATTCCCTCTTCCATTAATGTATCCTTGATCCATGTCTATGGGTGGTTCATAAATCCTGGATGGTCCAGTAGCTCAGTTCTAACCAAGACCTTTCTCCATTTCAAGGTACGAAGTCCAACAGATGTTCACTAGAGAACAAGAATTTCCTGTTCTGCTTTGGGTTTTCCAGGACTAACTTGCTGCATTTAGCCTTTCAACTAAGGAAACTCTACACCTTCCTCCAAAAAGGAAGACAGACAGACAGACAGACAGACAGACAGACAGACAGACAGACAGACTAGCTGGCCAAGTCCAGTGGACTCTGGATGGCGTACAAACTACAACTTGAGCTGTCCTCCCAGAAGCTTATGAAATAATAAATCAGCTTGCTTTCTACTTATCACAGAATGCAGAAACAAACACACAAGCACACCCCTACATGCACCATCTGTAATTCAAGCAAGCTGTACTGTGAGTGTGTGTCTGTCTGTGTGTGTGTGTGTGTGTGTGTGCACGTGCGCCTGAGTGAATGTAAATGTGCATGTCACATTCCTGTTTCATGTGAAGGGGGAGATGGGGATGTTAGAGGAAGAGAGCATCCATGCCTACACTTAGAGAACATTAACTGCGACATCTGGATGACTAGTACGGCTTGCAGCAATTTTCATACAATTGCTTTGAGAATCCCAGGAGCAAATAGCATCACATTTAATTTATGCTGCAATAACATCTCCTATTGATTTTAATAAAATTGAAGAGGATTGTTTTGAATGAAATCCCTGAGGCATTTATTCCATTTTAAAAACTGCAACAACCCAAATCCTTTTTTTTTTTTTGCTTTGGTTTATTCTTTGGGCGTGTTAAGCTTCCTGTCTTCTAATGAACATCAGGGTCTATTGGAGAGAGAGAGATGAGAGAAAGTGTTTTAAATTTAAAAAAATGACCTTCAGAACGTGCTTTTAAAGGAAGAGGATAAACGATGTAAGTAAATGCATGGCTGTTATTTTTCAGGTCTTATTTTCAGCAGGGTTTCCCTGGAAAGTCACAAAGCACTAGAGGGTGGAAGAACTGCAGAGTGTGGTGGTGAAAATAGTGGGATTAGGCTGAAGAGAACTGGGTTCGAACCTTCCTTTGGCCACAGAACTAAAGAGGAATGGATGTCAGTTACAAGAAGGCAGATTCTGGGGCAATGTTAGAAAAATTGGCAGCAGCAGTTCAACAATGGCAGATTCTGAGTGAATGTTATTAAAATTGGCAACAGCAGTTCAACAATGAAACCAATTAGCCAAAGAAGAAGTTGGTTCTCATTCCCTAGATGGGTTCAAGCAGACCATAGACAGCAATCCATCGGGGCTGGATTCGGATTTGGATTTGGGTTCCTTCCCTGAACAGGGGATTGGTTGGATTCAATAGCCTCACTAGTCCCTCCCCACTCTAGGATTCTGGGCTTCTATGATTCCCTAACTTTGCAACAGAGAATAAAACCTGAGCAACAAAGAGGAGGAAGAGAAGCAGAGCTGTGTGATTAAGTAGTTCTGCCAAAGTCAATAGTTTTGGGTAGGTTCCCAGCTTCCCCTTGCAGTAATTCCATCATGCTTCCTTGCTTGTTTTGATCCATTTGGTAAGAATGTTAAAAGTTCGGTGCCTTGAGTTGGCTTTTTTCTCCTTCCTTCCTTCCTTCCTTCCTTCCTTCCTTCCTTCCTTCCTTCCTTCCTTCCTGTCCCTTTTCCTTTTGTGCCACACATTATATGTATCATTAGAGAAAGAGGATACACAAACATCAATAAAAGAGATGTAAAATGAATAAATAATATAACGAATAAAAGAGTAAAATACAAATGGAACAAGGCATACAAATATAAGGGAACTAAAAATGTCATGGAGGCTACAGTTTTCCAAAATGTCATTAATTACTTATGAATAATTGAATATATTATCTCTTTTCAAAGATTAATAATAACCATTAAGCTTTGAGAAAGCCAGTTTGCTATGGTAGTTAAAGGTACCAGACTACAAACCAGGAGATTGTGACTTTATTTATTTATTTTTTTATTAGTCAAATTTGTTATAGCTGCCCAACTCCAATGGACTCTAGCCCTGCCTTAGGCACATAGCCAGCTGGGTGACTTTGGGCCAGTCCCTCTTTCTCAACCCCAGGGAGAAGGTGATGGCAACCAGTTCTGAGAATTGTTGCCAAGAAAAATTCATGGATTTGTCAATGTAGTTGCCAGAAATCAAGACTGACTCAAAGTTCTCTGTGTGTACACACAAACACACACACACACACACACACACAAACACACTGATCCCTATGACACTCTATGACAGTGTTTTTCAACCTTGGCCACTTGAAGATGGGTGGACTTCAACTCCCAGCATGCTGGCTGGGGAATTCTGGGAGTTGAAGTCTACACATCTCTAAGTGGCCAAGGTTGAGAAACACTGCTCTATGGAAGCAAAAGTTGGACTTTGATGAAGCAGGTTAGAAAAAAGCATTGAGGCTTTTGAACTTTGGTGTTGGAGAAGACTCTTGAGAATACCATGGACAGCCAAGAAAACAAACTAATGGATCATCGAACAAATCAACCCAGAGTCCTCACTTGAGGCACAAATGACCAGACTCAAATTATCCTACTTTGGAGACATTATGTGAAGATGTAGTTCTCTGGAGAAGGCTCTAATGTTGGGAAAGGTGGAAGGAAAGAGAAGGGAATAGCGATATGGCTAGGAGTGTATATTATTATTGTTGCTGTTGTTATTATTGTTAGATGCTTCAGTATTTACCAGAGGAGAAAAGCAGATGTAAATCAAATCAATAATGAACTATATAAGTATCTTTCTACCCCAAGGAGCTATACTATTCTACTCTGCTTTAGAAAATCTGGCCCCAAACAGGGAGATGGACTAGAAACCTCTGAGATACCTTCAAACTCCTGTTCTGTTCTGTTCTGTTCTGTTCTGTTCTGTTCTGTTCTGTTCTATTCATTTGCTACTTGTCTTATGAAACTTCTGGAGCATTCAAAGGCTCTTGTAGTTCACAAAACATCAGCTAGGCATAATAATAATAACAATAATAACAACAACAACAACAACAACAACAATAATAATAGCAGCTGCTAAAGAATAGTTGCTAGTTGTGACGACTCACTCCTTTGATATTAATTTAGAAACTTTTGGCACAAGCCATGATAGAATATGAAAAAGTTATTTTATTAATACAAGTGAATAGAATCGATGCAAAGAGCAAACTAAGAATTTTCCCATGCAAACATATTTTAAAACCTGCCAGACTCTCAAGCACCCCTCGTCCACCTCTCCCCTCCTGACTCACTTCCCATGACTTTACACTGCCAGCCTTTGATGTTTCCATATGGATGGCCTTGGAGCCTGGTTCCTCTCTCCCCTCCCTAATGCCTGCATGCCATTCCTATCTCTAATGGTCATTCTACTGTCTGGCAAGCAGTCTATCTAATTACTACAGGCTTCACACTAACTAGTTACTACAAACCCCATCTATCTAAAGCAGAATGGCAGAACATTACTGAGTAGTTACTACAAATCCCATCCATCTAAAGCAGAATGGCAGGATGCCATCCTGCCACAAGTACACTTTCACTGTGCCCTATATCTGTATCAACATTAGGCAAGATGTTTTCTCTTTATCAAATTACAAGCAAAGTGCTCAGCCTAAGTGAAAAAATTGGCTCACATTTCCAATTGCAATTTTAACCATCCTTGAGAGGCTTCATCACCTAAGACGCTATGACATATAATGCTATTAAGCACTTTTTCTCACTGGGGTTTGTGAGTCAAAATGAGATTTCAGAGTGTTTTATATTGCAACGATCATGAGCTTTCTCCAGCTGATATTTACTTGCATTAAAGCTCAACAATAGGTACCGTCGTGCCAAATATAGGAATGTGCTATAGGCTGAGGTCCCCTACATGCCATTTATCTTCAGGATCTGATTTAATCCATTTGCATACTGCTTAGATTACCATATTAAAAAAAGATTTCTCAAGCAATGTGCAATAAAAGACTGGGAAGCAAACAAACGGTAAAAAATAGACAACACCATCAACAGCTGTCAACAGTGAAAACATTTAAAACCTGAATGTGGGAGGAAGCTCACACAGATGACTCTGGAAAATGCAAAGCCTTCTTTCCTGTGCATATTGATTGAAAGGTATATCTGTCAAAGGTTGGAAGAGAGCAACCTTTTCTTCCCTCTGTTGATTTGGTTGGAAGCCAAGGCAGAATTTCTGGAAGATGCTGTCCTGGTTCAGCCTCTGCCCCAGGACTTCAGTGAGGAGTCAGAAGACGAGCTGCCCCTGGTGAATCCCCAGGGCACTGAACCAGACGAGGTCCCAGACACAGGCATGGTCCCAGACGAAGACCGAGCACCACAGGGCAGTGGGGAGTTGGCAATACCCGAGGCTACAGGGGAGCAAGCCGGGGATGGTGGTTTGTCCCCACCCTCTAGCCAGCAGCCAATACCCGAGGCTACAGGGGAGCAAGCCGGGGATGGTGGTTTGTCCCCACCCTCTAGCCAGCAGCCAATAACCGAGGCTACAGGGGAGCAAGCTGGGGATGGTGGTTTATCCCCACCCTCTAGCCAGCAGCCAGCTGGATCCCATCAGACTCCCAGCTCACCTGAATCACCCAAAGGGCAGAGACGGAGGCGTGTGCGCCTCGCCTTAAAGGACAGAAGGAGAAGTGCCCGGTTAGCTGCAAGAGATTTACGCAGAGGAGAAGTGGAGTCTTTGCAGGACCCAGATGACAGCTCCTAAACTTCCAATAAATAACCAGCAGAGCGGTGAGTGGGTTGTGGGAGCAACGTAGCATATTGACTTCGCGACCACTCTGGCAACCTGGCTTGATTCCTGATTTCCTGACTCGGTTTGGACTACTGTTACTCTGACTTCTGGACTCCTTGACTTGGCTTTGACTTCTTGCTGACCTACTCGTTACCACCCCTGACCTGGCTTTGGAATATCGGTTGTCTTCTGGATTAACTCTGACTTCGGCAAACGAACTCTGGACTTCTCTCTCAGCTTTTCCCTACAGCATAACTTCTGGCTGTTGGTGAGTAGATTCCTGCCTGCAGCTCACAAGCAGAGACTCTGTGTAACTTGATACTCGAGGCTAGCCAGCACAGATGCAAGTTCAGTACAGAAGTTTCACAACTGTTCTAGAGATGACGGGAATTGTTGAACTTGCCAGCCATTCAATTAATAAACAGGGCTCTGGCAGTTCCAAGGGTAGTGGAGGAAGAGTTGTGAGTTGCTGTGAGACTGTGTAAGTGTGAATACTTCACTTATATTGGAAGGAAGGAAGGAAAAAGGAATCTGGGAAGAAGAGAATTGGGGCAGCCAGGAGAAGTAGCTTAACATGATGGGGACAGAGAAGAAACCAAGCAGAGGTAGCTGAAGGCATCTTGCAGGGAAGGAGAAAAATAGACTTGCCACCAAAGAATCCACAAGTGCAGAAGAAACAGTCTGTCGGAGTTATAAATAAACTCTGTGTAAATAAAGCTAAAGCACTACCAGTGTAGAACAAATAAATAAAACCTTGTTAGGATAAAGTATCTTCCTACTTGTCATCCTGCTTGTACCCGAACCATCCAAATTCAGCCCATGACACTGATCCAGATTAATTTACAAACACACAAACAGGAAATGTCCAGATGAAGAAAAATCGCTTCAACAGATATCTTGAGACACTACTGTTGGGGCTTCTTAAATTCTCACTTGAAGAACCAGAAAGAATACAATTTTTGATTGGATTCTTACAACAGGCTAGAGGAGGCGACAAAGGGGGTGGGTGGTGAGTGTTGGAATTCAGCAAATCAAGCATGCCTCGTTAGCTTATGGGTGATTGCTCTAGGAGGCTAACTCTGTGCTTCTAGCAGAAGTTGCTTGTTGCCCCTCCCACTTCCTCTTCTCTCTCTCTGATTCTTCTACGAATGTGGTAGGATGCATGTGCCTTAGCTCCTTCCATGGAGAGGCCATGTGCTAGGCCTCAACTCCAGAGGCTTTTCCCCCTTTCTCCAAACAAGGCCAGAGGTATGCAATTTAGGGAACAGAAAGAAGAACTGAAACCAATTTTCTACTGAAATGGCTGTACCTGGACCAAATAAATGTAAGAACTCTTATGTACGTACTCTTTGTACCTGCAATGTCTAAGCGTGTGTTTCTTTATGCTTGGGTGGGCTAAAAGTGTAAGAATAAGAACCTGAATCTCTCTAACGTGCTCTCAGGCTGTGTTTTTAAGCAATATTCCTTTTTCTGCTCACGAGTTTATACAACGTTAAGCTCTGCTCCATTCACTGGTTCTAACAGGCCACTGGATGATCTTCAGTGGGAACTCAAACACTGGCTTAGCAAGTGTTGAACAAGGCCATCACTTTTAGCCCCAATATAACTTGTTTGTTTGACCAGGGAATGAATGCACCACATGTACGTACTTTCTAAACTAGAGTTTGGCATATTGTGTGAAGCCAATGTCTCATCTCTTATAATCTTTGGATCAACCAGCTGGGCTGGACTTTGCAGCTGGGGGTGGGGCTACACAGTGGGTAGAGCAAGGTTGAAACGTGGGTGGATCCTTCAGCATATGGGTGGGGTGAGCATTTTCTGAGGTTTCCTTTTCTTTGGCAGAGTTGGGATTCTCTTTTTAATGACATTATGCTTATTTTAACCAACTGTTTCCTCCAATGGTGGAACAGGAGAACAGTCAGAGAAGCTCAGAAAAACAGGGCTCCAGAACACATGAGGCCCTGGCATCCAGCCTGTTCATCTGTCCTTTCTGTCATTTCAGATGAACGTTTAGAATGGGGTTGAAATAAATACACGCAGGGGTATCTGCAGTAACAGTCCCTGGCTTCAAAAATGGCAGGCAGGACGAGACCATTAAAGCCCTGCTGTTTTTTAACATTGCATGCAGGTAACAAGGGTTATATCCAGAAGCAGCATTGTGTACACGACATGGGCATCCATGTGGATGGAGGCCATATTTGGTCTTTGAGTATTTGCAAGGGACTGCTATTGAAGAAGTAGATGCAGCCCATTGAAAGAACTGGGTGGAGCCAGGAAAAAAGAAAATAGGACCTAATTTAAAATAAATCAAATCAAATCAAATATGGTTAATAGGATTATTCCCTATGTGTTTAATGTCATGTTGTCCCTTTTATCACATTAAAAAAAAAGGCTGCACAGAGTTTCAGGTTGGAACTTGAAAAAGTACTTTGGGGCATGATAGTCCATGAAAGTAGGCCCTGTCTGCAATGCCTTAACGCAGCCCTATCTTTTCCTGCTAAGATGTGGCTGTTTTAAGGTGTTCAAGACACTCCCCACTCCTCTACACTCCAAAGCACCTTTTAGAGATTGACTCCAAAGCTTTGCACAGCCCTATGAAAAACAAGAACTTGATGGTTATTTTTGAAAAAGCACCAGAGGACCAGATTTCAAGTATCCAAAGGACACATGTGGTCCTGAACTTTCATGCCATAGATCAAACCCAGGACATGTCTTGCATGTCTATCATTTTGCAGAAACAGAAATACCACTGCCATGTCAAAAAAATCATACTAAAGCAGTTCAAGATTAAATGAAATAGAGGAGAGCAAGTTGTTCTCCTGTTAGCCGCTATGCTTTTTTTGTTGGGGCGGGTTGCCTTCCAGTCAGCGTTGACTCCTGGCAACTGCCTGGACAAGTCCCTGCAGTTTTCTTGGCAAGATTTCAGAAGTGGTTTGCCATTGCCCTCTTCCTAGGGCTAAGGGAGAGTGACTGGGCAAAGGTCACCCAGCTGGCTTTATGTCTAAGGCAGGACTAGAACTCAGGGTCCCCTGGTTTCTAGCCTGGTGCCTTAACCACTACACCAAACTGGCTCTCTCTGCTATGTTAGAAAGAGCCATTTTTTGTTTTCCATCTGGGCCATCCTAACACAGGAGCTGAATAGGAAAAAGCCTCATAGGTGCTGGCCTAGAAACCAGGTGACTGTGAGTTCTAGGCCTCCCTTAGGCATAAAAGCCAGCTGGGTGACCTTGGGCCAGTCCCTGTCACTCAGCCCTAGGAAGGAGCCAATAGCAAACCAGGAGACTGAGAGTTCTAGTCCCGCCTTAGGCATGAAAGCCGGCTGGGTGACTTTGGGCCAGTCTCTCTCTCAGCCCTAGGAAGGAGCCAATGGCAAACCAGGAGACTGAGAGTTCTAGTCCCGCCTTAGGCATGAAAGCCGGCTGGGTGACCTTGGGCCAGTCCCTGTCTCTCAGACCTAGGAAGGAGCCAATGGCAAAGCAGGAGACTGAGAGTTCTAGTCCCACCTTAGGTATGAAAGCCAGCTGGGTGACCTTGGGCCAGTCCCTGTCTCTCAGAACTAGGAAGGAGCCAATGGCAAAACAGGAGCCTGAGAGTTCTAGTCCTGCCTTAGGCATGAAAGCCGGCTGGGTGACCTTGGGCCAGTCACTCTCTCTCAGCCCAACTCACCTCACCGGGTGGTGGTTGTGGGGAAAATAGGAGGAGGAAGGAGTATTAGGTATGTTCGCTGCCTTGAGTTATTTATAAAAATAATAAAGGCAGGATAAAAATAAATTAAATAAAAATAAAAATAATTTTTTTTCCCGTTGTGCCTATATCATTTAGGCCATGTGAATTCTGTAAACAAGGGGCGAGGGGAGGACGAAAAGGGGAGGAATCCATTTTTATTTCCATTGTTTTTGTCTAAAGATGTACATTAGTATATTCCTGAAAAGGCTTCGCAAGGGTGGAATCTGGACACAGCAACTGGTTTTGTAATCTGAATTGGGGGGTTTCAAACTGGGTTATGCAGAACCCTCAGGTTCCATGTGGACCTAGAACCCTTTCTAAGGGGAAAAAGCTCTCTGCAAAGGATTATGTTTTTCTCCCCTTAGTCCCTTGCAGAGAGGTTTTTTTTTATTGCTAGGTAGAGCATGAAAGGTGGGGTTTGTCAGCTGACATTCAAAAGCCCCACCCCTCTTGATCAGGAGTTCTAGATTTTTGTTTCATTTTGTTTTTTAACCAATAGCTTCCATGGCCTGAAAAAGTTTGTAAACTATGATCTAAATTGATTTAAGTAACCTTTACAGTATTTTTAGAGGAGTTGTGATCCTGGGCCCTTGAATCCCTCAATACAGAAATGGATTCTTCTCACAGTTTCTCATATGATTAACCTCAAGTAAGTTTGAAACTGGAACCATCTTGGAAAAAGGAAATAGCAAAACAGTTCCATGCCACACCAAGAAACCTGCCTAGATATATCCATGCAAGGTAGCTTAGCTTTTTAAAACAGAAAACTAAGAAAATGCATCAGTTTCCAATTAAAAATAAAATAAAATCCATACTGAGCATTTCTATCCACAGCTACATCTACTATATCAGTACTTCTACATGTGATTTCCCCCTGATACAATCCATTATTTAAGGCATGAACATCGCATTTAGTTAAATCCCAAATCCCATGCTGATTTAGGCCACCCTGGACTAATTCTGTAGCTTCACAAGGCAAAGTGGGGATTTCTCTGAAGCAAGCAGAGCAGATCAAATAACCAGAAACTCCACAGAGCATTGGGCCAGCTAGAGACCATCTGCATCCATTTTAGATTCACCACTGGGGCTTTGAGAAGTTGCCAGTATGGAACAGCTGTGTCAGTTTTAACCCCATGGCACAGAATACTGTGAAGTGCAGAAAGGCCTGGTGGTGCACCAGGAAAATGACCTTGTCCTCCTGAAAGATAAAGCCTAGATTTGATAGGTGAAAAGCATCCTCAGGATTATCCTAGAAATGTTGCTCAAGAAAGGTATCATCTGGTACAAATTACTGCCTTGGGAATAACTGATAGAGTTGAAGTCTGATGCAAACTGCTAGGAGGCTGATACAGAGTTGAATCCAGTTGCAAAGGATTTGGATCCATAACTAGAAGTTGGCTGCTGCTGTTAAATAAAGCCAGGTAAATAGGGTCCTTGGAGATGAAACGTATGTAGATAGAGATCAGAGGAAGAGATCAAGTGCTACTTTTAGGCAAAGCAAAAGCCACATTGCACTGACTGCAAGTTTTGTCACCTTTACATGCATGTTGTGGTGTTGCGCACACTTATGACAGGGGTAGAGCTTGCCTTGTGGGCATTTCTGAACTGAACATGCAGAAAGGAAATGTATAAAGTTGAGTAAGCAATGAGCATGCAAGAGAGATGCTCAGGGGTGGGGGAGGAGATGCGCGGAGCAGAAGCAATCAAACCTGGGAGGTCTTCTCTCTGCAAAACAAGGAAAGGAAAGATAACTTGCAAGTATAGATAAGCAGTGTCTATATAGTATAACGGGCAAGTATAGATAGGCAGCCCTGGGAGTGGTTGGTGGCTTAAAGACACTCTCTCCGCCTATTAGTTTTCCTCTTTTATCTTCTATCTTTCGTATTTTTTGTATTTTTATACTGGTTTTTTGTGGCTCTTTTATTTGTAAGCCGCCCAGAGTCACTTTTATAGTGAGATGGGTGGTGCATAAATTAAATAAATAAATAAAAATGAAGTAAGCAAGAAGAGAGAAAACAAAAGGCTTTTCTCTCTGCCGTATTCTCCCTAGAAGGGGTCCCCTCTCCCAGCAAAAGAGGGGATGATCAACCTTGGGGAACAGGGACACAAGAGTTTCAGCTGGGAAGGGAGCAACTGGATGCAGCTGGCCTCGTCCACCAAGGAGAAAAGGTGCATAGCTGATCAGAAGGGAGGCTGGTAGAATTATCAGCAAGGAAAACTCCCAGGGGACCCTCTGGAGCCAGACTATGGCTTAAAGAGGAGCATAGAAGAACAGATGAGTGGGTTGGATCAGATAAGCTAGGATGCAAGACATCCAGCTTGGGAGAGATCAAGCAGCCAGGCTGAGGAGAGAAAGGAAAATTGCTGCAGGCGTCTGAAGACCCAATAGTTGGTTTTAAGCTGTTCTGCAGGGAGAGGGAGAGAGTCCAGTCCATTTAATGTGTACTCTGCTGTTCATATACACTGTGCATTTTAGGCTTTTCAATGTGCAAGCAAAGGTGTTCTGGAAAAGGAGTATCCTGGAATATGTGAGGAAGGAAGGAAGGGAGGGAGGAGGGGGAGGGGGAGGGAGGACCCCAACACATCCCAGCGAAGGGTGATTCTTAATAAGTTCAATTGTGACGTTATTCATTATTCTTAGGCCTGTGTGATAGTTTTCATGATTTGCATAGCATATGTGTCTCGTTGTTGTTGTTCAGTCGTTTAGTTGTGTCCAACTCTTCGTGACCCCCATGGACCATAGAACGCCAGGCCTTCCTGTCCTCCACTGTCTCCCGGAGTTTACTCAAATTCATGTTCATTACATCGGTGATGCTATCCAACCATCTCATCCTCTGCCGTCCCCTTCTCCTTTTGCCTTCAGTCTTTCCCAGCATCAGGGTCTTTTCCAGTGAGTCCTCTCTTCACATTAGGTGGACAAAATATTTGAGCTTCAGCTTCAGTATCTGTCCTTCCAATGAGCAGTCAGGGTTGATTTCCTTTAGGATTGACTGATTTGACCTCCTTGCAGTCCAAGGGACTGTTAAGAGTCTTCTCCAGCACCACAGTTTGAAAGCATCAATTCTTCGGTTCTCAGCCTTCCTTATGGTCCAACTCTCACAGCCATACATTACTACTGAGAGGTGTCTCGTTAGTTCACTGTTCTCCTACTTACCTTTCATTGAATTTCCAAAGTGGAAGGAGAAGAATTGATCCAATTGTGTTCCCCCTGCTGGGTGGAGGCCTTACTTGGGACCAAACCACAAAGGAGCTGGGAAGAATCCAATTAAGAGAAGATCAGCTCTTGATCTTGGGTCTGACCTCTGCTTTAACATAGTCATTGCATTCAGGTGAATATTCATCTGAGTGCATGAGAGGCTGAAAGTGGTAAGAGGATGAGACATGCGTGCACCCCTGTCCCATATTCTCCCAGACTTCTATGTACACAGTTGTTGCCACTCTCAAGAATAAATGTAGCTGGGAAATTAGGAGTGGCAATAAAGCAAATAAACCCAATGGATGCCTACTCCAGGGGAGCATCTGGATGTGTTCCACTGAGCAGTCCAAAAAGTTAGTGACAGGCAGCTGGTACTTGTTGAAATAAATAGGTTGGGAATCCTTTAGAATATGTTTTCTTTTTATCAAACGCTTGCGAAACATTGGCACCTAAGTCCCTAAAAAGGGATTCCAATCAATCCGTGTCTCTTTGGGGTTTTGTTAGGTGTCATTCCTCCACTTACATCAGGCAAGAGGGATTCATATTAGATACAGTAAATGTCGAGACAAAATAAATCATTGCTGTTCTTGCTAGTTTGGGGGGCATTCATTTTTCTTTATTTTTTTTAAAAAATCTGAGAACATGCTGATTATTTCTGGCTCATGGCTATATTTTTATTGCATGAAGGTTTTGAAGAGCAAGAGGTCCACCCCCCCCCCCACATATAGCAGGAGTTCTTTGCATAGGGAAAAAGATTGTTTGCACAGCATTTACTGAAATGACAACTGGAGATAAATGTCATTGCAATCTGTGACATGGTGCTAACTCCGTGGGGGACCTCAGGGAAACATTAGGAGTGTTTGATAAATTAAAAGAGGGGGAAATAAAATAGCAAAAGCTGGAGGGCCAGTGAGAGGGTGGGATGCCCTGACAATTAATTTCCTTTGGCTTTGGTGATAACAGCAGGATTAACCTATTTATTTATTTATTTGTTTATCTATCTATCTATCTATCTATCTATCTATCTATCTATCTATCCTTTATTATTTTTATAAATAACTCAAGGTGGGGAACATACCTCATACTCCTTCCTCCTCCTATTTCCCCCCACAACAACAACCCTGTGAGGTGAGTTGGGCTGAGAGAGAGTGACTGGCCCAAGGTCACCCACCCGGCTTTCATGCCTAAGGCGGGACTAGAACTCTCAGTCTCCTGGTTTGCCATTGGCTCCTTCCTAGGGCTGAGAGAGAGTGATGGGCCCAAGGTCACCCAGCCAGCTTTCATGCCTAAGGCGGGACTAGAACTCTCAGTCTCCTGGTTTCTAGCCCGCCCATTGCCTTAACTGCTAGACCAAACTGGCTCATCCTTTTAAGAGGACATGCACTCATTGTTTGTTCTGAAATGGTTACTGCCTTTTGATGACAGCAGTTACATCTGGAAGACAGATTAAATTTCTTGGGAAACTTTTTTTTTCCTTGAGGATATTTCTGAGATTTGTCTTTTTCTCACTCTTTTGAACAGTCCAAACTTCACCCTCAACTTTTTTTTTAATGACCCTTCTCAAAACATTATGCTTAGAATCAGAGGCTGAGTTTCTTACTATGAAATACAGTTTATTTCTTACCATGAAATACAGTTTACTGTATCTAATATGAATTAGCATATGCCCTAAGATGAACTTAACACTAAGGATCCCCTCCAAATGCAGGGGATTGGAAATGAAAAGTCCACCTAAGTCTTCCTGACATAGTCCTGCCCTCTTTACATCACTGCCCCTCCCACTCTGGCCTTTCCTTTTCCCCAAACTGTTAAGTCTAGACCAGTGTTTCTCAACCTTGGTAAGTTTAAGATGTGTGGACTTCAACTCCCAGAATTCCCCTGGCCACCAAAAGTATTATCTATCTCTGCTTTAGGAAAAGCAGGACATTTGCAGACTTTTCTTCAAATATTCATCTCTTTTTTTAAAAAATCCTTTCAATGGCTCCCATTCCTCTTTCCTCAAATGGCCTGATATGATCTTCCCTTGAGGACAGAAGCAGCTCAAATCATTCCTATTCTTTAGCTCCTTATGGTGGCTTCTTCCTCTACCTTGGACTTCCCATTCAAAGCATTTGTCTTTGTCTTCCTCTGAAAGGAAGGCAGAAGAAACTAATTAAGATTTTTTCCCCCTCAGGGATAAAAAGTAAAAAAGAGAAGAGAAACGGGAGAACAGGCCAGATTAGATGCTGTATAGCTGAAGTTTAAACCTGAGAATAAGTAGAATATGTATTTGTATATCCCATATATTTGATTAAGTGAACAAAGTACCACCATAACGTTCCCCTCTTCCCTCCCCAATTTCTTTCCCTGTATGTTGTTGTCATAATGACAAGGGGTCGTGGTGGCTCAGTGGGTAAGACGCCAGGCTTGTCGATTGGAAGATCGCAAGTTTGGAGGTTCGAATCCCTAGTCCCATGTGACGGAGTGAGCTCCCGCACTAGCCCCAGCTCTTGCCAACCTAGCAATTCGAAAGCATGCAAATGCAAGTAGATGAATAGGTACCACTTCGGTGGGTAGGTAACAGCGTTCCATGTGCGTCATGCCGGCCACATGACCGTGGAAGCGTCTTCGGACAACGCTGGCTCTTCGGCTAACAAACGGAGATGAGCACCGGCCCCTAGAGTCGGACACGACTGCACAAATGTGCGGGGGGAACCTTTACCTTTACCTATGTTGTTGTCACACTGATGCTGTTGTATAATGCAGATGTTGTGAATGTAGTTCCCTTGCCTGCTTCTTCCTCTGCTGAAGATAGGATTCCAGGAGAATTCCACCTTTAGTCTTGGATGGGGTAGCACTTCCCTATGCAGAGCAGTTCAACAGTCTGGGAGTCCTCTTGGGTTCACAACTCCTAATGAAAGAGAAGGTGGAAGCTGGGTCCAGGAGGGCCTTTATACACTTTCATCTTTTGCACTCATTGGAGCCATTCCTAGACCAGGAGGTTCTGCTATCAGTCACTCATGACTTTGTCACCTCACATTTGGACTATTGTAATTTGCTCTACGTGAAGCTGCCCTTAAAGACTATTCTGAAGCTGCAGCATCTTAAACAGTAATGTGTGCATCACCATTCACTATGTTACACCACCTTCCATTTGGCTGCTGATAAGATTCAAAGTGATGGTCACTACCCTGAAAGCCTGGTATAGCTCAGGCTGTAGGTATTTATAAGACTGCCTTCTCCAAGTAGAATCTCCTTGCCTATTAAGGAAAGCTTGCTTGTAATGGTATGTGGGAAAGACCTTGGGAGATGGGGCGAAGAGATGCTGCCTAGGCAATGGTCAAATAAGAGACAGCATAGTCCACAGCTGGATAGTGGGTGGGGCAAGAGGCTCAGAAGTGACCCTCCCTAGTTTCTCGGGCTGTAAAGGAGATGGTGGGAGAATTGTACTTTCAGACTTGCAAGATTCTGTTAATGTAGCTTTACAATAAAGTAGAATTAGCTTGTCTGGTCATATTGCCTGTCTGGTCTACCTGGTAAAGCTGACATTGCTGTAGGCCCCAACCTCTATGGAATGTTGCCATCAAATACTCGGAGGGTGAGCCTTCTCCATGGAGGCCCTTCTCCTCTGAAGCAATATTCTCCAGAGACAGGGGTGTCCCCCATTCTTGCTTCTTCTGTTCTAGAAGGCAATCAAGATCTGGTTCTCCTGAAGTGCCTTTGGTAATAGGTGAACACTGAATTGTTCTTCGGGAAGTAGCACCAGGTGATTGTTGAGTATAGTGATGAAAATGGCTCCACGGTAGGCTATGATCATGATTTTATTGCTGTGTCATTACTAATTTAATTTTTTGGATTCAAGCGTATTTTAATTTTAGTATTGTAAGGAGGCATGTAAGTTCATACCATTAAGTGGCATATAAACCTTCATACATACATGCATAAATGCTGGACTAGATGGGCTGATGAGGGCTTTTCTTATGATAATTATTTCTAAAATGAATATAAACATAATGCTAGAGATTTAATATAATTGAGGCAATTAGTTCTCCCCATAATGGTCTATCATTTATTTATTTCTTTGGCACAGAAGTAGGGTGGATTTTTACAAGGTATTTCCATTGCTAATTTTAAATAGTCTATCATTGGACTTCATTTTAATACTCTTACAAGTTTCCTACATTGGGAAGGTGATGCACTGTCCCTATTAAAATGCCAGTTTAATGGATTTAGGGAAAATCACTGTCATTGTTCCATCCCCATCCCCATCCGCATCCTCATTATTATTTTATTTTATTTATTGGCAGCCCATCTCCCAAACAACTCTGGTCAGCTTACAACTAGGATCCAAAATATACAGTATATAAAAACATAAAAGATACAATTGACCAGAAGAGCAAAGTATTCAAAACAAGATCAAAATAAGGAAAAGGAAAAAAAAGGGATTCCACAGTCACCCTGTCCCCAAAACCAGGGAGAACAACAGTACAATAACTGTACTGAATTAGATGGGCAGAGACAACTAGAGATAGACAGTCCCTCACTTATCCAGACCATATGCCTTGAAAGGCTTTAAAAATGATAACCAGCGCCTTGAGTTGCACCCAGAAATCTACTAGTAGTCCTCGACTTATGACCACAATTGGGACTGGAATTTCCATTGCTAAGTGATGCAGTCATTCAGTGAGTCACGCCTTATTTTACAACCTTTTTTGCTGCAGTCATTAAGCGAATTGTGTGGCCATTAAGTGAATCCGGCTTCCCCCATTGACTTTGCTTGTTGGAAGCCCCCTGGGAAGGTCGCAAATGGTGATCACGTGACCCTGGGATGCTGCAACCATCATACAGTTATCATACATGCCAGTTGCCAACTGTCTGAATTTTGATCACGTGACTGCGGGGACACTGTGATGGTTGTAAGTGTGAGGACTGGTCACAAGTCACTTTTTCCAGCACCGTCATAACTTTGAATGGTCATTAAACGAATGGTTGTAAGTCAAGGACTACCTGTACTGGTAACCTACTGGTAACCAATGTAGCTCACAAAGCAGTGGGGTAACGTGTGCAGAATCTAGCATTCCATCACTGCCTGCATCACCACTATCTGGACCAGCTGTAGCTTCTGCATGGTCTTCAAGGGCAACCTCATGGTAGAGCATATCACACTAATTTTCCATTGGTTTCCACAATCCCATGAACATATTTTCAGTGGGTAAAAAGTGCAGGCTGAGGGAAGCCGAGAAAGCTCCATTCTATGATTTCTTTTCTGTTTATAGAAGGAAAATTAGGAAGTGAACCCTCAGCACTGTAGTTCTGAAAATATCACCATTCATTTTGGAGTTGATCCAAAAACACTTCCCCAAATGCTAACACAACTCCCCTAGAAAGATCTCTTGTTCTGCCACAACCCAGCATTTTTTTAATTGTCCAGTAAGACCTGTTCAGATACTGTCAGCCTTGTGAGGTGGTCCAGACAAGAAGCACACCTAGATGAACTATTTCTACTTTGTTGTAAGGTTACATTAACAGAATCTTGCAAGTCTGAAAGTACATTTCTCCTCCATCGCCTTTACAGCCCAAGAAACCAGGGATGGTCCCTTCTGAGACATTTGCCAAACTCCCATTCCTTCTGCAGGCTCAGCTACCTCTTATCCAACCATTCCCCTGGCTGCAGCTCTTCCCACAGTCTCCCAAGATCACTACCACATACCATTACAGATATTAAACTTGGGCAGGAGATTTTAACTCATGAAAAGGCCATTTGACCTGGATTTAACATCCACGCACAGCAGCCTCACATCCAGTTTCCTGATCCTGGCACACTAAGTGGTTAGCCCAGAGCTTTCCAAACTTTTCATGTTGGTGACAAACTTTTTAAACATGCATCATTTTGCGACACACTCTTACAGCAGGGCTTCATTTCGTGACACACTCTTACAGCAGGGCAGAAGGCAGGCACTAGGACCTGCGCGGAATCCTGGCAGGGTTCAGAAGCAGCAGCAGCCGCGACACACCCAGACACTGCAGCCAACACACTATTGTGTCCCGACACACAGTTTGGAAAGCTCTGGGTTAGCCTTTCCATCATAACCCACAGCACAGCCACACTTTGAAACCTGGCAAAGTGCCAAGTATAAAAATTGGTTGCCAGACAGACCAATCAAGCTTCGAGAGACACTTTTGTGACCAGACATTGGCAAGCTTCTCTGTTTTCAATGAAAAGACCAGCTTGCTTGCCAGATTGTTGTGAGCCACCCAGAGTTGTTTAAGATGGGTGATCATATAAATCTTTTTAATTGATTAATTAATTAATTGCAGGAAGACTGATAGAAAAAAAAATCAAAGAAGTTTCCACTCTAATGTACATGGGGATACACTGGTTCTAAATGGGAAATTATTCAATTGCTGGAATTCTTGTTACTTCATCCTTTTCATCTCAATAAATCTTGCTAAAAAGAATTTTGTGAGAATCGTGCATGGAAAAAAATCACTTTCAGTTTTAGGCCTGAAAAAAAGTGGACACCAGCATTTAGGGGTCGCTAAGAGGGGGGAATCCAATCTCAGATACTCCTCTCAAGTTGCAGCCCAGGCTAGATGCATTTAAGAGTGCCAAAGAACCCTTTACAATTCTCCCCTTCATTGCTCAAACCTTGTTTCACTTTCCAATCATGGAAGAAATTGGCACAATGAGCAAAACATTTGCTGCAAATGCAAAATATGACATTCAGGGGGACTAGAAAATGGCAAATTGAGTAGGTCAGATAAGGCGCTGTAGTCTATTGGTATCTCTGCATGAAGAAAAAGTATATGGGGAATTTTGTCAATGTTTTTTTAGTCTGGTGACGACAGTGACCTTTCTCAGATTTCTAATTGCTGTGGCAAATCAGTTTGAGAATGCAAAGGTTTAAAACCCTGAGAACAAATTTCCAAGGTTAAGAAACTTGTCAGACCCCCACTTCACTCTGGGGTTTACCTTTGTCAAGAAGCTGTCAGCACTCACCATTCACTGCATCAGTTCTTACTGCAGCTGGTGCTGAAAATTACTTTTGACCCAGAAGAATAAAAAATGCTCAGTAATATGCTGTTCTGTTTTTCTTTTTTCTTTGTTTTAATAAGATGATGATGATGATGATGATGATGATGATGATCCTTTACAAATGCACAGTACAAATTGGAAAACTGCAGTAATTATAAAGCCCATCCAATTTATCTCTATGAAGGTTCTCAGTCATCCAGGTGGAATTGTCTGTAGCTTGAATCATGTCAACTGGATTTCTGTTTTCTCAGTGGAAACGTTTCGCTCCTTATCCAAGGAGCTTCTTCAGTCTGAGCAAAGTTGGTAAGGGAATCCAACTTTGCTCAGACTGAAGAAGCTCCTTGAATAAGGAGCGAAACGTTTCCACTGAGAAAACAGAAATCCAGTTGACATGATTCAAGCTACAGACCCATCCAATTTATTTATTCATTTGTTTCTTTATTTTACAGTGATTCGAATTTGCACCGATCCCAAAGGATCCTGGACAGCAGGTATCAAACAAACGGAAAACAAATTTTAAAAATATCAATTGCTAAATAAAATGTAATAATAAATAGCTAACCATTATAAAAAAAAAACATTAAAACCCAGAAAGCAAAGACAGGGTCCCAAATAATAAAACCCAACATAGATGATTAGCCCACAGTTAAACGTCTGGGAACCCACCTCCATTTAGTTTGGTTTCCAGCCCAACCAGGAAACCACAGTGACATGGAGACAACTGTCCCACCCCCAAATTCTCATTCAGTTTGATGGAAGAGAAAATGCAGATATGAGGTGGCCAAGATGTGTGAACAGTTTTGTCTCACATTTTCCTGGGATTTCACCCTTCCATTTAATCCCAAGCCTGAATATCATGAGGGAACTTGTTTTGCTGAACTTTGTCAGCAGAGAAATTTGAAATCCAGGAACAGATAATGCTGGAAGTTCACAGTTGGTTGTGCAACATGTCACGGATTATTGTTGTTCCTGCTGATGTTGTTTTTACTACTACAACCACCACTGTTATAAAAATAAGTAAAAAGGATGACAGGCACCAAGAGGAATCCATGGACATATTTATATCAAAAGAATTACAGTGGGGACTCAAGGCCTATAATATAAATTTGATGACTTGGTTAGAATATGTATGAGGGAAGATGTGGGACCAACAGCTCATATTTTAAACATTTCCTTAGCAAGATATCCACTGCAGTCAACACAACACTCTCTTCTCTTATGATTCAGCGAAAGTGAGATTCTATAGTCCAGTTTCTTTCTCATCTGTCTAATATTCTGGCTTCATAGGTAACAGCAGATCAATACCCTCCTTTCAGAACAAACTTCTGATTAATTAATTGTTGGCATCGTAGTGGTATTAACTGTCAAGAAAGATTAATAATTCTTAAAGGGAAATGCTTCTTAGTGATTTCTAGATCAGTCTGTCTCTCACAACGGCTTTATCTTGCTTTCCATCGCAGAAAGTGTCAAGTGCATCTTGGCCAACAAAGTTCAAGGATCCAGGGCAATGATTCTGAATGATTCTAAAAAGTTTTTAGGAAAAAAACATCAGAAGAGCATCTGTGGAGCTGTTCCCTCAGGCATTTAGGCCAGGCTGTTAAACAAGCTCTGCTAGATGGTTGGTTGATTTTAATGCTGGTTTTGCAGTAAATTGGGAATGGTTTTTTCTTGACCTTGGACTCTGGTTATGGGGATTATTGGTTGTTGTTTGGTTTTAATCTTTTGAATGCCACTCAGAAGGGGCATGGTGGCTCAGCAGGTAAGACACCAGGCTTGTCGATCGGAAGATCACAAGTTCGGAGGTTCGAATCCCTAGCCCCGCATGACAGAGTGAGCTCCCGCACTCGCCCCAGCTCTTGCCAACCTAGCAATTTGAAAGCATGCAAATGCAAGTAGATGAATAGGTACCACTTCAGTGGGAAAGTAACAGCGTTCCGCGTGCTTCATGCCGGCCACATGACCATGGAAGCGTCTTCAGACAGCGCTGGCTCTTCGGCTAACTAACGGAGATGAGCACTGCCCCCTAGAGTTGGACATGACTGCACAAATGTGCGAGGGGAACCTTTACCTTTTTTTATGCCACTCAGAGTCCTTGCTATGAGATGAGTGACTGTATAAAT
The DNA here is from genome assembly GCA_023362775.1 of Charina bottae. NCBI lineage: Eukaryota > Metazoa > Chordata > Lepidosauria > Squamata > Charinaidae > Charina > Charina bottae. The sequence continues at coordinate 8,615,152 of JALMGJ010000027.1, read as the reverse complement.
GGTTTAAATAAATAAAATTTATTTATTTATTTATTACTTATATTTATACCCCGCCTATCCCCTCCCTAATGGAGGACTCTAGGCGGCTTACATACATCATATATATAATATATATATTTCGTTATACATTTCATACATATACAATTCAATTTTAACCACGTGCTAAGGGAAGGGGTAAGGGAACCGACTCTTCTGTGGCTACTTGGACTACAAGCCCCACAATGCCTTGCATCATAGCCGGCTGCCAACGTCCTGTAGATGAAGCTGCTTTTTCCGGGATCCGTCGTAGCCACCGCCATTCCAGAGATCTTCCGTTTGGTGGGCGACCCCCGACAGGACGCCAGCAAATTTACCCACTTAAGGTGGTACCCATTTATCTACTTGCTAAGCTTTCGAACTGTTGGGTTGACAGGAGCTGGGACTAGCAACGAGAGCTCACCTCGTTGCGTGGGGATTCGAACTGCCGACCTCCCGATCGGCAGTCTACAGCTCAGCGGTTTAACCCGCTGAGCCACCGCGTCCCATGATGAAAAATGAAAACAAAGCTTTAGAATACGTTCAGAACCTGGGTAGATAACCTCTCTGCTATTCCTCTATGTTCAAGATATGCAAGGTGCTTCAAACAAAGCTACATCTGGTCTTTAAAGAGAATGCTAGAGATCCATGCTCCAAAGAGTGAGCTGTGCAAGGAGAAAGAGTTCAGTTGGCATTAAACTGCAAGTCATCAAGCAAATGCCACCATTACATCCCAATGTCTGACACAGATTCCTAAGCCATAACATTTGTGTGATGATGTCACACAGGTGCCATTCACAAACATTCATGGACATGATGAGGTTCTGGGGCTGTGCTCAAGTTTTGAGGGACAAGATGCAGATCTGGGCCACCAGCTAAGCATCTCTAGCCTGTTTACTACAGCTGGGATATATGTTATTTTGGATTTTATACTTATTTATTATATTGTTTGTTGTAATTTTATATGGTATTTTAATTGTATTTTTTATTGTAAACCGCCCAGAGTCCCCCGATTGGGGGAGATGGGCGGTCATATAAATTTAAATAATAAATAAATAAATAAAAATGTTATGTGCAGTGGAAGCCCTAGGCCTATACTGAGTTACTGAGAAGGATGGGAAAGAAATGGTAGGCTTATTTCATAAACAACAGCTTGATCCAGGTTGCGGAAAGCCCAGGATGAAGAGACTTAACTCTACCTTAACAGATTTACTAATAAAAGAGGCCTGGAGTTTCCTATCACAGTTTCTAAGATGCTGTAAAAAGGTAAAGGTTCTCCCCGCACATTTGTGCAGTCGTGTCCGACTCTAGGGGCTGGTGCTCATCTCCGTTTGTTAGCCGAAGAGCCAGCGTTGTCCAAAGATGCTTCCACGGTCATGTGGCTGGCATGATGCACGTGGAACGCTGTTACCTACCCACCAAAGTGGTACCTATTCATCTACTTGCATTTGCATGCTTTCGAATTGCTAGGTTGGCAACAGCTGGGGCAAGTGCGGGAGCTCACTCCGTCATGCGGGGCTAGGGATTTGAACCTCCGAACTTGCGATCTTCCGATCGACAAGCCTGGCGTCTTACCCGCTGAGCCACCACGCCCCCTTAGTATCAGTAAGATGCTGTACCTTACCAGTAATTCTTGCTTAAAAACTCCTTATTGAAGTCTGTGTGCTTCTTCTTTCTTAATTGTGCTTACTGCAAGGGGCATGACATGAAACTCCCCCAAACCCCAAGGACAAATAGAAATGTTTGGGTTTATTTTTTAACTTTTTTTCAACTTGACGTTTCCCCCAAAATTTGGTGCTCTGCTTAAATAGGTGATCATCTGGTTCGCCTATATGGATGGGCCTCCCCCGGTATATAATCAGGGATGGTGGGAAGTCCCATTACCCTTGGATAAGCACAATGCAACAATGTTCTGAAAGCGTTTTATATACTGGCTTGATTATTTGTTTAGTTGCAGCATTTCTGTTCTGCCAACTCCATAAAGACTCCTAGCAATTTACAAAAAGTTGAATATAACATTCATGAAAACTATGCAGCACGATTCAAAAACCTGGTATCCACTGGGCCACTTCCTTTAACTCCTCATCAGTTAAATGTTCTGCAGAAGAGAACAGTTAAATGTTCTCTTCTCCATTTATCCTGCTCTCTGAAAGATTGTTAGTGTTCTGTGCTGCCAATTTCACACACACTCGAGGTATTTATTGCAGTCGTAAATCCTGAACTGTAGTAACAGTAAACCCATTACAAACTCTGGACTTTCTGCTTAGAGAATGAAAATGCAAAAGCTGACTTTCTAGATAGTCCAGAGAGATAAAATACCAGGAATGATCCAAGAGTGTTCAGGTTCCAGTCCAGCCAGATAATTCTGGAATCCAAGAGGGATGGAACAGTGATTACCCCAATGAGCCAATAAAGCCACAGTTTCCTTTATATAGCCTTTACTACCAGCTAGCTCAGTGTTTTTCAAACTTGGCAACTTTAAGTTGTGTGGACTTCAACTCCCAAAATTCCCCAGCCAGCCACACAACTTAAAGTTGCCAAGTTTGAAAAACACTGAGCTAGACTTATAGGCTGTCACGCTCCTTCCTTCCAAATAGATGGTTTGAGTTCCTTTGCTCTTCTTTTTTTAACTTACACGTTGCTAGGCATGGGTCCATGACTATATCAGGCTCTGGATCAGTTGACTTCATCTGGACTTGCATATCCTTAGGTGTGCCCTCCTCAGCTGATGTCTGTGGTGCGGTTGTCTGCTGAGGTTCTTCGGCTTCTGAATCTGAATCTATCAGAATGGGATATACAGTCGACTTCTCTTGATGTCCATAAAAAGGAGAGATTTCTCAATTTTTCAGTGTCCTGTATGGTGTTCTTAGTTACACTAACCCCCAGGGAATGTCACAAATAGCCTTCTGAATCTGAAAACTCAGACTAATCCCTTGCAGTTAGGGAGGGTGGCAGTAAACTGTTCCATAATACTGGGGCATATCCCAAACAAGCATCATGTTCTAGTCCCCCATCCCCTGATCTCATATGAGAGGACACTCTCCATATCCTTCATTCAGGATGAAGGAAGAAGATGGGTTGGTTCCACTTGAAGTAGCCAATTGTGAGGATACCTAGGTAACCAGTCATAGATGGCTCTACAGCAGTGTTTCTCAACCTTGGCAACTTTAAGATGTGTAGACTTCAACTCCCAGAATCCCACAGCTAGCACATTGCAGTAGTCAATTTAAGAGTGATGAGGGATTGAGTAACCATTTCCAGGGCATCATGTTGCAGGAATTTAATGTTATTGTAAATCTCTGTTGTTGTTTTTAATGAAAATACGCATGTGTGTATGTGTGTGTATTTTTTTACACTTTTTTATTTTAACATTTGTATGCTGCTGTTTGGAAACACGTTTGCCCAGGACTGCTTACAAATGCATTTTAAATCAATCAATCAATCAATCAATCAATCAATCAATCAATCACACAATGCTACTTTCCACATTGACTTTTTTCTGCCTAGCAAGAGGGACCCTTGAAAGCCCGCAGCATCCCCCAAGAGATCCACGTGGCTCTCACTCTGATGATATTCTGAAAGTCCTTGAAAACCTGGCTGTTTTCCAAGGCCTTGGGGTGAGATGGCTGCTGAGATCCTGTGGGTTGTTTTTGGTCTGCTATGTATGCTTCCCCCCCAAGCGTGCATGATTTATTTTCTGTCTTTTATTGTTCTTGCTTTTTAAAGGGTAAGCCATCGGGGGGGGGGGGTAGCCTCTCCATTTAAATACATAAATATCAGCACCTCTTCAAGTTCTCTTTATGAATGAACGATGCACCATTGATCTGGCCAAATAACTGATCCCCAATCAAATCCAGCTGCGATTGATCAGATGTGCGGCTTACGAGATGGATGAAACAGGAAACGTTTCAATTGATTTGAAAAGCAGTTGATGTTTTTTCCATGTAGGTTAATGGGACACGTGGCTCTGTCTTGGGACCCAGCCGCAGGTAATATAGGCAGCCTCTGATTCAGTTGAGGTCAAAGGAGGCTGTTTTATAGAGTCACTTCAGACCCAAGCCAAATCTTTTGGGTCACTTCAGACCCAACCCAAATTTTGTAGACAGTGCAATTCAGTCCAAGAACAAGCCACAATAAAGTCACGTGTGCAAGGGATGCAAATTACATAATCCACATCATTTGAGTGAAGACGTCATGACACGTGTGATGTCACTTGGCCCCCTGGACACCCATGCCTTCACTATGAGCCCAAAGATGAAATTTCCACATTCATGTGAAAGATGGCTTTATATTAAACAAGAAAAAAGAAAATCCCCTTTTTGCTTTTTTTAAAGCTAATCCCTAGCTCAGCAGGTACCGGATACGCTTCGTCTTTGAAGTGCATGGTGAAACTTCCCTCAGACATTGGACCTCCCGGGGTCCTTGACACACACAGTATTTATCTTCAAATGATTCTCTGAGGCAAAATGTGCCTTTCTCCCTTTTTACTAAAGCACCGGTCTAGCACAAATTAAAACAGGAAAAAAATAGTATCAAAAGACTCCAAAGTTAATTTAGCATGGCACAACATTCACAGAATTAAGTGACTAACTCATTTCTACATCAAGGCCTGTAAAGTAAATTGCTTAGCAAGTCTATGTGAAGAACACGCTAATCAGAGACAACTGTGCCTTCCGTGTCAGATGGAAAAGCTTCTCCTTTTATATCCTTTCTAATGTAAGATTTACATAATAATTCATACCTCACCTGCAATAAATATTTATGAACAATGTTTTCTGTGTTCTTCCATTCCCATGCTTTTCATCTGCCTGGCTTGCCAAAACACATTGACAAAAATGTGTGTATAAATGTGGGTGCATGCTGAAATCCCAAGGAAGAATTTACATTTACTGTTACCGTTTCCATAGCGATGCAGGAAAATGTAACAAAAAGTTTTCAGGGACCCCTGACACTCTACCAGGAAGATAACTGGCACTTTTCTGTGATTTGAAGGCACATATACCCAAAGAAATTTCAAATCATTAACTACCAAAACCCTAAAGAAAAGTTGCTTGAAGATAGCCTATATTTCAGCCTCTTCTCAGGGATAAACCCTTGGCAATTCTACTCAAAATAGCATTTCCAAATTGAAAATTGAATGCTAGCACAAACTGACTGGCTGGTTTCATACAAGAGGCTTGACTGACTGACTGACTGACTGACTGACTGACTGACTGACTGACTGACTGACTGACTGACGTATGTATTCATTCATTCATTCATTCATTCATTCATTCATTCATTCATTCATTCATTCATTCTACAATATATGGCTGTTCATCTCACATACGTGGTTCTGGGCAGTGCAGAACTTTAAAATGAATAAAAATGTATACTATTGTTAAAATAAACCAAAAATAAAACCCACAGCTGCCAGAGAATCATAAAAAGCCTTCAGCGCAGCCAGGACAGGGCTCTGTCACACATCCAGGGCCCCAGGCTTGAGCACAGAACCAGATTTTCAAGGCCTTCTGGAAGCCATGAGTAGGGTAGGGGCCAACCTAATCTCAGGAGGAATAATGTTCCAATGGGTGGGTGCCATGGCAGAAAAGACTCTTCTTCGAGGCCCCACCAGCCGACACCTTTTGGCCAATGGTACCCATAACATGCATCTCCTGCCAAAACAAGTAGGACAGGTAGAAATGACTGGGAAGAGACGGTCCCATACGTAACCTGGCCCCAAGACAACTAGCACCTTGAATTGTATCCAGAAGCAAACTGGTAACCAACGCAGCTCATGGAGCAGTGGTGTCATATATGCCAAATAACTGCTGCCATTAACTGCCCATGTCACTGTATTCTGTACCAGCTGAAGTTTCAAGGGCAGCCCCATGTAGAGTGCATTGCAATAGTCCAAACAGGAGGCCAGGAGTGACCATGAACAGGCCCCCTGGTCCAGAAATAGGCACAACTGATGCACAACATGAAGCTCTGCAAAGGCCATCCTAGCCATGGCTGCCACCTGCTCCTCGAGCAGGAGCCATGAGTCCAGGAGGACCCCCAGATTACACACTGATTCTGTCTGGGGCAGTGCCACCCCATCCAGAACCAAATATGGAAGCTTCCTGGAAATAGGAGGTCCAAAAACCCAGAGCCACTCAGTCTTGCTTGGGTTCAGTTGAAGCCTGTTGCACCCCATACAGCTCCCCACAGCCTCCAGGCACTGAGAAGACTTCTACGGCATCACTCAGATGGCCTGGGGTGGGGGTATAAAGCTGCGTATCATCAGCATGCTGATGATACCTCACCTCACCCAGCAGTTTCATGTAGATATTAAACGACGGGAGAAAGTAATGAACCACATGGCACCCCACAAAGTAGGGACCAGGGGCTGGACTTCCCCCCCCCCATCAACACTGACTGGAACTGTATCCAGAGAAAGGAGAAGAACCAGCATAACATTGTGCTGCCCACCCCCAATTCCTGGAGCTGATCCAGAAGGATACCATGATTGATGGTATTGAAAGCCACTGAGAGGTCAAGAAGAGCAAGAGTGGATGCACGAACCCTATCCCGCTCCCGAAATTCCTGGAGCCGATCCAGGTGGAAGGACTTGGCTAAAATAAATTTGGGTATCTGGTTATTCAACCTGTACGCAGAACACATCATGCGACGTGCTGGGCTTGAGGAATCCAAGGCTGGAGTTAAAATCGCTGGAAGAAACATTAACAATCTTAGATATGCAGATGATACCACTTTGATGGCTGAAAGCGAGGAGGAGTTGAGGAGCCTTATGACGAAGGTGAAAGAAGAAAGTGCAAAAGCTGGGTTGCAGTTAAACCTCAAAACAACCAAGATTATGGCAACCAGCTTGATTGATGACTGGCAAATAGAGGGAGAAAAAGTGGAGGCAGTGACAGACTTTGTATTTCTAGGCGCAAAGATTACTGCAGACGCTGACTGCAGCCAGGAAATCAGAAGACGTCTACTTCTTGGGAGGAGAGCAATGGCAAATCTTGATAAAATAGTTAAGAGCAGAGACATCACACTGACAACAAAGGTCCGCATAGTTAAAGCAATGGTATTCCCTGTAGTAACCTATGGCTGTGAGAGCTGGACCATAAGGAAGGCTGAGCGAAGGAAGATGGATGCTTTTGAACTGTGGTGTTGGAGGAAAATCCTGAGAGTGCCTTGGACTGCAAGAAGATCAAACCAGTCCATACTCCAGGAAATCAAGCCAGACTGCTCACTTGAGGGAATGATATTAAAGGCAAAACTGAAGTACTTTGGCCACATAATGAGAAGACAGGATATCCTGGAGAAGAAGCTGATGCTAGGGAAAGTGGAAGGCAAAAGGAAGAGGGGCCGACCAAGGGCAAGATGGATGGATGATATTCTGGAGGTGACAGACTCAACCATGGGGGAGCTGGGGATGGTGACGGCCAACAGGAAGCTCTGGCGTGGGCTGGTCCATGAAGTCACGAAGAGTCGGAAGCGACTGAACGAATAAACAACAACAGCTGGTTATTCAGTATGTGGTGGGAAGAACTAGGTCGTTACAGTAAGAAATAATTATTTCCTTTGTTTGGGCAAAGCATATATATCTGAACTGTCTGGGGGGAGGGATGTCAAAAAAGTCAATATGGCAGGCAAAACTGCACAGTTGAAGGGACACCCCTTTTTTATGTATGCACAATATGTAGAATGTATGCCAAAAATGGAAGGGCTTCAGTTGTATGGCTGCCATCTTGATTTTTTTAATTCCCCCTCCCCCCCCAAACACAGACAACCTGGACATAGAAAGTGCATTTGATAATCTGCCTTAATTGCTGAATTAACTCTAGGTGTCATACCACAAACACATTTTTTAAAGAAAAGAAAACCAATAAACCAATAATAAACAGAGCAACATTAAACACCTTAGAGGGGGGAGTGAGAAGGATAAATAGAACAGAATTAAAACATCCAGGTCCAAATGTAGGGTCACACATAAGCATACCCCAGGGCCTGCTGAAGAACTCAACGTTTTTAAGGTTTTCCTAAAAGGGTTGGAGCTGTGCAAAGTCAGGGGGGATGCAAAATATAACCATTACACCATTGAACCACACTGATGTAGCACAACTTGATCCTGTAGCTAGGACTTCTGTAATTAGGTAATAAATCTTGCATGGTGGAGGAAGGACTTCACACAGTTGTGTGTGCACATCACATAACTGGTGAGCCATTACACTCTGAACATTGTAATTCATCTCTCATCTGAATATGGGATTTTTCAACATCCAAAATTCCAGGACGCTGTCCCATTATATCTACGATACTGTCCTAACAGCAGCCTTTTCAGAAATGTCCATTTCTCTGTGGAGCTCTTTTCCACAACTTTGTTGCAGCCCTTGTATAGAAGATCTTGTGTAATTAATGCAATAATTACATTGTCTGCTGGTATTCCCACCTTGCCATTGATTTAATTGTTTACTTGGGGTGTGTTAATCGTTTATTGACTTTGTGAAGCCCCTGCACTGGGGTTAAACACATTGTGTAAGGGGGAGAGGATGCACAAAATTAACTTTTGCAGCTGGGAAAATTGCACGTTTCTTCTTTCAGCATTTTGAACCTCAGTTAACAGCCTTCTCCTGCATCTTTATCATGGGGAAATGAATCAAAAGTTGGCCAAGGGAAAAGCAATGAGGTCATATCACATCAGGTCATTAGGTCTTATCCTATCATTCAGGGCTTCTTCTTGGCTTCAAAGAACATCATCTTTGCATCATGTGTTGTTGGGGATCACACACTGTGTCATTTGCAACTATCATCGATATTGATTCCTGGCATCTTGGACAACTGCCAAAGATATTGTCTTGTCTCCTGTTCTTTCTAGGATGTGGGAACAACAATGGACCTGCTTTATACTGAAACAGCATCAGAAGTGGCTCTGCAGGTTTCCAAGCCAGAATATTCCCAGCCCTACCTCGAAATGTCATGGATAAAAACACAGTTGCAAGCAATCCAATCAGGAGTTAAAATGGAGTACAGCAGAAGAACTGAAGATGGCTGCACATCATATTTAATAAAATTGTGGGGGGGGGGAGAAGTATCAACCAATTCATATACCAAGTACCAAAGCGCTTCTATGGTGAAAGGATTTGCCGGTGACATCACCGTTGCCCGGGGGATGCCCAAGGAGGGTCCTTTCATGTCCCTGTGATTTTCCCACTGGAGTGGTACCTAATTTATCTAATCGCATTTGCATGCTTTTGAACTGCTAGGTTGGCAGGAGCTGGGACTGATTTTTACTGATTGCCGGTAGCTCACTCCAGCGCGCGGCTCATGCTCTCGGGTTTTGAACTGCCGAGCTGTCAGCCTTAATGGCTTCTGACTCAGCGTCTTAACCACTGAGCCACCACGGTCCCTAAAAGCCATGGGTAGCATTGGTTTTCAAATTGTTATCAGTACTTACACCTTTTCATGATAATGGAACAACAACAACAACAACAACAACAAAATATACTGTAGTTCTATGATTTCTCTGGCTGTTCTTGAATGAAACAGTGAATCTCCTTGGAAATATCTAGAGCCTAGTAAAGTACAAGTAGTTGCTACCACTCTTCACATTTTTCTCAATGTCACAATGTCTGCTAACTTGCAAATGTTATCATTAGGTTGAACAATGGATGGGGAAAGGCCAAGCTGAGCCTCTAGCTGTGTGTCATTTCTGACGTGTGAGAGCAACCACAGGATTTGGCATTCCAGCTCTAGATTGAAAGAGATGCTTGCATGAGCCATGATATATCATGGCTCACTGTTTCTATCTGGGGTGTGTTTCAAAAATAAACCTTCATGCTTGAGAGCTGAATGGAAAATAGAAAAGCTAGATCAGACTTTCAGGAGGTAGGTATGTTTTCAGTTAGATGTAGCCAGAGTTCATAATTATCTAGTATGGAATACAAAGGACTCAGCTCATAATATTTGGATGTATTAAAAATGGAGATGTCATATTGCAGTTGAAAATCTAAGGAACCACCTTGTCCAAATTGATTCTGCCCATCTGGCCAGTTCAACTAGGGTGGCCCTGCTGAAGATCCAACCCCAATATGAAGTAAGAGGGGCATAGATCAGAAAGCAGGTCTTTTTTATGGTAGCCCTGATCCTGAAATATGCTGTCCCTGGAGATACATTTGGCCTCCACATTTTAGAAAGTCTCTCAAATCTCTCTCTTCCTTTTCAAAAGCATTATTATAATTGTTTGGTTATAATAATTGATTGATGATTTTATGTGAGATTCTTCTGTACATCTCCCAAAGTTCTTAGATTGGGTCAGTCTATGAATTTTGTTAACTACAGATTTATATACATACATACTACGTACTTACATGAATCATGAAATGCAAATCATGATTTTGCATGTGTGTACTTGGCATTCAAGTTGATCAAGCAACTTTTTAGAAGCTCACACAAAAATTCCTTAATTTTAATTCCTTTTTAACTTTAAAAAAATATTTTTAGCAACCTTATAATCTGCCTAAGAAACTTTTGTTCATGGATGGAAGTATGGAATCATCGTCATTATTATGTTTTATATGTTTTCATTATAAAGAGTACACATACTTACGATTCATCTTTTAAAGTTTTCTTTCAGAAGAAAGTTTCCCCATTTTTTAGCTTTTAAAAATGCAGCTAAGAATAGACTTATATTGACAACACTCCCAACAGCTACTATCCCAAGAGATCATGGAAGAAGCTTTTGATTTCTCCCAGCTTCTGTAAGCCATGTGACATGCAGACACATTCAACTCACTGAAAACTCTGGGTGTTTGTCAATTCATTCATCCATGAATGTGATAGCAGGAGCAGCACAGAGAAAGAAAGGGAGTGAGACAAAACCCAATCTTCTAAGATTCATTCCAAGATCACTTCAAGCCAAAATTTAATGTCATATAATTAGCAACACGAAATGAACCAAGTGTACTGTTACGCTGTAATTCTTAAAACTCAGATCTGCTCATTGAGAATTGCTCAGCATGAAACAAATATAATAGATGTGTCCTAAAACTAGAAACATTCACTGAAGAATCCTTTTTCTACATATCCATGGGATTTCAGGAGAGTTTAGTATAGTTGTGGGAGACCAGCAGGCCATGTGTGGTCTTCAGTGGCCACTGATGCAGGTTGCCTTCCATTTTTTTTCCATATCTACCACCACAGTGTTACAGAATAAAACATGATTGGGCCCCTGGCATTTCATCAAGGCTTCCTGGGAATGCAAGGACACTAAAGAGGAGATTCCTTTCTTACATGTCCCCTTCCCTAGTATGATGGAAGAAGAAGCTTTGAAACCAAGAGGATATATGAACAAACCCATTTACTGTATATGTAATCCTAGAGGTAGTCCTCACTTAACAACCACAATTGGGACAGGAATTTCAGTTGCTAAGCGAAGCGGTCATTAAGTGAATCCAACCTGATTTTACGACCTTTTTTGCGGCAGTCGTTAAGTGAATTGCCATTGGTGTTAAGTGAACCACATGGTTGTTAAGCAAATCACATGGTTCCCCATTGATTTTGCTTGCCAGAAGCCAGCTGGGAAGGTTGAAAATGGTGATCATGTGACCAACGGATGCTGCAACGGTCATAAATGCGAACTGGTTGCCAAGCACCCAAATCGTGATCATGTGACTGTGAGGATGCTGCAACGGCCATAAACATGAGGACCAGCCATCATTCGGGTTTTTCAGCACTGTCGTAAGTCTGAACCATCACTAAATAGATGGTTGTTAAGTGAGGACTACTGTACTAACCTACTAGCTTATTGTACAACCAATTCTATAGATGAAATGTGGACAGTCAGAAATCAATTCCACTGAGTTAAATGAAATCTGGTATAGGCTGTTTGCATGGAGAGACTGCCCAGGACTTGGGCAAATTTCCCACAAGAACACCAGTGCATTGGTGGCTTTGCAAAAGTTATCTTCCAAATCCCCCTTTCTGAGTTAAAAGCCTAGTTTAGGGATGGAAATTCTGGGGTCTTCCAAATGCTGTTAATCCATAATTTCCAGCATCTCTTTGCATGGAGCATGGAAGTGGTAGTTCAGCAACATCTGGAAAACCACAGATTTCATGCTAACCATACAGCTTCATGTGGGGCATATTCTGCAGAACCTTACTCTATACTGACATTACAAGACCTTTTTGCTGATGATGATGATGATGATGATGATCTGGCAACCAATCTACTCCTGCAGTTGGATTCATCTTGTAATGAAATAAATGAGACTTTAAAGAGTTTGTTTTTATGGTAGGTTCTTTCTATAGAGCCATACATCTGGATATATAACTATATGTGCAGATTTCTTGATTCCTGTGAGTAAGTAGAAAGTTAGAAGTTATCGTGCTGAGTAAGATTCACTGATTTGTCTATCAGGATAACAGGAACATGTTAAAAATAGTGTTCTTAATTAATTGCTAAGCTTTTAAAGAAAGACAATATCAAAAATACAGAGGTAGAAATATTCTAAAATAGGTAATACATAACAATCATTAACTGACTGATACATAGTGTTAAAGCATATCATATGAGATGTTTGTTTTTGCTTTGTGAAAAGCACAAGCCCATCACAAGAAGAAATAATATGGTTTAAAAACCACAGAAAGAAAAATATATTGGTGTATAAATCACAGTGGATGAAATTACACGTTACGCTAAACTTAAAAAGAAGCCAGTCATTGATCAGCCAAAGAGGCCATGGATTTGCTTGGATGATGCCTCCTACATTTGTTGTTTATTCGGTCAGTCGCTTCCGACTCTTTGTGACTTCATGGACCAGCCCACGCCAGAGCTTCCTGTCGGCCATCACCACTCCCAGCTCCCCCATGGTTGAGTCCGTCACCTCCAGAATATCATCCATCCATCTTGCCCTTGGTCGGCCCCTCTTCCTTTTGCCTTCCACTTTCCCTAGCATCAGCTTCTTCTCCAGGATATCCTGTCTTCTCATTACGTGGCCAAAGTACTTCAGTTTTCCCTTTAATATCATTCCCTCAAGCGAGCAGTCTGGCTTTATTTCCTGGAGTATGGACTGGTTTGATCTTCTTGCACTCCAAGGCACTCTCAGAATTTTCCTCCAACACCACAGTTCAAAAGCATCTATCTTCCTTCGCTCAGCCTTCCTTATGGTCCAACTCTCACAGCCATAGGTTACTACAGGGAATACCATTGCTTTAACTATGCGGACCTTTGTTGTCAGTGTGATGTCTCTGCTCTTAACTATTTTATCAAGATTTGCCATTGCTCTCCTCCCAAGAAGTAGATGTCTTCTGATTTCCTGGCTGCAGTCAGTGTCTGCAGTAATCTTTGCGCCTAGAAATACAAAGTCTGTCACTGCCTCCACTTTTTCTCCCTCTATTTGCCAGTTATCAATCAAGCTGGTTGCCATAATCTTGGTTGTTTTGAGGTTTAACTGCAACCCAGCTTTTGCACTTTCTTCTTTCACCTTCGTCATAAGGCTCCTCAACTCCTCCTCGCTTTCAGCCATCAAAGTGGTATCATCTGCATATCTGAGATTGTTAATGTTTCTTCCAGCGATTTTAACTCCAGCCTTGGATTCCTCAAGCCCAGCACGTCTCATGATATGTTCTGCGTACAGGTTGAATAGGTAGGGTGAGAGTATACAATCCTGCCGTACTCCTTTCCCAATCTTAAACCAGTCTGTTGTTCCGTGCTCTGTTCTTACCGTTGCTACTTGGTCGTTATACAGATTCCTCAGGAGGCAGACAAGATGACTTGGTATCCCCATACCACCAGGAACTTTCCACAATTTGTTACGATCCACACAGTCAAAGGCTTTAGAATAGTCAATAAAACAGAAATAGATGTTTTTCTGAAACTCCCTGGCTTTCTCCATTATCCAGCGGATATTGGCAATTTGGTCTCTAGTTCCTCTGCCTTTTCTAAACCCAGCTTGTACATCTGGCAATTCTCGCTCCATGAAATGCTGGAGTCTACCTTGCAAGATCTTGAGCATTACCTTACTGGCATGTGAAATAAGCGCCACTGTTCGATAGTTTGAACATTCTTTAGTGCTTCCCTTTTTTGGTATGGGGATATAAGTTGATTTTTTCCAATCTGATGGCCATTCTTGTGTTTTCCAAATTTGCTGGCATATGGCATGCATCACCTTGACAGCATCATCTTGCAAGATTTTAAACAGTTCAGCTGGGATACCATCGTCTCCTGCTGCCTTGTTATTAGCAATGCTTCTTAAGGCCCATTCAACCTCACTCTTCAGGATGTCTGGCTCTAACTCACTGACCACACCGTCAAAGCTATCTCCAATATTATTATCCTTCCTATACAGATCTTCCGCATATTCTTGCCACCTTTTCTTGATCTCTTCTGCTTCTGTTAGGTCCTTACCATCTTTGTTTTTGATCATACCCATTTTTGCCTGGAATTTACCTCCGATGTTTCTAATTTTCTGGAAGAGGTCTCTTGTCCTTCCTATTCTATTGTCTTCTTCCACTTCCGCACATTGCTTGTTTAAAAATAATTCCTTATCTCTTCTGGCTAACCTCTGGAATTTTGCATTTAATTGGGCATATCTCCCCCTATCACTGTTGCCTTTTGCTTTCCTTCTTTCTTGGACTACTTCCAGTGTCTCAACAGACAGCCATCTTGCCTTCTTGGTTTTCTTTTTCTTTGGGACGTTTTTTGTTGCCGCCTCCTGAACAATGTTGCGAACATCTGTCATTAGTTCTTCTGGGACCCTATCTACTAAATCTAGTCCCTTAAATCTATTCTTCACCTCCACTGCATATTCCTTAGGAACATTAGTGAGCTCATATCTAACTGATCTGTGGGTCTTCCCTATTCTCTTTAGTCTGATTCTAAATTTTGCAATAAGAAGTTCGTGATCTGAACTACAGTCAGCTCCAGGTCTTGTTTTTACCGACTGTATAGATGTCCGCCACATTTTGCTGCAAAGGATGTAGTCAATCTGATTTTCGTGTCGACCATCTGGTGAAGTCCAAATATAAAGTCATCTTTTAGGTTGTTGGAAGAGAGTGTTTGTTATGCACAGTGAGTTGTCTTGGCAAAATTCTATCAGCCTATGTCCTGCTTCATTTTGTTCTCCCAGACCATGCTTGCCTGTAATTCCAGGTGTCGTTTGACTACCCACCTTAGCATTCCAGTCTCCTGTAATGAAAATAACATCTCTTTTTGGTGTATTATCCAGTAGGTGCTGCAGATCCTCATAGAACTGATCTACTTAGGCTTCTTCAGCATCTGTCGTTGGGGCGTATATTTGGATCACTGTGATGTTAAATGGCTTACCCTGAATTCGAATTGAGATCATTCTATCGTTTTTTGGATTGTATCCAAGCACTGCTTTAGCCACTTTATTATTAATTATGAAGGCTACTCCATTATAAAGCCCTCCTACATACTTACATGAAATTTCTAAAATCAAAGCATTATCTTCCACCCCTTTAAACCTATCCATTTTCCCCATGTGAAGATGCATAGAGATTTCATCCAATAATTAGTTGTTTAATCAACCTTTTCAATGTTATGCATGGTTACTCAGAAGTCAACTGTGCTGATGTCTCTTATTCCCAAATAATTTTGCATATGACAGCAATAGCATATCTAGCAATCTATTTCTTCATTTCTCTATCGACTGAACAATCTATTTCTCTGTCATTGCAAACACCCATGATAGAAAGAGAGACAGAGAGTGAGAAGGGCTGCCCAATTAAATAAATTTAGTTGGAGAGGGGATAGCTGCTCAATTAAATATATTTAGCTAATTAATTTTCATCAGTGACTTTGGATCATGGATGAAGTAGCTAAGGCCCTTCAGATGTTGATGGACTACAATGCCTCACGCTGGGTTGAGTTACTGGGAGTTTTAATTGAGCAACATCTGAAGACTCCTTGTTTCTCTATTTTTGATGCAGAAATTCTCAAGCTTACTTTCTCCATGGATTTTGCAGTGAGACAGCTTCCCAATTTTTCAAGCCTTCTTCTTGCAATATATTGTAAGAGATCTCGTGCAAAAAAGGGAGAAAAAATGAAAAGTACCAGTCCAGGAGACTATATGGGGATTTAACTAAGCTTTCTCTTCTCAGCTGTTGCTGTGAGCACCCAGAGTTGTTGCATATAAAATGGGAAGCCATGTAAGTCTCTTAAATGAATAAATAAACCAATAAACAAATTAAACAGCTAGTTGAGCAAATGCACTGATGAAGAATGGAACAGGAACTGAGTTCTTCGTGCTCTTCATAGTTGTTATGTGAATCATAATGAACTTGACTGATGTTAATACTGTATATTGTACATGACGTATATAAAATGTAAATGTGTGCGAATGTCCCATGTTGTGTGGGACCATTTAATGTCTTGTTATAATTCCTCATGAACTTCCAGTGTAATTGGAGGTCTTTAACAAACTCAGTTATTGCCAAAATACAAAGAAGTTGTCATTTGGCTATTGGGCACCTTATGGGACTGACAGAAGGTAGCAATTAGTCATCGTGAGAGACTATTAAAGAGTTTTCTTTATTCAGAAATTAAAGCACAAGTAATGAGGAGCCGATGCATAATTTCAGTATCAATTAAGAGCTACTTATTTTTCCTTACTGCTCAGTTAAACTGTCAAATTTAATAGGCTGCACATTTTTTCTTCTGTTCTTCTCCTTTTCTCAGTATTGACCACAGATCAGGGATGAACAGCCTGGTTCCTTCCAGATGTTTTGGGCTGCCATTCCCATAATTCCTAATGATAGGCCCAGCTGTTCAATATCCAGGGATTGTGGGGGAGGCATAATCCAAACTTTTAAAGGATATCAGGCTGCTTACCTCAACTTAATTGGGATATGTCGATGAAGGTTCTCAGTCATCCAGGTGGAACAGTCTGTGGCTTGAATCATGTCAACTGGATTTCTATTTTCTCAGTAGAAACGTTTCACTCCTTATCCAAGGACTGAAGAAGCTCCTTGGATAAGGAGTGAAACGTTTCTACTGAGAAAATAGAAATCCAGTTGACATGATTCAAGCCACAGACTTAATTGGGATATGTTGCATGGTCTAATGTTGGTCTATGATTACGAGTTAGGGTTGTGGATATTATCCCATTCCATTATGTTTATGTGTGAATTTTATTTTTTGATCTGCTGGAACTACACATTTGTGTAGCTATACACAGCTAACCCCAATATTTTGGGGTGTGTGAGTGGGTGAATGTTTTTAAGTAGAGAAGGTGGTCTATTCCATGTATACTGTGATGCAATGAACTTTGCCATGCCCACAGAAGTCCATTACATTTCTTTACAACACCCCACGTTTAGGACTCTACCTCTGTAGGAAGACAATGGAGATTTAGGAAAATATTTAAGAGAACACAACAAAAACCACTAGTGGCACCTTATACCACCTCCCACAATAAAGGAAAATTCAATGTCCTTGGAAGAGCAATAGTTTGTCACAAGAGTTTGCGTCTGTCTCAATAGCCTCAAATTAACAAATGGGATATAGAATACTGAGCAGCAGAGCAACCAAGAGCCTACAGAACCCCACAAATACCAACAGTACAAGACTGGATGTTAAAATTGATGGACATGGCAGAAAATGATAAATTGACTTGTTTATTGAAAAAAAAACTCAAGTTATCAATATCTCAAAGAGTGGAAACCATTGATGGACTATTTGCGAAATGCAGGAGGGGCGAAGCTTACATGGGGTTTTGAAGATTAGATTAAATATAATAGAGTATATTAGACAAAGAATTATTTCTATCTATTGTATGAAAAACCAACATTTAAGGCAGATTCTTTTATCTACATGACCAGAGGTAGTTTGGAAGTTACCTATTTTTCATATCTTTTTCTTTCTCTTACTTTACTACATTTTTTCTTTTCTTTATCTTTATTTTGTATTTCTATTTCTTTTTCCATTTCTAACTTTTAACTATGTATTTTAAAATCCTAATTAAAAAAAATTAAAAAAAGGAGCAGCAAGCAGACAGCTGCTGGTAGTCTTTCTTCCAACATAGACATAAGAAACAACACAAAATCAGAGATTTGCATTTCCTACAGCTATGTTCCAGACAATGTTTTTGTTCGCTCCTGAACTGCACCTTCAGAGGAAAGGATGGCTTTGAGTTAGTTGATGTCACCACTATTGATCTTTCTGAACTAAAATTAATGGCAGGGATTCTTTTCTTTATTGCTTCAGGGTCAACCGACTTAAAGAATACAGCTTGCTAATTTATTTATTTATTTATTTATTTAATTTTTATCCCACCTTTATTATTTTTATAAATAACTCAAGGTGGCGAACATACCTAATACTCCTTTCTCCTCCTCTTTTCCCCACAACAAAAACCCTGTGAGGTGAGTTGGGCTGAGAGAGGGACTGGCCCAAGGTCACCCAGCCGGCTTTCATGCCTAAGGCGGGACTAGAACTCTCAGTCTCCTGGTTTGCCATTGGCTCCTTCCTAGGGCTAAGAGAGAGTGACCGGCCCAAGGTCACCCAGCTGGCTTTCATGCCTAAGGCGGGACTAGAACTCTCAGTCTCCTGGTTTGCCATTGGCTCCTTCCTAGGGGTGTGAGTGACTGGCCCAAGGTCACCCAGCCGGCTTTCATGCCTAAGGCGGGACTAGAACTCCTGGTTTCTAGCACAGCACCTTAACCACTAGACCAAACTGGTTCTAAGTAGCTTAGTCTATTTGTGAAACTTCCTACATTTACTGTTTTACAGCAAAAAGAATAAAAGCAATTTTTGCATCCCTTTTTACTCTTCCAGGCATAAAGTGCTTCCTGGATGATTAGAAATGGAAGATCAGTGTAGTTTAAGTCCATGTCAGCTTCACTTAGGCAATCCTAACTATTTTCTGTCCCACTTCCACTTTCACCTGTGATTAAATAAAAGCCATTCAAAATTCTACATTCAAATACACCTTTGAACACGGATTTTGAACATATGTTCCTTAAAAAAAATATCCATCTGACCTAGGAAGATGCATTCCTACATTCCATAGACACCATTTTACCAATTGAAGAGAATATTTGTAGCTCAGGGTTGAACTGTGGAGTCCTTGGTGCTCTCTGAGCCTTGTTGTTTTCTTGCAGATGTTTCATTGCCAGGCTAGGCAACATCTTCAGTGTGAAAAGGGAGTGGAACTTGCTCTCTGTTTATATACCCTGGCTTGTCCTGCCTGTGTTGGTGGAGGTGCTGTACTCTCCTTGGTAGTACCTTGATTGGGTTGTTGTTTGCTGCTTGGTTGATTGACTGAGTTAATAGTTCCTTGCTTAGGATCTATTCATTGCCTAGGCTGGCAATGAAACGTCTGCAAGAAAACAACAAGGCTCAGAGAGCACCAAGGACTCCACAGATACCATTTTATTTTATTTTATTTATTTTATTGTTTTATCATGTTGTTTCTTGAAAATATTTAAATACAGCTTCTTTTCTTTCTTACAGATACCATTTTATTTTGTTTTATTTTATTTTATTTTATATTTTAATTTATTTTATTTTATTTTATTTTATTTTATTTTATTATTTTATTTTATTTTATTTTATTATTCTATTTTATTTTATTATTTTATTTTATTTTATTTTATTTTATTTATTTTAATTTTATTTTAATTTTATTTTTTTATTTTATTTTCATTATTTTGTTTTATTATTTTATTATTATTTTATTTTATTTTATATTTATTTTATTTTATTTTATTATTTTATTTTCATTATTTTATTTTATTATAATTTATTATCATTTTATTTCTTGAAAATATTTAAATACAGGTTCTTATCTTCAAAGTAATGAAACAAATACAATTACAATAAATGGGTACCAGAAAAGCTGAGGTAAGAGAATAAAAAGGGAATAAAAGCATTAAAGGCATTCATTAAAAATGAGGTTTAAGAAGACCCTTAAAATCTTACTTGGTATATCATAGAGGAGAGGTCATTCCATAAAGCTGGTGCCACCACAAAGAACACCAGTCCCGAGGATATCATTCTGTAAGCTGAAGACTTCCCCTGAAGTTCATAGGCAGATCAGTCAAATATGCTTCTTTGTGTACAGAATAACCACATATTCAATTAATCCAACTACAGTCTTCAGTGGACCCCCTCAGCTTGCAGAATGGTGTCCCAGAAATGGTCTTCTCATCAAAGAAGTGCAAGTACAAGATCTGATGGAATGTTAATAACAATACGCAATAAGGAAAAAAACGAGGCTGAGTAGCCCTATGAATAGGATTGGTCAAAAAGGGGATTGGTCATAAGTAGGATTGGTCCTCAATCTCCTAATTACAATAGACAACCAAGATGAAACTGAGGTATGTGTCATGGTAGCTAGATCTGACATCTCCAGGATCAGATGCAGTTCCATTTTCTCAGTGGTCTGAATTGCTTGCAGAGGGCTTTATCTATTTTGAAGAATAGAATAGAATAGAATAGAATAGAATAGAATAGAATAGAATAGAATAGAATAATTAAAGGAAGATAAAAACAAATGCAAAGTAATATAAAGTAGGAAAAAGAAAGAAATCAGCGAGAAAGCTAAAAGTACAAGAAAGGGAAAAAAAGAAAAAATAGAAAAGAAAAAAGATACAATGAAGTAGCTTCTGATCCTTTTTACAGCAGTTATAAGTACAATTATAAATTTACCTCTTACTCTATGGTTACAACATAACTCTCTTCTTTCTATAATCTAGCCTGTCTAATCATCAAAACTGTAAATCATGAGTTCATTTTTTTCTGTTTCCCGCAAAAAGTCTATAAGGGATTTCCAGTCAGCAATAAACATATTGTCTTTTCTCTGATTAAAGAAGTCAACTTAGCTATCTCAGGAAGTTCCAACATCTTCACCAGCCATTCCTCCATTGTGGGTAGTGCCAATTCTTTCCATTGCTTGCAGAGGGCTTTGAAAACCAGGCTAAGACCGTACCTCAAGGGTTGCAGCAGGTCTACCCCATCGTACTCCAACAGATTGTCCACTCTGCTCTACTCCCTAATCAATTTAGCAGTTCCCTAATGTGGAAGAGGATGAGATGGTTAGATAGCATCACCGATGTAATGAACATGAATTTGAGTAAACTCCGGGAGACAGTGGAGGACAGGAAGGCCTGGCGTGCTATGGTCCATGAGTTCACGAAGAGTCGGACACGACTAAACGACTGAACAACAACAAAAAATGTGGAAGAGCAGGCTGCTTAAGAAAACTGCAGGCACCTGTACTACCTTTTTTCTCTCCCATTTGAGCCTTTCCCTCAGCCTCAGCACAGCAGAGTTGCCAATAAAGCAGCAACCTTGACACAGGTGTGGGAGGAGAGGAGATGGGAGAAGATGAGACAAGAAACACGTTTTCAGAGTTCTGCAGCCACCAGCAAACAGAGTGCAGCAGCCAAAAGAAAGAAAGCATTTTTCCTTCAGAGGGAGTGGGCAGTCCAAAGGAAAATGAAGTATAGAGGCCCAGAACAAGGTGGAAAGGTCTTAAGAGCTCCATGTGCTGGCCATGAACAGAGAAGAAAAGAAAGTAGAAGAAATCCCAGAGAGAGGAAAAAAGATAGAACAGGCTCTGTGAGAAGGAGACATTGATGTGTAATAGTAATAGAATAAGAGCATAGTATATAGGTAATTGTAATAGTACAGAGCAGTGTTTGTCAACCGTAACAGCTTGAAGGTGTGTGGAGTTCAACTCCCAGAATTCCCCAGCCAGTCCACACATCTTCAAGCTGCCAAGGTTGAGAAACACTGGTATAGAGTATAATATAGAGGAAACATTGTAATAGTAATAAAATAGAGTACAGGTAGTCCGTGTTTAGTGACTGCCTCATTTATCAACCGTTCACAGTTATGACGGTGATGAAAAAGTAACTTTATGACCAATCCTTGCATTTACAACCTCCACAGGTATATTAAGCAAAGGAAAGTTGAAGCAAGATCATAAACACAGTCATGGTTTGACTTAGCGACTGCTTTGTTTAATGACTAAGTTGCTGGTCCCAGTTGTGGTTGCTAAATGAGGACTACCTGTATAGGATAGAGGTAATAGGATATATAAATCTAATTGGTTATGGTTTAAAAAAGAACTTGTGACACCTGCACAAACCTCTATCTGGGGAGTCTTTGCTGCTCTCTGAGCCTTGTTGTTTTCATGCAGACGTTTCATTGCCAGGCTAGGCAACATCTTCAGTGCGAAAAGGGAGTGGAACTTGCTGTCTGTTTATATACCCTGGCTTGTCCTGCCTGTGTTGGTGTCACAATTGGTCTGCATGAAAACAACAAGGCTCAGAGAGCACCAAAGACTCCCCAGTTCAACCCTGAGCTACAAATATTCTCTTCGATTGAAACCTCTATCTCACCAGATTGCATTTTCATAGGTGTTCCTTTGTGGAGGCCATTATTGGCAGCAGAGAATGAAAACCATAAGAAAACCCTGAGGGATACCATAGTCCAAGAGCACCCCAAACTTCGTTACTGAAAGCTTCTGAAGACTGCTGCATGTTAGAGACTGGAAACACGTTAGCAGTTGGCCCTACAGCTTACACAGACAGTATCTGCAGAATGCCAAAAAGTAAGTAATTTAGTTTGAAACTGGTTGAAAGATTTCTAAAAGTCAGAAAATGTTGGTGTTTCCCTTTGAAATGTCATGAAATGGTTGGCGAGAACACCACACTCTCAGGAGAATGTGTACATGTCTGCAAGTGTGCACACTGGAGTCCATTGGATTTGGGTGGTTATAATGAATTTTAATAAATAAATAAAATAATAAATAAAATGCATATATACATGCACAAACATTTGTTTGGGAATCATTGGCGTGAACTTCCATTCAACCCAAAGGGAAGTGAATGAGGGATCCAAAGAATTCCCAGAAGTCTTTTTTTTTCTACTAGCAATACAACTATCACCACTAAGCAGGTATTGTGGATTCAGTCTGAAGAAGCAGCACAACGCTGAGGAGAAGAATCAAGCTGTATTGCAATGATTGTTGGGTTTACAAGAAAGAGGGACCCTGAACAATGGCAAAGCAAAGATTTTTATAGAAGTTGAAGGCTACAAGGTGGGAAATCCTAGGGTTCTGATTGGCTGGCCAGTTTGGGGAAGTTAGGAAGGTCCTTGTCTGTGTACCTGGGGTTAGTTCTATTGTTAGGCAGCATGGGCCAATCAGGAGGGCAGCAGAGCTGGGGAAGTCCATTGTCAAGGAGGTGGAATGTTGAGATAATGGGGGGGGGGGGGGGTCCCTGACTGAGGATGGAATCTTGAGGTTTCTCACCTTGCTCCTGTGTTGCAACTCCCTTATTAGGGCCGCCCTTGGGCTGGGCTGTGAGCTGGTGGTGAGTGAGGCTTGTATTCTTGGGTTAGATGAGATGGCTGGGGGCTTTTTCCGGGGGGCAGGGAGGGTCAATACTGGGTTTGACCTGGTCATATCCAAAACACAGGGAGGGTGCCATCTCCATTTTCTCCACTACAGAGGGAGCCCTGCCCTTGAGGAATTGTTGGAGAATTTCTTCTTCCCGCGGAGGAAATGCAAAGAGGCCACTCACCCAATTTCTCTGCCCACAAATGGGGCAGAGACTTCTGGAAGGCAATTTGTGCCCCGCTTAAGGAACAGAAGCAGGAATCCATCGGCTCCCCCTTCTAAAAACTACTCTAAAACCACCAGACCCATTTTAAAACCGAGTCCTGATCCCCCGAGCTAGTTCAAAGCTCTCCGTTGGAGCTATCCTATTAAGAGTTGGAGACATAGCATCATCAGTTCACTGTGAATCCTTACTTCTTGTAAGGAAATGGAACCGCTCAAAAGGGCCGCATCAATCTCCCCTGGCCAGAAGCAGACATGGCAGGATAACCATGCTTAGTTGCCTCCTGGGCCTCATTTTTTCCCCTCTGGGTTTCATAGCAAGGTAAGAAGGCTGCTGCCTAGGCTTATAATTTGATTGTAATGAGTGATGGCATCTGTTCCTCAGAAATCCCATTTGGTTATGAGGTTAGCGAATGCTGAGGATGGCCATGAGAGCATTAAAGGCAAGTACACCCCATAGGCTGCTGGGCAAGAAAGATTAGGATTTGATTTATATCATTAATAAAGGGTGA
This sequence comes from Charina bottae, assembly GCA_023362775.1. Classification (NCBI taxonomy): domain Eukaryota; kingdom Metazoa; phylum Chordata; class Lepidosauria; order Squamata; family Charinaidae; genus Charina; species Charina bottae. Next base: position 8,591,058 of record JALMGJ010000027.1, on the reverse strand, counting down.
GTCTACCCCCTCCCTCCTTTTCTGTGTGCACAATGCTGGATGAATTTAGGACAGCAGGATGTCATCCGCTCTATACCTGTCTTCGGGCTGTGTGAGAATTGCAACTCATAATTCAAAGGGATGAAAACACGGCTTCATGACTTTGAAAATGGATGTGCCACTTTTCAATTTTGGCACGATGACTCCAGGCTGTTCTACCTTTTAGAACATTGACAATATGAGTAGTAATTGTCCTGCTCTTCTCTGCACCAGTCCGACCCCATTTGAAGCCCTGTGTCCAGTTCTGGGCACCACAATTCAGAAAGAGCAGTGATAGACTGGGAGTGAGGTCAGAGAAAGGCTGCCAAGGTGGTGAAGGGTCTGGAGGTACAGGTAAAGGACCTGGGCATGTTTAAACTCCAGAAAAGATAAGGAGAAATGAGAAGGAGAGATTTAATAGTAGAGTTCAAGTATCTGAAAGGTTATCACACAGAAGAAGGAATGGATTTATTCTCAATTGTCCCAGAGGGTAGGATCAGAAACAGTGGCTTAAAGCTGCAAGGAAGGAGCTTCAGGATAAACATTAGGAGGAACTTCCTGAGTGTATCAGCTGTCAGTCAATGAAACAGGTCACTCCATGAAGTGATGAGGTCTCCTTCACTAGAGATATTCAGACAGAGGCTGGATGGTCATCAGTCAGAGACGCTCTGCTGGATCCTGCACTGAGCAGGAGATTGGCCCAGATGACCTCTAAAATCTGTAGGGTTAGAAGAAGTGAATCTGCTAAATGGGGGGTGTATTAAATTTAGGTTTTACTGAATTGTAAAAAAGGGAGGGAGGGAGGGAGGGAAGGAAGGGGGAGAGGGAAGGAAGGGGGGAAGGAGGAAGGCAGGCAGGCAGGCAGGCAGGCAGGCAGGCAGGCAGGCAGGCAGGCTCTGTCAACCAATTAGACACTGCAAGTTATTTGGCCTGTAGCAATGTTATGTAAAAACTCAAACTAACAGCAGAGAGGTGGACAAATGGAGGTGACCGTTTCCTGCTTTTATAAGCAAGGAGTGAGAAATGGCATGCTCCCTAATGGGTGGCTCTAGTTGGAAAGACTCGAGTAACAAGTGGGTTTCATTCTGGCTTTTTGTCATTCAAACCACCACCTTGTTTTTAAAAAATCACAACCAGTTGGCAAGATTCCCCCCCCCCATAAATCATTCTAGAATGTCCAGGTGCCTAAACTCACTGTGGTTTTGCACAGATGTACCAGACACACCAATATAACATTAATGAAAGATTGCCAAAAATGAGATTGTCTCCCTTCTGGATTTAGACTGGGCAGTTAGCTTTTACTGAAACATCAAAGAAAGAATGGAAAATCAAGAGTTCTCCAGGTGTTGTCAGATACATTTCCAGGTACACTTGCCAGTTGGCTAAACCGTCTAGGTTGATGGAAGTTGGAATCCTACCATCTCTGGAGGATACAAGTTCACTAACCAGGCTTTGAATTGGAGAAGAGCAACCTACAGCATTTGGGCCAAATGCAGCACATTGAGCTCATTTCATAGAGCCCTCATGAAAACCCACTGTGGGTCATCAATAAAAAGCAATCTATTCTATCCATTGCAATCTCTATATTAAGTAGGAAGAAGTGTGTGAGAGGGAGGGAGGGAGGGAGGGAGGGAGGGAGGGAGGGAGGGAGAGAGAGAGAGAGAGAGAGAGAGAGAGAGAGAGAGAGAAGAAGAAGTACATTCCCCAGTATATTTTTCCTGCAAGAATACAGCCTTGGCCAAAAAAAAAAGTGTCCTATGCTGGTAATACGACAAAGGTCCATTAAAGCTATGGTTTTCCCAGTAGTAATGTATGGCTGTGAGAGTTGGACCATAAGGAAGGCTGAGCGCCGAAGAATTGATGCTTTCAAACTGTGGTGCTGGAGAAGACTCTTAAGAGTCCCTTTGCCTTCAAGGAGGTCAAATCAGTCAATCCTAAAGGAAATCAACCCTGACTGCTCATTGGAAGGACAGATACTGAAGCTGAAGCTCAAATACTTTGGCCACCTAATGCGAAGAGGGGACTCACTGGAAAAGACCCTGATGCTGGGAAAGACTGAAGGCAAAAGGAGAAGGGGACGGCAGAGGATGAGATGGTTAGATAGCATCACCGATGTAATGAACATGAATTTGAGTAAACTCCGGGAGACAGTGGAGGACAGGAAGGCCTGGCGTGCTATGGTCCATGAGGTCACAAAGAGTCAGACATGACTAAACGACTGAACAACAACAAATGCTGGTAATACTATCAAGGATGGTCTTCTATCATCAGATACTCCCTCCTCCAGACAAGCAATCTCCAAGAGAGACAAGGGCTGTCTGATCATTCCGACATTCTAGGTATTTCTCTTTGAACTGACCGTAACTCTGCCTTAATGGTATAATTAATTATTCATCAATGATGTAATTGATTATTAATTACTGATCTACCTGGAGGAATCACAAGGCCATATTGGTGTGGTAGAACCTATTCCATCCTAATTGTTGTATCAGGGCCTTTGACTGTACAGGTAGTTTACCTGAATGCAAATAGACTCCCTCCCTTTCCAGCTTGCCACACAACCAGGCATGGTTGGAAAAAGAAGGGCTGTTACCAAAGTCCATAGCTCAATGCCTCTTGCACAAGTGCACATGCTCTGTTTGGGCTCAGTCGACTTGAAACAATTCAGGGACCAACACTAAGAACAACTGCTCAAGGCCCACCCAGTGGTGCCATCAGGGTTGGAGAAATAGGAACAGGTCCTGGCTCCCAGAACAGAAAGTCCATAAATTGAGGACTATGCACAGTTTACCTCCAGAGAATGTTCTCCTTATCTCTTCAAAAGGCTGCTAGAAGTGTTGATGGCTGTCACAGAAATAGGTCCATTGTTGGGGGATGTTTAAGAGATCCCTGCACTTTCGAGACAGCAGAGACATTTGGCATTTTGAACGACATTGAGGGAATGTGCATAAAATGGATGCATATTTGTTTGCAGTTCTTCCTTATAAAGAAATTAACCAAAATACATGCAGGAATAAATACAGTTGCCCAATACAATACAATAGCTGTTTTTAGTTATTTGCCCATCTGTGCAGCAAGGCAAGCTTCACTGCCTGGTTGTTGTATGGAGTGTTCTATCAGTGTCTGCCTTTTTCTTGTAGAGATTGTTCCCTCCTCTCTAGTACCTGTGCCTTTCTTTTGCTTTCCCAGATGTTTGCACAACCCCTTCTCACATTATCTCCTTTGATTCATGCAGAGCCTGTGTGTGTGTGTGTGTGTGTGTGTGTGTGTTTCCCTTACAGTACCATCATTCCTTTGATAGTGTAATAATCAAAGAACAGGGGAATGGATTGTTCTTTCATTTCTTTGTAGATCTTTGGAAGCATTGTAGCAAGAAAGAACAGTTCAGCTTCCTAGAAATAACTGGGGGTGGGGGCTTGGTGTTTTGGTGCCCTCAAGTCACTGCTGACTCCTGGGGACTGCCTGGATGATTCCATACAGTTTTCCTGGCAAGATTTTCAGAAGTGGTTTGAGTTTGTCTTCTTCCTAGGACTGAGAGGAAGTGACTGGTCCAAAATCACCTAGCCAGCTTTGTGCCTAAGGCAGGACTAGAACTCACACTCGCCTGGTTTCTAACCGGGTGACTTAAACCACTACCCCAAATTGGTTCTCAAGAACAATGCAGTAAGGTCCAACAAGAAAGATAAGGGAAGATTTTCAGTACGGGTGGTGGGCAAATCTTCACCCAACCTAGGAATAAAGTGAAAGGATGGATGCTCACTGGGAAATATAAGGGTGAATGGAGCAGGACCTTCTAGGGATAAGGATAGTTTATTGATTTAAGAGGCCAATTATTTATTTGATTGATTGATATGGCTGCCCATTTTATCACAGTGACTTTGGCCAGCTAACAACATATAAAAAGTGCAATAAAAACATATAAACCCCTTCAATGCCCAACCACAGAAGGAGAAGGGGAGACATTGCAGCCAAACAGAGCTGGGGCTGCCTCTAGATCAGAACAAAGCACTGGAGCAGTTAAGATGGCTCTGGTTGAAAAGCAACTGTTGGGAACTGAGGTTGGAAAACACAGGGACAGGGTACATTTTCAATGGGTTGGGAGTGGGAAGAGGATTATATTATCCATTCCTCTATTGGATGGGTGAGTGGCCCATTCTGGTGATGGTCCAAGCAGAAACTGCAGATCTGCCCCCAAACACATTCTTGAAAATAAATATAATATTTGAAGCTATGGTTTGGTATGCATGTTAGCTCCCCATTTAATTTTTATGAAATGAAGGGAAACTAAAATAACACAAAGGGTTTTTTAACACAACACACTTGCCTGAGTGAGGTGGTGAGGTTGAGCCTTATTCCAGCCTTAACACTTTTATGTACATAAGAGAGCAGAATAGGACACCAGATGATCCCTCCTCTATTCTGCACAATGGACAAAAAAGGAACACTTTGGTGAATGGTGGTGATGTATCCAACAGTACCAAACTTGATCACACCACCATGCATTTTTTCTTCTTTGTTTTTTTTCCACTTAGATCAAAAATAAAAAGGAAGGGAAGAGAAGAGAAGTGTCAGCCCTTCAAGGTAGACCAGGCTACATTGCATAACCAAATTCATGCATGCTAACACTACTTTTATTATAAGGTTACAGTAACAGAATCTTGCAAGTCTGAATGCGCTTCCCTCTCCTTCTCTTTATCTTCCTGAGAACTAGGGAAGGTCTTATCTGAGATGCTTTCTTAGGTTACAGTTCTGGCCCAGACTCAGATTTCTTTTATCTGACTGTTGTCTTGGTTGTGACTCTTCCTCCTGTTCCTCAAGGTTATTCCTTCTGCCCATTACAAGAAGGGAAGTGGGTGGTGGTGGTAAAAAAAGGACTGCAAATATAGCCAATATAAAGAAGATGGCCAGGTTGTTACTGCCATACAAATAGAGCCAGTTTCAGTTGGATATCAACACTGTTAGACACATATTACAGGATCCCCTGGAAACTGCAGAACATCTGATGAAGAATTTGAAGGAATTTGGGTCATTGACAGGTCTTAAAGTAAATAAACAAAAAACTAAAATGTTAATTAAAACATGACCCTGCCCAATCAAGACCTACTGATGGGTAAGATGGGATTTCAGATTGAAAAAAACAGAGTAATTCTGTCAACTAAAAATAGTATGTTATTTCAGAATAATTATGTTAAAATTTAGAATGATGTTAAAAAAGTTTTGATAAAATGGGGGAAATTGCAATTGTCTCTTTTGGGAAGAATATCTGTGATTAAGATGAATGTTTTGCCTAGGATGTTATTTCTTTTCCAGACTACCAATTTTGTCAACAGATATACCATTTAAAGAATGGCCAAGAGATATTTCCAAATTTATTTGGCAAGGCAAGAAACCAAGAATTAAATATAAATTGTTACAAGATGCCAAAGAACGAGGAGGTTTGGGTCTGCCTAATTTGAAATTGTATTTCAATGCCTGTTGTTTGCTTTGGATGAAGGAATGAATTACCTTGGAGCACAAGAAATTATTACAGCTTGAAGGACATGACTTAAGATTCGGGTGGCATGCCTATCTATGGTATGATAAAGTTAAAGTTAACAAGGATTTTAAAAATCATTTTATTAGGAATGCCATATTGAGAGTCTGGAATAAATATAAGGTAAGATTGTCTCCAAATGTACCATTATGGTTGTCACCTCAGGAAGCAATTGTTAGAAGAGAAAATGTGGGAGGAATAAATTGGTTGAAATATAAAGATTTATTAAAGTTTGAGGAAGGTAAACCAAAAATTAAAACAAGAGAAATGTTAGAAGTGGATGGGTTTACGTGTCACTGGTTTACCTATATACAGTTGGTGGAATGTTTTAAATTAGACAAAAAGAATTATAAATTTGTTAATAAAACAACTCAATTTGAAATGGATCTTTCATAAATGATGATCATGTTATTACTAAGATGTATAAGATTTTATTACAGATGAATATGGAAGATGAACATGTTAAGGATTGCATGATTAAATGGGCTAAGAATTTTGGATATAATATCATGTTGGACCAATGGGAGAATATGTGGAAGAAAGGTTTGAAATTTACGCTGAATTATAACTTGAAAGAAAATTTTTATAAGATGATGTATCGCTGGTATCTAACTCCTGATGTTGTCCAAAATGTATAATGGTGCAACTAATGTCTGTTGGAAATGTTTACAGGGTGAAGGAACCTTTTACCATCTTTGGTGGACTTGTGAGAAGGCTAAAAAGTTCTGGGATCAAATATGAATTATTATCCAAAAGATTCTTAAAGTAACTATACAAAGAAAACCAGAACTTTTTCTTTTGGAATTGATGGAAAAGGAATTAGAGAAACAATATGGAGTTTTGCTGTTATATATGATTACGGCTGCAAGATTGTTATATGCACAACGATGGAAAGATCCACAAATACCTACGGTTGAAGATTGGATGGTTAAATTAATGGACTTGGATCAGATGGCTAAATTAACAGCTCTAACAAGAGAGCATTCTATTTCTGCATTTACATTAACTTGGCAACCACTTTTAGAGTACTTGCTTGTAATAGAAAAAAATGAGGTTTTGATTTTGGGTTTTAGAGATTAAATGGTTTGTTGTAATAGAAATAATGTTATGATGAATTAATTAATTGTAAGAGATTAGATTTGTAAATTTACTTATATCTGTATCGGAGAAAGTCGGAAGTCGCTTCCCGTTTCTTTTCTTTCTATTGACACTTTTTATAGTTTGTTCTTTTTTCTTTAGTTCTGTTTTCTATCTATAGTCTCTTTTGTATCTTATTTATTTATTTATTTATTTATTAGTCAAATTTATCATTGCCCATCTCTACAGCAGTAGACTCTGGGCGGTTTACAATAATAATATTAAAATTAAAAACCTATAAATCTTAAAATACAATATAATAATAAATAGGAAAAAAATCCAGAGGATGGTGAGATCTTAAAAGGAGGATATTACTAAGCTAACCACACCCAGGAGGAACTATTACTTCCTTCGTTCCAAGCAAGGTGGCAGAACCAGGTCTTTAAAGACTTCCTGAAGGCCAAGAGCGAGGGCGCCCGTCTCACCTCTGGGGGCAAGAAATTCCACAGGGCAGGTGCCATCGCAGAGAAGGCACGCCTCCTGGACCCCGCTAGATGAAATTCTTTTATTGATGGGGTTTGTAGCATGCCCTCCCTGCATGACTGGGTGGGGTGAGTAGATGTGATTGGGATGAGACAGTCCCTCAGGTACCCTGGCCCCATGCCATGTAGGGCTTTAAAGGTGATGACCAACACCTTGAATTGGACCTGGAAGCAGACTGGTACCCAATACAGCTCGCGGAGCAGCGGTGTTACATGTGCTGATCTTATAGCACCCGTAACTGCTCGTGCGGCCGCATTCTGGACCAGCTGAAGCTTTCGGATACTCTTCAAGGTTAGCCCCATGTAGAGCGCATTGCAATAATCTATATAAGAAATGACAAGGGCATGAGTGACTGTTCGGAGGGCCTCTCGATCCAGGAAGGGGCACAACTGGCGCACTACCCGAAGCTGTGCAAAGGCCCTCCTGGCCACGACTGCCACCTGCTCTTTGAGCAGGAGTCGTGAGTCCAGGAGGACCCCCAAGTTTCGCACTGAATCTGAATGGGGCAGTGCCACCCCATCCAGAGTTAAAGATGACAACTTCCTGGAAGCTGAGATCAATCCACAGCCACTCCATTTTACCAGGGTTCAGTTGAAGCCTGTTGTTCTCCATCCATTCCCCTACAGCCCCCAGGCACTGACAGGGTGTCAGCTGCAACACTTACTTCACCTGGGATGGAGATATACAATTGAGTATCATCTGCATATTGGTGATACCTCATCACATCAAAATAATTATATATTGAAAATAAAAATAAAAATATATATATAAAAAAACACTGTTAGACACCAAGGAACACATTACGTGGCTATCAGTAGTTAAGGCTTTTTGCATTTGTGTCACATGAAATCCTACCTTTAAATAATATAACCCTGAATATTGCTTCTAAAAACTTTATATCTGCCTTCCCTTATTTTTCACCAAACCTTAGAATTATAATCAACATTGTATGGCAGCCACAACTGTTATATTGCATGCCCATGCCTAGTTCCTTCTTTGATTCTCCCCTGTTCAAATTTTCATTTGTTTTTAATCCTAATCCCTCCCAAAGCCAAGCTCAACACATCATGTATTCAGCTTTTCTCTAGTTCTCTATCTGCAAGTGTAATATTGGTTTTACGCCTAGGATTAAATGGAACTTCCTCTTCTCATCCGGTGCCCATGTAAGATCAGGGTAAGATCACAGATGAACATGACTTTAATTCTGCTTGGCATCAAGATTGCATCTCACTGAGGCTTGGCAGGAAGTGCTAATTTGAGATAAAGGCCACGGATATTAAAGCTGAGCTGTGTAACCTTTCATGCTGCTTCCATAGACAAAGAGGATGTTTGGCATGCAAATTAGGAGCACTTTGCTCACGGGAGAAGTTCCTATAACTTTTGAACTGTAAAATTATGTGACAGAAGGTTGCCTGACTCTTCCTTTTGCCTCTTCTGCTCCACTATAAATTGGAATGGTTGGCTGGGTACATCGAAGTGGGAGCCATTAGTGTTCAGATGAATGACTTTCGCCATGCGAACGATGGAAGCTGTGACTGGAATTTTATTGGTTGCTGCAGAAGTTGAGGAAGCTGGGTGGACAAAATAAAGACTATAAGGGTGTCCAGATCAGCTCTGAGCTGATTTGATTTGCCAATTGTTACTGATTTTTATTCTAATTGTTTGGGGTTCTTTATTGTTTTTACCATTTTGTGGGCCACCCAGGGTTGTTGTTGTTGCAGTATGGGCAGCTATATGTCTTTGAAAACAAACAAACAAACAAACAATCTTGGTTTGGCTTTCCAATTTGATTTGAAAAGTCAGATTGGGGATTCAATTGAACTGAATTCAAAATTAATCCCTGGATTGAAGCTTTGCACAACATTAACTCAATGTGGGTTGGCAGCAAGGAATTTGATGTCAGTTTATTGCTTAGTCCTATTTGCTTAGACCCAGATTTTATTCTTCTCATTTCAAGTTCTTTTTCTTTCTGTTTTTGACCAAATTTGCAAGTACAAATTAATAATTTAAATTAACAATTCCTCTCTCTCTCTCTCTCTCTCTCTCTCTCTCTCTCTCTCTCTCTCTCTTCTCTTTAATGCTCATTACTCAGTAACTCTTCAGTGAGATATCCTTTTCCATTAAAGAAGACATTGAAAGTAACATCTCTCCTTCTTGGTGGAAATATAATGATATTTAGGTCAGTTTCTATCAGTCAAAATTTATCCTTGGCAGGAAGGAGTCATCCACTGAGGAGCTGGAGGTGCTTCTGAAAACTAACATTTTATGGCTGTTGTGGGTCTTCCGGGCTGTGTGGCCGTGTTCTGGAAGTTGTGGTTCCTAACGTTTCGCCAGCATCTGTGGCCAGCATCTTCAGAGGGCAGGAGCACAGATAGAAGCAAAATCTCTGGAGATTTTGCTTCTATCTGTGCTCCTGCCCTCTGAAGATGCTGGCCACAGATGCTGGCGAAACGTTAGGAACCACAACTTCCAGAACACGGCCACACAGCCCGGAAGACCCACAACAGCCATTGAACTCTGGCCGTGAAAGCCTTCGACAATACATTAACATTTTCACTCCAGGCTTGGCTGCCAGCTCGACCAGTCAGATTTCTCAGAACTGACTGAATTTCCCTTGCTTGCGTGGATTGCAGAAGTTGTGGTCCACTGAAGTTTTTTTTCCCCTGGAGAAGGGGAGACCAGAAGATTACTCGTGGGGCCATTGGGATTGCCTACCCTTGTTTTTTCTGTAGTTTTCCACCGCGGAAGGAACAGGGTAAGTGCAAGGCAATGGCCGAGATATATCAGGCTCTCGCAGGGGAAACAAGTCTCTTTGAAGAGACACAAGAGCGCCCAGCCGCTTTTAGATCACTTTAGGAATGTTTTTTTTAGATTAAAATATTTTTGAAATCTAAGATCTATTTTTTGGACTTTGTTGAAAATGTTGGCTAACTTTGTGCTTTCTTTGCTATAACTGATTCTGGTGGAAGTTTGATGGACTCTATATTTGCAACATAATGAAACGTCTGCATTTTTTTTTTTACTTCTCTTTTGTATTAGAGGGATTTAAGAGACTCTGTTTGTAATTCTTCGCTTGATAAACTAAATGACTATTCATTTTTTGAGAAACTCTTTGTTTGGATTAAGCAGCTTGCAGCTTGAAGAATGAAAGCTCGCAGTTTGAAGAATAAAAACACAGGGTAACGTGTTTTTTTACTTGTCGTCTTTTTCTACATCCTCCCTGGTTGGATTTTGCTTCATTTGGAATATATTTTTTATTTCTCCTTCTATAAACTGTTTAAAATATTATTCTCTCCTGTATTTTGGATTATTGGAACTTTCTTTTTTCTTTTGACTTTAAAAAAACAACAACAACAACAACGACGTTCTGCTTAATAGATTCTGCTGGTAGTATTCCATGGACAGATTACATGATTATTGTTTTGACTAGAAGGGTTGTTGTTTTAATTTGAAGGACACAGGAAAGATGGCTTTCCAACTTGTACCTGAGGAGCTCAGAAGAGAGATTACTGAGGCTTTTTCAAATATTCAAAGGTCGTTGGAATTACTGTTCGTAACTCTGCAAAACAGAGAGAAAGAACAGAGAACAGAAATGGAGACAGAAAGGAAAAATGTTTTTCAAGTGGAGGAGAAACAGAAGGAGGAAATTTTGAGTATATTAGTTCAGAAGAACATTCTGAAGGCTTTACACTACAATCTTGGTATAGATATGTTGTGGCAGTGGAGACAGAGTGAAAATATGGGTGCACAGTTGGATGGATGTTGTGAAATATGTGGAAAGGGAGAGAAGGTTGCTCTGATATTCTATATGAGATATAGAAAAGAGCAGGCTGTATATTGCGAATCTCCCACAGTGTATTGTGATTTTGGCATAACCTAAACAGAAGATATGAGAAACTGTATGGATATAAAGGTTAATGAAAAAATATGGACTTGAATTGTTATGAGAAATTGTATGGATATATAAAAAGTGATATTCTAAATGTAAGATGCTAAATACAAACACAAGTTGATATTATAGAATATTGTTTTCCTTAGAGATATATTTATGAGAAGATAATGATATGATGGAATTAGAATGATGGTTACTACAGGATGATATATATCAATATGTATTGTATGAATATTATAAGAATTGATATATTAGCTATTAGGTTAAGTGATATGATAGATTATGCATTTAGTTTAAATGGACACTACTACAAGGAATGGAAATTACAGATGGATAATTGAGATTCAAGAATTCCTTTTTTATGGAGATATATATATATATTAGAATTAAATTATAGAAATATATATGTATGAACACTATAAGAATTGCTAAATTATGTATTAAGTTACATAACATGTTAGGTTATGAGTCATAATATGAATAGAATATATTGTAGTTTATTAGAAGTAAATAAGGCTTTTATTTGTTATACTAATTGGTCTTTATTGAAGATATAAATATGTAGTAATGAACATTCAACATTTAACTACTACTTCAAGGAGTGGAAGCCAAAGATGGATTATTGGGAGACAGTAAGATGAAGGTTAGAAGATTGGATTAAATAAATCAAAAGGCATATGACAAAGAAAAGTTCCTGTATACTGTATGAAGGACTAACATTTAAAATCAATTGTTGTACTTTAAGTTCAAAGATAGATTGGAGGACATCTATTTTCTATATTTTCTTTGCTTATTATTTCTTGACTTCACTTTTTCTTTATCTTTTTCTTATTTTGTATTTCTGTTTCTATTTCTTTTTCTACTTTAAATTTTATTATGTATTGTAAAACTTAATAAAATTTGACAATACATTAACATTTTATGCCTTCCATTAACTAGTGGGCAAAACCCATAAAAATGCATAACTTTTAAAAATAACAACAGGCAGTTCAGAAAGACTAATCCTGCCAATTTCAGAGAAATAGCTGTAGGGACTTTGGAAATAGGAACCTTCCATGTTATTTTCTTTTTTCTCTCCTGTTTGTTTTTCCTGACAAAATTAGTTGATATTTGCAAGGATAAACAATTCTGTCTACCCATCCCATCAGGTCCAGCAGAAAAGGCATGTTCTGGAGTGTTCTATTAGGGAGTGGCATCTGGCAGGAACCAGGAAGAGAACATTTCTGTCATGGTGCCTGCCCTTTGGAGTATCATCTACCCCCAAGATTAGATTGACCCTGATCCTGGTGGCCTTTCACAAGGCCTTAAAGATGTGGTTTGTCACTAGGCTTGGGGATCTGGATGTGTGGCACAGCCCATGTAATGGTTATGTTGATTTGTTGATTTGGGTTCTGTTTTTTTTTAACCTTGGCTGCTGATTATGTTTGTGTTGTTTTTATAGTTATGTGTTTTATGATGTTTTTAACTGTGGGTAGCAGCCCAGAGTCATGAATTTGACATGGGCAACCATATAAATTGAAATAATAAATAGATATAAATAATGGTACGTGCTGTTAAAAAAAAGCATATATGGATACTTGGGCTATGGGGGAGTTCTGCTAATCCTTACTGTAACAAACTTCAGTCAATTCGATGGAAACTGCAGATGTTATTGAGCAGTGTTTTTCAAACTTGGGAACTTTAAGATGTATAGACTTCAACTCCCAGAATTCTCCAGCCATCATGCTGGGTGGGAATTCTGGGAGTTGAATTCCATGCATCTTAAAGTTGCCAAGTTTGAAAACACTGTTATAGAGCTTTCTTTGAAGTGTTGAGATATAGAAGGGTCAGTGTCAGTGCCAAATTTTGTGCTAGATGCCATCAACATTAAGTTTAAAGAGGGCATTAGGTCGTAGGGAGTCCATAACACCAACAAGCAGTCTCAGTCTTTAAAGCATGACTGTTGATTTGAGAAAACTCTTAACAAATGAATAGAGAATAGGGTGCAGCAAAAGATAAAACTTCACAACTATCCTGAAGGGTGATGCAATTGGACAGTCCCCTAAGAACATTCCTAGTGGTTAGATAGTAGAGCTATCTGTGATTCAGGTCCACTCCTTTCTCTGTCTTTTCTCCCCATCCTGGCATTTGATGGAAACTATACATTAAAAGCAGCAGAACTGTTTTGCAAACATAACTTCTGCCTTTCCAAAGAGCTCCAAGCATCAAATCTTATGTAAGATCATCATTGGCATCATTCTTCCTTATCCCATGTTAATCAGATAGCATTTAAAATACTGAGTCCAACTCTGGGCATTGCACTTTAGGAAAGACATTGAAAAACTGAAGTGTGCGTCTGGAGGAGAGCAGTCAAGATAAGGGGCCATGAAGGAAAGAACTATGAAGAACAGTTGGAGACATTGGATACGTATGTCTAGACAAGAAGATGGAGAGAAGATATGGTAACTGTCTTCAAGTATCAGAAAAGCAGAACTGTTCAGAGTTTGTCCAGAAGACAGGATAAGTTATAATATGTAGATTGTGGCCAGACATCAGGAAAAAAAGTGTCCTGTTAAGATCTGTTTAGACTGCCTCAGAAGCTGGTGGATTCTCTTTCACAGGAGGTATTTAAATGGAGGCTGGATGGCCATCTATTAGAGATACAGTAGAACTGGATTCCTGCATTGGGCAGAGAGAGGGGCATGGTGGCTCAGCGGGTAAGACGCCAGGCTTGTCGATCGTAAGTTCGGAGGTTCGAATCCCTAGTCCCACGTGACAGAGTGAGCTCCCGCACTAGACCCATTTTGCCAACCTAGCAATTCAAAAGCATGCAAATGCAAGTAGATTAATAGGTACCACTTCGGTGGGTAGGTAACAGCGTTCCATGTGCGTCATGCCGGCCACATGACCGTGGAAGTGTCTTCGGACAACGCTGGCTCTTCGGCTAACAAACGGAGATGAGCACCGGCCCCTAGAGTCAGACACAACTGCACAAATGTGCGGGGGTAACCTTTACCTTTACCTTTAGAACTGGATTCCTGCATTGGGCAGAGGATTGGATTAGATGATTTCCAAATTCCTCCCAACTCTTAACATTCTATTATTCTGATTCCCCTCATGGAGCTGCCATATTAATGTGAAATTATTCAATTTGGCTAAAGATTAGGGATTTGGCCAAATTAAGAGAAAAAAGTATATTAGCCTTCCTTAAACTTGGTGCCTTCCAGATTTATTCTGGAATTCAAATCCCAGAATTCTCAGCAATGTCGATGTTGAGGTTGAACAAAGCTGAACTATATGAGTTAAATGAGGAAGGAAGGAAGGAAGGAAGGAAGGAAGGAAGGAAGGAAGGAAGGAAGGAAGGAAGGAAGGAAGGAAGGAAGGAAGGAATTTTGAGCACCATAAAAGTAAGTTTTAGTTTTATTATAGCTAGAGTTATTAGAGTTATTATTATATACTATTGCATTATTGTTGTATTTCATTATATATGTTGTAAACCACCTAGAGTCCAGGTGGATTGAGAAAGTGTATACATTTCCTAAAGAAAAACATTTTTAATAACAGTGTGAAAACAGAAATGCATTATGGTATTTTAAAAAAAACTCAGTGGTCCATAGGCAAAGAAATCAACACATCCCTGATTTCTTCTTCACTGCTTCCTTTTGAGAATTCAGCCTACCTTCTCACAAATGTTGGCATAACCCACATTAAACCTGGACAAATGAGTAACTGATGGATTGCCAAGGTTACAATCTTCTAGTGGATTTAAAGGAAGCAGATTTATTTAGAATTAAATTGTTGCTTACTTGAAGTGACATATTGCTGGCTAGCATAACTTACAAGATGATGGCTGAAAGCGAGGAGGAGTTGAGGAGCCTTATGATGAAGGTGAAAGAAGAAAGTGCAAAAGCTGGGTTGCAGTTAAACCTCAAAAAAACCAAGATTATGGCAACGAGCTTGATTGATGACTGGCAAATAGAGGGAGAAAAAGTGGAGGCAGTGACAGACTTTGTATTTCTAGGCGCAAAGATTACTGCAGACGCTGACTGCAGCCAGGAAATCAGAAGACGTCTACTTCTTGGGAGGAGAGCAATGGCAAATCTTGATAAAATAGTTAAGAGCAGAGACATCACACTGACAACAAAGGTCCGCATAGTTAAAGCAATGGTATTCCCTGTAGTAACCTATGGCTGCGAGAGCTGGACCATAAGGAAGGCTGAGCAAAGGAAGATAGATGCTTTTGAACTGTGGTGTTGGAGGAAAATTCTGAGAGTGCCTTGGACTGCAAGAAGATCAAACCAGTCCATACTCCAGGAAATCAAGCCAGACTGCTCACTTGAGGGAATGATATTAAAAGCAAAACTGAAGTACTTTGGCCACATAATGAGAAGACAGGATACCCTGGAGAAGAAGCTGATGCTAGGGAAAGTGGAAGGCAAAAGGAAGAGGGGCCGACCAAGGGCAAGATGGATGGATGGTATTCTGGAGGTGACGGACTCAACCATTGGGGAGCTGAGGATGGTGACGGCCGACAGAGGGCTCTGGCGTGGACTGGTCCATGAAGTCACGAAGAGTCGGAAACGACTGAACGAATAAACAACAAACAAAATAACTTACAAGAACTAGAGAAATTTCAGCAATCAATCACTTGAAGAATCAATAGAAACTCAACTGTTGGGAGGTACTCATCTACAGGGGGTATGTTTACATTTGAAAAAAAACACCCTATAGTAATTATGTAGACTTCTCTTTTTTTATTTACTTTTCCTGCTCACACAGAAAAAACAATGGTCCTTTGCAATTCTGCCCTGGGTCAATCTCTCAGGTTGATCTATACTTCTCCCTGTTTCCTGTTTTGTTAAGCCTTGTAGAAGGACAGAAAATGAAAGACACTGCTAAACAGGCAAAAATTATTCACAACATAGTGATGATTTTCCATTGGCTGCATCAATTAGAAATGGCAAGGGTGTTTTGGAAAACACATTTACAACTTGTTAAAACCACTTTTTTATAATAATTAAAGCCTTGTTAAACAATGGTTTGTGGAACATTCTAATCAACTCTTCTCGCATCAGGTTTCAACACTTCTTGTAGAATATGACTGGTACATGCTGAAGGTTTGGGAGGGCAGGGTGATAAATATGGATACTGACAAATGTTGTTTTTTGGGTGGTAGATTATTTTTCAGTTGGTCTGGCTAGTAAAACCAAGAGGTTACATGAATATGCAAAGAATAAGAGTTGGTTCTGTGCGAAAAGAAAAATGTATCCTCATTTTTCTCTACCACTTTTCATTTGGTTGAATGAAAATGAATTTGCTGTCAATGTTTATTTCAAAGAAAAAATATTTTCAGTGAAATTATTTTGATTACGGCTTCAAAGGGGTGGTTCAGCTTGAAGGAGATCCTATCAAATCACTTGTCTGAAACAAAACTTCAAAGCTGAAATTTGGGGTGGAATCTTCAAATAGATTCAAGGCATCATATTGAATTGGGTGCCTTCCAAATGATGTGGAGAGATTGAAAAGTGATTCACAGACTTGAAAGAATTTCTAGGATTTTCTGGCTTCCCAGAGGACATTGTTATAATTTTCTTCATACAGTATCTGGACAAGGCCAGGATTGATGGGCTCTTTGATATCTACATGACTGGCCAGGTAAAAACCATGTCTATCAAGTACTTGGAGGAGTATTGCTCTGCTATTTCTATCTCTCTTTTCACTTAGAATTTATTTAGGCAGGTTCACCTGGAAAAAAAAAGAGGTTCATTTTATTTTGTAGTCTGCTGCTTGGCATGGATGAAAGAGTGGGTTCTGCCGAGAAATAAGAGAATTTTAGAACTAGAAGAGCACGATCAGAGGTTTGGATGGCATTGTTTCTTATGGTATGATAAAGTTAAGGTTAATGTTGATTTTAAGAATCATTATATTATAAATGCCATATTGAGAATATGGAACAGATATAAACCTAGACTGTACCTGAAAACTCCTTTATTGGTTTCAGCACAAGAAGCATTTTACAGGAAAGAAACAGCAGGTAAAGAGAAATTGTTAATTTATCAAGAGTTGTTAGAACAAGAGCATGGAGAATATAAAATGAAATCAAGAGAGCAACAGGCTGCACAGGGATTTAGTTTTCAATGGTTTTCGTATGCAGTTATTTATTTATTTTGCCATATTTATATAGCCACCCATCTCACAGACAAGTGACTCTGGGCAGCGTACAACAAAGCTAAAAACAATACATTCAAATTATTATTATTATTATTATTATTATTATTATTATTATTATTAAAAACTTTAAAAATTATAAAAGGCACAAAACTGAAAAAATAAAAGATATATATTAGGTGAAGAGCAGGTGTTAATTACACTGCAGCCATGTCAATATTTCGCCAGTCCCCTGGGGTCCCCAGGCCTGATGACACAACCAGGTCTTGAAGGACTTCCAGAAAGTTAAAAGAGATGAGGCCAGCCTCACTTCGGGGGGAAGAATGTTCCATAAAGTGGGGGCACCGTCAGAAAAGGCCCATCACCTAGGACCTGCCAAGTGAAGCTCCCTAACCTACATGACCCTCTCTGCTAGATCTATCCCTCAAATAACAGTTAAGAGAAATAATTAATAATTAATAACAAACAAACTAATAATGGTTAAGAGAAAGATTTAAGGTAGAAAATAGGAAATTTGGAATTGAGCAGCAAAAGACAGAATTTGAAGTTGAACTATGTACAAATGATGTACATGTAATTGCCAAAATGTATAAACTTTTATTGAAATTTGAAATGAAAGAAGAACAAGTGAAAGAGTGTATGATAAAATGGGCTAAGAACTTTGGACAGTAGGAAAATATGTGGTTAAAAGGATTGAAATTCACATGTTATAACTTAGAAGAGAATTTTTATAAAATGATGTACTGTAGGTATATGACTCCAGAAAGATTGTCTAGAATGTATAAAGATACTTCAAATTTATGTTGGAAATGTGGACAACACAAAAGGTCATTTTATCATGCCTGGTGGACTTGTAAAAAAGGCAGAAAATTTTGGGTTCAAATATACACAATGATACAAAGAATTTTAAAGATCAACATTCAACTGAAACCATAAATTTTCTTGCTGGGATTAACGGATATTCAATTAGAAAAAAGCTATGGAAGATTATTTTTATATATGTTATTAAATTTTTATTAAGTTTTACAATACATAATAAAATTTAAAGTAGAAAAAAGAAATAGAAACAGAAATACAAAATAAGAAAAAGATAAAGAAAAAGTGAAGTCAAGAAATAATAAGCAAAGAAAATATAGAAAATAGATGTCCTCCAATCTATCTTTGAACTTAAAGTACAACAATTGATTTTAAATGTTAGTCCTTCATACAGTATACAGGAACTTTTCTTTGTCATATGCCTTTTGATTTCTTTAATCCAATCTTCTAACCTTCATCTTACTGTCTCCCAATAATCCATCTTTGGCTTCCACTCCTTGAAGTAGTAGTTAAATGTTGAATGTTCATTACAACATATTTTCATATCTTCAATAAAGACCAATTAGTATAACAAATAAAAGCCTTATTTACTTCTAATAAACTACAATATATTTTATTCATATTATGACTCATAACCTAACATGTTATGTAACTTAATACATAATTTAGCAATTCTTATAGTGTTCATACATATATATTTCTATAATATTAATTCTAATATATATATATATCTCCATAAAAAAGGAATTCTTGAATCTCAATTATCCATCTGTAATTTCCATTCCTTGTAGTAGTGTCCATTTAAACTAAGTGCATAATCTATCATATCACTTAACCTAATAGCTAATATATCAATTCTTATAATATTCATACAATACATATTGATATATATCATCCTGTAGTAACCATCATTCTAATTCCATCATATCATTATCTTCTCATAAATATATCTCTAAGGAAAACAATATTCTATAATATCAACTTGTGTTTGTATTTAGCATCTTACATTTAGAATATCACTTTTTATATATCCATACAATTTCTCATAACAATTCAAGTCCATATTTTCATTAGCCTTTATATCCATACAGTTTCTCATATCTTCTGTTTAGGTTATGCCAAAATCACAATACACTGTGGCAGATTCGCAATATACAGCCTGCTCTTTTCTATATCTCATATAGAATATCAGAGCAACCTTCTCTCCCTTTCCACATATTTCACAACATCCATCCAACTGTGCACCCATATTTTCACTCTGTCTCCACTGCCACAACATATCTATACCAAGATTGTAGTGTAAAGCCTTCAGAATGTTCTTCTGAACTAATATACTCAAAATTTCCTCCTTCTGTTTCTCCTCCACTTGAAAAACATTTTTCCTTTCTGTCTCCGTTTCTGTTCTCTGTTCTTTCTCTCTGTTTTGCAGAGTTACGAACAGTAATTCCAACGACCTTTGAATATTTGAAAAAGCCTCAGTAATCTCTCTTCTGAGCTCCTCAGGTACAAGTTGGAAAGCCATCTTTCCTGTGTCCTTCAAATTAAAACAACAACCCTTCTAGTCAAAACAATAATCATGTAATCTGTCCATGGAAAACTACCAGCAGAATCTATTAAGCAGAACGTCGTCGTTGTTTTTTTTTTTTTTTTAAAGTCAAAAGAAAAAAGAAAGTTCCAATAATCCAAAATACAGGAGAGAATAATATTTTAAACAGTTTATAGAAGGAGAAATAAAAATTATATTCCAAATGAAGCAAAATCCAACCAGGGAGGATGTAGAAAAAGAAGACAAGGAAAAAAAACACGTTACCCTGTGTTTTTATTCTTCAAACTGCGAGCTTTCGTTCTTCAAGCTGCAAGCTGCTTAATCCAAACAAAGAGTTTCTCAAAAAATGAATAGTCATTTAGTTTATCAAGCGAAGAATTACAAACAGAGTCTCTTAAATCCCTCTAATACAAAAGAGAAGTAAAAAAAAAATGCAGACGTTTCATTATGTTGCAAATATAGAGTCCATCAAACTTCCACCAGAATCAGTTATAGCAAAGAAAGCACAAAGTTAGCCAACATTTTCAACAAAGTCCAAAAGATAGATCTTAGATTTCAAAAATATTTTAATCTAAAAAAAACATTCCTAAAGTGATCTAAAAGCGGCTGGGCGCTCTTGTGTCTCTTCAAAGAGACTTGTTTCCCCTGCGAGAGCCTGATATATCTCGGCCATTGCCTTGCACTTACCCTGTTCCTTCCGCGGTGGAAAACTACAGAAAAAACAAGGGTAGGCAATCCCAATGGCCCCACGAGTAATCTTCTGGTCTCCCCCTCTCCAGGGGAAAAAAAAACTTCAGTGGACCACAACTTCTGCAATCCACTGCAAGCAAGGGAAATTCAGTCAGTTCTCAGCTTCTCTGAGAAATCTGACTGGTCGAGCTGGCAGCCAAGCCTGGAGTGAAGATTATTTTTATATATGATTACTGCTGCGAGACTACTATAAATGCAAAAATGGAAAGACTCTGAAATACCCACAATGGAGGAATGGTTGGTGGAGATGACAGAACTACAGAGATGGCAAAATTAACCTGTTTGATTAGAGAAAGATCAACAAATACATTTAGTAGTGACTGGAAACCCCTTATGGGTTTTTGCTGAAAAAAGAGAAAAATGAACTTGTGATTTATGGGTTTGAAAGTTTGAAAGAGTAATTTGGGGAAAGAAGGAAATTATGATGTAACCGTAAAGAGAGAGAGAGAGAGAGAAATATAAATGTATTTATAACTGCTGTCAAGAAGATCAGAAGCTGCTTCTCCTGTTCCTGTTCCTGTTCCTGTTCCTGTTCCTGTTCCTGTTCCTGTTCCTGTTCCTGTTCCTGTTCCTGTTTCTATTTCTATTTCTATTTCTATTTCTATTTCTATTTTCTCACTATCACTATTTTTCTTTTTTCTCTTTATTTTCTCTTATGGCTTTTACTCTGTTAAAAATTTCTTTAGTAAAAACTATAGATAAAAAGAAAAAAAGAAAAAAAAAGAGAAGCTATTCCTTGATCTGGTTAGCTCTTTTCTATCTAATACTCTACTTTTCCTGAAAGCTAATCTTTCCTTAAAGTTTTCAGACCTGAAGTATAGTCCTTGTTAGTCTCTATGCTTAGTCTGTCTGCAGTTCTCCAGCTGTTTCTGGGCCTTCTGTTATTCCCCTTTCATTCTCCCTCCACATAAAACTTCTACACAAAATCCTGTTTTCCTTTCTGCTACTTATCTGCCTCTCTTGTCTTGTCTCTTCATTGAGTAAGATTAAGTGTGGTTACTGTTAGAATATTACATGTGGTAAAGACTACATATTTTTTGTATTGTATATATTGTTTCAATAACACACATATTTCTCAGACTTTTTTTAAAAATTTGCACAAGTCACCTGTAAAACATCATGCCTAAAGGTGGCTAACATTGCCAATGAGCCATGCCACCTGATTAAAGCAAGAGGTCAGAGTGTGATGCTTGCTCATCAAACTTTAGTAAGAACTTTTAAAAAGTTTTTGAAAAATGTTGTTTTTTACATTGAAGGAGAACACTTTTCACATTGGTTCAGCACAACTTCTCTATGGGCACTTTGCCAGACAATCTGAAAAGTGCTGTCCTGTCTTTTCCTCGCTATCTTTGCCTTAAAAGAGGTGAAGGGGAAATTTATTGCAATGAAACTCTTGAAACCATCCAGCTGAAACTTTGCTGGATTATTGTCCTCTCGGGGGGTCTACCATTCCTGCTATTTTCAACCTTTTTTTTTTAATATATATAAAAGGTGAAGCAGCTGCAAGCATTTTGATGCATTCCCATTACTGCTCAAGGTTGAATCTTTTATGAATTGGAATCTCAAATCTCAGATTGGTTCAACTAAAATCTTGCTGTCCGTAAACCTTGACTCGCAGATACATATAGAATATTGCCCCTTTTGAATGTCAACACTATTTCAGATTGTGGGCTGGTCCTATTATTTGGTTATGGGGGATCCAAAGAATGTGTGAGAAGAAAGGAGAAGGAGGAGAAGGAGAAGGAGAAGGAGAAGGAGAAGGAGAAGGAGAAGGAGAAGAATGCAATCCTCTCTCCAGCAATTTGAAGTCTTCCTGGTTCTCTACATTTCCACTGAATCCTAGGGGAAGTCATAATGAGAGAGACTCCTCCAAGGCCTTAGAAAGCATGAGCAACTAGGGAGTGGTGGGAATGTATACCACCAAGGTCAATTAGCAGTAGCTTCCTCTGCCTCATCCAATAATTAAATAAGCTTAATTTAATTTAATAATCAAATTAAATAAGAGAAATTTGAAAGACATTCTTACGCACACTAAGATTAGGATTGAAAAACAGAAACGGGGGATTTGGGAACTGAATTATTGGAATACCCTTCTCAAGACAACCTGCTCCAAATGGAATCTACCACCCAAGGTATGCTGGAGACATTGCGTGCTTAGAGTCCCCACTCCCTGGAAAATATGATGGGAGGGAACTCAAAGGGAAGATCCCCTACCACTGTATATTTGAGGGACCACCTCCACCTATGCTATGGGTCCCATCTACAAAGGAGTTACATCTGGCAGGACTCAGGAGATGGGCCTTTTCTGCGATGGCACCTGCCCTGTGGAACATCATTCCCCCCAAGGTGAGATTGGCCCCGTCCCTGACATCCTTCTGTAAGTGCCTTAAAACATAGTTGTGTCATCAAGCTTGAGGATCTCAAGGAAGTGGTGAATTAGTGAGATGGCTGAATTGCCTATAATAATAACTCTCTCTGCTACTCTGTTACTAGTATTCCCCATTGGTGCTCTTCTTTGTAGAATGTTTTTTTTTTGTTAGCTTTTATGATGTGTTTTTATTGTACGCCGCCCAGAGTTACGTTCTGTGAGATGGGCAGCTATATAAATATAATATTTATATAAATAAATAATAAATAAATAAATAAATAAATAAATATAAGGCAATTTAAGATAACATTAAAAATGTGGCTCTTTCAAAGAGCAGTTGGAAATGGGTAATGAGAGATGCATATTCCATGAATGGTGGCATGGTGAGAATGTCACGCTATTAAGGATGGTCTGAGATACCTTTTATGTCACTGGAATGCTATTTATAATTGGATTGTAATGACTTACCTTGATTATAATTGCTCTATTGTTTTGTGCACTCTGCTTAGAGTCACATCGATGGAATATAACCCTGTGAAAGAAATGCATAAAGAAATAACTGTTCTGAATCTTGATTTGTTCATACTGAGCTTTTTGTTAAGTCCTTGAAGCCAAATTTGTCTTGATCAGATCATGAGTAAGAGCTTCCAAGGCCTTCCTCATGACATTTAGTGGACTGAGGCAAAGGCTAAGGTGACATGCCTTCCCAGTAGACCCCCCCGAACAAACTGAAATGCATTGTTATATCAGCAATAATGATTACAGAACATCCTCTATCATATCTAAGCTGCAGGCTCGTTTAGAATGCCTTGGAAAGATTCTATGTCTATTTCCTCCAACAGAGGGGAACAGTAAGGTTTAAATGCGATGTGAGGGCAATCTGGCTGGGACATCTGTTACCCCACTGATAATCTGAGTTGGTTTGGCTGATCTTGCTGGTAGGTGGGTGTCCTCTTTCCATGTGAGTGCCTTCTCAACCAGCACACGCAGTGGAAGAGGACAACCATCTCAAATCAAAGGTGTGTACTGTTGTTCAGTCAAGGGTATACTGTATGATAGCTGCACTCCCTTGCTAGAAACTCCAAACAAGACCAAAATGATGTTCGTGCCACTGTTGTCTGCTGGCATATATCACATCTCCCCAAATGATAAGGCCAGGCGTTCTGCCTCTCCTGGCATTGGTGACGCAACCTAGGGCCTTTCCTCCTCAGAGAAAGGTAGAGGCCTTTAAGACCACTTTGGGGCTTGTCATTTTCAGCCATCTAGAGCAGGGGTCCCCAACCTTAGCAACTTGAAGATGTGTGGACTTCAACTCCCAGAATTCCCCAGCCAGCGTTGCTGGCTGGGGAATTCTGGGAGTTGAAGTCCACACATCTTCAAGTTGCTAAGGTTGGGGACCCCTGATCTAGAGGAACCAAATCTGATACAATCACCTTTTAAACAGTTTCACTGAGCGTACATGTACCCTGGTGCCCATAAGTGATCTGTACAAAAGAAAAAGACATGAAAGAAAATGCTGCAGACGACCCCTGATGCTGGGATAGCTCTTCCTGGGGATGGCTCGCACCGTAAAGTTCGGTCACAAACATCACATGCAGCCTCTTGGATTTTATATTTTTATATTTTTAATAATTGTATAAGTATTTTATATATATGTTTTTAATCTCTGACTTGATTGTAAACCGCCCAGAGTCCCCTTGTGGGGGGAGATGGGCGGTGATATAAGTTAGAAATATAAATAAATAAAATAAATAAACTCCTCAAAACCAAAAATGATTCATTTCAAACAGATTCCTTCACTAGATCTAATCAGAGCAATACTAATTCAATAGATAGGGAAGCCGCTAAGTAGGGGGGGGGATTCTTTCCCCCATTTTATTCTTGAAAACCCCTTTCATTGATTCCTAGCTGACATCCTGTTCAACATTCATGGAGTGACCGTAGTGAGGCCTTAGTGGTAAAAGAATGGATTGCTAATGATTTTTGCCCAAACCTATCTTCAAAATTCCAGGATTTGTTGTCTGCCTGGAAAGATAATCTCTGAGTTCTTTCTTCAATCCCAGGATGCTTTAGAATGTCTTTAGAATTTCTTTTGATGTCTTTGATCTTATTTTTTGAAATGGCAGAGTATGCTGGTGTTTTGCTTAGGCATTCACCTCCCCCCACCACCATTATTTAAAATGCTTTTTCTATGTTTTCTATGTACGTGTGAATCTCTCCAACCCTGCAGCTTTCCTGGCTATCTCTATTTCACAGTCCCAAAAAGACCTTTGGGGATGAGTCCATTCATTATGAATAATTCTTCTTGTTGGCAATCACTCGTAGCCGAGTAAGATTGTCTTCCAGGGGTAAAATCTTAACAGTGGATCCGTAAGTGGCTGTAAAGGCCAATTCTGGATCCGCACAACCTCCCACAGTGAGGGCATAGGTTTCCGGGTGGGAGACGGTCATGATGAGGGTTTGCCTGACGTGCCTTCCTTTTAGCTCTTTTCTCCCTTTCGCCCTGTACTCGTGCTTCTTCAAAGTCCGTAGCGCCTTTAATAAAGGCTGGCCTCCAATTGAAACGCTCATGAGTTAGGGCTTCCCAGTTCTCAATGCTGATATTAATTTTTTTTTAAATTAGCTTTGAGAGTATCTTTGAATCTCTTTTGCTGTCCACCAATATTCCGTTTTCCATTCTTAAGTTGGGAGTAAAGTAGCTGCTTTGGAAGATGATGGTCAGGCATTCAAACAACATGGCTGGTCCAGCGAAGTTGATGTTGGATGATCATTGTTTCAACGCTGGTGGTCTTTGCTTCTTCCAATACACTAACATTAGTCCGCCTATCTTCCCAAGTAATTTGCAGAATTTTTCGGAGGCAGCGTTGATGGAATCTTTCAAGAAGAAGAATTAAGTGGAGCTTCTCAGGTTATGAAAAGAAAGCTAGGGAAGCTGCATACAGTGAACGGCACTGCATATCATCTTTCACTAAGGACCCTACAGTCCATGGTTTATTTTTATTTTATTTTATTTTATTTTATTTTATTTTATTTTATTTTATTTTATTTTATTTTATTTTACTTTATTATTTTATTTTATTATTTATTTTATTATTTTATTTTATTTTATTTTATTTTATTATTTTATTTTATTTTATTTTATTATTTATTTTATTATTTTATTTTATTATTTTATTTTATTTTATTTTATTTTATTTTATTTTACTTTACTTTATTATTTTATTTTATTATTTATTATTTTATTATTTATTATTTTATTTTATTATTTTACTTTACTTTATTATTTTATTTTATTTTATTATTTTATTTTATTATTTTATTTTATTTTATTTTATTTTATTTTATTTTATTTTATTTTATTATTTTATTATTTATTATTTTATTATTTATTATTTTATTTTATTATTTTACTTTACTTTATTATTTTATTTTATTTTATTTTATTATTTTATTTTATTTTATTTTATTTTATTTTATTTTATTTATTTTATTTTATTTTATTTTATTTTATTTTATTTTATTTTATTTTATTTTATTTTATTTTATTTTATTTTATTTTATTTTATTTTATTATTTTATTATTTAATTTAATTTAATTATTTTATTTTCTATTTTTCATTTCATTTTTATTACTTTTGACAACTTTTATGCCACTTCAGCCTGGTTGACTTAAGCACCTTGCTTATGAACATTCATCTATTTTTTTTCTCTTCTTGAAGAAAACTAAAACAGTTTCATTTCCATCAGACTGAATGGGAGATGTCAAACCAGCCCGATCCTAGTTATAGCTGCCTTCTCATGGTATCTGGATTTGCTTCCTCTCCTTCTCTCTTTACTAATGAGAAGATGCCAGATTGCCTCTGAGATTCAGTAAGACCTCTAAACAGCAGCTCCCTTGTGGGTTTATAATTTATTAGGAACTGAGAAGCATAGATTCCAACCGGAAAGCAGGTGGGGCTGAAATCTGGAGATGGCAAAGAACTTCTCATTCCCCTAAGGCATTCTGTGTCACCTGTTTATTTTTTTTATTTATTCATTTTGTAAATGGTTACTTTACTCATCTACAATGTCATGGTAAAAAAATATCTGTTCTAAAATATATTCAGCACTGGGGCTAAAATGATGGAGGCTATCAGGCAAGTCAGCAGTAATCTAGGCACAGTATTTCCACGATAGTGGTAATACTGCATGCTGCCTGTCCACTGTCAAAGAACACATTAAAAGATGGCATTCCTCCCCACCAACTAATACAAGAGCCTTCAAAATGTAGAGAATGTGACACTGCTGATAAATCTGTCCTTGCTCTGAAATCAAAGCAAGTGATCTCCCCGTGAGATAATATACAATTCCACCTTTCTTTGGAGTGAAGATATATAATTCCAAATAGAGGTCATTGCAGAACGTAATTATAACTTCATTGCACACCATTATATCTTTTAAACCTGCCTGGAAACCTTGCCAATAAATTGTTGGCAAACTGAAGCAAATACAGGTTCCTGCAATTCTTGAAATAAAGGAGACCCTCTATTATAGATGAGACCGATACATTTTTCAGTCCCCTTCTTCAAGAGCTGGGAAGTTCAGATAGTCTTTGCAGTGTCAGTTCCCTTGGGCAGAGAAAAGAAATTTGTTGTAATAATCTGTTTATTTACAGGCTGGTCAGGTACTAATGTAGATGCAGAAACAAGCTCTCCAAACCACATTCAGTGGAATGATAATCCCACTTCCCCAATCCGCAAACCTTCAAGCTTTGTAACTGTCTGCATGCTTATTTCCAATTTCAAGGGGAGGGGGATTAGTGGGTAGGAAATAATTTAAGCTTCTTGCTAACTAAACCTTTGCTGATGTCTTTGGCAAGAGACCCAGCATCAAAAAGTAGGTATGAGTGTTGTTTAGTGGCCTGCCGAAGAAGGAACACAGGCACATATGTATTTGTGGAGTCCCTGGTGCTCTCTGAGCTAAGTTGTTTGCTTGCAGATGTTCCGTTACCCAACTAAGTAACATCATCAGTACCTAGGTGACTAGGTAACATCATCATGAGCACTGATAATGTTACCTAGTCAGGTCATGAAACGTCTGCAAGCAAACAACCAAGCTCAGAGAGCACCAAGGACTCCACAGTTCACCCCTGAGCTAGAGATGTTCTCTTCTATTGGTACATATGTATTTATTTGATAGATTTGTATCATGCCTTTCCTCTGGAGCTCAAGGCAGCATGCATAGCATCTTTTCTTCCAGTTTTTCCTTGCAGTGACAAACCTGTGAAGGTAGGTTGGGCTAGAATGAGTGATTACCACAATTAATCCAGGGAGCTTCCAAGGCTGAGAATGTTCTTGAACCTGGGTCTCCCCTGTTTTAACCTTCACTACTATAACACAAAGAAGGACAGTGCAAATCACAACCCTTTCATTAAGGCTATCCTAATTACTCTTATGTTCTTCTGCTAGAGATAGTCTAAGATGGAAGACATACAGACAATGCACAATAGGATTCTGTTCACAATAGAACTCCAGTCAGAGTTCCCAGGCCAAAGGAGATGAATGTTCTACCCAAGATGTAAACTTCAGAATCTGAAGAAGAAAAGGGACAAACTGGAGCTGAGCCCATGGAATGGCTACTGGTAGATAACAGTTGAGGGAGGGAAATGATGGAATGAACCCAGTTTCTCAACACAAATAAGAGGAGGGCCACCTTGGCCATCTCCTCCGCATCAGCTATCATGTTTGTGTGAACAGACATTATTTATTCATTCATTCATTCATTCATTCATTCATTCATTCATTCATTCATTCATTCAATTTGTATAGCCACCCATCTCAAACCAGTGACTCTGGGTGGCGAACAATCATAAAATCAATTAAACCAATTAAAAACACAATACAGAAAGAAAAATTAAATACATATAGCAGCCAAGAAATAATATAATCCATAGCTGTTAGCATAACCAGGAAATGGGGACCTTCACACACTTGGGACCCCAGGCCCGGGCACATAGTCTTCAAGTCCTTCCGAAAGGCCAACAGGGTCGGGGCCATCCTCCATTAATCTCAGGAGGGACGATGTTCCAGAGGGCAAGCACTACGGTAGGAAAGGCACATCTCCTGGTCCCCGCCAGCCGAGATTCCTTGGCTGACAGGACCTGGAGTATGCCCATCCTGGTGCACCAGATTGGATGGGTAGGAACAACTGTCCCTCAGGTAATACAGCATTATACAGCAGTCGCTGAAGCTCTATGCTGGCTTAGCCACCTCTAGACATGTAGGTGCACCCACATACTTTCCCTCATAGATATATAGGTTCTTCCTTCTTTAATTTCTCCTAGACGTCCATAGGAATGTTTGTTGCAGAAGATCATGTTTTTTCACCCTTCCTAGTATACTGCATCCTCCACATTTTAATGCACTGCACATTTTCCTCTAACCTAATATACCACATTTATTCTTTTGTTTGACACAAATACCTTCAAACCATTGCCATGTCAATTTATTTCCAACACACTAATAACATCTCAACACAGCAATGCTGCAAAAAAAATGCTTCTGAACAACAATATCTAAAATTATCTTGAGAGGGGGTATTGACACATTGGAAATCTCTTCTGGGATTCACAGTGCACAATTACCAGCTGTGCACCCCATCTGGATATATGTAATTATGCCAAATCCCATGCAGGACAATCTGTGCCAAGTTCTGGTTGTAGCCATAAAGGACCAGCATTTGAATAAACTTTGTAATGTACATATGTATAACATATCTACTCATTATGGCAATGGATTGAAAACAAGGAAAGCTGACAAAAAAGACATTGCACCCTGAGGTCCAATGTTTGCTGGAAAAGTATATTTTTAGTGCTCTTAGAATCATAGGGTTGGAAGGAACCTTGGAGATCTTCTACTCCAACTTCCCGCCCAGGAGAGGAGTCCTCAGACCCTCCCAAACAACTGGCTGTCCAACCATTGCTTGAAAACATCCAGTGATGGAGCCCCCACATCTCTAGGAGGCAGAATGTTCCCCTGCAAAATCATGGTCAGAACATTCATCCTTATTTCAAGTTGGGATCTCCCTCTGTAAAGCTTCCACCATTGGTTCTTGTCCTACCTTCAGACGCGAAGGAGCAGGGCCACAACTAGGGGGGTCAAGCGTGGCATGTGCCCCGGGTACCACGCTGGGGTGTGTGCCAAAATGACACTCGGGGGGGGCACCAAAATGACAAAACAACCCATGGTGGGGGTGCAGAATCCATGTTTGCCCTGGGTGACACAGACCCTAGTTCCATCCCTGCCAAGGAGAATCAATCCACAGCCTCTTCCCTGTTCACAGCCCTATAAGTTACCCCCTATTTTATAAGTACCCCTATTTTATAAGTACCCCATAGTTTGGAGGAAGTCAGTAAAGCCACTAAACAAATGAAAAATAACAAAGCTAGTGGACCTGATGGGATTCCTGCTGAAGTCTTTAAAGAAGGCGGGCCTGAACTTACACAACTTCATAAGCTCATCGAAAAAATCTGGATGAGGGAGGAGATTCCAGCAGACTTTAGGGATGCCGTAATTATCACTCTCTTTAAAAAGGGCGATAGAACAGACTGTGGAAACTATCGAGGCATCTCCCTTCTAGCCACAGCAGGCAAAATCCTGGCAAAGATCATCGCAAACCGTCTCCTATCTGTATCAGAAGACATCCTCCCTGAAACGCAAAATGGTGTCCGCCCTTCCAGGGGAACAGTGGATATGATCTTCACTGCACGACAGCTTCAAGAAAAATGCAAGGAGCAAAACCGCCCTCTGTACATGGCGTTTATTGATCTGACTAAAGCTTCTGACTAGAGCTCTGCGAGTGTAGCTTTCTCCCAAATGAAGCGTAGAGTGTTTGAGGATCGGGACATTTGCAGGGAGACCAAAATGCTTGTTTACAAAGCCATTGTACTACCAACCCTTCTGTACGCCTGTGAAACATGGACCCTCTACAAACGCCACCTCCAACTTCTTGAAAGATTCCATCAACGCTGCCTCCGAAAAATTCTGCAAATTACTTGGGAAGATAGGCGGACTAATGTTAGCATATTAGAAGAAGCGAAAACCACCAGCATTGAAACAATGATCATCCAACATCAACTTCGCTGGACCGGCCATGTTGTTCGAATGCCTGACCATCGTCTTCCAAAGCAGCTACTTTACTCCCAACTTAAGAATGGAAAACGGAATATTGGTGGACAGCAAAAGAGATTCAAAGACACTCTCAAAGCTAATTTAAAAAAATGTAATATCAGCACTGAGAACTGGGAAGCCCTAACTCATGAGCGTTTCAATTGGAGGTCAGCCTTTATTAATGGCGCTATGGACTTTGAAGAAGCACGAGTACAGGGTGAAAGGGAGAAAAGAGCTAAAAGGAAGGCACGTCAGGCAAACCCTCATCATGACCGTCTCCCACCCGGAAACCTATGCCCTCACTGTGGGAGGTTGTGCGGATCCAGAATTGGCCTTTATAGCCACTTACGGATCCACTGTTAAAATTTTACCTTTGGAAGACAATCTTACTCAGCTACGAGTGATCGCCAATGATTCTGAAGGGAGGATACAATGGCACGTTATGACACATGGCCTTTGGGCATTTTGTCTGGACCATTGTCATTACAGTCAGACACTTGAAGGGGATTGTTCTTGAATGGCATTCCAAGATTGCATTGATTCCAAATAGGATGTGAAAGAAATCCATTCAGCCAAAAATAAGTGATCTGCTGAATTAGAGTCAGTCATGAAAGTCTATAGATGTCTGTCTTGGAAAGAAATTTGTAAATACTAGTATGGGTTATGCAAATCCTTCCAAAGAGGTGCTTCAGAATATGCAAGAGTGTATATGAATATTTCTTTTCAAACTGTTAGAGCTACCTTTTTTCAGATTCATACAGCTGCTTTGAAAACTCTTCCCAGCTGTCTCCTTGCTATTCCAGAGCAGCTCTTTCAAAGGGGTTGTACCACCCTATCAGCTAGGGTATAAATCAGACAATATTTAATTTGTGACCTGAATTTGATTGGCTCATCACTTTGACTGACACAGTTGATTTGCGGTGGCTCTATACATGTGTACAAAAGCTCACTGAATCTTTCAATCCATTTATAGGTGGCCAGTTCAGTTTGAAGCATCAAACGGAAGAGGTTGATTCAGTTCAAAGGGTCAACTGGAAGACATGATTGGATCTAATTGCCTTCAAATCAAAGCCTTCAGATCAAAGCTCTGCACAGCTCTAGGAGGAATGGTCTCTATCTGCATGAGAGACAGTTAAGAAGTAACAGGTTCATTACGGTGAGATGGTGCCAATCTGCCTTGACTGGTCACCTGAGTTCAATGAATGGGGCTTTTTTACCTGTGCTCCACATCCACAAAGCCCCATTTTTTGGTCAGGACTAAGAGGAGCAGCTGCTACGTTTTGAGATGAGCAGCCACTGTGCTTCATCAAAGAACTTCAAAGGGGTCCTTTGATCAAAGTGTCAATGAAGCCAAACGCCCCTTTGAAACTTCGAAGGACCCTAATGTTCACCATCATGACAGACATCTTGAAAGTAGGATAGTGTGGAGGCGGGGACAGAACAGCAGGCAGAGATTCAAATTGTGGTCTACTTCATCTCCATTCCCTACTGCTTCTCCTGCTTCAAGCAGCTGGCCTGGCCGTTCCTTATCCTTTAGAATGGTCAATTGCCATTCTGTCATACAGGTAGTCCTTGCTTAACAGCCACAAATGGGACCAGCATTTTGGTTGCTAAGCAAAGCGGTCATTAAGTGAATCCAACCGGATTTTATGACATATTTTGCAGCGGTCGCTAAGTGAATCACTGTGGGCTGCGGGTGTTAAGCAAACCAAGTGGTTGTTAAGCGAATCATGTGGTTCCTCATTGATTTTGCTTGCCAGAAGGTGGACGGGAAGGTCTAAAATGGTGATCACGTTACCACGGGATGCTTCAATGGTCATAAATGCGAACCAGTTGCCAAGTGCCCAAATTGTGATCACGTGACCGTGGGGGCACTGCGACGGTTGTAAGTGTGAGCACCAGTTATACATCGTTTTTTTCAGCACCATCATATGTCTGAACTGTCCTTAAACGGTTGTTAAGTGAGGACTACCTGTACAGTACTATAAAGAACATTAGCAAATAAACCTACCTGGACATATTCCTTCATCCTCCTCCTAGCCTTATTTGAAGGATGTCTGAGATCCTTTCAACCCTATAGCAAGACTCCAGAAGGCAAGAGGTACTCTACTATTACTAAAACCAATTCTGCCAATGTCACATATATTTCCAAGAAGCTCAAGATTCTACTGTTCTTTTTGATCTTGGAGTCATTTAGATGTTAAGTCTGAGCAACATGCTGCCACTATGGCTGGCCCATAGGTCTAGATCAGGAGCCCCAAAGTAGAAATGGGCCCCTAAATCACCTTCCCAATAGATCACAAAATAAATCTGTGTTGGCTGAAGCTGCAGATGGTCATAGACCATTTGATAATCCACAGAACTGATCTCGCCTAGCAGCAATGGGCCTTTAGGAACCTGTAGCTAATGCAGGCATGGAAGTGACCAGAGAATAAGCCTCTTGCATATCTTAATTGGCTGTGCGCCCCAAGGCCACAGCAGACTGATTTGGCTCATAGTTACACCAGTGAAATATTGGGTAATTTAAAATGGTGTCCAGGGGGCTGTGGCTTCAACTGATTGGTCAGCCCACCATCACATCAGGAGATGTGATAGCAGCAGAAGTGATTTTCAAGAGGGTGGGAGAGGAGAAAAAGGAGAAACCGTCGTCTGATATTGTGCTCAGAGAAACTGCTGCTGAGTTTGCTTGCTTTCATCTTCCCTCCTGATCTTCTTTTCCTTTTCTGCAGCTTTTACACTGCAAAGAAAGCCGGGCTTGTATTGTTTTTCACTTATTGGTAAACCACTCGGGGAGATTTTCCAGCTGAAGAACTGTGTAAAATAACTAATATCTCTAGGTGCGGCTCTGCAACATGAATAGAATAGGATCAAAAAATAAGGAAAAAACCTCTATACCAGGTGAGGACTACTCTGCTTTAGACCCTGAAATCTGCTTAGTTGTTTAGTTTTTACCATTTGGGAAAATCTTCATTTGCTGGAATTTAGAAAGAACGTGAATCTGATTTCTAATGCAAATTCCTCTGGTGCTTATTAGCTATCCTGGCCTGTATTCCTCCCTTTGATGCTTCCCATTGATTTTGCAAAGTTTTATGTAAGTTTTTAAATGCCTTTGAGGCCTTGAATAGGCATTTATTTTATTCACTCTGTGTGTGTGTGTGTGTGTGTGTGTGTGTGTGTGTGTGTGTGTATGTGTGTGTGTGTGTATGTGTATATATATATATATATATATATATATATATATATATATATACACACACACACACATACACACATACACATACATACATACATACATACATACATACATACATACTGTATATTCCTTTTCTCAATAGACCCAATCTTAGACAATATTGCTGTTGACAAAATTATAATAGCAATAATTGCTGTGAAGAAGGAGAGAAAGGGATTATTAAAATGGCCAGAACACAGTTGATTCTAAGGTAGCTTACTAAAAATCAAGGAAAAAGCTTATCCATGTTTAGGCTGCAACCCAATGCACAGTGACCCTCTGAGTAAGCCTCACTAAATGCAGTAGCGTTATTTATTGCAAATCAAAGATACAAAGCACTGTCCTATTATTGTTTCTGCAGCCCAGTGATGGCCACTGAATACTGATATTTTTATAGATTTCAGAGTCCAATCGATAACCAAAGGTATTTCATTATGATGTGAAGAAAGTGGCATGGATTTAGATAACTTGTAAAGATTGGATTACAAATCAAGTACAACATTCCGTAGCTCTTGTCCTGCTTGGAATGTAAAATGAGGATCTGCATTGGTTGCTCCATATCCAGACTGAACAAATTCTTTAGGAGGCACAGATGCAACTTGATTTAATTTCATATTATTCTATTTACATTGTTTAAGAATTTTAATGATATTTTATATTTTTTGTATATTTGTTTTAGGACCGTTTTGTATTTTAATGATGGTTTGGTTGTGAACTGCCCAGAGTTCTCCTTGTGGAGAAGACGGGCGGTAATATAAATCAATCAATCAATCAATCAACAAACAAACAAAGAAACAAACAAACTTCATTGAAAAGTAGAAACATAGGATGCTGTCTAACACCCAGGGCAGGCAATCGTTTTGCTGTTGAGGCTGCTGTGAACCAAAGGCAGTGGATAATGAGGTGGTAGAGCGAGTAGCATCAGAAGAAGCTGGACGTGACTTTGGGAGATTGAATTCATCATTTGGGAAGAGTTATGAATGTCTTAAACTAAGTGCATTAAGTCTGTTGGAAGTTTCATACACCCCTATCACATACTGTTTTCCCTAGAATCAGTAGGAAATTAGGTCAATGTTATCTGATGGTTTGCCAGTGAATTTTGGTAGCACAATATGGACTGGGAGCCTTTAACATCATTATACAAGCAGTGCTTAAGGAAACGTTAAGTGCTAGCTTTCAGAGAACTATCTGCACCCACTTGATGGGGATTCCAATTTCCTTCATTTTCAGGTCAGGAAGTGGCTTTGGGAAACAAGTCTTGGTTGAGGTGTTATGAGTCACACAGGGAAGCTCTGTTGGCCAGATTAGACTCAGAAGGTGACAGTTTCTTACCTTGATTCCATAGCAAATTTGGATTTGGTGGGTTGGCAAACATTTTGGCATATCCTTCTAGGATTGCTCCATAGCTATTTGAGAACTACAACCATGGGGATCCAGGTGGCAAGTGACATCAGATGCGTAACATCATTTTGATATTATCAGGGTTTCAATGAATCAAAATTTATTCAAGATCCAAGACCAAACACAAGATGGCTTCTAACAGATGCCTATGACTACAGCTCCCAGCCAGCCCACCAGTGGCCATGCTGTCTGTATTATACATTAGGTCTGTTTGCCCAACTCCTTGAATTACAAATTATATATCATATTTTAGCCTACCATGATGTGAATCCCAACCTGCAGTCACACAAGCTCAGGAAACTGGGTAAATTAAGGTCTGGTCATGCAGACTCAGGGCCTGCTTCAGAATAAAGATGATCTATAAAATGTGCAGATACTTGGTCCTCCCAGTAGTGTTTTGCTGAATATCTGATTCCAGTGAATGATAAAATGAGCTCTGTCATAATGCCCTTTGGGGAGGGGGGGGGAATGCACCTTTGTGAGTATCAATTCCAAATTGTTCTCTGGTACACCAGCTTAATGAAGAACAACAGATGGCATTCATTTCCTCTTTTTTATACTTGTTTATGCTCAATCCCAGACCGCAAAGAGTGATTTGAGAAAACCAACAAAGGATTTTTCTGTGAAAAAAGCCTGGGGCGGGGGGAGAATTTTGACAGGGCCACAGCTTGAGCAGACAAATGGATTAGCCCCAGAAAAGGGAGGGAGAGGAGCACGCTGCAAAGCAGAGAGAAGCACATAAAATGTTCCTTCGGCATTAAGTTTCTACAGAGCCAGTATGGATTTTTTTAGGACTCTGTTTCCAGAATAGAAGGCATTGATATATTTGGAGCTGGGTATGTGGGAGCAGTGGGAGATGGATGATTGGTGAGAAAATGAAAACATGGACAGCCATTTAGAAATGTTTCTCTTTTTGCTTCAGCCATGATGTAGAGTTGGGCCGAATTCTTACTGAATTGGTAAATCTGGTGAAGGAAAGCTATAATTCTTCAGATGTTAGCCCTACAACACTTCATCATTGTCTGTGTTTGCTGGAGCTAAAGAACCCTTCTAGTTGTGTGAGCTATAAATGTACAATTACTTCATCTCCCCACTGATGAAGGACCACCCTCTTGGATGCTGAATGTCTTGCCTGCTAGCTTTGAACTCCCACTGAGCTTTTAGCCGCAGCAACAGGACAGGAGGGTCAAGATTTGGCAGGAAACAATAACAGACTTTTAAGAGTGGGTCCACACACACTTTCAGTTGTAACAAACATCTCCCCCACCTAATCAATATGTAGACATTTCCCATATTTTACATAAATCCCGAACATTCTGTCTTATGACTGGCTACTATGTGACTAAGATGCTGAGACAGGAAGTCAATAATCCTGCTTAAAGAGTACAGATGGGCCTTAGCTAAAATGATCAAAAGCCCCAATTGGAATTGGCCTGTGAAGTCAGATCTGTTTATTGGTTTTCCATTCTTGGTATAAACTCTCAGTCTATTAGAGAGCAGAGTTGATGGAAAACCTAGCGCACCTCTGCAGCGAATATATCTGTCTTGCCAAATTTACATTAGGATGCAAAAACAAGGCTCGTCTCAAGAGAGGATATTCCCATATTATAGATGTGATCCCATTAACATGTACTGTATATCTGCTGCCAGGGTTCCCAACATCCTACAAAGTCAGTTGGTCTGTCTTCTTACTCCAGCCATTCTCAGCTTTGGGACCAAAGCTGTGGGGTTGTGATTCTCTTTGGCCCAAGGCAGTCAGATCAGTGGTCACCTTGTAATCCCACAATGTGATGACATTAACCTTGAGAATGGCTGGGACATTTTCTCTGTTGCTTTCTTGAAACTATTCCTTAGGGCTCAGAGGTGTCCGCCGATTCCGGTGCTTTTGCCAACATGACAGAAACAATGCCGCAACATTGTAAGGTAAACTGTGCTGCATGCAATTGTGTGTTTGACATGACAACACATGTAAAAAAAGGGACAGAGCTTCCACCAGGTTGGCACAATTAGTTTTTGTCATCCCTGAAGCAGCCCCCTCCCCCTCCCCGCCAAAGATGCCTTTGGAAGAACTGCTATTCGTTCAAGCAGCTTGACTTTTTTTCCAGCTTCTCTACTTCTGCTTTAAAGAATCCACTCTTAAGACTTGTTAAGATACTTCAGGGAGCTGCAAAAAAATTTCAGGGAGCGTGGAAGTTTATCAAAAGTCAGGCTGCTTGAATGAATAGGTGAGGAGCTGCATTCACATGGGATCTGAAGCACATACCTTGAATCGCTTTTCAGAGGCTGCACTTCCCAGCGATTCTCATTCAATTTGATGTAAAATACATTGTTTTCCTTTTGCTCGGAGGAGAAGTCAATTTCGGTGAACGTCAAGGAATATACAGCTGCCCTTGGGGAAGGGGCAAGAGGGCCGTTAGGGGGGTACTTGTCCCAAGATAGAAGAAAGCATGAGAAAGAAACTCAAAATAACTCCCCCCCACCGCCACCTAGATTTTGTTTAGTATAATGTCAGACTCGCTTTGCTTGCCTGCCATGTATTTGAGCCAACACGTGTCAAGCTGTATAGAAGCCGACTCGTGTCAGCCTGCTTTGGAGCTGCTACTTTGCACCGAAGAGAATTGCCTCCCTTGCATTCCTTCGCTGACTGAGACAAACTGAGGACTCCGATAAGACACCTGGACTCTCATTAAACTTAACAAGTTGGGAGGGGGGAAGATCAGGAGTGGGAAAATGGTTGTTTTGAAACTAACAAGGGAGGAAGTCAGAAGGATGTTCTTAAGTTTGAATGCTTGGCACCAAAACTGGTATTCAGAGCTTTGCAGCCGTCCCATGTTGTTGTCGTTGTTGTTGTTCAGTCGTTTAGTTGTGTCCAACTCTTCGTGACCTCATGGACCATAGCACGCCAGGCCTTCCTGTCCTCCACTGCCTCCCGGAGTTTACTGTATAGTTTACTGTAGCTGTATTCTAATAAATGAATTATTTTAGCATTCTGATGAATTGTCTGGAGAATTTCTTAAGTTAGATACTGCCACTGGGATCATCACGTATAACATGAGACAGCCAGAAACCTGGACAGACTTTCAAGATTGATGCCAGCCCTTTGAGGTAGGCCAGATCAAGAAAGAGGCAAGGAAGGGATTCCAGGAATGCTCTTTATGTTAGTAAGGTAGAGTAATAGAATTTGAACTTGTTTTATTTCATTTTAATGCATTTTTATTTCTATTTGTACAAAATGTATTTTATTTGTAATTCTGGTCTGTGACCATAATAAAATATATATTGATTGATTGATTGATTGATTGATTGATTGATTGAAAGCCTGTCTGAAGTGGAGTTACTCTGAGTCTCTTTCTCACGTTTCCATGCAACAACACGGTTTCCTTTCCCTGTGTTCTCAAGGCCCGCTAGACATTCCATCCCACTCACTGAAATATGCTGCAGGCTTCACTAGAGTGCAGTTGAAAACATTTGAAGGGAACATGAGATATGTCATGTTTGAAGGGAAGAAGGCAGCCCATCTTAACTTGAGACATCACTCAACACAATGGCAATAGTAGAAATGGTGAAATGAAGATTCTTCTCGGATAAGAACAGTGAAATCGTCGTTAGTCCCAACCATTTCTTGATCAAAGAAAGGCTCAGGGACTAGCTTTTTGCTAACTGCAAAGTACCCAACCCTATTTTATTTACAGGTAGACCTTGCGTAACAACTGTCCTGTTTAGCAACCATTCAAAGTTATGATGGCCTGAAAAAGTAACTTTCTGACTGATCCTCGCACTTATGACTGTCACAGCATCCTGCAGTCATGTGATCACCATTTGGACACTTCACAGCTGGCTTCCGACAAGCAGAGTCAATGAAGAAGCTGGCAATGAAATTGCAAGTCATGGTCACGTGATGTCTTGCTTAACGACCGTGGGTGATTTGCATAACAACCGCAACAAGTGAGGTTGTAAACCCACTGCAGTCAAGTGATGTTTCACCTAGCAACCGCATCACTTAGCAACAGAGTTCCCGTTCCCAATTGTGGTCACTATGCGAGGACTACCTGCAGTTGTTTGTTTGTTACCGTATTTATATACTGCCAATGCCACAGGGGATCCTGTTAGTTTGCAAGATGATATTCATTACAAACCATAAGATAAAGAATTAATAATTAAAGCATAAAAACAGTCAAGCCTCCTTTGGTATCCAAATCTCAGTAGCTTTAGAGATTAAAAACCTTATCAAATATATTGAGAGTCGGTTTGGTGTAGTGATTAAAAGTACCAGGCTAGAAACTGGGGGATTTATGAGATCTAGTCCTGCCTTGGGTACAAAGCCAGGTGGGTGACTTTGGGACAGTCACTCTCTCTCAGCCTGAGGAGTCAAGACTGACTTGAAGGCACCCAAAAAAGTTTTCACTGTTTTCCTAAAGTCATCAGAGAGGAATAAAAATGGATAAAATTTGTCTCCTGCCCCCCCACCCCCAAACCTCTTATCGGAATAGGATCTCAACATGTCTACTCAGGATTTTAACTTAGTCTAGCCCAGGGTTTCTCAACCATAGTAACTTTAAGATGCCTGGACTTCCACTCCCAGAATTCCCCAGCCAGCCTGCTGGCTAGGGAATTCTGGGAGTGGAAGTCCAGGCATCTTAAAGTTGCCAAGGTTGAAAAGTACTGGTCTAGCCTGTGTAAAATCATTCATTGTGTTACTACTTCCTCTGCTATATCAGGGGAAATGATAAGGACGCTCTCAAATCAAGCTTTATTCCTAATGACTTCATGGAGTTTTTATTTATATATTTATTTCTCATATTTCTACACTGCCCATCTCGCAAGCAACTCTGGGTGGTTTACAATTTAGTTAAAATAAAAAGGTAAAGGTTCCCCCCGCACAGTTGTGCAGTCGTGTCCGACTCTAGGGGCCGGTGCTCATCTCTGTTTGTTAGCCAAAGAGCCAGCGTTGTCCGAAGACGCTTCCGTGGTCATATGGACGGCATGACGCACGCGGAACGCTGTTACCTACCCACCAAAGTGGTACCTATTCATCTACTTGCATTTGCATGCTTTCGAATTGCTAGGTTGGCAAGAGCTGGGGCGAGTGCGGGAGCTCACTCCGTCACGCGGGGCTAGGGATTCGAACCTCCGAACTTGTGATCTTCCGATCAACGAGCCTGGCGTCTTACCCGCTGAACCACCATGCCCCCTTAGTTAAAATAACAAGAGATTAAAAACATAAAAACAAATACATCATAAAAATAAAAAATATGAAATATAAAATATAGAAAAATATTTAAAATTTATATAAAATATAAATTCCTCGAAGCCACATCATGGCTCCAACCACCCCCATGATTGGCTATCCCCCCTCCCACCCCAAGTGAGGTGGCAAAGCCATGTTTTCACTCCCTTTCAGAAGGCCAGGAGAGTGGGGGCCTGCCTCACCTCTGGGGGTAACGTGTTCCACAGGGTGGGGGCCACGGCAGAGAAGGCCCTCCTCCTGGACCCTGCCAATCGACAATCCCTCATGGACAGGGTCTTTAGCATGCCCTCTCTGCCTGACCGGGTGGGACGGGTTGATGCAGTGGGGGTGAGGCGGTCCCTCAGGTAACCTGGACCCGTGCCATGTAGGGCTTTAAAGGTGATAACCAACACCTTTGCCTGGAAGCAAACTGGCACCCAATGCAGCTCATGCAGCAAAGGTGTTATATGGGCCATCCTTGGGGCTCCTAAAACTGCTCGCGTGGCCACATTCTGAACCAGCTGTAGTTTTCTTGGCATCAAGGGAATTAAAATGCCCAAAGAGCTTCAGCAGCACTGCAGTCCTCTTTCTATAGCAGAGGGGCTTTATTCATCCCAGCTGCACCCCGAGTGTGCTAAGCTAAATTTAGAGCACAGCTGTTATTTGGTGCCTGGTTAGGCCCATACTTTTGGTCTTCTACACAGGCTTCAGACCAAATTTCCTCGGAAGATATTTCAAGTCCTCTGCTGTGTCTCAAACACAGTTCTTCACCATGAGTTCTTCATCAGTAGGATTGAGACCAATGCCTGGTTGTACATCTTCATGTATTGGACCAAAATATATTTTGCCCCTGTAACTCTGACATTTCAATTCTCACAGATATTTTTTATTGTAAACTGCCCAGAGTCCCCCTTGGGGGAGTGGGTGGTGATAAATTGAATGAATGAATGGAGCTCCTTGGTTTTTCACTAACCCAACTCTGCACATTTGGGTACAAGCAAGCAATATTTAATGTTGAGGCAGTGGATTAAAGATATTGACACCCAATTAGATCTGGTAGTTCTTCCAAAGGATATGCTCCTGACCAGTTCATTCACCCCCCCTAACCTGCTAGATACCTAAGTCAAATTGCAATTCCTAAATATAGGAGGGCATCTCCTTGGCTTAAATTTGACGGCCTCCCTCCTGCAGTCCTGTAAGAGAGATACAAAGGTATCCCATTTGGGATAATTTTTTGCCCCTGCGGTGAAGAGCCTTGTCTGAGTCGCTTCCAAATGTTATCTCATTGCTCCAGAGTTAAAAAAAATGTTTCATCCCCTTTTACTAGGTAACAGTTCTTGCTTATATCCATCAGTGTCATCTTCCGTACTCTGTATAGTACCAGTCTTCTAAAAGGAGAGGACTTTGCTGTCTCACCTCTTTCTCAGACCTGCCAATAATGGCCATGGATGAAGTCCGTTCATGGAAAATTAGCACACAACACAAGTAATTTGACTTCAGTTCTTTCCGTTGATCAGTTTCTCCTTATCCTCCAGAGAACCTACCTGCTAAAAGAAGTTCAAGAAAACAAATTAGTCCAAATGTTGGTGGTGACAAGGATAAATGGAGGATTTACAGCTTACACAGAGATAAATTGCTACTAAATAGCTGTTTTCATTTCTCTCACACTGATTTTAATATCACCAAGACTTTTCAAATAAGCTAGTGCTGCTTCTGCTAAGAAACTGGCTGGCATGTTTACATATTGAAGGAGCCATTTGTGCCCATGAGAGATCAATCATGGTGGAACACAGCCGTATGGAGGGATACCACCCTGCAGTACTTAAATGTGCTGTGGGTGGAGGTGCTCTCAAAACAGATTCAGAAGCATTTGGGCTTCTCCAGATTTCTACAGGCCAGTATCTCTTTTCTCTGCCTACTTTGAATTGTTTGCTTTGATTGATAGGTCAGGTTTTAGCAAGGATCAAGGTCTAGGCATTGAGCTCCTGGATCCAATAGGAGCTCACTGTCAGTCAAAGTACAGTAAAAATATTTATGTTAGCGTAATTTAAGAAGACATCCTTCAATACCAGGAAAGTGTGGCCAAATGGCACTGAAATAGCCAGCTCACATTCACCTTCTATTGGGTTAATAAAATAAGGTTACATGTTGACCCCCTGCATGGTCTGCTTCTCTACAGCTGATAGAGTATCCATAGCAGTTCTGTTTGTATATAAAAGGGTGAATGGTCCTAGTGAACAACATGGAAGGTTCTCTCCTCTTCATTCCAGGAGAACAGGCCAGCTTCCTAACAGGGTAGCTGAAAAACCAAAACAAATCTTAAAAAATCAGGGATGGGCAGCCTGAAGTTCTCCAGATGTCTTGAGCTACCTTCTGAGAGGCCCTTGCCCTTGTTTGTATCGGCTAGGAATGATGGAAGCTTTGAATTTTGTCTCGAGTTCAGCTAAAGGGTTTTCTTTTCTCAGCCTGAAATCAACCCCAAGGCAGAGGAGAAGAGAGAGAGAACACTAAAAACCCAACAAAGTAGGGAACCACTGGGACTGCTAAAATTGGTGGTTCCAAAATGTATGCCCCAAAAGCCCATCCCAGCTGTCTCTCCAACCAGCTGGACTTCTCATGGCAAGAGGAAGCAGAGCAAAGGTTCAGCTGAAGAAGACAGGGATTTCTGCTTTAGCTCTCAGTTGTTTTGTATATCACTTTGAGTATTTTGAAAGCAGATGCTGTTGCTAATCAGCAGTAAGCATCATCGCCTCCTTAGTTGTCATTTCCCGCCACTTTCTTTAGAACAGAAATGGCCGCAGCAACCTGTGGGTGTTCTTCTGGTCCTGCTTCCATTCCTCCAAACTG
This sequence comes from Charina bottae, assembly GCA_023362775.1. Classification (NCBI taxonomy): domain Eukaryota; kingdom Metazoa; phylum Chordata; class Lepidosauria; order Squamata; family Charinaidae; genus Charina; species Charina bottae. The sequence goes on along the minus strand of JALMGJ010000027.1, from coordinate 8,547,514 downwards.
AGAAATGCATTTGTCCACATCTGTGAATTCTCCCACATTCGCTGTTGCTGAACACAATTATTGGAAGAGAGTTCTGCCACAATCGATAGGCCTTGCTTTTAAATAAAGCATGCAATTTACCAGAGTGCAAATTACTGCAGCCTGGATTGATTGGACTTGGTAAACAGTCTATCAGGGAGAAATAGCTGCTTGACTCAAACTACCGAAGAAAAAAATTGGCTCACATCTCCTCTCTTGTGGAACTAGACTAGAAGGGGTGATCAGCAGAACCTGTTCAATACAATTTCATTTATTACTACCTTTTATACTGGGAACAAAGCAGAGATGGCATCAATTCCTCCCTTCTCTTTTCAGATCACCTCTAACTTTTAAAGGTAGGGTTGTGCGTGCATGCAGTTATGTGCATCTTTTAACACATGAATACATAACTCCAAATCAACAATTATCTGCCGATATTTCATGGCATCTGATATTTGAATTGGGTGCATGTGTCCTTTGTTCTATGTTGTAAGACTTCGTGGCAGCTCTTCGCCAAGAGTTGGGATATAAGTCCATGCTGGCCAAAGCTTTTGGTAAGCCCTAGGGATGTCCCATTGGCACCCTCCACAGTGGTCACCAAAGCTTTGAGATAGCCATCTGGAGGAGGCTCTAAGGGAGTGCCTTGGCCATGCACTGCAGGATTGCCTAAAGCATGTGTTGAAGCAGCTTAGCTTGGATGATCTTCAGGATGTACTAAGGAAGCTCCAGGCTGGCTTTGTTTGATGCTCACCACAGATAAACCCTAACATAGCAAAGCAAAGCAAGGTTCTTGGTCAAAATTTATGGTCATAGATTAACCAGCAGCAAGATGGATGGATTCAATGACAGCAGCAATGGATGCACCATTGGAAGACTGAAGGACTAGGCTGGGGACAGATCATCATGGAAAAAATCTGTGCGATCTCTAAGAGTCAACACCAACTTGATGCACATAATCAGATTAACCATAGGAAGCAGAACTGACAATGGGTTTTGAAGATGTGTTCTATGTAGTCTGTGTGGCACGGCAGACATCAGTAACAAAAATAAGATACACAAGAAAAGCAGAAGCCAACAATAAATGTGTTCTTGAAAACATATGAGAGGGTTACTCTCCAGCATTACAAATGTGTGAGTCAAGTGCTGTATTCCCATTAAGCTTTCAATCTGGTTACTAATTTAACCCATTTTCTAGATTTACGTAATACATTGAAACACAAGCTAACAAAATGTCCTGGATTCACAAAACATGCAAGGATACACACACACAAAAAAAACAACAACAAGGTAAACAACATTCAGACCAATCCGATAAAGCGTGTTGCACATGTTCTGTGAACACAACCAGTGAGTCACAATGGCTGTGTTTGCAAGATGGGTCATGGGTCATGGGCAGTGTTAATGTGACATGCAAACACTACAACCCAGTCAATCCTAGGCTTTGAGCCCCCCTCCCAACCATATCCAGTTATTATTTATTTCTGAACAAGGTAGCACTCTCTCAGACAGAGGTGGTATGCAACTTGGAGGTCTTTCTGGACTCATGGCTCCTGTTCGAAGAGCAGGTGGCAGCTGTGACTAGGAGGGCTTTTTCCCAAGGTCCATCTTGTGCACCTGTTGTGCTCGTTCCTGGACATGGAAGGTCTGCTTATGGTAACTCATGCCTTAGTCACCTCCCAGATGGATTACTGTAATGTGCTCTACATGGGGCTACCCTTGAAGAGCATTCAGAAGCCGCAGCTGGTCCAGGATGTAGCAGCACAGGCATTTGGGGGCATTTCATGAAATGCCCATGTAACAGCTGTGCTCTACAAGCTGCACTGGCTCCCAGTAGGCTTCTAGGTGCAATTCAAGGTACTGGTTGTCACCAATAAAGCCCTATATGGCATGGGGCCAGGATACTTATGGGACCAACTGTCTCCAGTCGTTTCTGCTCACCCCACCAGAACCAGCAGGTTTGGCATGCTCAAGAAAATGACATCTTGTGGGACCTAGGAGTCATGCTTTCTCTGTCAGGGTGACTGTCCTATGGAACAATGTCCTCCTAGAGATCAAGATGGTTCTGACCCTTCAGGCCTATTCTGAACGGTTGAACACCTGAAAATTTCCTCAGGTGCTTGGGTTAGGAGGTTGTGGGTAGATTAGTTTGTTTTGGTCTGTATTACGCTGACCATATTTCAGGATGGCAAAACGGGATGGGGTCTTATGTAATATTCTGTATTCATGAAAAAGACAGGGGTCCCTGCCCCCCAGTCCGTGCAATTGGCTCCCACCTGCAAACCCCACCCCCCAGTCCGTGCTCCAGCTCGGATCCTCCTTCTGCGCCATTCCCACCGGGTTTGAAAAACAGGACAAAATTGAGATTTTTATGAAAATGATGGGACGGTTGGAAAATGTTAAAAAAATGGGACTGTCCTGTTCAAAATGGGACGTATGGTCAATCTAGTCTGTATGGATTGAAAATGGAATGTTTTAGACCTGGATGTATGTTTTATCATTATCATTTCTATGTTTATGTTTTATTGTTTTTAATCCTCTCTGTACCACCCAGAATCACTGTTATAAGTTGGGCAGCTGTATAAATTGTTTAAATCAGTCCATCCATCCATCAATCCTAGGGCTACAGGAACATGAACAAAGATAATGAAGTTAATGGAGTTTGTTTGTTTGATTTATATAGCCACCTATCTCACATACATGACTCCAGGTGGCTTACAATAAAATACATAAAATACACAATAAAAAAATAAAAATAAAACCTATAGCAGCTCAGCATCATCTAACCAAATGCCCACACAGCCAGGAGATGGGCTCCATCACACGCACAGGGCCTGAGGCTTGGGCCCAAAACCAAGTTTTCAAGGCTTTACAGAAGGGTAACCGAGACAGGGCCAATCTAATCTCATGGGGGATGATGTTCCAAAGAGCAGGTGTCCTGGCAGAAAAGGCTCTCCTTCTGGGTCCTGCCAGCCAACATTCCTTGGTACCCAGAGCATGCCTCTTCTGCCAGATTGGGTAGGATGGATAGAGACAATTGGGCAGAGACGTTTCTGTAAGGAATTCAGTCCCAAGCCATGAAGGACTTTAAAGGTGATGGCAGCTCCTTGAGTTGCACCTGAAAGCACATTGGAAGCCAATGTGCCTTGCCGAGCAGTGGTGTCACATGTGCCGAGTAACCGGCACCAGTAGCTGCCCGTGCTGCCGCATTCTGTACCAGCTGAAGCTTCCGAATACTCTTCAAGGGCAGCCCCATGTAAACTGCATAGCAATAGTCCATTCCGGAGGTCACAAGGACAGGAATGACCATAAGCAGTCCCCCCAGCCCAAGAACATGTGCAACTGACACACAACCCAGAGTTCCACAAAGGCCATCCTAGCCATGGCTGCCACCTGCTCCTCGAGCAGGAGCCACAAGTCCAGGAGGACCCCCAGATTGTGCACCGGTTCTGTCTGGGTCAGTGCCACCCCATCCAGAACCAAAGATGGAAGGTCCCCAGAACCAGGAGGTCTGAAAACCCAAGCCACTCGGTTTTGCTTGGGTTGAGCTGAACCCTGTGCACCCCATCCAGACCCCCACGGTCTCCAAGCACTGAGACAGAACCTCCACAGCATCACTCAGGTAGGCTGGGGTGGAGATATAAAGCTGGGTATCATAAGCTTTATCATTATCATTATCATTATCTTCTCATTATCATTGTTGTTGTTCAGTCGTTTAGTCATGTCCGACTCTTCGTGACCTCATGGACCACAGCACGCCAGGCCTTCCTGTCCTCCACTGTCTCCTGGAGTTTACTCAAATTCATGTTCATTACATCAGTGATGCTATCTAACCATCTCATCCTCTGCCGTCCCCTTCTCCTTTTGCCTTCAGTCTTTCCCAGCATCAGGGTCTTTTCCAGTGAGTCCTCTCTTCGCATTAGGTGGCCAAAGTATTTGAATGTCAGCTTCAGCATCTGTCCTTCCAATGAGCAGTCAGGGTTGATTTCCTTTAGGATTGACTGGTTTGACCTCCTTGCAGTCCAAGGGACTCTCAAGAGTCTTCTCCAGCACCACAGTTCGAAAGCATCAATTCTTCGGCGCTCAGCCTTCCTTATGGTCCAACTCTCACAGCCATACATTACTACTGGAAAAACCATAGCTTTAACTATACGGACCTTTGTCGGCAAGGTGATGTCTCTGCTTTTTAATATGCTGTCTAGGTTTGCCATAGCTTTCCTCCCAAGGAGCAAGCGTCTTTTAATTTCATGGCTGCAGTCACCGTCTATGGTGATCTTGGAGCCCAAGAAAATGAAATCTGTCACTGCTTCCATTTCTTCCCCTTCTATTTGCCAGCAAGTGATGAGACCATATGCCATGATCTGGGTTTTTTTAATGTTGAGTTTCAAGCCAGCTTTTGCACTCTCCTCTTTCACCCTCATCAAGAGGCTCTTTAGTTCCTCTTCACTTTCTGCCATTAGGGTGGTATCGTCTGCATATCTGAGGTTGTTGATATTTCTCCCGGCAATCTTAACTCCGGCTTGTGATTCATCCAGCCCGGCATTTCGGCATTTCTCATGATGTATCATTATCATTATCATTAGCTTATTTATAATTAATATAATTTTGGGGGCGCGGTAGCTCAGCAGGTTAAACCGCTGAGCTGTTAGTCTGCTGACCATAAGGTCGGCAGTTCGAATCCGCATGGCGAGGTGAGCTCTCGCCACTAGCCCCAGATTCTGCCAACCCAGCAATTCGAAAGCTATAAGCAAGTAGATAAATGGGTACCACTCACGTGGGGCAATGTGCTGGCGTCCTGTCGATGAGTCGCCCTCGGAGCCGAAAACAAAAGATCTGGAGAAGCCCGTGATGGTGGCTGAGGACAGAGGCTGAGGACAACGGATCCAATTACAACTTCCGGGATGTCAGCAGCCGGCTCGGAAAGCAAAGCATTCTGGGGCTTGTAGTTCCGATGCCTGAAAAAGAAGAGTCGGTTCCCTTACCCCCTCCCTAATCACGCGGTGCACTGTAATGTATATATATGAATGTATAATTAAATATGTAATGATGTTGTAAGCCGCCTAGAGTCCTCCATTAGGGAGGGGATAGGCGGGGTATAAATAAGATAATAAATAAAATAAATAAATAATTATGTAAATTACAATATATAATAATATCTATAAATTATGATATAATTTATAATTAATATAATTAATATAATAATTTATAATGATAATTATCATTATCACTAGCTTAGGGTGTGATGGCTCAGTGGTTAAGACGCCAGGCTTGTAGATCAGAATGTTGGCGGTTCGAGACCCGAGTGCCGCGTGACGGAGTGAGCTCCCGCACTTGCCCCAGTTAGTAGATAAATAGGTACCACTTCAGTGGGATGGTAACAGTGTTCCGCGCATGTCATGCCGGCCACATGACTGCGGAAGCGTCTTCAGACAGCGCTGGCTCTTTGGCTAAGAAACCGAGATGAGCACCGCCCCCAGAGTCAGACACAACTGTGCAGGGGAAAACCGTATCATTAGCTTAATCTTTAAAATTCTTTGTATCAGTATATGTATTTGAACCCAAAATTTTATGGCTCTTTTACAAGTCCATCAGGAATGATAAAATGACCCTTCATGTTCTCCACATTTCTAACGTAAATTTGAAGTACCTTTATACATTCTAGATAATTTTTCTGGAGTCATATACCAACAGTACATCATTGTATAAAAATTCTCTTTTCGATTATAACATAATGTGAATTTCAATCCTTTCAACCACTTGTTTTCCCACTGTTCCAACAATATGTCCAAAATTCTTAGCCCATTTTATCATACACTTTTTCACTTGTTCGTACTCCATTTCAAACTTCAGCAAGGGTTTATACATTTTGGCAATTACATGTTCATCATGTGTACATAATTCAACTTCAACTTCTGTCTTCTGTTCTCAATTCCAAATGTCCTATTATCTACCTTAAATTTTTCTCTTAACTGTGCATACGAAAGCCATTGAAAACTGAATCCCTCTGCAACCAGTTGTTCTCTTGATTTCATCTTATATTCTCCATGCTTGTTCTAACAACTCTTGATAGGTTAACCATTAATCTTTACCTTCTGTTTCTTTCCTATAAAATGCCTAGAACCCAACTTAACTAAGGTTGTCGCATCCAGCAATCTGTGGAGCAGCGTCCCTGAAACCCAATAGAGTTTGTCATCCTTGATGACAATCGCCGCACCCCCACCCCTGCCCTGGAGTCATGGCAGATGCCACACCCAAAACCCAGCTGGGCACATTGCTGAGAGGGGACCTCCCCCTCAGAACCAAACCAAGTTTTGTTGGTACATCTCAGGTCAGCCCTCTCATCTGTCATCAAGTCACAGATGAGGGAGACGTATTACAGATTGACATGGCATTCAGGAACAGCAGCCAGGGGCTCTGATGGCCTGCTGACCAGGAATTGGGGCTGAGTACAGGGGGCTGAGATCATGTCATCAATGGAAATCTTGACTTGAGGGAGATTCTACCAGTTTCTTAACATTGGATGAGCCCTATGTTCTTCATCCTGGCGTTGTGGGTTCAATTTGTAGAAAGTCTCACAGTGACAACCTGTGTATGGAGGACTATTGCTACAGGATGAAGTATTAGGCAGGCTGCTTCAGTCTTTGCTTCTCCTTTGCTCGCATTTGAAATGGCTCTGAAATGTTCCCACTGACTTCTCCACGCCACTGCTATTGAATTGGCTGAAATATTCAATTAGTTCCATCCCAAGAATTTCTAATCAATATGGCATTGTAGCTGTGGAATAACATAATAACAGTAATCATTAGGATAATTCTATCCTCAACTTGTTGACATTCACAGCTGACAGCACATCTTTAATTAACACTTAAGAAATTACTCCAAGATAAATCGTTCTTCTTTCAAATTTATTTGATCTCCTTTTTTGTGTTTCTGTAGCATATGCGAGAAATGAACTGGGCTGACCAGTATTTAGCTCTTGAATTTACTGTTCAGAATATTAATGTGTTTTTCTTGTTGTGTTCGCTCAGACAGTAATCATAGGAACACTTAAGAGGTGTGAGAGTGAATATAATAGCAGTTTTCAACTCTCTAGAAGGCTGCTCTCATAAAGAGGGATGAGTTGTATGTAACTGTGAACCATCATTTATTTGTAGCCCCTGTAGTTTCCCTAGACTATGGTGGAAAAATGGTAGTACCACTTCCTAGTGATTTCTCAGCAGAAACAATAAATAAATAAATAAATAAATAAATAAATAAATAAATAAATAAATATTAAAAACCTGTTATCTTAAGCTATGTGTAATACACATGGGAAAAAATTTAAGCCACCCCAAAACTCCCCAAGTGGGAAAAAAAAAGACCAGCCGTCAATCCAACAGCATCCTCAAACAGAAGGGAAGGTCAAAAGCATACAGAATTATGAAAGCATGTGTTACACCAGAGCTTTCCAAACTGTGTGTCGGGACACGTTAGTGTGTCAGCTGCAGTGTCTGGGTGTGGCGCGGCTGCTGCTGCCTCCTGGCTTCCATGCAGGTCCTAGTGCCTGCCTTGTGCCTTGCTGCCTCCAAACCTGCCCTGCCAGGATTCCGCGCAGGTCCTAGTGCCTGCCTTGTGCCTAAAAAAAGGTAAAGGTACCCCCCGCACATTTGTGCAGTCGTGTCCGACTCTAGGGGCCAGTGCTCATCTCCGTTTGTTAGCCGAAGAGCCAGCGTTGTCTGAAGACGTTTCCACGGTCATGTGGCCGCATGACACGCGCGGAACGCTGTTACCTATCCACCGAAGTGGTACCTATTCATCTACTTGCATTCGCCTGCTTTCGAATTGCTAGGTTGGCAAGAGCTGGGGCGAGTGCAGGAGCTCACTCTGTCAGGCGGGGCTAGGGATTCGAACCTCCGAACTTGTGATCGACAAGCCTGGCGTCTTACCCGCTGAGCCACCACGCCCCTAGGCCTTGTGCCTAGCTGCCTCCAAACCTGCTGTGATTCCGCACAGGTCCTAGTGCCTGCCTTGTGCCTTGCTGCCTCCAAACCTGCCCTGCCAGGATTCCACACAGGTCCTAGTGCCTGCCTTGTGCCCTGCTGTAAGAGTGTGTCGCGAAATGATGCATGTCTAAAAAGTGTGTCACCAACATGAAAAGTTTGGAAAGCTCTGTGTTACACTGTCATGACACTGCACACATGCTCAAAAAGGGCAGGCCTTGCCATGTGATAGTATGATGCTTTTGTTGTTGTTGTTCAGTCGTTTAGTCATGATGCTGCTTTTGTTAATTTGAGAAAAGCAGGAAGCTTCTGCAGAGACCCACAGTCCAATTCCAACTGTATCTCTTCTTACAATTTATTATATGGCTGTTCCATTTCCTGTGGTTCTTGGCAACCATTTTTTAATGTGTCCCTTCACTAGTAAAATGGAAACTATGGAACATCATCCCACCCAAGGTGAGCTTGGCCTCATCCCTGCCAACCTTCTGGAAGTCCCTCAAAACTTGGCTGTGTCAACAGGCTTGGGGGTCTCAAGGGAATGGTGATTTCATGAGGTGGCTCCATTGTTTGTAACATTTAATGCTCTCTCCTAGCCTTTTAATAATAACATTAATGCTTTTAATTATAGAAAGTCTTTTAATATTGGTATTTTATGGTTTTTTTTATTGTACGCCGCCCAGAGTCACATTTTGTGAGATGGGCGGCCATATAAATATTCTAAATAAAATAAATAAATAAAAGGTGCTCAATCTTTCTGAAGAAGATGGCAATTACTTTTCTTTTCTTGACGACTCAGAGGATAGGACCTAGGTCCCCAATAATCTGCAAGATTGTGGTGGAACACCATGAGAAAAATCTTGACCGGAAGACCAATTTAGCAGTAGAACTCATCACCTCAAAATGAAGTATGTTCTTCTCAGTGAAGAGAACAACCAAGTACTGGGCATTCCCTCATTCTGTTTTTCCTACATTGAACAAGGATTGGATTAGGCAGCCTATGCTGTACTGGTGTGACCTGCATATTTCACGAGAAATGTACAGTTTTTATGGATTTCCCACCTCAAAATAGTGGGAAGCTGTGCCGATAGTTTTCAGCAATCACGGTCAGAGTGACCTCGTAGGTCCACTAAAACAGAACTTGGGAGATACAGATTTTACCCACTTTTGGCCTACAAACATCCTTCCAAATTTCAGGGGAGGGAGGGAAGAAAGAAACCATAATCTTCCTGTTTTCCAGTTCCAGGATTAATTTCTAGCTGGAATTCAGGACATAATTATTTTATTATACCTATTTATTCCATCTTTCTTCAGTGAATAAAGTCTAGCTAAATGCATGGAATGTGTTCCCTCAAAGATTGCCCCTGGCCTCCACTGTCTCCTTATTTAGAAAAGGAGATAAAACCCACCTCTTCAAACTAACCTTCTAAATTATGGTATTCTTCTAGCTTTTGCATTTGTCTTTTATTATGCTGCAACTGCCTTGCAGTTACCTTACCTGTATAATTTTTGCATGCTTACATATATCTTGTTAGACCCCTTGAGTGTTACAGTTAGATGCAAAGGCAGGATATAAATCAATCAAATAAAACCAGGCAGAGTGGGTGTGTTCCATGTCCCCTCAATTAAACAATGTCATCTTATGGGACTGAGAATGCATACCTTCTCTGTCACACTCCCTGCCCTCTGGAATATTTATGGCTTCCACCCTCTCAGTTTTATGGAAGGCTCTTAAAGACCTGGCTCTCTTTCCACGATAGGGTTAGTGTATTAGCGGAGCCTCTGTTGTGATTTCTTTTTAATTATTATGGTTGCTTTTTAGTCCAGGCTGCTATGTTTTGTTGTCATGTTTTAACTGTATATTTTGATGTTGTAAGCTACCCAAAGGGGACGCGATGGCTCAGTGGTTAAGACGCCAGGCTTGTCGATCGGAAGGTTGGCAGTTCGAGACCCAAGCGCCGCATGACGGAGTGAGCTCCCGCACTCGCCCCAGCTCTTGCCAACCTAGCAATTCAAAAGCATGCAAATGCAAGTAGATAAATAGGTACCACTTCATGACTTCATGACTGGGATGGTAACAGCGTTCCGCGCGTGTCATGCCGGCCACATGACCGCAGAAGCGTCTTCGGACAGCGCTGGCTCTTTGGCTAAGAAACGGAGATGAGCACTGCCCCCTAGTTGGACACGACTGTGCAGGGGAAAACCATTACCTTTACTTAAAGCTACCCAGAGTATTTTGGAGCGGGCCGCTATAATAAGCTATCATCATCATCATCATCATCACCACCACCACCACCACCACCACCACCACCACCACCACCACCATCATCACAAAGATCACCCGTCTTGACCAGTGTTTCTCAACCTTGGCAATTTATGTGAACTTCAACTCCAAGAACTCCCCTGCCAGCATGGGGAATTCTGCTGGCTGGGGAATTCTGGGAGTTGAAGTCCACATATCTTCAAGCTGCCAAGGTTGAGAACCTCTGATCTAGACATTCACCAAAACCATCCCTGCTTAACATCAAGGTATATTGAATGTTCTTTAACTTTCCCAGTAGGAGTCATAGGAAAGGAGGAGGAGGAGGAGGGGTGGTGGTGGTTCCATCTTTAATTCTATCCTTAATGTGAACCGTGGAATAAAAACAGATTACAGGGCTGAAGTGAAGTAAGGCCAAATTTAGATTGAAGCTGAACCTGGAAACTCTCTATACCTTTGATGAAAGAAGCCTATATCCTCTTTTCCTGTCTGATACATGCTCTTCACTGTTTGATGAATATTATTCTTGCATATTTTCCCCATATAATTTTAATGGTGATTGTCAGAGAGACCAGGCTTTTCAGATCTTTAGCCAGGAGCCCTCAGGGTCTAATTAATTTTGAAAATCTAACAAGCTGGCAGTTATTATTCTGCTGGCCTGATCTTAGGTTTCTACTCCTCAATCAATCAAGTATTTGAGGATTTTAAAAATGGGTGTCTGCCATAGGCTAATGACAACTTGTACATCATGATGTCATTATGCAAATTGATTGATTGATTTACACTTCCACAACTGTGGGCAGCTAACAATTATTTAAAAACATAACAATAAAACCAAAACATTTCTAAAAATGCCAGGACTTACATACTGCCGTTAAATGTTGGGACGCAAATTGCATGATGATTTATTTATTTATTCTTTCAATTTCTACCATCGCCCCATCTCCCCCGAAGGGGACTCTGGGCGGTTTACAAAAAGACAATGATTAAAATAGATAAAAAGTACTACAAGATAAGTACAATCATTATATAAATACAAGTAAATTGTGGAGTCCATGGTGCTCTCTGAGCCTTGTTGTTTTCTTGCAGATGCTTCATTGCCCGACTAGGCAACATCCTCAGTGCGAAAAGGGAGTGGTGTTTGCTCTCAGTTTATATACAGTGGTTTGCCCTGCTTGTGTTGGTGGGGGTGTTATTCTCTCCTTGGGAGTTCCTTGATTGGGCTGTTGTTTATGCTTGGTTGATTGACTGAGTTAATAGTTCCTTGATTAAGGTCTAATATACTGTTTGATTGTTCATCTGGTGTTAATCCTGGTGTTAATCCTTGCATATCTGGGTGATGATTGCTGGTGAGGCAGTGTTCTGGTCTTTTGGCTTTTCTATTGTCTCTTTTGAATGGTATGTAAATGTTGTTTATCTCTATGTGGTTGTGTTCATGGATACGCTCTGCTAGTCTTCTAGCAGGGTAGTGTGTTGTTTTCTTCTTCCCTTGTGAAATTTATTCCTTTGAAGATGTTGTTGATGGTTTCATGTGTTTCCTCCAGTTGATCCTTTTTTATTATGACGAAGGTGTCATCTACATACCGGATCCATACTTTGGGTTGTATGTGTGGGAGTGCTATCCTTTCTAGACGTTGCATTACTATCTCTGCTATGAGTCCTGAGAGTGGTGATCCCATAGGTGTTCCTTTGATTTGTTGGTATATTTGTCCATCAAACTGAAAGTAGGTGGTGAGGCAGAGGTTGATGAGGTCCATGATTCTGGGTATTTTGATCTTGGTGTAACTAGTTAGGTCAGGTGTGTTACGTAGAATTGCTGCCATGGATTCAATCGCTAGTGCTTGGTCTATGGATGTAAAGAGTGCAGTGACATCAAATGTCACCATAATTTCATCTTCATCTATTTTTAGGTCTTTGATTTTCTGGAGGCATTGTAGTGGGAAGTTGATAGAGTATTCACTCTCCTCTGTGAGATGCCCAAGTTTTCTTGTAAGTTTTTTAGCTATGTTGTATGTGGGGGAAAATAGAAAAGCCAGAAGACCAGAACACCTCCTTGCCAGCAATCATCACCCAGATATACAAAGATTAACACCAAGATTAGCACCAGAGGAACAATCAAACAGCACAATATACCCTAATCAAGGAACTATTAACTCAGTCAATCAACCAAGCAGCAAACAACAGCCCAGTCAAGGAACTCCTAAGGGGAGAACACACACCCCCACCAACACAAGCAGGACAAGCCAGGGTATATAAACAGAGAGCAAGTCCCACTCCCTTTTCGCACTGAAGATGTTGCCTAGCCTGGCAATGAAACGTCTGCAAGGAAACAACAAGGCTCAGAGAGCACCAAGGACTCCACAGAGAGGTTAAAATATAATTGTAATTATAACTGCTGTGAACAATATTGGAAGCCACTTTTTTGTATCTTTTATTTTCCTTTTCTAATTTTCTTTAACTTCTTTCCTCTTCTTGAACTTTTTGCATATACACACACACACACACACACACACACACACTATGTATGGAGGTTTCTACCCCAAGTCTAACACCCAGAGACTGTACGCCAGCCAGAAAGAGGGCGGGTGGAGTCTGGTGAGTGACAAAGCCACTGTCCTGGATGAGACCCAGAGCATCCTGGAGTACATCAGTAAGATGGCACCTAAAGATGAGCTGCTGAGCGAATGCCTGAAGCAGCAGCAGACATGGAAGAAAGGTCAAGCAGAGGAAGTGCCATGGCAAGACAAGACCCTGCATGGGATGTACCATCGAAAGATATTGGAGGTGGCTGACATTGGGAAATCCTACCAGTGGATTTCTTTCTCCTTTTTTCCTTTCACACTTCTCTTTTTCCTTGCTTCATTCCTTTCCATCATCCATCTTTTCTGTCTCTTTCTCCTTCCCTCCTTTTCCCTTCCCTCCCTCCTTCCCTCCCTCCTTCCCTCCCTTCCTTCCCCTCCCTCCCTCCTATCTTTTTCCTGTTCTGCAAGTTCTCAGAAGAAGGGACACAATCCAGCCTTGCCACAGGCCTAATCCGTCTCTTGTGAAGGACTTTTTTAAAATTAATTTTTATTGAAGAATTTTATACAATAGTAAAAATGATACAAATTTAAGAAAAAGGGAAAAGCGTAAAAAAGAAAAAGAGTAGTGGCTTCTGATCTTCTTTACAGCAGTTACAAATAAATTTATCATCTGTCCTCCCTCTTTAAGGTTACATCATGATTCCCTTCTTTCCATATTTTACCCTTTTTAATTATCAGATCCATAAATCATCAGTTTATTTTTTTCCCATTTTCAGCAAAAAGCCCATAAAGGATTTCCAGTCACTAATAAATGTACTACTTGTCTTTTCCCTAGTCAAACAAGTCAATTTTTCCATTTCTGCAAATTCTCTCACCTTCACCAACCACTCCTCTGTTGTAGGTATTTCTGAATCTGTCCATCTTTGTGCACATAATAATCTCGCTGCAGTTACCATATATAAAACCTGGTGAAGGACTTTTTAAAATTAGAGTTGGGGCCGGAAGTTTTTGAACTTTGCATGGGGGACTTCTGCCCTTAGAAAACTGTAGAAGAATTTCTCTTCCCTTGACGTAATTTAGAGAAAATCATCCACCTGATTTCTATGCCTACAAATTCGTTTGACAATTTCAGAAGAGCATTTAGGCCTTGCCTCTCTCCCAGATAGATCTTGAAGGAGAAGCACTGCGTTCAACAGTATGAAAGACATGGAAGTGTTTTCACACCCTCTGACCAACCTGGAATATGTTCCAGGATGTGAGAGCAATTTCTCCACCCTAAGGAAGACATCTGAACTCCAGACCTTCTCCTTCTCATAGGGCAAGTCTTCATCTTTAATCCTCACCATTTGGCCTTGCTTTATTAATTTTCCATTGAACTAATTCCGATGGAAACCTAATATTCACTCTTAAAGCAGAGCAACTCTAGGCACATTAACCTCCACAAAATCACTGAAGGCTAGATTTCAGCAGGATGGCCCCTTCAGTGTCACCTCCCAAGAAACTAATATGTCTTTCACTGGCATGGAATATAATGAGATGTTCAAATATAGAAAACTGAGTTACTGCTTCTTTCACTTAGAACATTTATCCAGCCAGGTCCTTCCAACTCCTTAACTGCATTGCTTATAATTTACTTTCGACCTTGTTTCATCAAGATCAATCTGTAAGGAGGCTATCTTTTAAAATCTTCTTTATTTTATTAGTCTTGAATTACATAGCACATATTTACATGCACAAATTATTCAGTACTCTAAGTTGTGTGTATTTGGGGTATATGTGTGTATGTGTGTGTCTCTCCAAGTGTGTGTGTGTATATATATATGTGTATATATATATGTGTGTGTGTGTGTGTGTGTTTATATATATATCCATATATATATATATATATATATATATATCCATATATATATATATATATATATATATATATATATATATATATAGAGAGAGAGAGAGAGAGAGTGTCTAGTGGTTAGTGGTTAAGGCAACGGGCTAGAAACCAGGAGCCTGAGAGTTCTAGTCCCGCCTTAGGCATGAAAGCCGGCTGGGTGACCTTGGGCCAGTCCCTGTCTCTCAGCCCTAGGAAGGAGCCAATGGCAAACCAGGAGACTGAGAGTTCTAGTCCCGCCTTAGGCATGAAAGCCGGCTGGGTGACCTTGGTCCAGTCACTCTCTCTCAGCCCAACTCACCTCACCGGGTTTTTGTTGTGGGGAAAATAGGAGGAGGAAGGAGTGTTAGGTATGTTCGCCGCCTTGAGTTATTTATAAAAATAATAAAGGCGGGATAGAAAATAAAGTGTGTGTGTGTGTGTGTATGTATATGTGTGTGTGTGTATATATGTATGTATGTATGTGTGTGTGTGTGTATATATACATACATACATACATACATACATACATACATACATACTGTATATTGCAGTTAGTTGCAATAGATAGTTGTTATTATATATATATTGCTGTTTGCCATAGAGCTGACATGAATTTCCTTTAAGGGGAGAGGAAGGAAGAAGAAAATCTCCACTGCAAATTTGTAGATCTTGATGAGATTTATAAATATTTCATAAATAATTGACTATGTTATTAGGAACAGAATATTTTCCCAGTTCCAAAGGAATGTTGGCTGTGATTATCAGCCTGAGAAATAACATAATGGTCAGATTTGGTTTGTTTTTCCAAAAAAAAAAGATTATTTCAGCCAAGGAGCAAGGAAGGGCAGACTGTTTCTTAGTTTCCTTTGCCGAAGTCTGGTGTACTTAGGTCTTTCCTGATTTGGTTACTAGCTGGTGGTTGGTGTAATAGTAGTTGGTTTAATATCCTTCTGGAAACCAACAGGCCAGGTCCGCTTGGTTTCTCCTGCCTGGGCAAATAGGACTTCCCAGACACTCATTCCCAACTCTTGCAGCCTATTCTCATTAAACTGAAAAATTCTCATGAGAAGACTTCTTGTGTAATGCCCTCATTGGGGCTCATGGATAACATGGGAAGCAAGAGAGTCTGCAAGACCCTGGAGAATTGATTGTACAATTAAAGTGTGCCAGCTCTCTCACACACCATCTGCAAATTAGGGAAAGTAGAAAAATCACACCACTGAGAATTTCACTAGTACTTTCCTCCATTCTTCTGTCCCATCATAGCTGCTCAGAGAAGGGTCAGATCATTTGAACAGATGCCTTGCAAAGGGCTTTTAAAATTATGATGAGAGTACAGGTTGTTCTTCCTTGGGCTCTTGGTCTACAGTGCCAACAGTATCAGTTTGCACAAGCATATTTCTCTCCCATCCTAACATGTTTTGGTTGTTAAGGAGCAAATTGGGCTGTGTAAAATTTCTAAGGGGTGGATTGCTTTGATGAAGGTTTATGAAAAGCACTTCTTCCAAATTGCTTTGCAAAATAACGTGCTTCCCTGTTGCAAGGAGTGAAGCAAATGAAACAGTCTTATATTTTCGATTGCTTTGAGCCTGCAGCATCCATGGAGGAGGGGGTCAAATAAGTCAAGATGGAAGCCGTGAGCATACAATCGAAGCCTCACCCCTTTTTACATGACACATGTAAAAAAGAAGCAGGGCTTTGATTGCATGGTTACACCATCATCTTGACATATTTTCATCTCCCTGTGAATATCTTTGCTTTGAGCCACACACCCAGTAGTTTAGTCAACTGCTAGAAACACTACAAGAAACTTCTGTGCATGTATAGAAGCCAATCTAAGAGAACATTAGGGGTTGAACTGTGGAGTCCTTGGTGCTCTCTGAGCCTTGTTGTTTTCTTGCAGACGTTTCATTGCCCGACTAGGCAACATCCTCAGTGTGAAAGGGAAGTGGTGTTTGTTCTCAATTTATATACAATGGTTAGCCCTGCTTGTGTTGGTGGGGGTGTTGTTCTCTCCTTGGGAGTTCCTTGATTGGGCTGTTGTTTACTGCTTGGTTGATTGACTGAGTTAATAGTTCCTTGATTAAGGTCTAGTGTACTGTTTGATTGTTCATCTGGTGTTAATCCTGGTTTTAATCTTTGCATATCTGTGTGATGACTGCTGGTGAGGCAGTGTTCTGGTCTTTTGGCTTTTCTATTGTCTCTTTTGAATGGTATGAAAATGTTGTTTATCTCTATGTGGTTGTGTTTGTGGATATGCTCTGCTAGTCTTCTGCCTGTCTGTCCTATATCTATTTATTTATTTATTTTCTATCCCGCCTTTATTATTTTTATAAATAACTCAAGACGGCGAACATACCTAATATTCCTTCCTATTTTCCCCACAACAACAACCCTGTGAGGTGAATTGGGCTGAGAGAGTGTGATAGTGGCTTCTACAGTCCTTACACAAATAGCAGTCAGAAGACACAATGGAAACTCCTTAATCTCACAACACATGGATAGACTTAACCATACGTTCAATTGGGAGACTGTAAGCATCCTAGACCAAGCCAAATCCAAGAATGCTAGGGAATTCCTGGAAGCTTGGCACTCTGACAAGTCAGCCATCAACAGGCACATATGTATAGAAGCCTCTTCCAGCTCCCAAGACTGCTGGCTGAGGCAATGTACAGCCAGCTGGGGAGTTGAAGTCCACACATCTTAAAGTTTTATTTGTTTGTTTGTTTATTATTTATTCAATTTGTATGGCTGCCCATCTCAACACGTGACTATGGATGGCAAACAATCTTAAAATAATTAAAAGCAATTCCAATCCCAAACACAAATACTAAAATACACAGCAGCCAAGGAAGATACCACAATCAAGTCACTAGCACAGCCAGGAGATGGGTCCTTTCACACACTTGGGCCCCAGGCCTGGGCACAGAGCCAGGTCTTTAGGGCCTTACAAAAGGCCAGCAGGGTTGGGGCCATCCTAATGTCCAGAGGGAGAATGTGCCATGGGGCAGGTGCTATGGCAGAAAAGGCCCGCCTCCTGGGCCCTGCCAACTGGCATTCCTTAGCCAATGGGACCCAGAGCATGCCCCTCTTGCTAGACAGGATTGGACAGGTATAAAGAACTGAGGAGAGATGGTCCCCTAGGTAACCCGGTCCCAAGAGACTGAGGAATACTACCATACAGCTATTCCTCACTTAGTGACCACAATTGGGACCAGCAACTTGGTCACTAAGTGATGCAGTTAAATAAAATAAAATAAAATAAAATAAAATAAAATAAAATAAAATAAAATAAAATAAAATAAAATAAAATAAAATAAAAAAATAAAAAAATAAAAATAAACCATGGACTGTAGGGTCCTTAGTGAAAGATGATATGCAGTGCCGTTCACTGTATGCAGCTTCCCTAGCTTTCTTTTCGTAACCTGAGAAGCTCCACTTAATTCTTCTTCTTGAAAGATTCCATCAACGCTGCCTCCGAAAAATTCTGCAAATTACTTGGGAAGATAGGCGGACTAATGTTAGCGTATTGGAAGAAGCAAAGACCACCAGCGTTGAAACAATGATCATTCAACATCAACTTCGCTGGACCGGTCATGTTGTTCGAATGCCTGACCATCGTCTTCCAAAGCAGCTACTTTACTCCCAACTTAAGAATGGAAAACGGAATATTGGTGGACAGCAAAAGAGATTCAAAGATACTCTCAAAGCTAATTTAAAAAAATGTAATATCAGCATTGAGAACTGGGAAGCCCTAACTCATGAGCGTTTCAATTGGAGATCAGCCTTTATTAATGGCGCTATGGACTTTGAAGAAGCACGAGTACAGGGCGAAAAGGAGAAAAGAGCTAAAAGGAAGGCACGTCAGGCAGACCCTCATCATGACCGTCTCCCACCTGGAAACCTATGCCCTCATTGTGGGAGGTTGTGCGGATCCAGAATTGGCCTTTACAGCCACTTACGGATCCACCGTTAAAATTCTACCTTTGGAAGACAATCTTACTCGGCTACGAGTGATCGCCAATGATGATGTATTTAGGTATAAAACATCTGGCATTCTGAAAACGTCAGTGAAAAGCAATTGAAAATAGATGACTCTTTGATTATAAAAGTGCTGGAGGCCCTTTTATAATTTTTAACAAAACATGACTTGGCTTTTAAGGAACATGCCCACCGATTATTTAGAGTTTCCCTGAAATGTTCACTTATTATGCAGTTCCATTTCAAGTCACATCAATCTGCCATTTTAACATTTTTGCCAAGAAAATTACACAGACTTGTCCTTAAGTCACCAGAAGTCAAGCTTGATTTAAAGGAGAGAGACCTGTGTGTGTATACACGTATACACATTGTATATTTAGTCACATTTTAAAATGAGCACTTTTTAAGGGTGTTGTTGTTAAAATGGCAGATTGTTCCAGTGGTTATCCTCCTTTCTCTGTACTCAGGTCCAATCAGTGTTAGCAGGAGGGGAAGTAATTGAGTCAGATGTAGGCTGACCATATTTCCTTGAGACAAAAACGGGACATTGGGATGGCAAAAATGGGACGGGGTTAAACTTATGTAATATTCTGTATTCATGAAAAAGTAAGATGATAAAAAAGTTTTTAAGAGTTTTTAAGATCCATTTGCTGGTCCTTAAACAGATTACTGTATATATAAAAATATTTTTGTTTTCATTAAAATGAAAAAGTTTTATTACATGAACATATTGAGCTAACAATTATTCTTCAGTGACAGAACTCATACAAAAATTTAGGTAGACATAGAGGGGGACAGTATTTCACCACGATCGTACCAATCACCAGTGACAGGTTTGCAGGAACTTACAAATTTTTAAGTAACGTTTTTTAAAAAAAAATGGGACAAAATTGACATTTATATTAAAATGACAGGATGGTTGGGAAATGTGAAAAAAACGGTACTGTCCCGTTTAAAATGGTATGTATGGTCAGCCTAGTCAGAATTCCCTGACAAGTGGGAGCCTCAGAGCTTAATGTTCTCGCTCCTCCTGTTTAACAGTTACATATGGCTACTGGGTAGGTCATCCATCTGTTTGGGACCAGTTGTACATCTCAACCTCAGGCCAATCAGGTAATGCTGTCAAGTCTTATCCCAGTGTCTGGAGGTTATGCTGGTCTGGATGGGGAGGAACAGGCTCAAACTCAACCCTAGCAAGACTGAGTGGCTATGAGTATTTGGATCACCTGGTCCATATTTACTCCTGAAAAAGGTTGCATTTCTGCTTTTAGGACTGGTGCACAATTTGGTTTTTTTCTTGGGTTCACAATTCCTGCTCAAGGAGCAGGTGGCAGCTGTGCCCTGGAAGGCCTTTGCACAAATTAATCTAGTATGCCAGTTGCACCCATACCTGCACTGAGAGACTCTTAAGACAGTTAAGGTAAAGGTAAAGGTTCCCCCCGCACATTTGTGCAGTCATGTCCGACTCTAGGGGCCAGTGCTCATCTCTGTTTGTTAGCTGAAGAGCCAGCATTGTCTGAAGACGTTTCCACGGTCATGTGGCCGCATGACGCACGCGGAACGCTGTTACCTACCCACCGAAGTGATACCTATTCATCTACTTGCATTTGCATGCTTTCGAATTGCTAGGTTGGCAAGAGCTGGAGCAAGTGCGGGAGCTCACTCCGCACGCAGGGCTAGGGATTCGAACCTCCAAACTTGCAATCTTCCGATCGACAAGCCTGGCGTCTTACCCGCTGAGCCACCACGCCCCTCTTAATGCCTTAAGACAGTTACTCATGCTTTAATCATCTTGAATTTGGACTGTTACAATGTGTTCTACATGTGGTTGCCCTTGAAGACCACTCAGATGTTGTAGCTAGTCCAGAATGCAGCAGCACAGGCAATTATGGGCATGCCACGTTATGCCCACATAATACTTCTGCTTTGTGAGCCACACTGATTACAAGAAGGCGTCTGGGTGCAATTCAGAATAGTGGTTATCACCTAAAAAGCCCTTCATGACCTAGGACCTGGTTCTCTGAAGGTCCATCTGTCTTCTTTGGTTTCTGCACATCCTAAATGATCCAACAGCATTGGTGTGCTTTAGGTCCCAACAGTTAAATGGTGTGACCTGATGGGACCCAGGAAGTGGCCCTTCTCTGTCATAGTGGCTGCTCTCTGAAATGATTCTCCCCCCTCCTGAGTTCCATACGGCCCCCACCCTACCCTATTTAAATGAGCCCTTAGAGCCTGGTTCTTCCCTTAGGCCTTGGGGTAGAGTGGTTGGTGGTCCTCTTGCGGGATCTTTGATCTGCTAATGTTGGTATTCTTCTTCCAGGCATATGTTTCTGTATGGTTTGTATTGCATTATTTTAAATTGTTTTGAATTGTGTGGTCTCCAAAGTTGGGATGGGATCGGGCAGCTTATTAAATAAACCAACAAACAAGTAGAGATGGAGAGATGTGTCACAGAAAACAAGCAGTAGCATATTCTGCCTCACAGCCATAAAATAAGATCAAGACACTGCCAGAAGAAATTCTCAAGAAATTCTCAAGCATCCTGGGAATGTGAAAGAGAAAAAACAGGAGCTTTTTTTCATAGATGACAGATTTTAATTAACATTGAAATCTGCCTCATGTTTTTCCTCTGTGAAAGGAAAAACTATCTGTTTCTCTACTGTACTGTGTTTCTGTATAAACCTGTACACTTTGGGTATGGAATATGTTTCTGCTTTTACCTTTGCCATAATTATGCTGATTAGTGTTTTTTTAGCTCAGCTGCTGCTTATGTGTGTATTGTTTTTTATTGTCATGTGTTTTATGGTGTTTTGATCTATTGTTAGCCACTCAGTATCATGACTTTGAGATGGGCAGCCATATTAAATAAATAAATAAATAAATAAGCAAGCAAGCAAGCAAGCAAGCAAGCAAGCAAGCAAGCAAGCTAGAGATCCTTCCTTCATTACTGTACTCTTAAATACAATGAATACATTCAGAGGATACATTTCCTAATGTTATTTCTCAGAATCTAGTAGAATCTAGATCATAGCTTTCCAAACTGTGTGTCGCGACACATTAGTGTGTCGCGACAAAACCCAGAAGTGCTGATGGTGCGCGGCGGCGGCAGCGGTGCGCCATCAGCGGTTCCGGGTTTTAGCGCGACACATGAGGCCGCCGCCGCTGCCGCCGCCACCACCATTCATGTGTCGCCAACGGCGGGACTTTGGAAAGCACTGATCTAGATTATGATGATGGTGATGGTGGTGATGATGATAGATAGATAATAGGTAGATCTGTTTCCTCCTCCATCTTTATCCTTAATGAAAAAAAATCACTTCAAATTTCAAAGCTGATTTTAACCTGGCTTGGGATTAAAAAGAGGCATAAAACAGAGCAGAGCTCATTGAAATGTATGTGAAAGAAGTTGAAGTTTTTAAAAAATCAAACACTCTCCCTAGCATTAGAGAAAGGAGGAGGCAGTTCAGCAAATAAATCTTTATTGCCTCCCCATGTCTTCCCCTTGAACAAATCAATCTGAGCTGTATAGTAGAAAGCAGCCCATTAAATGAGCATTCCTGCTACAGGGAAGTGATTCAGAATTTTCCAAAGGATTCACAATTGCTGTTGTGAGATTCGCTGGACTGAACAAGAGCTAGGCAGAATTAGCCACAGTCCAGAGCTCCAACTCCTACATGGGGTACACTGTGTATGGAAAGCAGGAGCGCAGCCTCGTTATCATTCACCATGCAGGTTTTATTCAGGGTGGGAAATGAACAAGAAGGTTGGGACCGCAACCTAAAGCAACCCATCTGCAGGAGGGCAAGCTTGGTGGGTTGTGTGAATGTAGCCCAAGGGTGAAATCAGCACTTTCAGATCTGAATGGCAGAAGGGTTGAACTCTGGGATGCAGGAAGAGCAGTGTTGACAGAATACTGACTGCTAAGAAATACAAGAGGGTAGGACTCTGCACATGGGACAGAGCAGACAGGAGGGAGAACAGTGGGTATACAAGGGACATGTCCTTAGAGCCAGAAAGACAGTGCTGCACAAGCTTACCACTTGGGGTAGATACTACAGGTAGTCCTTGTTTAGCAACTGCCTTGTTTAGCAACCATTCACAGTTATGACGGTGATGATGAAAAGGTAACTTAATGCCCAATCCTCACATTTACGACCTTCGCAGGTCTGTAAAGCAAAGGAAAGCTGAAGTAAGATTGTAAGCACAGTCGTGGTTTCACTTAGTGACTGCTTCGCTTAATGACCGAGCTGCTGGTCCCATTTGTGGTCGCTGAACGAGGACTACCTGTGGTAAAAAATGGTGTGCTTGCTAGGTCCATCACCATATAATTATTATTCATGGTGGGGGGTCATAAAGGTAAAGGTAAAGGTTCCCCCCGCACATTTGTGCAGTCGTGTCCGACTCTAGGGGCCGGTGCTCATCTCCGTTTGTTAGCCGAAGAGCCAGCGTTGTCCGAAGACGCTTCCACAGTCATGTGGCCGGTATGATGCATGCGGAACGCGGTTACCTTCCCACTGAAGTGGTACCTATTCATCTACTTGCATTTGCATGCTTTCGAATTGCTAGGTTGGCAAGAGCTGGGGCGAGTGCGGGAGCTCACTCCGTCACGCGGGGCTAGGGATTCAAACCTCCAAACTTGCGATCTTCCGATCGACAAGCCTGGCGTCTTACCTGCTGAGCCACCATACAAATCAAATTTATTATTTTAGAGAGTCATTGCAATATCACATTTGAGAAACCCCGCCGTAATACAGGGGCATCTGCAGAGATGGTCACTGGCTTCCAAATGGTGAACATGGCCAGATAATGAAGCCCCACCCCTTCTGAACACATGATGTGCCCACCCTATTGAAGCCAATGACTGTCAATGTGGATGATGATGATGATGATGATGATGATGATGATGATGATGATGATGATTCAAACTTGTATGCCACCCAACTCTCAACCACTCTGGGCAGTTCATAACAATTAAATAAAGAAATTATAATTAAATCCATCAATAAAACACAGAAAAATAAAGATAAAAATGGCAAGCATGATGAAGCGAGGGGTCTCACTCTCCCTCGCCAAAGGCCTGGGTGAAGAGCCAGGTCTTTGCAGCTCTTCCAAACAACAGCAGAGTGGGGGCCATCCAGATCTCGGGAGGGGGGAACCTCATTCCTCTCCACTGCTTAAGAAGAGAGAAGAGTGCTGCTATTAGAAATCCCTGGGGAGGAGCCCTCCTCCTGTTTAGATTTTTCTGTGGGAATGAATGGAAATCTAGAAAGGCAGGGAGAGATGATTTGCAATGAAAGCTGGGAAGATACTCGCACAGTCTCTTGGCTGCAGTCACTAAGTCAGCTTCAATGGCACCACAGCCCACCCCCAATTTCTCTGGAATTCTCTTCTCCTTTTGAAAGAATTTCTAAAGCCAATTCTTTTCCATCGCATTGAATGAGAATTGATGGTGGGCAGGGGGGATGCAGGAGAATTTTCTGGCCTGGCACTAATTTAAGTCTTTGAGTTCTGTTGTTACTGGAGATGTGTTGGACGGGCAGCACCATTCGTTATTTGACAGCACTATCTTTAAAGGAATTGATTAACACAGCAAAGATGAATAAAAAGATAGGCTAGCAGAATAATTAAGTCAGCTCTTTCGCTTTTGTATCTTTTTTTTTTTAATAGAAGAGCGTGTAAGATTTCTAGCCTCTGTCGCGGCAAAATGCCCTGACAGATTGCTTGCAATGGTTTCTAATGCTCCTTTTCGTGGGAAACAAAGAAAAGTATTACAGAAGCAATAGCTAAATTTCTGGCTTCTGCATGAAAAGGCACGCAACGGGCTAAGTTTTGTCCTGGGTCACCGAGCTGTTGATCATTATACTGTATATGCCAGTGTCTGTTGGATTATTTGGTTATACTGAGATTCATGCTTTTAATTTTGGCACCTTTTTGCTGAGGAAATCTCTATAGGCCTGTGACCTTCGTAAGTGGATTGATTGACTAAGCAACTGGTTGAAGATGTTAACAGATTCAACATTTGCAAGAGCTGAAGGAACCGTGGGTAAGGGCAATAAGTATTCTTAAGTGCCTATCTCTTTCTTTCCCCATCAACTTTCTTCCCCAGAAGTGGCTCAGACTTTCTTCTTCTCTTTCTCTTCTCTTTCTCTTTAGCTTTTAGAAGACTTGCGTAGATTGCAATCAACTCACCCATTCTCTTTCCTTCAGAGTGCCTCTAAGGTAGAAACGGGGAGGGCAGGATTGGGTCTACCGAGTGTTAAAGTTGCAAGTGGCATGCTAAATTTGGAAGCCCTCTAGGTTGAAGACTCCACACTTACGCTTACTGTTCCAACTCTGGTGACCAGCTACATCAGCCCATCCATCCCATGGAGCTTCAGTTCTTCCATCTCTCATAAAGCTTCCCCCTCCCCAGCATCTGCAACCAGACCTATATTTTCAAGTCCTTTCACCTAGAGACTGGTGGAGGTTTATTGGGACTCGGGCACAGTCTATCTGTCAGATCAACATGCTTCATTGGGTTGTTGTTGCTGTTGTTGTTGTTGTTGTGAGGAAATCATTGCAGGAGGGAGTATTGAGGGAGTATTGAGCTCTTAGAGGAAAGGCAGGATGTAAACCTAACAAATTGAGAAAAAATGGTGTGGCTAATCAGAAAAGAGGTGCTTCAAAGCAGCCATCTCAAAAGGGGGTGATCTCACTGCAAAGGGGATTTGAACTCTCCCCCATGCCATCATTATCCAACCTTTCAAAAGAGAGCATTGAAGAATCTGGATTTACGGTTCAATTGTCTTTCCTACTGTTGTAAATCATTGAGAACCTGTTTTTCACTTTCATTTCCAGAACAAAAGTAACTGCTCACTGTCTGCACATGTCTTTATCTATCTAAAGAAATCACTGGTCAAAATGGGTGGAAAAAACAATCTTGTGCACTGGGCCATTCCTGGAAGATTGGGCTATTGAAAAATTCAAGCACATTTTTAAGTACTGTAATGACTAAGTCATGATTCATTCACACTTTGCCCATGTTTGGTTTGACAATAGGAATAATAACCAAGATTAAGCTGGTCAATTCAGCCCAACTCGCTCCTTTAAAATGGATGTTAGGCCTTTTTCTAATCCATGTTATGATTCTGCTGGAGGACTCCTTATGTGAAGAAGAGGAGGAATGGAAGATTGAAAACCAAGAAAACTTATATGTTTGTAACTTCCAGAAGTTGAGTCAAGCAGTGCTCTGGAGACTGCAGAAGTAGAAGATGATCTAATAGAGTTTCTGCTAGATCCTACAGAGAGAAGACTTTTGCAAATGCAGGCTATGAGCTGACCTGAAATATGCTTTGCATGACTAGAGATTCTCCCACAGCCTCAGAAATTACTAACACCTCTTCCAACAGGACAGGGAAGGAACTCTTGAAGCTTCAGTATAGACACAGTTCCTTTCCATTTCTCCTGCTGTTGTCAAAATCTGTAAAGTTTGACCTCCTTTGCTATCAGTGCTTGTGGATACATCTTTGTTTTTTATTCTCATTTAACTTGGACAATTTGGAACCTGGTAGTTCCTGGACTACTCTGAACTTCTTATCAGTTCATACTTTGTCCCTGTATTTTATTGCTAGCTTAGGTCATAACTGTGACAATTCCCTTAATAAATGTTAGGCCATGTGGATCCATAGAGGGTAGAGTTGCCCTATCTGTGCAGCAAAAATCATGGTGACCACTTGGTGGCAGCAAGAAGATACAGGATATTCTATTTTGCCATCTAGCAGTCATTCATTCATTCATTCATTCATTCATTCATTCATTCATTCATTCATTTGCAATTCAGATATGGCAACTCTTGAAGCTGCTTCAGAAAGCAACATAACTCCCCCAACCACCCCCTTGGTCCTTCCAGGACCAGATCAAAGCACCCCTATTGCTTCACCTCACCTTCTCCAGCAGTTCTAACAGCTGCAGGTTACTTCTGTTGATGTGCTGTTCAAAAGCAGAACCTTTTTCAATTACTTGAACTGCCAGATCAGGCTGGAAGGTGATGCAAAAAACTTGAGATAAATTGTGTTACATTGTTCACATCCACGCGAAGAGTCATGTTGTCTCTGCTATGCAAAGCACCTTGTTCAAACAAATTGAAGCCACCTTTCCTAGAACTAATAAGGATCAGAATTATAGAAAGATTGTTTATAACAGTGTGCTGTTATGCTGGCTGGAGAATTTTGGTAGTTGTAATCTGCACAACTTAATGATGGCTTTGTAATCAAAGATTCCCTAAACCTTTATGGCAACACAGGGGAAAACTGCAAGATCTGAGTTGGAAATTCTGCTACATTTCAGATTGTTGGTTTCCATAAGCATTGTCCTTTTGTTGCTGTTTCAACCACGTTTTCAACAGTGAAAATATATTCTTCCTAATTTTTATTAAATTTGTTAAATCAGTTCTCTTTCTGACACCTTGAGAGTACGCCTTGCGTTAATCAGTGGGTTACTGCAAGGATGTCTATGTTCTGTTTTGCAAACGGCCATTGTCAATTATGTACTTATCAATGTCTATACCTCCTGCATTTCATTTCTCTATTATTTCTTAATGTAGAACTCAGAGCCTAAGCAACTGACAGGACTTAGCTAATCTTGGCTAGGCTGACCATATGTCCCATTTTGAATGGGACAGTCCCGTTTTTTCCCCTTTTCTCAACCGTCCCGTCATTTTAACATAAATGCCAGTTTTGTCCCGTTTTTCAGGAACAGGTGGAGGCAGAGCAGCCGACTGGAGGGAACCCGGAAAAGGAATTGCCCCCGCCCATCAGCGCGTGGCAAAGGAGGTGGGAGAGGCGGGCCCAGCACCACGACAGGCAGAGGCGATTCCCCTTCTGGGTTCCCTCCAATCAGCTGCTCTGCCCCCGCCCATCATGCTGCCTGGCCTGCCCCTCCCGCGCACTGATAGGTGGAGGCGAACCCCCTCCCCCCAACCAGCCGCTCTGCCCCTGCCCACCGTGCCGCCCGGCCTGCCCCCCCCATGCGCTGACAGGTGGAGGTGACCCCCCCGGCCCCCCAACCAGCCACTCCGCCCCCGCCCATTCCTCTTGTCCTGTTTTTGTCTCAAGGAAATATGGTCAGTCTAATCTTGGCTGATCTCAGAATAGGGTTGAGTCTGGTCTTTAGCTCTACCTTTTGGAATCCAAAATTCCTTATATATACCTTATTCAGTCAATCAAAATTTTATTACAGTCACAGACCAGAATTACAAATAAAATATACAAATTTGTACAAATACATGGTGGGATCATCAGTGGGCAATCAAAGTCTGCCTAATTTTACAGACAGTATAACAAAATCCCACCATTAATATTATGTTTTGTTTTATTTCATTTCAATGCGTTTTTATTTGTATTTGTACAAATTTGTATTTTATTTGTAGTTCTGATCTGTTATTGTAATAAAATATTGATTGATTATACCTTATTCAGGGTAACAATCCATGTCTCTTAAAATGAACGCACACCAAATATCTAATTTTTTTAGGTGCCAGAAAGCCATTGTGTTTGCAATATATCTGGAATTGTTGTTGTTGTTATTATTATAAGCCAATTAAAGAAATAAGTTCATGAGAATAACTTCCTCCAAATTAGTTTCATTCCTAAGGCTATAATCACCAACACACTTACCTGGGAATAAATTCCATTGTACTCAGCGAGACTTACAGCTAAATACACACATACAGAATTATACTGTAAATAAGAAATACCGAGGAGGACTGAAATATCTTCACGTATCATATCCCAGTTGACAAGTAACCATAACCTTGTCCTAAGGGTAGAGACAAACCTTTTAAAAATACATTAATAAAGGGGGGGGGGGAAAGACAAAGACAATTATTTTTTTCCCCATTAACTTGCTTCACTAAAAATATTTATCAGGATGAGTTTAAAACAAAGGAACAAACAAACAAAAATCCCAGGGGAAAAATACACATCTGAATTGCCAAAAACGTCTATAAAAATGTTTGATACTCTTGAGAAAGTATTGCTAGTAGGCAGTTAGGATAAGACAAAAGAAAGTGTTGCTTCCCCGCCCCCAGCCACATTTCCCAGAATTAGCAGTGCACAAAAATGTTAAAATTTGTAGCCATTTATAGAGAAAAGGACACACACAGGCAAAGATGCTAATGGCTTTTGCCTTGGTTTATAACCTAATTTCCATCCTTCATTGCTTGCCTTTCATAGCACTTAGTACCCTGAAGACTGTCCAAGTCTTGGGAATTTGCATTCATCAGCAGACTCTGTGCAAATCCTGCTTTGAAATGCTATAAAAGCCTGGCCTTTTCTTTAATTTCATTATTCAGATTTCCTTCACAATGCAGCAAGCTGGCCATGGGGCATCATCTGGGCAAATACATTTTTGGCAGCCCAGTAAAGTTCCTCTCACGTAGGGCTTTGTCCACAATCACAATAAATTGATCTATCACATCTTTCATTTCCTTTGTGAATGGTTCAAAACCCTTCTGCTTGGCTCCCGACCGCTTGAAATTCCCATCTCGGTTGTTTTCAACACAGAGAAGCCGGTTGTAAGTCGTTGTGATATTCAGAAATTCAACCATTTCCTTCAGTTTGGGGAGAAGGGCTTCTTCTAAGTCTTCATAATGAACAACCAGGAGACGCTTGCCATATTTAAGCCAGTCGAGCACATGAGAGGCCCACCATGAAGCATAGCTGTTTACAAAATCAGGCCATTCTGTGGGGTGAGAAATACAATAAAGATGCATTATACAGACTGCAGGTGCGGCTTTTCAGAGGACTGTGCAGAAAAATTCTCTTGCATCTTTCTCCTGTCAGTGTTCATGCAGTTTGAGGAAGGAGAATTTGCCTTGCAAATTTCCTCCCTAGCTGGGGCGGGGATGTTCCTGGCACTTATTTAGTAATGAGATGGTCAAGAGCTTCCATCTCTTGTTTCATTGTAGCATCTTCTCCAGAAGGATGAAGCCTCCCTTATTCCAAATGATTTTTTTTCAGAGCAAAAAATAACCAAAGAGCTCTGCTGATTGCATAGATAGTTCTCTATCAACTGAAGCCAACTGCCTCTAATACTTAGGCCATAGCTTTCCAAACTGTGTGTCGGGACACGTTAGTGTGTCGGCTGCAGTGTCTGGGTGTGTCGGGGCTGCTGCTGCCTCCGAGCCCTGCCAGGATTCCACGCAGGTCCTAGTGCCTGCCTTGTGCCTTGCTGCCTCCAAACCTGCCCTGCCAGGATTCCGCGCAGGTCCTATTGCCTGCCTTGTGCCTTGCTGCCTCCAAACCTGCCCTGCCAGGATTCCGCGCAGGTACTAGTGCCTGCCTTGTGCCTTGCTGCCTCCAAACCTGCCCTGCCAGGATTCTGCGCAGGTCCTATTGCCTGCCTTGTGCCTTGCTGCCTCCAAACCTGCCCTGCCAGGATTCCGCGCAGGTACTAGTGCCTGCCTTGTGCCCTGCTGCCTCCAAGCCTGCTGTGATTCCGCACACGTCCTAGTGCCTGCCTTGTGCCCTGCTGTAAGAGTGTGTCGCGAAATGATACCTTGCTGTAAGAGTGTGTCGCGAAATGATGCATGTCTAAAAAGTGTGTCACCAACATGAAAAGTTTGGAAAGCTCTGACTTAGGCAGTAGGTAGCCATAAGGACCACCACCATTGTAAATTTGTCCAGTCCTTTTTTTTTTTTGCCATCTAAACTGGTAGCCCTAGCTTTAGGGTGTGTCCGGCACTTGGATTCATTCCCCAAAAGCTGATTCTGAAAGTGCAGGTGAATGAACATAATACCCATCTGCAACACCTTAAAGCAGCCATGCCTTTGCCCAGGATTGTGCAACAGTTGTGCAACAGTAATGCGAGATGTCAGCTGTGTGATCTGGAAAAAAGACGCAGCTGCTTTAAAGAGTGCAGATGGTGCTACATTCACATCCCAGTGTGCTCCAGAGCAATTGGAGGGGCTTCAATCAAAACCACTCAAAAGCCCTAATTTGTTTCTGGTTAAAGACCCAGCATGACTTGCTTTATGTGTGTTATGTGAACGACACTCTGTCGTGTCTGTTTTGGCTCATTGGCCAGATGGAAAAGGAGGGCTTTGATAGGACTTCTGGACAGCGAGCAAAGAGAAGTAATTGCTTCAGTGCCACACAGAGATGTTTCCAGAACTTCAGAGCAATCCCTGAAAACATCTTGCTTCCAGAAGAAGATGTTTATATTGCAGAATTGGATGGTTTCTCAAGGAAGGCTCAACGATTGGTGCATCCCCGTCTATAGCTGAAGTCCTTTGAGGAGGAATGAAATATATAATATATGGAATGGAGCAGGACTTGGTTACTTAAGAAATGAGTGTGGTAAAACAAGAAGAGATATAGTAGAGTCATAAAGGCACGGGAGTAGAGGCGTCTCCAGGACCTGAAAGCAGGGTCTCATCATTACATTGCAAGCTCTGCTCCTTCCATACATATGTGTGACATCCTGATGCATTTGCAAAAGAAGTGGCCATGGCAGCACAATGGAATGACACTCCTTTTGTCATTCCCCCCAACCCCAGCCCCCTGCAGACACCTCTGAATTGGCGCTGAATGAATGTGGATTGAATATGAGAGGGAGTGACCAGTAGATAAGAAGCTCATTGAGATGGTCTGGTCATACAGAGGAAATGAAGGCAGGCTGAGCTGCAAAGGAAAGATCTGAAGGAAAAGGGAAGGGGTTGTGAGGAAGGGGGAAACAAACAAAGTCAGGGTTGGATGGGGTTGATAAGATCCTGAAAAAGAAAGAGGTGAGAAATTTAAAGAACAAAAGGTGCATAGATGTGGTGGAAGCAAGGACAGTTTGCAAGTTAGAAATGTTAGAGGCACACTGCATGGTATTGAACTTTTCTTAATTTCCTTTCTTTTTCTCTTTTCTCTTGCCTTTAATTTCTTTGCTCACTACTTGCTATTCTTTTTTCTGTGTTCTGCTTACCCTGGAAGGAAACAACATGATGGGTATCTATGTATGTATGTATGTATGTATGTAGGGTGAACCAAGCCAATATGTTAAGATGTGATATATTTTTTGGGGTGGAGCATGCTACATAAGTAGGGGGCATGGTAGCTCAGCGGTTAAGATGCCAGGCTTGTCGATCGGAAGATCGCAAGTTCGGAGGTTTGAATCCCTAGTCCCGCATGACGGAGTGAGCTCCCGCACTAGCCCCAGCTCTTGCCAACCTAGCAATTCGAAAGCATGCAAATGCTTTAGATTAATAGGTACCACTTTGGTGGGTAAGTAACCGCGTTCCGCGTACGTCATGCCAGCCACATGACCGTGGAAGTCTCTTCGGACAACGCTGGCTCTTTGGCTAACAAACGGAGATGAGCACTGACCCCTAGTCAGACACAACTGCACAAATGTGCAGGGGGAACCTTTACCTTTTTATGCAGATAAGAATGAGAATGTATATGGTTTATGTGGCATTTTGGAATATACATGTGAAATGAAATGGCCATCTAGTCTGGCAGGTCTCTTTCCCAGCAGGAGGACAATAAAATGTTAGCAGAAAGCCCAGAAATTGCACAAAGTCAAAAGTGTTCTATCTCTGTTGCTTTCCAACCACTGATCCAGAGCCATTGATACTGATGCTGGATAAAGTCAATAGCCATAATTTTATCCTATTTATTTATTTAATTAATTTCTCTGCCGCCCATCTCCTGTACGACGACTCTGGGCGGCTTACAAAGAATAAAAATGGCAAGTCACTAGTCTAGTAGCCAAAAATATCATTCTGCAAACGCTGTCATAGAACAGTATAAATAACATTTAAAAATAAAGCTGTTCAGCTGGCTAACACAAGAGAGAGGGCCTTTTCTGCAGTGGTCCCACTTCTCTGGAAGGGTTTACTATCAGGTTGGCCATGGGAAGGATTCAAAGAGGCCCGATACTCCCAATTTATTTGTGGGCAAGAAAAAAACTGCTACTCACTTTAAAGCCCTATACACTCTCATCCCAGAATTAATTAATTAATCATCTGGGGAGGTTGCCAACAGATGCTATGGGCTGATCTGGCAATGATTCAAATTGAGCCTTCTCTGTCATCATCCCAAATCTCGTCTGGACTGACCCCAATCCTCCCCTGGTAGGAAGAAATGTTCATAGTGCATGTAGGCCAGAAGGATGGTAAGAGAGCTAACTTTTCTGAGCTGGCCTGGTTACCTTTACTTTTCCAGTTCTGATCGGTGGCATATCCAAGATGGCCAGCACACTTCCGGTTGAATTCTGCCACCAGCGATTTGTACGGGTTGCGTATCAGTAAGATGGCTGAGTCAAACATTTCAATTTCCTTTCTGCCACTCTCATGTGTTTTGACACAAATGGTTCTTCTGCTTCTCCAGTGATCCTTTTCTCCTTTGAAACCTGGGCAAGATGTAAAGGCTTGGTTACTGTTTTCAAAATCTTAAAGAGTCTTGGATACATGTTACCTAAGAAAATACCTTCTTCTCTTTAATTCCTCCCCCTGTTCATTGAAATCATCTGGAGAAGTTCACCTAGAAATGACATAATTGTCATCAGGTGGTGACTCAGGTCAAGCCTTTTCTGTAGCCATCCTAGTCTCCATTCACTGAGCAAAGCAAACTCCTTGATGACATTAAAAATGGCCGTTAAAAGCACACCATTTTTAATACCCAAGCTCTTATCTGTCTATGGTTTAAATTAATTTTTCATTCTGAATTGTTATTTAAATATTTTAGAGATTCTCATTTTATGCTTGCATTGTATAATTGTTGACCACTAGTCAGCAATATAAATATGTGTTGGTAAATGATGAATTAAATAAATATAGGCTCCAAAATTAGATCTAAAGAGAGGGGTGGTCATATAGACCAAAAGTAGAGCTGTGCATTGTCTAAAGATGATTTGGAAGAGGTGTTTCAGAATGAGTGGAGCTCAAGGATACACCTCTTTAAACTGGAAAGCCTCACTACTTTAATTAGTCAACTCATAAAAGCAGCCAAGTCTTTAATGTGACTCTCAGTCTCCTGGTTTGCCATTGGATCCTTCCTAGGGCTGAGAGAGAGGGACTGGCCCAAGGTCACCCAGCCAGCTTTCATGCCTAAGGTGGGACTAGAATAGGAGTTTACAACATCTTAGCTAATGTAATTGAGCACATAGTTATCATTGTTACTGTGATACCCATTTTGCTTGGAATTCTGATAGTTGTGATCTCAAAAGATCTAGAAGGCATTAGCATTCATCTAGATTGAGGTAAACTACACAATGGCCATGTGTATGGGCTACACAATGGCCACAATGGGAAGCAATGTATCCATATAAACATCTTTGGTACCCATCAGTATCTCTGGCCATCAGTATTCTTGGTTAACTGGCATGGGGGAAAGCAGTCAGCATTATCTTTATTTCCAAAAATGCCTTGGAGCACCACCACATAGGCATTCTCACAAAATAAAAATGGTGGATGCAGGAGTGTCTACAAGGTGTGGTCAAAAAGTCCAGATGGCGGCCATGACCTTTGCCTGTTTTTTAATGTAATACCCATTAAAAAAATAGGCAGCACTTTTTCTGCATTGTGTAAAAAAACTTTAAAAATATTTAAAATGTTTGTTTAAAAACATACAGACTGGAAGAGTTTTGGTTGCACTATCACAGCCACCATCTTGACTTTTTTAACTACACACTACAGACACCCCTGGGTGGATCTCTGCATCTAGACACATGCAATATCTCCTAGATATTTCCTTAAAGTGTGGTCCAAGGACCCCTGGGGTCCCCAAGACCCTCTCAGGGGTCTGCAAAATCAAAAATATTTTCCAGATGTTGAAGATAATTGCAAAAATTTAAAACAATGTCGCTCTTCTCATTATTATTTTTATTTGTTAAAAAATATAGGGTCTTTTCAGGATATTTATTTATTTCTTCATTTATTTCTTCATTTATTTCTTCATTCATTCATTCATTCATTCATTTTGTATAGCCACCCATCTCAAACCAGTGACTCTGGGTGGTGAACAATCATAAAAACAACTAAAACAGTTAAAATGCAATATAAAAAATAAATTAAATGCAAATAGCAACCAAGAGATATTTTAATCCATTGGTGTCAACATAACCAGGAAATGGGACCCTTTACACACTTGGGACCCCAGGCCCGGGCACATAGCACATAACCGCCCAGAGTCCCCTCCGGAATGGGGGGAGATGGGCGGTGATATAAGTTAGAAATATAAATAAATATAAATATAAATAGCCAGGTCTTCAAGACCTTCCAAAAGGCCATCTTATTTGATGACTCAAGAAATAAGTATTCTGTGAATGCATCATTTTTTATTTTTAATACGGTAAATATTGATAAATAGAACCTATACAAACAAAAGCTCTTTTGGGGTCCTCCATAATTTTTAACAGTGGGAAAGGGTCCTGAGAGAAAAAAGTTTAAGAAATACTGTCCTAGACCTTTGTAGTGACTTTGATTCAAAGGCAAAACAATGTTTTGGAGCATGCTGGGGCATAAATATACTGTAGCACCTGGCTGTAACTCTTTAATCCAAAGGCATCTTTCCCTAAGGCTGTGAGACAGCTCTGAAGATCCCGGGAAAAGACTTAGGTACTTTAAAGAGTTGCAGATATGGGCTATGTTTGCATTCCCACATGCTCCGAAGTCCCTTTGGCCTTCAGATCCAAAGCATTGCATAGCCATAATATCACCCCTGGTTCCCAGAAACCTCCCTCCTTTACTTGATTTTTTCTAATTTTAAAAAATTAAATAATACTAATTCAAGCTGGCAGGATACAAAGCATCTTCCCCCTTCATATTTATTTCTAAGAGTGCTTCAGGCCCAGATATGTACCATAACCTTTCTTAGAAAATAAAAGAAAATGGTGCCACCAAAGGCAAGCTGGAATGATAGAGACCATGCTTCAAATATAGGGGAGGAGATGTAGAGTGATCCTACACCTTAACAGGCATTTGGGGATAGGCAACAACCATCATGGCAGCCTACAGAGTTGTAGATTGCCCATTGACCCCCCCCCCCAAAGATTGCCTGCTTCTAATCCACAGCCTGATCCACCTTGGCTCAGGCCAAGTTAATTTCAGAAATGCAATCTAAGGAACAGTCAGCACGTACCTTTATTATATAGAGTTCCATCAAAGTAATAGCTCCCTGTATAGAATCCTGTGGCATGCTCTATTAAATGGCGAACCCACGTGTTTCCAGCCCCTGGGAAGCTCGACAAAGCAACAAGGGCTTTCGATTTGGTGGGGAGAAAATTCCGGTCAATACAACGGGTATCTGCAAGCAAATGTAGATGCCATATTCTGACCATAGTAAAATCAAAACTGCTCCTGTCATTACTTATTAAGTTGTCTTTTTGCTAATACTGTTATATAATATAATAGTTGAAAGGGACCTTCAAGGCGATCTGTTCCATCCCTCCATCCAGTTCACCTACTACTACAACATTCTCAACGGATGGCCATCCAGCTTCTATTAAAATACTTCCAGTGAAGGTGGTTCTGCCACCTCTCAAGACAGTCTCTTCCACCATTGATCAGCTCTTACCTTTAGGACTTTTTCCTTGATGTCCAACCAAAATCTCATTCCTTGTAATTTAAACCCATTGTTCTTGACCTGCTTTCTGAACAGCCCTGAACTGCCCCATCTTCAGATACTTGAAGACAGCTATCAGGTCTCCCTGCAGCTTTCTCTTCTCTAGGCTAAGCATACACAGTGCCTTCAACTCTTCCTCATATGGTTTTCTTTCAGACCCTTATTATCTTGATTGCTTTCTTCTGGATTTGCTCCAGATTGTCAATGTCCTTTTTAAAATGTGAGTCAGATCTGGGTGCAATATTCTAGGTCACATGGGCATTCCCGAGGGAGGGGCGGCAAGAGGGGGAATGACAAAATGGTTTAATGACATCATCATGCAAATGTTGCAGGTTATGTATTTGTATCAGAGATCATTTGAGTATCATAATTTGCTGTGGATCCAGCCAATACAGATAGAGAAGAATGATATCCTCTTATTTTAAAGTTATGCTCACTACATAAATCCCTAGTTTGGCTTAGGGTAAAATGGGCAGCTATATAGATGTGATAAATAAATTTAAAAATAAACTAAATAAACAGGCAGACCAGCCTCTCTCTTCCTCTTCCACAAGAACTTCTTCAAAAACCCTGCTGAAACTGTCTCTAGAGGGGGGACCTAGCTCACAAAGACTAAGCTATAATGTGGTTCATTGACCTTTAGCTAAAAAAGGATGTGTCTATTTATTTATTAATTTATTAATCATATTTATACCCCGCCTATCCCCTCCCTATCGGAGGACTCTAGGCGGCTATTATGTGTCTACCCATTATGGTATATTATTACTAGTGAACCAGGTCATCATAGCTTGCTCAAAGAACCAGGATTAATAAAACCTGGCTTAGTGTTATGGGTTTTTTCAGTTCTGGGCTGAGAAACGTTATTCTAGGCTAAGATCACATGAAGTAGGTAATCTGTTGATCAGCATGTTGTGGGAGCCCAGCTGCTATCTTCAGATGCTGGGTGAACCAAGCCAATATGTTAAGATGTGTTATATTTCTTGGGGTGGAGCATGCTACATAAGTAGGGGGCATAGTGGCTCAGCGGGTAAGATGCCAGGCTTGTCAATTGGAAGATCACAAGTTTGGAGGTTCGAATCCCTAGCCCTGCGTGCGGAGTGAGCTCCCGCACTCGCCCCAGCTCTTGCCAACCTAGCAATTCAAAAGCATGCAAACGCAAGTAGATGAATAGGTACCACTTTGGTGGGAAGGTAACAGCGTTCCGCATGCATCATGCTGGCCACATGACCGTGGAAGCGTCTTCAGACAACGCTGGCTCTTTGGCTAACAAACGGAGATGAGCACCGGCCCCTAGAGTCGGACACGACTACACAAATGTGCGGGGAAACCTTTACCTTTTTATGCTACATAAACACAGCAATTGTGTGCTATGAAGCCAGGTTTAGGCTTAACTGTATTGTGTGAACCCAGTCAGACTAAATAGGAAGTACCAATCGAAGAGAAAATAAATAGGAAGTATTGCTTATTTTTAAAATGTTAACATTTATTTATATTTATTTACTATTTATTAATTTTATAGTCTATCTTTCTTCAAGGGAATTGGTAGACTTTTTTTTGTTTTGCAGCTAGAAGCTGTAATTTCTATTCGATTTTTTCAGGGTCTAGTGGCCAAAGGGGTGGACCACTGATGTGACAATGGGAGGGCTGGAATTTGGAAATTATTTCCCTCCCTTTCTCTAGCAAGGGCAGTTGGAGATCTTTTTATAGATGGGTGCGTTCACACTTGGAAACATAGGCACACAGACCTACATATTGTGGTCTATCTTTCATTACAAATGGCTTCTGGACAACATGAAACAAGATTAACTTTGATCAGATTCAGTTTCCGGGGAAAATGCTGAAAAGTTCTGCAACCCTGAAATGAATGCAGCTCAACCAGAAAAAAAAAAGCAGCAGTTAAAAAAAACTAAGTCACTCTAAAAACAGCATTAAAAGCACAGTGGAAGAGAACAGTGTATATGGTGAGAGCTTATTTACTTATTACATTCATAGTCTGCCTTTCCTCCAGGACCTCAATATAGTAAACAAAATATTGTCTCCATCAATGTTAAGCCCACAATAACCTCATAAAGGTGGTTGGGCTAAGAAAGAGAGAGAAACTGGCCCAAAGTCATTCAATTTGACCTTTCCCTATCAGGTGGCAGATTTGAAACTGGGTCTCCTGGTCCCAAATCAACATATAGTAACTGCTACACCACACCACACCAATTTGGACTCTGCATCACCCTACCTTACCACATAGGGCCTTCAATATTGTTAGTGGCATGTTAAATTGCACTCTAAAAAGAGGTCAGGACCTCTAGAAACAAATCATTCCTAACCACGATGATGCCAACATGATGAAATGTGTGTGGTGATGTCACCACGCAAGCTCCACCTTTTTCTATTTGTGTTGCGACATCGCATGCAAGTATGTAAGGAGTGGGGCTTGTGTCACCATGTTGCAACACATGTTTCACCCCCTGCTCTCCCTTGTGTCCCCCTGCAGGGGTGGCAAGTGGGGGGGAATGACAAAATATGGGCAATTTCCAGATGTGTGGTCTTTACTTCCCAGAATTCTCCAGCCAGGAGGACCATTGCTGACAATCCTAGGAGTTGAAATCTGGAAGTCGTGCAGGTCTAGAGTGTTGTAGAAACACAGTATATTTCTGTCTACCTTTCCCAATCCCTGTGTGTTTGTTTATCTGTGTGTGTATGTGCTATACAAATATTGATATGATCAATGATATAAATATAAGCAATGTAGGTCTCAGTGGACTTTCTCTCCTACCTTGGACTGGAGTTTGATAAACAAAGCGATGGTCTTCTGCATTTGAAACTTCAGCCGTACCGCTGACATTTTCAAGCCTGCTGCAAAATGATCTGTCGGAGCTATTATGCAGTGGGAAATTAATTGTTGCAAAGCCACAGCGGCACTGAGGTCTACTAATAACTGCCAAAGGGAATTCCTAGTCAGGAAGAAAGTGGAAAAAAAAATCAGGCTGTCAACCGTAGTCGCAAACATCAGCAAATATCAGCTAATGACAGAAAGTAAGTTCTGTACCCTTTTGAACTTCATTTTCAATCTCTTGGGACATTTCCAGGGGTAGATTGTGTCAGATGAAGAGAATTAGTGAGGGTGTCAACTGATCAAAACTCTCTAATAGTGCAATCTAATACAATATACCGTATTTTCCGGCGTATAAGACGACTTTTTAACCCAGGAAAATCTTCTCAAAAGTCGGGGGTCGTCTTATACGCCGGGAGTCGTCTTATAGGGCGGTGCTGAAACCGGAAGCGCTGATGGCACACCGCAGGGGTGCAACTTCACTTCCCGCCGCACAGCTGATCGGCGCGGAGATTTTCCACCCGGGCCCTCCCCCCCAGAATACATCTCCAAGCTTTAGCAGAACAAACCATGAAGGAGGAGGAGGAAGAGGGTGGTGGTGATGATGGGGGGAGGTTTGAAAAAGCAGATCCAAGCACAAAAGTTAGTGAGTCATTTCGGTGGCAGCTGGAACAGTTTTTTTGACTCCGGCCGCCCTCCCTCTCTCACTCTCTTTCCCTGGTACGGGGGGAGGGAAGGGAGGAGAAGGCAAGGGAGGGAGCGTTCAAGAGAAGTGGATTTAAAAGAGCGGGGGGGGGCTTTGTATACAGATGCCCGCGTGTTAATTCTTCCGGCGGTGATGCAATTCACGCCCCTGATTTATTTTTAAAGCCACCCCCCGCTCTTTTAAATCCGCTCCTCTTGAACGCTCCCCCCTCTGTTCCACCCTCTGCTCCCTCCCTCCCTTGCCGTTTCCTCCCTTCCCTCCTGACCCCCCCCCCCCGCACTGATCCATTGCCAGGGAAAGAGAGCAGGAGGGAGGGAGGGAGGCTGGAGTCAATAAAACTGTTCCAGCCGCCGCTGAAATGACTCAGTAACTTTTGCGCTTAGATCTGCTTTTTCAAACTTCCCCCCATTACCCTCCTCCTCCTCCTCCTTCATGGTTTGTTCCGCTAAAGCTTGGAAATGTATTGTTCACTCCTCTGCCTTGCCCAGGTAATTAAAGCTTTCTCACCCCTCACCCCAATATTCTCCTTCACACACACCCCTCGCTGCCACGCTTCGCATTACTATTCACTTTCTACTCCGCTTCCCTGTTTTCTCCCTGAAGTTTTTTACTTTCTACTCCGCTTCCCAATGAATTGGGAAAGCTTTTTTTCCCCAGTGCGTTGGAAGAGGGGTAGTCTTATACAGCGAGTATATCCCAAACTCTATATTTTAACTGGAAAAGTTGGGGGTCGTCTTATATGCCCAGTCGTCTTATACGCCGGAAAATACGGTATGTCTACTCAGAAGTAAACCCCATTGAATTCAAAGAGACATACCCCAGCAAACACATAGTGAATAATAGTCTTTGTAATGAGTGATCAGATTTGTCCTCAGGCATTCATTTTGACACAAAACAATGTATTAGGATGCATACATCTGTAAATAAGGTAAAGGTTCCCCCCGCACATTTGTGCAGTCGTGTCCGACTCTAGGGGCCGGTGCTCATCTCCGTTTGTTAGCCGAAGAGCCAGCGTTGTCCAAAGACGCTTCCATGGTCATGGACGCGCAGAACACTGTTACCTACCCACTGAAGTGGTACCTATTCACCTACTTGCATTTGCATGCTTTCGAATTGCTATGTTGGCAAGAGCTGGAGCTAGTGCGGGAGCTCACTCCGCATGCAGGGCTAGGGATTCGAACCTCCGAACTTGCGATCTTCCGATCGACAAGCCTGGCGTCTTACCCACTGAGCCACCACGCCCCCTACATCTGTAAATAGGTCAACGTAATTACTATGATTCAAGGAAAACTATTCAGATCCAATTCCCGTTTGGTTCTTTTCTCCCTAACTTGCATCCATTCATAAATCCACTGTGTGAGCTTGTTCTGATTTTGCATTGAACCTACATTTTTAACTAAAGAAAGAATGTGTGTGTGTGATAAGGGGTCCTTGAATAAATACCTGTGATAGAGATGAGAAGAATTTTTACTGATCTGTATTTAATGATGGGCAAAGCAATGCTAAAGAATGCTGAAATTAACAAACAATTGCACATATTGCAAATGCTTATAAAATAATCCTCAGGGTTTTACAAAACAGACTTCATGGAATGAGAACTGTCAGGGCTAAAAGTTGAATTCAGAAAAGGAAAGGATCACACTGCTAGCATCTGATGGATAATAGAAAAAGCAAGAGAATCCCGCAAGATGCCTATTTGCTTTAATGATCATATTAAGCCTGTTGGATGGACTACAACTA